>CM055116.1:1206825875-1207425875 GCA_029206835.1 Rana muscosa
GAAGCTCCATATCTATGTATATCTGCTAACTTGGGTAATTGTAAGCCATCTAGGAACTCCTCTATTCTATTGGAGGTAGATTGTCCTTCAAAACTATATAAATCAGAATAGAAATCTTGAAAGGCTGTCATTATACGCTGGGGGTTTAGTGTAAGAGAGCAATCCGCTAATCTGATCTTGGGAAGAACTCTAGATTTGAATCTAAGGGATAATTTATGAGCTAACATGGGACCTATCTTATCCCTCATTTGATAAAATTTGGCCCCAGACCACTTAACAGAACTATCTGCCTTCACCGTGAGAGCCAGATTCAGAGCAGCCCTAGCAGCATCTAATTTGGAGGCAGGAATACCACATGGATCCTTTTTTATGTTGTTTACTCAATGTTACAAAGTCTCTTTCTAGTCTTTCCACCGCCAAAGTCTTAATTTTTTATTGTCTAGCTGCAACCTGTATCAATTTGCCTCTGACGGTAACTTTGTGTGCCGCCCACAGAATTTCCGGAGAAACTTCCTCTCTGTCATTATGTTCAAAATATATTCCTTAATCTCGCATTCAATTTCTGTGGCAATAACAGGATCCTTTAGTAAAGATTTAAGAGTCCAATGGGATACCCTTTGAACCATACTATCACATTTCAAAGACAGTAGAACCATAGAGTGGTCTGACCATGCCACGTCTATATTAGAGGAGGCAATGGCAGAATGGATATGTTGAGTAGAAACCATTATGTGATCTATACATGAGTATGATTGGTGGGGATTTGAAAAGTGAGTAAAATCTTTTGTTTTTGGATTCAGCTCCCTCCATATATCCGTCAATCTGGATCTATGAAGTAGGCAAGCAATTTGTGTACTAGCCCTGGTTGGACGGATCATTTTAGTCTTCAATGGTTTAGATTTATCTAGCCCTATATCAAATGCTATGTTGGAATCTCCTCCCATAATGATAACTCCATCCATAAATGGCTGAAGAGTTTCAAACATTCGGTTAAAGAATCTCTTTTGTCCCCTATTAGGAGCATAATATGATATTAAAGTATGCAACCTCCCATCTATGGTACCTTTTCACCAACAGGAATCTCCCCTCTGGGTCTCCACATTCCTTCTGTAAATTAAACTTGCAGTGTTTAGAAAATAAAATTGCTACTCCCCTAGTCTTATTTTCAGCATTGGCTAGATGAAACACTGGGAAGTGGGCATGTAAAAAAGTGGGGGTGTACCGCTGTGGGAAATGGGTTTCCTGTAAAAAAAACATCGATGTGATGAGACCTATATTCCTGAAAGGCCTTCCGTCTCTTAATTGGGGAGTTCAACCCCTGTGTGTTATGAGTAATAAACCGAAGAGGAGAAGAAATATTAGTGGCAGCCATGAAAAAATAGAGTAAGATCAAGCAATTCGCTGTCCCAAATAATACTCAATCTAATATAAATCCTTAATAAGAAAGAATTATTCACCAAGGTTGGATTAGCAAACTTCAAACATCCCTCCAAAAAAACTCTCATTGGCAGGTAGGCTAAGAGAAAGAAGAAGACAGTAAAGAAAGAAAAGAAAAAAACTAAATCAAATTCACTCAGAAGCGATACATAGTATATCAAAAGGCCAAATAATGGCCCAGAATGAAGGGAGGAATAAGACTTCCTTCCTACATTCAAAAAATACTCAGTAGTATAGCCCATCAGAAGGGCTAAGTACCCTCCTCTCAGATCGTTAAAAAACAACCGATCCAAGAAGTGGGTGGATGCCCAATGCCTCAACATCGGCCAGTGACAGCCTCTCAAAAAGTGTGAAAACCTCAAACTAAAAGCAGATTCATCTTAGATAAACCGAAAGTCCATAACCGACTATATTTTTTGTTTTCTAAAACACGAAAAAAAAAAAATTCTTTTTTTTTAAATTGCCACCTGAGATATCGGGTAGAGAAGATAAAGTCAAAAAGGAATTTATCTCCTCAGGTAACAAGATTATCTTTAACTCTCCTATGTTTTGACTTTGTTCCAATTAGAAAAGCTTGGGCTTATAGGAGATTGACGTTTGATAGAGCCTTGTTGGGCAGGTGTAGTGTCCATGTCCGGTTCCATAGAGATAATCTTCAGGTCCAGCAAAAGATGTTCACCTTCTTGGAAATTATGAACTGCATAGTGTTTGCCATTAAAGGAGAATTTTAGAGCAAAAGGAAAAGCCCATCTGTATTCTATGTCTTTTTTGATAAGGGCCGCCAATAGAGGTTTTAGGGATCTTCTTCTTTGAATAGTATAAGGAGAAATATCAGAAAAAATTTGAATAGTGGCTCCCTGGTATTGTAATAGTTCCTGTTGGCGAGATTTCTTCATTATGTCCTCTTTTATAGAATAATAATGTGGTTTAACTACCACATCCCTTGGTAAACCGTCCTTTCTAAGTGGTCCCAGTGACCTATGAGCACGGTCCAATTCCAACTTGTGAGCATGAATAGATGGTAATAGGATTTTTATGACATTCTGTATAGCAGCATGTACATCAAGGATATTTTCTGGCAATCCCTGACCCTAAAATTGTCTCTCCTGGAACGGTTCTCAAGGTCATCAATTCGTGCCTGTGCTGTTTCCAGCTGGTCCTGCATGAATTGTAAATGTTCAGTATTCTGGTCAGTTTTTGCCACAGTGATGTCTAACTTGTGCTCAATATTTTCAATTCTACTACCAAGGGACTGAAAGTTACATCAATAGCCTGTTCAGCTTGTGTATGTACTGGGATAGGAGCTAGTGTAGAGACCTCTATTGGGGATAAATGGATAAATTCCACAGGGTTCTCCTGTTCTGTGTATTCAGGAGAAGTGATAGGACAAACTACAGAATTAGAAGTCTGAGAAATGAAAGATATAGATGAAGGAGCCAAAACTTGCTTAATAGCATTGGAGGCCTCAGCAGCTTTCTGTGTGCATGTCTGAGGTACGGCGGCCATCTTGGAAAAATTCAGTTTCTCCTCAGGCTGTTTAAAACGTTTCTTGCCTCCCCTTTTTAGAATATTTACCCGGCACAGACAGGTGCTCTGAAGCTTCCTCTAGCGTTACCCGTTATTCTCAGGCGACAAGGGAGTCTGTAACCCCTTGTATCTCTGCTGTATGGCCGGTGGTGAGCGGAGCTCCGGTCCTAAGCTGCCATCTTAGGAGCTCCTGCCCCCTTTGATTCGCACATGCTAATTTCTTGCACGATTCTCCCATCATTGATTAGAAAATCGTTAATTTTTCAAAAAATTTCCAACATGTCCGATTTTATTAATTCAATGGCCGCACCAAAATCGGCTGTTGCTGCAGCCCAGTAATGGTGCGAAATACTAACGAAAATTCTTGGATAAGATTTTCAAAATTCGACCCATGTATGGGCCTGCCTAAAGAATGTTGCGATACTTGGCAGACTGCCCGGATTTTTTTCCTTTTTTCTTTTCTCAGCAGAGCAGAGAGAATTCTCTGCATAGAAAGATCTGTAAATACTTTGTCAAGATCGCAACGGGAAAAAAAATTGCAATAACGATTATTGACGATTAATCGCGCAGCTCTAGTAAACATTTTAGTGTAAGGGCTCATTCATAAAAGGCTGGCCATAGATGGATCAAAATTTGGCAAGCTTGTTTGTTTGTTTGTTTTTTGTTTTTTTATCACTGCCAGCAGCAATAGCCGCTAGCAGTAATCCTTGCGTTCTGCTGGCCGGGAAGGCTCCCCGCTCTCAGAATACAAAAGCTCTGGAGGACGGATTCCCCCAACAACACTGACTGTGTTGATGGGGGAATCAAGCAATTTTCTTTTTCGCAAACCGTGGTTTGAATTTTGCATAATGCGTGGCCTGATTAAAGTGTCGTAATTTAAAAGCATGCAGTGTATAGTTTTGTATGCATCTAAACGTAGCACTATAGCAATTGTTGTTGGAGCCCTATACGCCGCTGCGTCTGCAAACCGGAATGTGCGTCTGGTTTGGTGGCGTACAAAAAAAAAATGTACTGTGGGATATATGCATGTACATGTGTCGAGTAATTAGAAGGATTGTACATGACTAAGGACTCATTCAGATGAGCGCTGAGTCCCGTCCTCTGAGCTGAGCCGCTTTTTGCTGCTTCTGCATCCACCTCAGAGCTGCATGCAGGCAGCCCATGGATGTGGATGCGAGCGGCTGCACAGACGGTCACATATCAAAATTTGACATGTTGGATGCGGATGCACAGATCCAAACGCAGACACTGTAAAATGGATGCAGCAAAAAGCAGATCTGAACGGAAGACGCACTTTTAGGCGCACTTTCTGTGCATATTTTATGTAGGGTCTTGTGCTATCTCTGCCAGCAAGAACCTTCTGTGTGGCAAATGCATATATGCCCTTGTGAATGAAGCCTAATGGCTCATATACACGGGTGAACAATAAGCTGCGTTCAGATCCGTAATGAATACAGATCTGAACACAGCAGTATTGTATGCTATGATTCTGTTTCACACTGCTCAATTTTGCTCCACAGCAACTTTAAAAACAAGAAAAATTTGTGTTCCAGGTCTGATTTGGACCTTATCTTACACTGTACACATAGAAACCTTTGCACGAATGTTTACATGCATACATCAGAATACAGACTAGGCATGTGCAGAACAAAAACATTTGTTTCGATTTGCTATTTACATACATTCGTCCTAGTTCATTTATTTAAATAGATTTTAATTTAAAAAAATTATTATTTAATTTGAATCAAATTTATTCTATTCGAAAATTAGAATTTTGGAAAATGTTCTTTCGTTTCCATTCTATTGTGGTTTTTTTCTATTCAAATTTTAATTTTTTTCTATTCTGTTCTTTCTTTTTCTATTATATTTGAATTTTCGGAAAACTGTTCTATTCAAATTTATTCTATTGGAAATTCAAATTTCAGAAGATGGTTGTATTCTTTCTAGAGATGCACTCGGCCACCAAAACAGTTCAGCTGAAAATGGCGTTATTGGCATTCGGCCAATGAGAGTAAAAGGTGCTGATAATGGCACCAACAACGCACACGATTTTACCACAATTTTGTTCTGATTTTATCGCAATTTTACTGTGCTTGTGGTGGTTTTTTTGTTTTTTTTGTTTTTCATAGGTCATGTGACTCAAAAACTGCATCGAAAATGTATGGTGCGCTGATGATTGGTTCTTGCTGTGTTTTCAATGCCATTTTTTTATTTTATTTTTTTCCTCGGAACAAAAATGCAGCAAGCATGATTTTTACTCCAAAAGGAGGGGCTAAACGCAGGCGCTAGCAGGTATCTGGGCTGATCCCGCTAACGCTGCGTTTTTGGGAACCCTAAACCGCTGGGGATGCTAGTATAGATCTGATCAGATCTGATCAGATACTATACCACTAAGGGGGGTGTATGCTTTGCGCGTGGGTGTTAGCGTTACTGTCACTAACCTAACACTGCCTGGGGCGACGCAGACCCTCTCTGGCGCTAAAACCTAATTGATCTCACCCGCCGGGCGATCAGGGGGGTTAAACCTTTATTGGGTTATATACGGCGGGTGCCCTGATGCTATAAAAAGCAAACTAATCAACCAGCGTCACCCGTAACCTTTATATGGTGATCACTGGTGAAAGGGTTAACTAGGGGCAATCAGGGGGTTAAAACCTTTATTAGGTTAAATATGGGGGTACCTGACACTATATAAAAACCTGACGGGTAACCTAAATAACTTACTGGCTAACCAGTGACGCTTATACGGCGATCACTGGTGAAAGGGTTAACTCTAGGGGCAATCAGGGGGTTAAAATAATATATGGGGGTACCTGACACTAATAAAAACCTGCGGCGAACCTAAAAAAAAATAACTGCCTATCTAAAACACCAGCGACACGAATACAGCGATCGGAAAAACAATCGCTTAGTGACGCTGAAGTTAGGGGGTGAAAGGGTTACCTGGGGGGTGATCAAGGGGTTAAACCTTTATTAGGGGGGGTTAGGGGGCTACCCTGGACCTAAAGGGGCCTAATCCTAACTGCCCTGCAACTTTTTACAATCACAGATGACACTAAATGCAGTGATCAGTAAAATAAATGATCACTGCAATC
Source organism: Rana muscosa (assembly GCA_029206835.1). Lineage (NCBI taxonomy): Eukaryota > Metazoa > Chordata > Amphibia > Anura > Ranidae > Rana > Rana muscosa. The sequence goes on from CM055116.1 coordinate 1,206,831,935, forward strand.
AGTGACACTGTGATTGGGGGCTTTGGGGTGATCTGGGGGGTGATTTGTGTGCCTATGTGTACCTACGTGTCAGTGGACTGTTGGTGCACTAACCTGCTTCTTCTCTGCTCGGCGCCGGGAACGAAAAGACCGCGGCGAGGGAGATGACATCACTTCCTCCAGCCTTGTTTACATCACATGGCGGAGGAAGCATTTTCATTGGCCGGGAGCGATCGCGAGGGGGGGGGCGGAATCGAGCGGCCCCCCCCCCTCATGCCTGATCGCTCCCGAACACTTAACGGCCGCTCACTGCAGTGAAGGGGGGTCCGGATGGACCCCCCAACTGCACAAAGGCGATCACGTAGATCTACGTGATTCTGCCTGTCCGTGCCATTCTGCCGACGTAAATCGGCGGTGGGCGGTCGTTAAGTGGTTAAAAGCTTTTCTTGTGCTAAAGTTGCCAATATTAGCCGACAATAAATTCATACTAAGTTAAATTGATATTATTTAAAAAGTCAAATAGAATAGTTATATATAAAAATTGTCATTTCTGGTTTTCGGCCAAGTGCATCCTGCATTGTCTGTTTCGGCACCAAAATTTCCATTTGGTGCACCTCTAATTCTTTCTATTTTATTCTATTCCTTTTAATTTCTAGTCTAGTTTATTTTATTCTGTTTTTTTTTTTTTTTGGATTTTTCCAAATACAAAATTAATAAACAAATATATCAAACATTCTTACAACAATCTTCCTGATATTCCTTCACTTCCCCCATCTCCTTAGTTTTATTCCTTCTCCCTCTCCCTTTTTTATTTTATTCTCTTCGGGTATTTCAAATTCGATTTAAAATTTCACCTGAAATTTAGATTTTTTTTTATTTCTGATTCATTACTATTGAAATTCGGCTACATCCAAGTTTCCGAATAATTAAAAATTAGTCTGCATTTCAATTCAGAACGAAACTACCCACACATGTCTAAAACAGACCCTAGGGGCTGCTGCCTAGCAGATTTGGAGCTTACCTGTAGATCTCGGCAATGTGCAAGTAGGAGCGCAGGAGCAGAACGACCTCAATCTTCAGTCATTCTCAGTCTGAAGTCATTCTGTGCCTGCGCCACCACCGCATGACTGATTCACTCTCAGTGGAGATGTAAACATTGATGTGCAATCAGCGGCCGCAACGCAGGCACAGAATGTACAAATCTATATAAAAACAAACAAAAAAAAACTTAAAGCGGAGCTCCGACGGAAAAAAAATATTAAAAGCCAGCAGCTACAGCAGCTGCTAACTTTTAATATTAGGACACTTTCCTGTCCTGGAGTCCAGCGACGTCCTCAGCAGAGGACGAGCAATCGCTCGTCACTCTGCTGCCCCCACCGCCATCCTCGGTGAGGGAACCAGGAAGTGAAGCCTTGCGGCTTCACTGCCCGGTTCCCTACGGCGCATGCGCGAGTCGCGCTGCGCTGTTCTGACTGGGCCCCGTGTGTTCTGGGAGCAGAGTGTCTCCCAGAACACAATGGGTATTCTGCGGAAAGTGACGTGCTTCCCGCAGAGAGAACTCCTGGAAGTGGGTGAAAATACCTGTCTTGGACAGGTATCTGCACCCCCCTCCCCCCTGAAAGGTGTCAATTGTGACACCGGAGGGGGGGAGGGTTCCGATGAGCGGAAGTTCCACTTTAGGGTGGAGCTCCGCTTTAATGTGATAAAGTCTATCTTTTTTTTATTTTTATTTTTTATTATTATTATAATAAAAAAAAAAACTGTTATACTTACCTGCTCTGTGCAGAGGTTTTGCATAGAGCAGCCCCGATCATCCTCTTCTTGGGTCCTTCGCCAGCACTCCTGCCCCCACATCAAGCGGCTTGCTATGGGTGCACCCAAGCCAAGCCGCTGTCCTGTGTGTCCTTTCAGACATGAAGCCGAAGCTTTGTACAGCTGTTTATAGCTGCATTTACACTGCTGCAGCCCTGCTGTGTGCAGAACAGTCTTAAAGTATATGTGAACCCTCAACCTGTAAAACAACCCATTCAGTTTAAATACAAATGAAAGGCGAAACATTTTATGTTTACATAAAAAAAATATTATAAATACTTTTTTACGGGTGCACTGAATGGAAATTTTGGTACCGAAAACGCAGGATGCACTTTGCCGAAAATGACAGTTTAAAAAAAAAAAAAAAAAAAATTTTTTATATATAATTGTATTATATTCGACTTTTTTTAAATGAATATAAATTTTATTGTTGGCCATTATTGGCACTTTTTTTTTTTTTTTGCAAGAAAAGCTCAAGAAAAATGCAGTCTCTGACCATCTCTCGTATCATGTCCGCAGTCTCTGACCATCTCTCGTATCATCATGTCCGCAGTCTCTGACCATCTCTCGTATCATCATGTCCTCAGTCTCTGACCATCTCTCGTATCATCATGTCCTCAGTCTCTGACCATCTCTCGTATCATCATGTCCTCAGTCTCTGACCATCTCTCGTATCATCATGTCCTCAGTCTCTGACCATCTCTCGTATCATCATGTCCTCAGTCTCTGACCATCTCTCGTATCATCATGTCCTCAGTCTCTGACCATCTCTCGTATCATCATGTCCTCAGTCTCTGACCATCTCTCGTATCATCATGTCCTCAGTCTCTGACCATCTCTCGTATCATCATGTCCTCAGTCTCTGACCATCTCTCGTATCATCATGTCCTCAGTCTCTGACCATCTCTCGTATCATCATGTCCTCAGTCTCTGACCATCTCTCGTATCATCATGTCCTCAGTCTCTGACCATCTCTCGTATCATCATGTCCTCAGTCTCTTACTTAAACGCACTGCTAATAGCATTAGCAAAATTTCCATTTGGTGCACCTCTAGCAGACATGATACAGGAGATGGTCCGAGACTGTAGACATGATACAAGAGATCAATGCAGCCTTGCCAGTGTCTGGATGAGAGTGGCAATCTCCTGCTGTGTCACGAAGCCAGGTTTGAATTGTCCAGGCCACAGTAACAATGTCCCGCCTCCTGTGATCACATCACACTGATTCAATGTCCTGGCATTGGATCAGTTTGCCGTCTATCACGGGAGACGGGACATTGTTACTGCAGCCCGGGCAATTCAAATCCAGCTCTGTGACAAATGAAGATCACGGCTCTGTTAAAGGAAGTAGGAGAGAGGGGAAGATTCTGAGCCACCAGGATGACACCCCGCCCCCTTTTCGGCTCCATTATCGGCACCTTTTCTCTTTCGGCCCGATGCCAAAAACTGTTTTCGACCGATATGTTTCAGTGGCTGAAATTTCTGTGAACCTCTTCTTCCTTCTTCCTTCTTCTTTTTTTTTTTTTTTTTTCCATATACATTTTTTTTTTTTCTTTTTTTTTAGAAGTGATCACATTCCCTCGGTTCTCAGCTGCATAGGGAGCTAGGAGAGTGGAAACCGCATTACACTGGTCTTCCCAGTGAATGGCTGTGCGGGGGGGAGAGGCTGGGTAGCCATATCGGCACAGGTCCGATCATTGGAGACATTTTTGCATTTTTCCCGGTGTTGTGTTATGCTTTTAAATCCCTTTTTTTTTTTTTTATACTCTCCTTTTTTGTATTGTTTTTGCAGATGTGTATGAGCACTTTTTAAATGTTGCTTTAGTTCATCTTTGTATAAAAAACAAACAAAAAAAAAAACACAGTACCTTTTTTTTATTTGTTAAGAAAAGTGTCACTGTATTTTATAATATAAGCATCAATAGAAGGAATAGTGTCCCATCAATGGTGTCAGTGGGAAGGAATTGTGCCCCAAGGGTCAGACAAAGGCAAGCAAAGGGCCACATTTAGCTCCCGGGTTGCAATTTGGAGACAACTGGTGTAGAAGATGAAGCACATAAATGTGATACAGTCGGCTATTGGATATGATTGTTATAAAGTCAGTCTCTGAGGGTCACACACATGGGTTATAAAATGCTGAAGTTTTATTTCCTAGTTTTAGTGTGTGTGTGTGTGTGTGTGTGTGTGTGTGTGGCGGCCTCACCCCCTTCACATGTTTATCGGTTGTCCGAAAGCTCTTGTCTAGGGGTACCTGGGTTTCGAGAGTGAGGTGCGCTACGGCCCATGTCCTCCCCATGGCTGTGGGTGAGGTGAAGGCCAGTATCAACATCTTCCTCGGGCCAAATGTGCATTGGGTTGCGGAACTTAGCCCTGCTATGCTGGAATCTCCCTTTGCTCACATCAACAGAGTCCATACACCGATCACAGTCCAACTGTTAGTTTTATTTCGTAGCTCCACAACAAACAATATATGGCAGGATACGGTGGGATGAGCAGGCCGAGGCACTATCCGGATTGTAGTCCCTACACCCCCTGTGCTATGACCAGGGGTTGCAGGAGTCTTGATTAGAACAACTTCGCTGCGCTGCGGCCCCTATCAGGGGAAGATGACCCTCCAAGGGAGTTACCGGAGGCCCGTCCGTCACCGGGTTGACGCTGCTCCGGAGTCTTCAGACGGGTGACCTCCCCAGCCTCCTCACCTCCAGATGCGGGTCCCCTCGCAAGGGGCACCCTGGAATCACTTCACCCTCGCGGGACCCGGTCGAAGTCACCAGGTCCCAGGCCTTCTACAAAGTACCTCACCCCAGGCTGAAGGTGCCTGAGATGGACTCCAACTCCAGCTTCATTCCGGCCAGGCCTAGGGTGCCCAGGCCGGAACCTTGAACCGCCCGCACCCAGGCCGCCTGGGTACGTCAAGAGATGATCCCCCAAAAAGACCTTGTGGCGAGGGCGTCTCCCCCTTTTTTATCTCCTCCCATTGACACCACGGTGGGTTCCCCGCCCCAGCCGTACCATCTCCAGGAAGGGACAAAAAGGGTAACACTGTGGTAGTGATTCTACCTCAAGCCTGTAGGTACCCCGCCACCCACAGGCCAAGGAGAACACTGCACCACCCAATCCTCCACGAATAACAAAAAGGGGTCCAATCCCTGACATAATTACACACCTGGGTCTCTCTACCCCCAGGTGTATCCCACTAACTTTGAAGACCCCGCTACACACTCCCCCTTGTGATTTGACGCTGGTCCCCAGCGTCAGGTGCACACCCATGTCTCCCAAGGAGTGGTGACATGAAGTGGGCCCCAGAGGCTATCCCTCAAATTTTGGATACTGTGTGTGCCAAGACCTGCTCCAGGGAAAGGGAACTATAAAACATTAAAACTTTTGTATAAAACATCTGTCATGTACACATATACAATCCCTCCCGTCACTGTCTAAGAACCACCCCATACTCAGTAGTCTTGACCGACGAATCTCCTGCAGAAGGGAAACAAAAAAAAAAACACATCCTAACACTCTGTGTTAACTTGGCATGAGTGGGTCCGTCAGCCGAGAGACCCACTCACTCCAATAAGTAAGTAATGCATGTGGAACATTTCAAACAACCGTTGCACAACACTGCCACCTGGTGAGATCTTCATTCTTCCTGCTTTCCTACTCTGACTCTACCCCAAAAGTCTCTGCCTTTGGCACATGAAGAAAAGGGAGAAAAAAAAACAGCTCCCAAGTCTCCAGTGAGTAAAAGAAAAGCCCAAATCAAAACAAAAGTAGGGCACAGTTCTAGGCGTCTGGGAATGTCTCTTCCAGAAAGTTTCAACAGCCACAAGATAGGAGCTCACTTCTCCTATAAGTAGAACCTTGGATCCGGCAGAAACAGGGGCTTCAGGTGCCCGTCAAACACTTCCACCGAATACTCGACATTCTCTCCTTCTTTCCTGCAGATGAGCACCTTATCGGCATGAATATGGCGCCCAAGTCTCCAATCAGCTCTGCAGTCCTTGAACTTTTTAGACACAGGCGGCGAACATGACAGGTATCGCCTGGCATGGGGCACTTTAAGCTTTTCCCATACAAACTCGTCATACCACCTTGGTCGCAGGACCTCGACTTCATACAATAAGTCCCGAGGCAAGTAGGGGTACTCCCACCCATATTCACGGGCGACTCTCTGGGAGAAAAGTCTCTGCAACCTGGCTAGAGGCGGCATCACATCTCGCTCACCTTCTCCTGGCTGCACGATGGCCTCCGGGTGCCGAGGTACCTTCACCATCTCGGGTTGCTTTGTCTTTGGTGCCCGCAATGAAGCACGCTGCATCCCCACCATCAGAGCGGGTGATGTAGTTGAATGAGGAAAGTTGGCCGGAGGACTAGATTTCCTCGGGAACTCCGGGGCCTTCACCCGGAGCGTACTGTCTTCTATGGACATGGGTGAATCCTGCGGTTTACTCAGCACAGGTAGTGGGCGTCTGTCCCAGCCCTTCCGGTGAAACAGTTCGTCTATCTCTCCGTCATCCCCACAGTCTGACAATGACTCTAGGTCGGAGGTGTCATACATCTCAGCGGGAAGGTAGTCTCTAGTAGACGGAAGGCTACCCTCCCTTGCAGGCTCCACCGACTGTGGACCCCCGACACCTCCAACCAACACCACAGTCCCAGCCCCTGGCTCACCTGGACCTGCTGAAGAACTGGGATGTCCGGGACTCTCTTCTCTACCGGCGCCATCCAGGCCAGGCAAGCGGCGGGATGAAGCTCAACCACGACCATAGGATGCCTGTACCAGGCCGACTTTCCTCTTCGGAGGTGGGAGCAGGGAGTCTGTAGTGACCGAAGCAGCGTCCTCGGATTTTCCTCTCTGTCTCTGGGCAGTCCCATCGCCCTGGTCAGCGCGCACGGGGACCTCTGCAAAGGCCTGGATCTCTCCCTCCGGAGTGGCGGTTCCTATGATGCAGTTGAGGCGAAGGGCCCGGGGCCTTACTGTGGATGATTCGACCTCAAAAAGAAATTCTTTGCACGCTTCACATCGCCCGAACGGCTTCAGTTGGACCACCAGTCCCGAGCATCCGGGACAGATCAGACCGAGGGCCTCCGTGTCTCTGCATGAATACAGAGCCAACTGTCCTCGGGGCCTGAGCCTTATCCCTGTGTCTGTAATGGGCGCAGCAAATGCAGTCATTTTCGTGGGGTAAGGTACCGGCATCCACGGGGAGCTTGAGGCCATCCCGACCACCTGCTGTTCCATCACGCGCTCACCTCGCGCCGGAGTCTCCACGTGTATCTCCACACGTGGCCAGACTCCTCCCACGACTTGCTCATTTTTCGCGGGCTTCCTTCAGTCTCCTCCCACGAATTGCGCAGTCATGGGGTGCCTCGTGGCGCAGTGCATTAACAGTCCCCACATGTAGTACTTCACACGGCTGGACCTCTCCCTTTTTACGCTCCTCCGCGTGGGCCTTTCCCGACTTAGGGTCATGTCCACAACTCCGAGCAGGGATGCACTTTGGCCAATCACATGGCCGACCTGCTCGGACCTCCTCCGGGCAGCAAAGTCCAGACACAGCCGTTCCAACCCTTAGGATCAATACACATTTCATCCCGGACTCACGAGCCCCCACGTGTAGCGGCCTCACCCCCTTCACATGTTTATCGGTTGTCCAAAAGCTCTTGTCTAGGGGTACCTGGGTTTCGAGAGTGAGGTGCGCTACGGCCCATGTCCTCCCCATGGCTGTGGGTGAGGTGAAGGCCAGTATCAACATCTTCCTCGGGCCAAATGTGCATTGGGTTGCGGAACTTAGCCCTGCTATGCTGGAATCTCCCTTTGCTCCCATCAACAGAGTCCATACACCGATCACAGTCCAACTGTTAGTTTTATTTCGTAGCTCCACAACAAACAATATATGGCAGGATACGGTGGGATGAGCAGGCCGAGGCACTATCCGGATTGTAGTCCCTACACCCCCTGTGCTATGACCAGGGGTTGCAGGAGTCTTGATTAGAACAACTTCGCTGCGCTGCGGCCCCTATCAGGGGAAGATGACCCTCCAAGGGAGTTACCGGAGGCCCGTCCGTCACCGGGTTGACGCTGCTCCGGAGTCTTCAGACGGGTGACCTCCCCAGCCTCCTCACCTCAGATGCGGGTCCCCTCGCAAGGGGCACCCTGGAATCACTTCACCCTCGCGGGACCCGGTCGAAGTCACCAGGTCCCAGGCCTTCTACAAAGTACCTCACCCCAGACTGAAGGTGCCTGGGATGGACTCCAACTCCAGCTTCATTCCGGCCAGGCCTAGGGTGCCCAGGTCGGAACCTTGAACCGCCCGCACCCAGGCCGAGGGCGCCTGGGTACGTCAAGAGATGATCCCCCAAAAAGACCTTGTGGCGAGGGCGTCTCCCCCTTTTATCTCCTCCCATCGACACCACGGCGGGTTTCCCGCCCCAGCCGTACCATCTCCAGGAAGGGACAAAAAGGGTAACACTGTGGTAGTGATTCTACCTCGAGCCTGTAGGTGCCCCGCCACCCACAGGCCAAGGAGAACACTGCACCACCCAATCCTCCACGAATAACAAAAAGGGGTCCAATCCCTGACATAATTACACACCTGGGTCTCTCTACCCCCAGGTGTATCCCACTAACTTTGAAGACCCCGCTACACATATAATTTTTTTTTTCTAGCGCACTCACCCCAGACTTTACCTGCTTTTTTCTTTTTACTTGGCTCCTCCGCAGGAAAGAATGAGGCACAACGCACTAGCAGCCGGTACCCTCCTGGATGGGGAGGTTGAGCTGTGTTTTTCGGGCCTGCCCGCGGCTAGTGTTAGAATCCTCCCGAGCTGACCTCGTCTCTGCATTAGCCAGAGACAAGTCCCTAATTCTCCCCAGTAAAGTAACTGTCCACACCAACTGAAAGTCCAACCTTTGTATTTATTTCACCACGGATAACAAATAGTCTCTATGAGAGCAGACAGGTTGACACGAGACACAGGTCAGATAAGGTGGGAGGAGGTCCAGGCACAAACTTGATTTGGTTTCTCTTACTGTTCTGATTTCATGAACAGGCTTGGACGTACGGTCTCTGCCACAGCACGGGGTGATTTTGAAAAGTCACTGCCACTGACCTGGTGAATAGGGCCTTGCCCTATTTGGTCACTGCCACTGACCTGGTGTGTGTAGAGTCACCACCACTATGACCTACAGAACATGCACTGCCTTCTTCAAGAAACTTGGCCTTTGTTAAGGAGAAAAACCTCCCTCCGGAGAGTTACCAGAGGCCCCCACTGTCACCACGACTCTGCTCTGGGTCTTCAGAAAGGGTCACCTCCCTGGCCTCCTCGTCCTGGATACAGGTCCCCTCGCAAGGCGGCACCCTGGGAGCCCTCAATCCCGGGCGGAACCCAGCCGAAGCCGCTGGGCTCCGGGCCTCAAAATAGTACCTCACCCCAGACTGAAGGTGTCTGGGATGGAACAGGAACTCGGCCTCCGGGCCTAGGGCACCCGGAGGTGACACACGCACCACCCAGGCTGAAGGTGCCTGGGCGCGACCCCTATGGAAGATGGCTGCGCCTTTTAATACCCTCTCCCGACAGGCACAGCAGGTTCCCTGCCCCGCCATACTGCTGCCAAGAGGGGACAAGAAAAGGAACAACCTTGTATCAGTGGTTCAACCCTGGCCCACGGCAACAGCGCCACCTGTAGACCACAGGGAACAGCACACCAACACTATCTTCCAAGGACAGAAATGGTCCAAGAAACATAACAATTAGTGTATCTGAGCCTAATTACCACTCAGATACTCCCCTTTATATAGCACCCCGCTATATATATATATATATATATATTATAACAATTTTTTTTTTTTATATTACATTTTTTGCATAGAAATTATCCAGCTTTTAGTTTGATCTTGTTTTATAAATACCGTAACTCAGGAGGCAAACAACTCCACTGGGAAAATTTGGTCCCAAACTCAAAAAATTCCTGACAAAAAAGGGGTGGGGGCGAGAGAGGAAAAGAGAACACAAAAAATTAGGTGACCACCCTGACTCCAAAACAGTATTGGAAGTGACATATGTAAAACTTCAGGTGCCCCACAATAACCCACAAACACAAAGCCAAAAACCAAACCAATCCCTTTTTTTACTTTTTTTTTTTAATTTTTTTTTTTACCATGATTGAACCCTGAGACCCACAATTAAAATTGATGTATGCTGCAAGTATTTTTTACTATCCAAAACGTTTTACCTGTTTAACAAAAACCCAAAGAATAAGAATGTAAAAAAATACTTTGAATCAAAATGCTGTAATCCAAAAAAGTTACTTTAAGCACAAGAAAAAAAAAAATCTAAGTGGACAACTCAAGCTTTGCCTTCAGTTAAAACCAGTGTTGTAACTAACGCCGTTTAAACGGCGTTAGGTAACGTAGCCACTTTTTGGGGGTAACGAGTAATCTGATTACTCTTACCCTCGTGGCACCGCCGTTCCCATTACTTGGGCGGCGTTACCCCAATTACATCTACTCGCCGCAGCCGCCGCGAGTAGATGTAATGTAAGTCTAACTGCAAGCCGCCGTCTGCCTACCTGATCAGCGTGTCATGCAGACAGACGGCGGCCATTGCAGTCTTCAAAAGCCGCGTCTCCCGAGTCCTCGTCGCCTGTGATAGGCGGAACACTCAATTTCCCAGCAGGCAGTGTTCCGCCTATCACAGACATCCTCTCATCCCTGTCTGTGTTATGAGGATGAGAGGATGTCCGTGATAGGCGGAACACTGCCTGCTGGGAAATTGAGTGTTCCACCTATCACAAACGAGGAGGACTGGAGGAGGCGCGGCTTTTGAATAATAGAATGGCCGCCGGGAGTCTCGGGACGCCGCCGATCTGGGGCACAGTGAGGCATTGGGCACAGTGAGGCTGCGGCATTGGGCACAGTGAGGCATTGGGCACAGTGAGGCATGGGCACAGTACCAATATTATTTGTTATCCCTCCTATTATTTTTATACACTGAAAAAATTACATATATATCATCCTTCTACCGCCCCGCCCCCGTGTGTGTGTGTGTATATATAGTTACTTTGCTGAGTAACTAGTTATTACTTTTCCTATGTAGTAACTGAGTTACTAACTCACTTACTTTTTGGGAGAAGTAATTTGTAACTGTAACTAATTACTTTTTTAGAGCAAGATGAACAACACTGGTTAAAACCACATAAACTGAGAGGTCAGATGGTGAAGGGCGTTCACATACCTCCCAACTTTGTAAAGTCCCTTTGCGGGACATTCTGATGTCCCCTCTCCCCTGCCAACCAGAGTTGTTGAGCGGGGGGGGGGGTGCGGGACATTGGCAAAAAAAAACGGGAATTGCCACAGAAGTTGTTGAGCGGACTTGCAAAAAAGTAAAATAAAAAAAATTTAAGCGGGGGGGGTTTGGGGCACGGCGGGGGGGGGGGGGCATACTAGTGCGCCGATCGCGGGGGGGGCTCTTACCTGCTGCTGTTTCCTGCTGTGCTCCTCTTCATGTTTCCTGCTGTGCGGGAAACATGATAGTCTCGCGGGAGTGCGGGAAGGAGGAGCCTCTGCGGGTAAAACCCGCACAATCCGTGCCAGTTGGGAGGTATGCGTTCATTGGAGGAGGTGCCATGTGATTTATGAGGCAAAATATGGTTCAATGGGTGCTACAAAATGCCACGCCCACTGCAAAATGTGCCAGCAACTTTTATCTGAAGCTCTAGTGAATGTGAGTGGGGATTAGACTGTGTTGGCAGATTGCTATCATTCAGATTATATAAACAGCAGGTCTTGATGTTGCAGTGCTCTGCTTATACAGGAAGAGCCATATGCCTTATGCGCAAGGCGTGTATTCTATATAATCCTCATTGCGCTGGTTTCGTTTCATGTTGTCATCGCCCATCGTTTCCTGCTCTTCTCTCAGGACGTAGACGTTCAGTTTCTGAAAAGCTAGGCTCGGGATGTTTATCTGGACGTGACCTGACATGTGCCAGCCTGAAGATCGCAGCTGAGATGAGAAGCCTCTGCCTACTGACTCCCATGTCACGGGCCTGGAATTCTGTCTGACAAGTTTCTTCTTGGGTGAATCACACAAACTGCACTATTTAAAGTTTGTTTGTCACCTGTACAAACATTAATCGGCCATTTTGTGACCTGATTTGTTTTTGTTGGGCATGCAGCCAGGTGGTTCTGAGGCAAAATGGCAACTTAAACCTTCCGATGACAACCAGGGTACCGGGGCGGATAGGCCAGGACTCTCTGCTTTTTATGACTGGAGGTAAATGAACTGCCTATCTAGTTCTCCCTGCTTCCCTTCTTTGGGTACAAATTTAAGCCAAACTTGGCAAATTGGAGCTTGGGCTCAAATAAATTCTCTAGATGCCACCTTTTGTGTGGCCTATGGTAAAGCTGTAATTCACTTTTTGTAGCCTACGCTACATTAAGCAGCATCCCCTTCTGGTGGTTGCTCGAGCGACTTCCTCTTTGTGCACTAAACATGGAGCGTCTGCCCCTCCACTGCTCAAGAGAAGCCTATTTCAGTAAGTGTGAGGTGTTCTGCAATTGGCCAAGGTCAGAGATCGTGATGTCCTCTGTCCATCCTCTGATTTTCCAATGCGAAGAGAACGTCTTGTATTCATTGAAGGAAAAAAATGGCTTTTCCCATGTGGCGGAGTGGATGGTGATGCCTGCAGCAAATTTAAAATACCCTGTTCTGGCAGCACATAGAGTCAGACGGAAGCAGCTTTTACACTCGGCGCCAGTGAGCCCTTTCCCTTTCCTCCCCTTCCCTGGACTCTACTCTAATCAACAGTGCTATCATTCTGTTAACATTAACAGGGGGGGGGGGGGGGGGGGGGTTTAGGGACTCATTGAATAGTCAGGCCAATGCTTGTGCAAAACAGTCTGACTCTCCTATGTGCTGGCAGCACACGTACTGTTAACCTTTGCTGCTGCAATCATAAGCTGAGACGAAGTAAAAGCACCCTATATTACTGTACATACAACCTGACTACATAACTGTAATAGTGAGGGTGAAACTGACTTTTGCCCAAAATTATTTGAACTATATACTGTCCTTTTTTAATATAACCGGTAAACTGAAGCTGTAAAAACTAACGCAAGCTATAGATTATGCAATTTTCCCTTTTTCACCATGTGTTTTGGTGCATTTGTATTGTGACAAAATGCGCTCCTGTTACTTGTGTTTTTACCAATTAATGGCACTGGAAGTGTGACTTGGATTTCGGCATGGCAAAATGAATGTGTAGCACCCTCTAGCTAATGTACATTGTTGTTTTAAAGTAGGTAAATTTGGCTTGGCTGCCCAATCTGGGTCAGGGCTAAGCGACTCGGCAGGCAGCATCTCTGGTAACTCCCCCTGCTCTCTAGAACCTTAGAGAAGCTTCCAGAAGTAGAGGGTGGATTTTAGGAGGAGCTGCCTGGACTATTGATGGTGGCCCCAGCCTATCCCTAGTAGATGGGCTTGCAGGGGGGGGTGTACCCTATGAATTCTCATGGGTCAGGCCAGCAAGGGGCAGTTGGATGGAATATGGAGGTGTGCTGAGGAGGCTGTCGGTGGCTTTTGAGGGGGGGTCCCCTAGGGGGGGGGTGACCTCGGGCTTGGGGCTCGGCTGCTGGAGGGACCCTCTACAACACAGGATTTCTTTCATGTGTGAGGACAGCAGGAGAGAGTCAACATGTCCAGGAGAAGTCAGCCGGGTGGACTGGTGAAAGGGGCAGCTGCAGGCTGGCAGTGCCTGAATGGGTGGTGCTGGGATCAGTGGCCACAGGGATGTAAGATGGACACTGGACTTTGCTACACAACTAAAGGGTCCCGGGTTCCCTGCTTTTAAAGGTTTCTTGCTTTGATTTGACGGAGTGCTATGCAAGCTCAACTGAAGGTGTCCCAGCTGAGTCTTTCTTTTGCAAGCGAGTGCTGGAGGCAGAAGAGGAGTGTACATGGAGACTGTGTATAGGAATGGTTGTCCCTGAAGAGTCCTGAAGTCAAATGGGCATCCCTTAATACCTCTATCCCCATCCAAGTTCAAATCCCTCAATAAATACAAAAACAAAGTAGTGGACTGTTCATTGACTCAAGTGTGGCTGTGGAAATTCGGTGTGCCTGGCTGTGGAATCCCAGTACTACTTGCGGCTCCTGCGTAAGGTGCACTACACATGTTTTCTGTGCACTTTGTGGTGCGTTTTGGAAATGTCAAGTGTGAATAGAGCCTAAGGTCTCCTTCACATGGGCACTGAGACCTGTACACTGTGAACTGTTTTTTGTTTATGCAGCTTGAGTCGCCAAGCTTCGTGCAGATGTAGATCTTTGGGGACACAATGGTTGCACTGGCACAGATGTTGTCTTAATTGGACAGGGGTACAGCCCCCAAATAAAATAAAAAAACATAAATCGGGGCCGCTCACATGCACCCACGTGCATCTCTCGGTAGGATAATTTTGCTTTGTCTGTGCATCCCCATAGACCTAAATAACCGGAAACGCAGCACCTGGTGCCTTTAATCTGCATAAACAATTGGCCAATTATGGGCCTCAGCAGCTGTGTGAAGGAGGCCTAAGAGTTAATAAAACGCCCATTGACTGGAATTACACCTCGTGACATACCCATGTAGAAGGTGGTAGTGTAAACACCGGAGACAACAGTCATTACGATCCCATAATTGTTAGATCCAGTTGACGCAGCATAGAGGCACAAAGCCCGGGGTAATTTGTAACTTGAAACTAACCACAATATACAACCAAACTGAAGTGATGACATTTTATCCAGAATCCCGGAACCAGAGGCTATGAGGCCTGGGGGTCAGTATTGCTGGCAGTCTGGGATGTCATATACACGGAGATCGGCGTGTATTTAAAAAAAATAAAATAATAATAATTCTACAGCCCCTGATATAGTACTGTTGGAGACTCTATTCCTGTAGGAGAGCATAGTTATCACTAAGATTGATGGATTATGAGGAATATTCCTTTCCTCGTGTGGCGATGACCCCCCCCCCCCCAAGGACCATGAAGTGTAACAGACCCTCCTAACTGATATTGGTGATTTGGCCTACAACTGCCCCAAAGCGTTTGACGTTTACTCACAAATGCTTGTATGATGTATTTTCCCAAACGTCAACGTTTTTTGTTCGGGCAGAACAGAACCTATGGCATTTTCATGCGTACAGCGATTCATTTCTATGATTGACTGTGTGCCTACCTGCGGTACTATGTTTTTAGGGCCTATTAACATTTTTGCAGTGCGTTGGCGCCAGTAGTGTATTTAGGTTTTGTGCTGCCCTAGGCCTGACTAAACTTGTGCACCCCCTAATTTAAATATGACCCACCCCTTCCTGTCAAGGCCACACCCCTTCTGTTTAAGACTCGTCCTGAAAATTTTGAGTGGGGACACTAGTTCTGAGGGCCTGGGGGGGGGGGGGGCGACAATGGAGTCCCTTAATTTGCTTAGCTTTCCTCTCACCTCTCACTTCCTGTTTGGCTATGGGGCAGGAAGTGAAGGAAAATCTCTGTAATTAAACAGGGATGGTAAATCATAAACTGACCGGGGCTATAACCTTCCTTTACTCTATCCAAAATGAAAAAAAAAAAGTGTTGCCTATAGTTCTACTTTAAGCACCAATTTCCGATAATTTTATGGAGAGGACTAAGAAGATATAACTATGCCAATGGTGCAGCAGAAAACATATAGAACAGTGAGGAAGGTTTGTGGTCCAGGATGATAGGACAGTCAAAATTGGAAGCACCCCCCCCCCCCCCCCCAGTTGCGGAATGCCGGCCACATACTGGAAGCAGTGCGGCCGCTTTATGGGGGCGCTAGACTAATTTGCCTCTCTGCCCAGTCCGCCCCATAAGACTGGCGCTACACTAACGGTGTAGCGCAAGCCAGCGGGGACTCTTTCCGTACTGCCCCCCTGCAAAGTGCTGCCCTGGGCCTTGTTAGCCTAGGCCAGGATACAGCGTTGGTTGGCGCACACATTATTATATTTTGAACTGATGTGCATGGCATTAAAGGTAGATTTAGGCCTGTCTAAATCTCCCTTTCCTCTGAAGCCTGATCCAGGTTCGGATCGTGCTTCTAAAACTACTGGCAGGTGGTGGGGGAAGCAATACTACGCCTCCTCACCAACTGTTTTAACCCCATTTTTTTGCAGACAAACGTGCCGCAATCATGTACAGAGTTTGGCGCTTCACCTTTTGCTTAACTGTGCTCCCCTTTTCCTTTTTGTGCTACAGGCACAAAAAGAAACATTGTAGCAGCAGCATGTAAACCTCCCCGTCCGCTGCCTATTGCAGCTTAAGGGGAGCAGTTGGGCAGGCTGCAAAAAAAGTGGATCACCCACGCATTTTTGCAACCCTATACCCCCCCCCCCTCCAAACGCAAGTCTAAACAAAACCTAAGGTGGCCCATTCAGAAGGAATGGACTGCCAACACCAAAAAAGGGGTCGTGTACCATTACTGGCTGCACACCACACCTCTATGCATATCTCTTGGTAAGATGCATTGGGGGTGCCATTCATTATGAATGGCATCACACCAACTTACTGTATATAAGTTGCATTGCTGCAGGTTACAGCAACGCAAAAGAACCTTAGTGTATCTAAACCAGAGAACAGAATTGTAATATATTGCAACTTACCAGTCCCTAAATGTGGTGGCTGCGTTGTTTTACTTTGTTTAGGTTATTTTCACTTAGTGATTCTGATAGTAATACACTTACTGTATCTATAGAGGAGCAGCATTGTCATCCGCAAAGTGTATCAGGAAGTACAGCTTCCGCCTTCCTTTGCTCCAAAACATGGGTGGAGGTGTTCTGTAGTTCATAGAGGAGAACAGAACTGCAGCCCTACAGAGTACCCAGCAGGATTTCCTTTAAGATCCACAGATGTTTTAGAACTTCTCAAACCCTTGCAATGGTATATTCAAAGCTGAATTTTCTGAAAAATGAAAAGTTCTTCTTTGCAGTGGGGCTGTGCTCATGTATGTCTAGGGGGTCCAGGTAAAACTCTTTTACTTATCTGATCCTCTGCAGGCTATTCTATGCTGCTAGACCAGTCCTTGCAACCTCTTCTTCTCTACATTTGAGCAGTTTAAGGTCCTATTATGTCATCCAGTCCATTGCAGGCAAAGCTCTGCATTAGACGTGATGATGTTTAAGGGACAGTCCACTGCCAGGGTGGAGGTAAGTACTTTACCTTCCCTAGACAAAAATGAGCATTTATCCCTTTCAGTGCAGGTGCAATCCCACTGCAAGGGGGGACTTTTCCTGTAGTTGGGCTTTAACAGCAAATGAAAGAAATAAAAGATGTTCCTTGTTCAGTTTTATATACTTAAATGGAAGGTAGACTCATTTGTAGGGTTAAGCTGCCCAAACATTGATAATTGTATTTTTCTTTCAGGCTATACAGCGTGGATGAATGAGTCTCCCGCTGCAGCCATGAAAATACTCAAACAGCAGCTGCATCTGACTGGGTGTGACCTCTGTTTGTCCCAAAATGTTCCTCCAGGCTTCTTAAGGCCTGTACACACGGTCTGACTTTTTGCAAACAAACTTCAAAATGAGCAAGTTTTCCCAAAAATCCGACCGCGTGTACGCTCCACCGGACAAACTTTTTCGGTTTTCGTCGGACAAAAGTTCGCTCTGAAACGGACAAACTTTTCGGCAACAAAAGTCCCACTGTGCAAAGTCTGACCGTGTGTACAGAAATCCATCGGACTTTTGTCCGAAGTACAAATACGCATGCCCAGAACCAATGTTAAAATAAACCAACAATAGCAGAAGTTGACCAAAGGGTGGCGGTTAAGAGCAGAAAAGAGCAGAAAAACCACGTGATGTTGAGAAAGTTTTGGGAAAGTTTGCAGAAAAGTCCTGCTGTGTGTATGCTATGGGTGTGCCCAGCCAACTCCCTTCGGAAAAAAATCCACTGAAAAGTTTGTTTGAAGTCCGACCTTGTGTACGAGGCTTTTGACAAGTGTTGATCAAACAATTGACTTTTATCAAATGGAGTGGCCCACTCACTGAACATATTTTGGCCAGTTCCCCAGGAACTAGACAACATTTGAATAGTATATTGCCTAATTTAGTTGGTCTAACCCTCCCTGACATTGTAGAAGGAACCCCTATTGAGACCAGGGCTCGGGGGAATTCTTCCAAAACCATCCATGCCCCGCAGTATAAAAAGTTTAGTATGGGAAAGCAGTAGCCAGATTGGTAGCCCTGTAGGGGACGAGGTTTCTGTCTGGAGGGGCTGGGGTCTCTCCAGGAAGATGGAGGCTTTGCAGGGGCACTGTGAGAGACTGGAGGACACTTCAGGGGCAAGGAGGTACTGTGGGACAATGTTGAAGTTTGGGAGTGCACACTTTGGGAGACTGGAGGGCACTTCAGTGGCAAAGAGGCAAGGAAGTACTGTGGTAGGTTAGACGGCAATGTGGGACACTATGGGAAGTTTTGGGGCATGCTGTGGGAGACTGGAATGCACTTCAGGAGGAAGGGGGTACTGTTGTGGAAGGTTAGGAGGTACTGTGGGGCACTGTTGCATTTGGGGGGCACTCTGTGAGACACTGGAGGTCACTTCGGAGGCAAATGGACAATGAAGTACTGTGGAAGGTTTGGAGGCACTGCGAAATACTGTTGAAGGTTGTGGGCACAATGAGGGGACTGGAAGCTCTGCAGCGGGGGGGGGGGTTGGCTGTGGGCACATGGAGGATGGGTGCACTATGGGAGATGGAAAGCACTGTGGTCATTTTAGGGGATCTTCAGCTGGCTGGAGGCGGGAAACCATGACCAGGCATTGGCCATGCCAGGTGGTTGGGACTCATTGATCTGAAGCACTGGTCTCCAAACTGTGGCCCTTTACTTTTATCCGGCCCTTGGGGCACTATTCTCCCACTGATAGACGTTATTCTGACAACAATAGGGAACTATTCCTCCAAATGATGCCAACAATGGGGCACTATTCCCCCAACTAATACCAAATGTGTTGAGGTTTACTCCCACTGGTGCAAGTAAAATTTCAACTCCCGCTGGCCACAGTCTCGTCCACCTAAAGTCTGAAGAACAATAAACTGACCCTTTGTTTGGAATGGAGACCCCTGGTCTAGAGTACAACTTATACTCTAGCACGTTTCAGTTGCTTGGAGTCCATGGATGAGACCTGCACCAATCCTGTTACCTTATCTTTATGATTAAGGGAAATTCCTACACTTCTCCCCCATCCCCGGAGGCATTTATGTAATAGCAGCTGAAAGGCAGAAGGTGTGGTCTGGAGGTGTTTTGAGAAGGAAGAGTACCAGCTCTACCAACAGCCAATCTCTTCATCTGAACGGTGATGTTGTAATTCTGGTTTTATAATTGCTTTAGCAAACGTATTACTTTGTGTTGAGAACAAAACTGTATATCAATAAATATACTAATGTCGACATGAAGTAAGGGTTGCACAACTAGGATCAGAAGATTCAAGTCATAGATTTGGTTTATTAGGCCAAGACAGTCTGGGACTCAAAGAATTACTAAACACAAGGAAAAAAAAATAATATATAGCAATTTACCTTTCCATAGGTGTGATAGCTGAGTTTGTTTCTTTTTTCAGTTTAATTGTAGAAAATAACTGTGACCAGGTGCCTAATGTATCATGCCTCCATCCCCATATATAACACACAAACAATGATTCTCCATGGGACTTTAAATGGAGCATAATACAAAAGTAATACAATATCAATTTTATTGTACAGGGATTTGTTGTATAAAGTACACATATCAACCCAATGGGATACACGTAACAATATATAATGTACATCAAGCTGGTTTATTTTCAAGTACATGCTTTACATACCCAAGATAATTGCAGTATGGGAGAGAGAGATCCATCTTATAACTTGACGTGTTTCGTGAATACTTTCACTTCTTCAGGAGCAGGTGCCTCCGACGGAACTCTAAACTAAAAAACAAATACATAAATTATACATTACCTAGAAAGGCGGGGGTGCCACCACTTCCAAACGGGACTTCCAAACCAGCTTGGAACTTGATAAAACATAGCGTCTCTAAATGGTGACCGCTGCTCGATGTCTGACACGGGAGTAGTGGAAGAGGTCCAAAACACCCAATGTGAAAACCAATGAGGTGGCACATGAGAAATATAGTAAAAAAAATATATACCAAAAACCAACCTGATAAAAGGGGAGAGAGTGAATGAAATAAAAGTGTATTAAAGCGGAGTTCCACCCAAAAGTGGCACTTCCGCTTATACACTTCCTCTCCCCCCCCCCCCCCGATGCCACATTTGGCACCTTTTTCAGGGGTGGTGGAATGGGGACCTGTTTTTGACGGGTCCCCATCCCCATTAACAGATGGGGCTGCGGCCCAATCTCCCAGAAGTTAAGCCCCCCTCCTCCTTCCCCTGCCGCCGGGCCAATTGGAAAGCGCACATGCGCAGTAGGGAACCAGCTGTGAAGCAGCAAGGCTTCACTGCTGGGTTACCTTACCAGAAATGGTGGCGGCAGCACCCTGGAGTCGATCCAAAGATCGGCTGGGGTGTCGACATTGCGATCTCCCTGGACAAGTAAGTGTCCATATATTAAGTCAGCAGCTACAGTATTTGTAGCTGCTGACTTTTAATTTTTTTTTTTCACCCAGGCTGGACCTCCCCTTTTAAGTACCTCCCCAGGTACTGTTAATATAGACAAGAAAATTATCTCGATGTGTTACAAGTGAGGTTAATATGTATGCTAGGGAGGTACTATACTAAATGTGTGTTGAAAATTAAAACTTAAATGTGTAATGTCAGCAGAAACAATGTCTGAAATCCCCAAATAAGTATTGATTGTACTGATAGACCCATATAAATGTGTAGTGTGAGCCAAGAAACTTGCTACCAAGGACAATAAGTTTATTGGGCTAAGAACACTTTCCGTGAGCACAAAAAAAAACAACCTATTGATCCTGCCAGAAATGTAGTGTCCTTGTCCCTTCTCTAGCTTTTGTAAACTACTCCTCTCATTAATCCACCATGTAACAGCGATGAGTAACAAGACGTGTTTGAAGTTTGTCCTTGGTCGTCGTGCACTTTTCCAACATGACAATGATCCAAAACACACATCTAGGGCCACTGTTGCATTTCTGAAGAACAGGGTGAACGTGATTCAGTAGCAAAGTATGTCTCCTGATCTGAACCCAATCAAACACCTATGGGGAATTCTGAAGAGACAAGTTGAGCGTCAGGCTAGGTTCACACTGGAGAACGCATCAGGTGACAGCAGGAGTCCGGTGCGTCTCCATTCACTGTTTCAGGTCTGATTTTCAGCCCACATTTTGGGCTGAATTTGAGCCTGAACGGGACCAAAAGACGCACAGAGCTCCCGTACAATTCACACCGGAGCCACTGCGGAGATGTGTGAACTGTCTCCATAGAGAGCCCATTACAATCACCTGCTATGCGAATTGGATTCAGAGAAACTCGCATCCAGTTCACAATACAGTAAAACCTTGGATTGCCAGCATAATTCATTCCAGAAACATGCTTGTAATCCAAAGCACTTGTATATCAAAGAAAATTTCCCCATAAGAAATAATGGAAACTCCGATGATTCGTTCCACATCCATTTATTCATAAGTCCTTCAGTTTATAGTTCATATAAAAACATTATAGCAATGTGATGGTGGCCTCTACAAGGGGATTGAAAGCAAAATCTAGCAAGAGCTACAGAGTATAAAAGAGAAGAGAGGCGCCTCTAAGTGTAGCAATATGGTTACATTTAATGAAGGTACAACATTTAGCAACTCGCATGGTTGATGATTAAAACAGGCACATCTAAGTAAAGCGTGGCTTGAAGCGCTCATTGAGCGCAGTGTGGAAGGGATGATGGCGGTGCTGAGGACAGTCTATGTGGACAGCTTTACCCCGGATCCCTGCATACTTGGATGTGCCTCTTTTAATCATCAACCATGTGAGTTGCTAAATGCTGTACCTTCATTAAATGTAACCATATTGCTACACTTGGAGGCGCCTTTCTTATCTTTTATACAAAGTTGTGACATGACGCTACATGTATATCAAGACATCGTTTGTTTATCAAGTCAAATTTTTTATTTTGCTTGTCTTGCAAAATGCTCTCAAACCAAGTTACTCTCAAACCAAGGTTTTGCATCCAGGCTCTAAAAGAGGTCGTTCTTGAAGAATGGAATAAGATAGATGTTGCAATATGTCACCAACTTGTTCATTCTGCGCCTAGAAGAGTTGTTGCTGTCCTTACAAATCATGGAGGTCATACAAAATACTAGATGGAGTTGTTTTTGTTGTGGGGTGTATTCATTTTTGCATTAACTAATTTGAGTAAAACCTGAAGATTTTCTAATCTAAGTTTTTTTTTTTTATATTAATAATCTTACTTTCATGTAATGAGCTAAACAAATTCTATAAAACGCAGCTTTGTTAAAATTTTGGAAATTGTGTTTTTTTGAGATATTGATTAAGATTTTCAAAGGGGGGTGTACTCCTTTATGCTGAGCACTGGATGTATGTAAAGTGCTGCGTAAATTTTATATAAATGCCTGCAATAAATGAAATAAATTCCTAAGCGTGGAATTGGCAGCTGTTTGCGGATAAACACGACAGCTGAGCCTGTACAGTGTAATGACAGGCTGTCAGCAGCTATTTGTGACGTGATGTAATGAAACCAGAAAAGTTTTTATGTATTTGGCATATTGATTAGCGGAGGAGAGAGAAACCAAAGAACATATATTCTTCCACTTTAATCTTTTGGGACGGTATATTTTCTGATCTAATGAAAATTACTGAATGAAGCAAGTGTCGGCAATTGTCTCCAGGTATCTTTTAAAATGAAATCCCTGATGGGACTATCTTGACACAATGGCTTGTAGTCCAGTTGTGTTAATCCTCACTGACGTGTCGCAGGGTGTTGCCGGCTGTAATGTGGAAATGTCACCGGTTTCTTTCGTTTGAATTTGTTTTTGTTTTTTTTGCAAGTCTGAGCCTGCCATTCTATAGAATTCCCATTCCACGTACTGGGAGATCAGTGACCAGAAGACATTTAGGTGTACTTGTATAACCTGTGTCTGAAAAAAAAAAAACTACTTAAAAAATGTGAAAGCCACAAAAGAGTTGTGAAGATGGCAAATTCAGAAAAGGAAAATCTCTGTTTGGAGACATCTAGGTGCTGTTTTTGCTGGCTTCTTTTTGAAAATGCTTCCTATTTCAGTACGCTCAGGTGTGAATGGAGCCTTTTTAGAGTTTTTTTTTTTTTTTTTTTTTTTTATTTGATTTTTTGTTTTGTTAAAAATTAGAAGAGGGATGGGAATTTTCTTCTTGAACAGATTTCTAACCCTGTATGTGGTTTTTGTTTGGAAAAGTTCTTTATGCTGCGTACACACGACCATTTTTCTCGTCGAAAAATGTAATTCTTTCTCTTTGACGAGAAAAATGACTGTGTGTTGGTATTTAATCATTTTTCCCGACGAGAAAAACAGCATGAATCAAGATGAGAAAAATGAGAACATGCTCTAATTTTTTCTCGTCGTGATTCACGGCATTTTTTTCCGCGGCAGTTTTCCCATAGGGAAACACTGCCAGGGAGCCTACACACGGTCGTTTTTCTCGACCAAGCTCATCGGATTCCAACCCCCCCCCCTCCGGTGCCACAATTGGCACCTTTTCAGGGGGAGGGGGGTGCAGATACCCGTCTAAGACAGGTATTTGCACCCACTTCTGGGAATACACACTGCAGGTAGACTGCGGGCAGTGCGTCACTTCCCCCCCCTGTAGTTTTCTGGGAAACTCACGGCTCCCAAGACACAGCGGGGACCAGTGAAAGATGCGCAGTAGGGAACCGGGAAATGAAGCCGCAACGCTTCACTTCCGGGTTCCCTCACCCATGATGGTGGTGGGGGCAGCCGAGAGACGAGCGATTGCTCGTCTTCTGCTGCCGACGTTGCTGGACTCCAGGACAGGTAAGTGTCCTAATATTAAAAGTCAGCAACTGCAGTATTTGTAGCTGCTGGCTTTTAATATTTTTTTTTACGGTGGAGCTCCGCTTTAAGACGGCTCTCATTCACTTGAAAGTAATTTGTCATGTCGTGCGACTTGGGGCGACACAAGTCGGATCCCAAGTCGCGGTAGTGTGAACTACAGGTACTTTTTTGAATGACCTTTTATCAAGTCATCGAATGTACTGTACGAAGAATTTTCGTACAGACATTTGTTTGAAAATCTACTATTGTATGGCCAACGTAATGGAGGCTTAACCGATGACCATTTGAAAATTTGTGATGCCACCTTCAGGAAATGTTACTTGCCTGGCTTCCATTTTCTTGTAACTCCAGTATTTTGAATGCATGAAACAAGTATGTGTGCAAAGTTCCCATCAGAATCTCCTTTACATCAGAGTGCCCCCTACATCAATTTTCCCCATTAAAGTTCTTCCCATTAGGGTTTGTTCCCATCAGAGTTCTCATTTACATCAGAGACCCCCATAGCTTACATAAGTGTCCCCACCACTGTGTGTAGCTGTAGCAGCAGGATGGGAGCTGGGAGGCAGGTCTGGAAGGAGGAAGTTGCATCATGCTGGGGCATGTGCATTATTGGTTTCTAGCATGCCAGTGGTCCTAGCAACCAACTGTGGGGATTAGACAGTTGTCACTAGGACATGTCTCCCTGTTGGACGTTTTCCTTTCTATACTTGTTCTGGTGACGACTCCAAATTTTGGAGTTTTGCTCCCATTTTAGTCCAGATGGGGAAGCGGGCAAATCTCCCCAGTAGGGATGCAGACATCAATACAAGCTTGCGAGGTTCTGATCCTTCCCTACCCTACTTTCCACACCTCGGCCACAGCCCCGCAGAAGTCTATAGAGGGGGGAGGTGGACTAGATTAGGTCAGGGGAAATGAGATGTTATAAGAGTACTTTTTTGTTTTGAAGTGTTCTTACCCTTTAATTTCACCAAACCCTACTGAGGAAAGCTCGATTGATGTATTTGCAGTGTGAGTAATTAGCATACTTCTCAGACTGGTTTCCATATTAAGCTTGTGCAATTCATGTAAATATGCACACTAGGCGTGTTGAATTTAAATGTGTAAATAACACATTTGCAGGACTTGTACAGTATTTCAGCTATAGGAGAGCTTAGAGTGGCTTGTGTAAATGAAGACTATAACAGCTGATGATCTTTTTTTTATTTTTACAGTAGATTTCCACTTTTGCCGCAAAATTGGGATAATATCCACTTCATCCACTTGCAGATTGAGCTAAAGTGATGGACTGGTATATCGCTGCCTGCATGCCCCCCCCCCACCCCCCGTGATTTGTACACAGTGCGAGTCTGTCAGCAGATCCCTGCCAATGATTCATGGTCGGACCTGCTGCATACCTTCCAACTTTTTAAGATGGAAATAAGGGACACCCATCAGCAAAAGTATGCAGGCATAGGACACGCCCCTTTAAAGTAAGGTGACCATATTTTTAAAATGAAATCCGGGAACATTTTTTTTAATAGTAATGGCGGCAATCAGCGACTCTCTGCCCATCGCCACCGCCGCCCGCCTCACAGCCTGTCAAGTCTTATGCTCCGGGTCCCGGATACTACTGGGTGGGGAGCGTAGGAAGATCACTCCGCCAGGGAAGGCAAGGAGATAAGCAGGCAGGCAGCTGGCCGGGACTTGAGCCAAGGCAGAAGAACATGCAAGCAGAGCTGAATGGGCATGCACCCGAAACAGAAGAAATATTCCCTCCCGATCCGACCAGCACATGATCATCAGAAAGTGGCACAGATAATGGTAAAAAATACACCCCCAAAGCTAGTAGGAGCGGCGGAGTGGGGGGGGGGGGGGTGTAATTCAGAATATTTTTTTTTTTCATTCTGCACTGATTGTCTTTGAAATTGCCCCAGCCCCTGTTCAAATCCAATCTGGGGACAAAACCGGGGACAGACTTGGTCCGGGGACAGTGTCCGCAATCAGGGGACTGTCCCCGGAAACCAGGGATGTCTGGTCACCCTACCTTAAAGGAAAATTGTACAAAAAAACAAGATTGGCTAAACCCACAAGTGCTTTTTTTACCACTACTATTCCTTTTATATTGGCTTTTGGAATTTATAAATGCAGCAATTTAGAAATCGGATGAAAGCTTTAGCGCTGGAAAACACTTTTTGATAGATAAAAAGTGCATTTTTTTTATACATCTATATAGATCAGACCAAAATGAGGGACAAATGAGGAGGAATAAGGGACATTGCTCCAAATCAGGGACAGTCCCTCGAAATCAGGGACAGTTGGGAGCTATGCTGCTGTTTGGCTGTGTCCAATCACAGCCAAGAGCCCTGTGTTGACAATCAACACACAGTTCTGTACAAAGGGAACAATCTCTGTTTCTTATCTTCAGGGATAAGAAACAATGATGTTTAGTAAAAAGCAACATATAATGCACACATTTAACCCCTTGATCGCCCTAGATGTTAACCCCTTCCGAGCCAGTGTCAGAGTGACAGTGTTTAGTATTATCACTGCCCCCCCCCCCCCCCAGCGTCAGTGTCAGATTTCCCATTGCAGTCCCATTATAAGTCGCTGATCACTGCAGTAGAAGTATCGTATATATTTTTTTTTTAATGCGGATATACTGTATATACTATAGTTTGGTTTGCGTGAAAGTCGTAGTATTTACAATCAATATAGACTTTTTGGTATTTTTTATTTTTTTTGCCTAGCCGTAGCAGAATAATTTATGGCGAATTTTCGTGTGTGCGTGCGTACGTGCGCTTGTTTTGTGTGGCTTGTTTTTGTCTTTTGGGGTGTGGTGATCAAAGACCACCAAAAGAAAGCTCTATTTGTGTGAAAAAAATGATATAAATTTCATTTGGGTACATTGTTTCATGACCGCACAATTACCAGGTAGCCTCCCTGGCGGTATGATTATGTCAGATTTTTGTGTCTCAAAGCGGTACCATTATTTTGCATGGAAATTTGCCGTTTTATATTGTAGACCTGTAATTCTTAGTAATGTAGCGCTACCCCCAATTAAGAGAGCCGCTGATTTGATTTCGGGCCCTGCACGCAGTACCGCCAACCCCCGGCAATCTTACTCGACCCACTCTGGCACAGTCAGTCTAGGGTTAAACTCCTATCACTCTCAGGTGTATTGTACTTAATAATCTCTAAACAGTCAGACAACACGCTGAGGCAAGAATATAAAATATATATATCAGCTTTACTGGTAATGAAGGATTTAAGGTATAACATGCAACATATACATGGGCCTGCAGAGCCCTGCATCAATCAATGTACTAGGTGCAGCACCGTAATATGGCGCTGCGCAGTGTCCACCACGCGGAACTATTATGGCGTGCGTTCGCCTATGGCGCAGTAACACAAACTTTCTAAACTCCCCGCCTAAGTCAGGCCTGACATGGAATGGAACTGAGTCTCTTTCCTTTAGGAAAGGAAGGTTTCTTCACCGGCCAGCTTTCGTTGGTGCACTTAAAGAGAGAACCATTTGTAATCCACACTGGGTGTTAACTTGAAATAACAGGGCAAAACGGGGGGGGGGGGGGTAGATACTTCAACTCTGTCCCGATACCGGACCCCCCAAGAAACACTGGTGAGCGAACAGCAGGCCTAGGCAGTCTACAGGCCTGAACACAACTCAGTCTATTAATATGGGCAGGTGCCCGCTCACCACTCCAGGCGCGATCCCAGCCTGGGACTTCCACCTCCTGTGTGTCGCACACAGCGTCTGCTCCGATCGAGTCCTCGATCCAACTCACGTCCTATCACGACGGGTAAGGATCCACCCAGACTCCGCAGTATGGTGGAAGGCTCTTCGAACTTCAAGCAAGGCCTCAGGCTTCAGGCCTTGCTTCACAGCCGATCCGCACAGGATGACTTGTCACTTGACGCGCCGTATCCCAAGAGAGCGAGCTCCGCCTCGCCTCCCACTTAAGTAACCCCTCCCATGAGTCTCTGCGGTGGAACCTCCGCCCTGGGGCCGAATGGGGTTCTGGGTAACATAGTCCTGGGGCCTTAGAAGAGACCCCGCTACAGTAATAAAACACTTAAATCTGTCCAAACAAGAGTCTAGTAGACATCCCGGGTATGATAAAGTTTGAAACACAAAATCATAAATTATAATGTAATAACTATAAATAATTATAAAAAATAATATAATAATTATTATGAATTTCCCCACTATTCACTATCGCTCAATTCTGCAAGTGTTCCTATTTACTATCGCTGTTTTCTAGTTGGTCTCAAACCACTTTTGACGTAAAGGGACACTTTTTTTGTTGCTATGGACAATCTCAAGTTTCCAGGCAGAAAGAACAGTATATATAATATAAAAGTGCATGCAGGGCACTGGACAAAACACTAGGGACAAATGCGATATGAAATTTCATACAGTAATGTAATCTGTAAGATTACAGTGTACTGTATGTATTATAAATTGTCATTTTTGAATTTGCCGCCAGGCTCCGCCCCCGTGCGACGCTCGCAGGGAACGAAGCCTGGCACACAGAGGCATCGGGCGGAGGACACAGCCCGCGGACACAGCAGGGGGGGACAACGCAGGACCCTGGGGACAAGATAAGTATACTGAACCAGGATCCTGCAATGCAATCCCGAGTGTGGCTCGGGGTTACCGCTAATAGTAATGAAATCTCACCCCGAGCCACACTCGGGAAAACCGCCAGGGAGGTTAAAGTGGAGCTCCACCCTAAATTAAAAGTTCCTCTCATCGGAACCCTCCCCCCCCTCTGGTGTCACAATTGACACCTTTCAGGGGGGAGGGGGGTGAAGATACCTGTCTAAGACAGGTATTTTCACCCACATCCGGGAGTCCTCTCTCCGGGAATCTGCGGGAGTGACGTCACTTCCCGCAGACTTCCCTTGGTGTTCTGGGAGTTACTCGGCTCCCAGAACACAGGAGCACCAATCAGAACGGCGCAGCGCGACTCGCGCATGCGCCGTAGGGAACCGGGCATGAAGCCGCAGGGCTTCACTTCCTGGTTCCCTCAGCGAGGATGGCGGAGGGAGCAGCAGAGCGACGAGCGATCGCTCGTCCTCTGCTGCGGACGTCGCTGGACTCCAGGACAGGTAAGTGTCCAAATATTAAAAGCCAGCTCTGCTGTAGCTGTAGCTGCTGGCTTTTAATATTTTTTTTTCCGGCGGAGCTCCGCTTTAAAGTAGTGCAGTGCTAAATGTAAAAAAATGGCCTGGTCATCAAGGAGGTAAAACCTTCTGGAGCTGAAGTGGGTATAATTGCTGCATGTTCCCATTATCCTAGCATAAATTAGTGATTGTAAAGGCAGAAGTGTTTTTTATCTTAATGCATTAAGATAAATAAATAACCTTCTGTGTGCAGCAGCCCCCTGTTACACGTACCTGAGTCTTCTCTAGTTCCAGAAATGTCGCAGGAGACATTCGGCTGGCCGGCACTCCCCTCCTCATTTGGCTGAGACAGCAGTGTGGCTCCATTGGCTCCCGCTGCTGTCAATCAAAGGAAGGGGGTGGGGCCAGGCAACAGCTCTGTGTCTGAATGGACACAGGGAGCTGAAACTCGGCTCGGGTGCCCTCATAGCTTGCTGTGGGAGCACCCGACAGGAGGAGCACAGAAGAGGGACCTGAGAAGAGGAGAATCTGGGCTGATCTATACAAAACCACTGCACAGAGCAGGTAAGCATAACATATTTGTTTGTTTTTAAGGGGAAAAAAAAAGAGACTTTACAACCCTTTTTAATAAAAAAGATTTAAAAACTGATGGTTACCTTTTTAGGTGCTGTGATGTTTAGGATGGCGCTGCGGAGTAATGTTGAACACAATTATCCCTGTTAGTACTACTTAGAGCTCTTCATTATCAGCTGTACGGTAGATGTGAACACTGTCTGTCCTAACAAAGGGTAATAAAAATTCAGAAACCGCCCTCCTGCATTGTTCCAGGAAAAAATGGTTTCATCCTGATCCTTCAAATTTTCTCATTGTGGCTGAAAATGCATGTCACTTTGACCCCACTAACAATTAGAAAATGAACAAATGTTCCTAAAACAAACCTTTTCTAATGAAATTCTACTAGTGTATCAAGCAACATTGGTCGCTACTATATTCAGAAAAATATATATGTAGTGTACCTTGGTTCTTCGTTCTTATCAGAGTAATTTAACTGCTTCAATATTTTATATGTCTGCCTTTTTATATTTTTCTAAATAAAATCATATTTTTTATTATCGCTTTTGAGCATTGTGAGTCTATAGCGTACCATGAAAGACCAAGGTTGCCTCAAATTTTTCACTCTTCTACTAGTGTATGTCCACTAGTAGTGAATCCCCTTGCTTTCATTTTATCTCATCCCCCTTATGTTTTATGCTGGGTTGTGCTTAATAAATATACTTGCATGGGTGAATCCAGTGTTTAATAAGCTCCTCTGCTGCATACCCAGTCCTGCGCCGCCATCTCCCTTTCTTTGTCATGGGGAGGGGTCTTTTTTCTTGCTTCTTGCAGTCGCCTCCCTGATGATGTGCATACGTCACACTGAGTTACTAGGGGGCTGGCTGGAAGAACTAGGAACTCCTCTTCTCTTGCAGGTGGCATTTTATTTTATATAAATATATATTACTCACTCTGAATTGGCATGCAGCTGAACACTAAAAGATCTTTAGCAAAGTCCCGGGCCCCTTGAGGCCTAATGGTAACCTCCAGAGTTGGACAGCTGACATCCTTCTGTGTAGAACGGGTTACAAGGCATGGTGGGTGTAATGCAAGATGAACAGATGGGTGCCAGACACCTTTTTGATTGCAAAGATTTATTGTCTCTTAAACAGAACTGTGGGAGGGAGGGTTAAGGCCAGGACACCCTTAGATAGATGCAAAGGTAATTGTCAGACTCCGAGACTTCTATAGGCAGACGGCTATACAGGTGAAGGCCTCCAGCCGGACACCACTTCTGTATAGGTAGGAGCGCTGTCTCCTATGGCAACAAACAGCCATTGAAGTCAACTATTTGCAACACGAACAGTTCATAGTCTACCCCACCATCACTCATTATGGGTCTTCACTCAACGAGCTTCCTTCCTCTCTCACTAGACTTCATATTCACTAGCCACTGGATCCCCTGAGCTCTTCCGCTGATAGCACTCTGTATTTTCCTCAAGCGTCACCCCCGCTTCCCTGCTGGGTCCCTGGCTTGGCACTCACACATAATGTTCAAGCTTCATCCTTGAGGACGCGTTAGGTCCCTGGCTTGGCACTCACTGATGCTCCGTAAGCGTCCTCTGCTGTCCTGCTGGATCCCTGACTTGGCACTTGCTAAGGTTTTTCCACTTCTTCGCCGTTCCCGGCTAGCGGGAAGTCTGCTCGGGTACTGGCCTCGGCTTACTCACAGTGGTCTCTGGTAGCAAAGTGGATGGTCCCTTGGTAGCGACGGCTTCCCCTCTACCTCCAACCGCAACTGGTTCTCCGGCTGGCAGAACTGTTGCTTCTGGTTTGACTACAAGCCGGCAGTCCCAAGCCTACGCTACTCTTCTGCTTCTGGATAGGCCCTCAGACAGTCTAGGTGCCAGATGTCCCCGGGATAGACCTTAGGTTTCTGGCCTAGCAGCCCGGGGCAATACGACACACGTCCACCCAAACAGCTATCCGTGTGGCACAGAATTCCGATCACCTGACTTCACCCAAATAAATAGGCTCTCCCAGCATGCCAAGGGACCAAAGGAAATCCCTGCCCATTGGCTGAGACACCCCATTCATTCATAACCTGTCCTTGCTTTGCCCTCGTCTTATCCCAGTGTTTCTCAACTCCAGTCCTCAAGGCGCCCCAACAGGTCATGTTTTCAGGCTCTCCATTGTTTTGCACAGGGTATTTGATCAGTTTAACTGCTTTAGTAATTCCCACAGCTGTTTCATCTGAGGGAAATCCTGAAAACATGACCTGTTGGGGCGCCTTGAGGACTGGAGTTGAGAAACACTGTCTTATCCAATGTCACCAGCTATAATGCCACCTAGTGACAGAAGAGAGAAGTGCAGCAATTCCAGAATTAGGGGGAAATCAATTGATCTCCTAACAATTGGCCAAGGCAACTATCGCCTGGCAACTAAATTTTAAGGCAACCCTGCCTAAACATCAGGGTGCTACACAAGTAATTTTTCTCCTTCACTGATTTATCTGATGAGTCGGCACTAATATGCAGCACTGATGGGTGGCACTGATGGGCAATGAGTGGCACTTGTGGGCAGGCACTGAAAGGCAGCACTGATTGGTGTTACTGATGGGCACTGCTGAGGCTGTGCTGTAATCGGGGCACTGATGATCAGTGCCCTGATTACCTGTACAGGTTTCCCCTGTGAGGAGATGCCTCTGATTGGCTCTCCTTGCCACATGCACTGTCAGTGTGAGCTGAGGAGAGCTGATAAACGGCACTTCCTTGTTTACATGTGACCGGCTGTGATTGGTCACATGTAAAGAGACACATTTTTTTTCTCCTGCCAGTAAATGCCATTGACAGGAAAAGGTTTCCAGTAAAAAAAATATATGGATGACACTTGGTTTGCGCAGTTCCAGTCCAGGGCAGGCCAAGTCCATCTGAGTGCCTGCTACAGTGTGTTTGGGAGGTGCTGACGGGGGGTGGGTCAGGCAGAGGGGGTGCTTGAAGAATTTTGTGTGATGTCATAGTGCAAGGGAGCTGACGTATGCAGGTCTGCGGGACGGGAGCAAGACAAGCCAGGAGCAGGACTGTCAGTGCTGTTTGGAATGAAGGGATGACCTGGCATGGAGAAAGATGTTCACTGTGACTCGGGAGGGGACGTGTCAGTGAGGTGTCCTCATCCTCTGTGCTGCTGCACACTGCTGTCAGTGTCCTGTCCCTGAGCTACTTTATATCTGCCTTAAATCGCATTGCTAATTGCATATTGCAATTACTTGTGTAGCGATACCTCCAACTAAGGAGGCCGCAGAATTAGATTTTGGGCCCTGAGTGCAGCTCCGCCAACCCCCGGCAATAGGCTCTATCCCCTTCTGGCACAGCTAGTACTAACAATCAATGATATGTCCTATGCAATAGAATAACTAAGCAAGGACACAGTAATGAATTGTAATAGGTAAAGTGTTTTACTCATCAATTCTCAATATGAATAAAAGGGGTAACAATAATCACAGTTCTAAACAATCACTCCTAAGGGCAGCGTCCTGCCACTCTAACACACTATATAGTAACACACGCTACAAGTGCGCCATGCGGGCGACCGTTAACTAAGTGCCCTATGGCGCAGCAATCAAACTCGCTAGAATCCCCACCAGGCCTGGTTCTAATATCTAGCTTAGTCCTTCTTTCTTCACCGGCAGGTCTGTAATGGTGGTGCACTTAAACAGAGTATAACTTTGTAATCCAAGGGGTATGAAAATAACTTGTAGGCCACGGCAGTCTATAGGCCTATACACAGCAACAGTATCTAAGCTGGGCTTATGCCCTCTCACCCGCCGGACTACGGATCCAGTCCGGGAAAACCTCCACCGGCCGTGTCACACACTCTCGATCTCTCCAACGATCGGGTCCCCGATCCAACAAGGCGGTAGCTCACAAAGTCAGATGCCACCCAGGCTCGCAGAGGGGAGGATGGAAGGCTCTTCGGTGCAGAGCAAGGCCTCAGGCTTCAGGCCTTGCACTCCGACACATCCGCACAGGAGGATCCGTCCGTGAAGTCTCGTGTCGCCAAAGAGGCCGAGCCTGGCCCCGCCTCTTCCTTTTATAACCCCTCCCATGAGTCTCTGCGGTGGAACGTCACAACAAGAATGGGGTTATGGGTAATGTAGTTTCTTCCCAATATAGGGGAACACCCCGCTACACTTGTTTGTAGCCTAAATACTGAAATTTGCACTCGAAGCTGTAATTTTGTAACTTTTGGCAGTGGCAGTAAATTTTGGGTGTCGTGTTTAGTAAATTTCAATCTGGTAGGTTTTCAACACTGCATGTTGGTAGAGTAAATTCCTCCTATATTAACTCCTCCTTCTTTTTTCACGCAGGTGAATAATGGATTCCAACTTAAGCAACATGCTGTCAGTGAGTTCTTGATCTTGATGAAGGAGGGGTGCAGGCTGTCCAATTTTTTCATAGAAGGCTACAAATGTTTACAGAGATGACAGCATTGACAAGAGCAGTGTCTTGTCATTGGTGCCTCCTTATTAATTTCTCTCTGTAAACACTCTGTAGCCTTCTGTGGATGTCGGGACAACCTGCACCCCTCCTCCATCAGGAACTCAATGATGGCACAGTGCTTCTGCATGGAATCCATTATTTATCTGCAAAGAAAAAGAAGAAGAGTTCCTATAAAGGAAAAGTTACTCTACCAACACGTGAAATTTGAGCAACCTATGAAAGTTATGTCCATTTTGAATTACTTTTGCTACAGCCTTCGTAAATGATAAAAAATAATAATTTGTGTGAGAAGGTGCAGAATTATGGAAGGTGGGTGAACAGGTCGTATATTTAAGAAGTTGGTGCAAAGAGCAAAGCTAGGGAAATTGTAGAAACACAGATTTTAGTTTTTCTCTTGCCAAATTCCAGAGATAGATTTTGATTGGCTGTCTGAGCTGCCATGCTTTGAAATGGGTTTTTGTCTTTGCTGTAGTAAACTGCTTGTTCCCAGACCTCGGTGATGTGTACACACTCCTAGGTCTGGCAGTAATTTGTATGCATGCTGAGAGTTCATTTCAATGTGGGGAAGAAGGTGGGGCAGCTGTAATTCTACCCCGAGGCTCCACAGGTCAGGGCAGTGTAAACGGCTAACTGTAAATAAGGCACCTGGGAATCTACTTAAAGTGAAAGCAGTTGGCTTATGACGTGCTGTGATCTGCAGATTTGTATATACATTTATGAGTTTACTGCATATCCAACAATGAAACTCATGCAGATGTAATATGCAAATCTGCCTCTTTTTAAGACTGTCCTTTGCACTGAATAACTTAAACTGGCCATACACTGGTATATTTTCTAATGAACAGCGACAAACCACAGTACATGTATAGGTTATCCTTATGCAATGCTTAAAAGCCCTTACAGGTAACCAACCACTTTAGATTTACACTGATCGTGTGGTGCTAGAATTATTGCTCTTGCTCGGACGTTCGCGGTGATACCTCACTTAACCTTTCACCACTCTATACTCAACAAAAAAAAATTCTCTGGTATACAGATAACCAATAGAGGAAGCATTTACAAATCCTGCAGTATGTGTGAAATTAAATCAAAATATGGAGGAGCTAAAAAAAAAAAAAAAATGAGTTGTGTGTGATAGAGAGATAGAGATATATATATATATATATATATATATATATATATATATATATATATATATATATATATATATATATATACATACACACACACACACACACACACACACACACACACACACACACACACACACACACACACACACACACACACACACACACACACACACACACACACACACACACACACACACACACACACACACACGTGTAGCGATACCTTCAACTAAGAGGGCCGCAGATTTAGTTTGGGCCCTGAAGACAGCTCCGCCAACCACCGGCAATTTACTCGACCCCCTACTGGCACAGTTAGTCTAGGGTAATATATGTATATCTTATGCTCTATGATTAGATTCAAACACCAAGACAGTGATAAAAGAATAACGAATTTTACTTTCTATGGCAATGGAAATCAACAGTGATAACAGATCATAAGAATCTATCTGCAGAGCCCTGCAGCAGTAGTCACACTATAACTATAGAGATATGGCGCACACGCGCCACGTGTAACAGTACTTCACTATGCGCCCTATGGCGCAGCAACTAAATAAACTACCTAGATGGCCAGGCCTGACCATATAACTCAGTCTCTAGTAGGGGTAAAATTCTTTGTATGCAAGTCTTTAAACGGTGGTGCACATTTCAGGAACACATTTGTAATCCGGGGGGGGGGTAAAAATGCCAACACAGTACACTTCACTAAAGATCCGTTCAACTCAGTTCTGCTTTGGATCTCAAATGGGGAAAATAACTCAAATAGGAACTAGTGGGCCACGGCAGTCTGTAGGCCTAACAATGATATAAATTATTTGTGGATTGAGCAAGTGCTCGCTCACCCCTCCGGACGCGATCCCAGTCCGGGAACTTCCACCTGCTGTGTCTCCTCACACAGCTCTGCAGCAGTCTGGTCTCCGGCTCAGCAGCGGTTGAAGAAAACCGAGTCAGATGCCACCCAGGAGATGGGGTGGAAGGCTCTTTGGGTAACAGCGCAAGGCCCAGGCTTCAGGCCTTGCACCACGGTGGATCCGCACAGGAAGATCTCTCCCTTGAAGTCTCGTGTCCCAAAGAGGCCGAGCCCAGCCTCGCCTCCTCCTTTTATAACCCCTCCCATGAGTCTCTGGGGTGGAAACATTGCTGAAAGGGGTTCTGGATAACGTAGTCTCTCTCCTCTGCTTTCACTTCCAGTAAAGTCTCTTCTCTACTCCCTTCTGACTCACCTCTCACCCGGAAAGTCCTGTCTCTCTCTATTAAAGGGGAATACCCCGCTACACACCAACCCCAGACTTTACCTGCTTTTCTTCTGCTTGGCTCCTCCGCAGGAAAAGAATGAGGCACACCGCACCACAAGCCCATACCCTCCTGAATAGGGAGGTTGAGCGGTGTTAGTTTCTCAGGCCTGCCTGCGACTGGTGTAAAAAAGCCTCCAGTGCTGACCTTGTTTCTGCAGTAATCAGAACAAGTCTTTAGTTCTCCCCAGTAAGCAACTGTCCACACAAACTGAAAGGTCCAACACTTGTTTCTTCCTTCTTGCACAATAAACAGTCTCTTTTTAGAGCAGACGAGTTGAGACAAACACGGGTCAGATAAGGTGGGAGGAGGAGGTCCAGGCACAAACTTAAATTTTGGGTTTCTCCTGTTCTGAATAGCACTAACAGGCTAGGTGCACGGTAGCTACCACTGACCATGAAGGGGTCCCTGCCACAGACCAGGTGAATAGGGCTTCTGCCACAGGCCCGGTTGTTGGGTCTCTGCCACCGACCAGATTCACGATGAATTACCTTCTAGAAGTAATAACCCCTGTCAGGGAAAGGGACATCCATCTGGAGTGTTACCAGAGGCCCCACCGTCACCAGCGATACTGTGCTAGGTCTTCGGGATGGGTCACCACCATGGCCTCCTCATCCTAGATATGGGCACCCACTTCAGGGGGGCACCCTAGGATCCCTCGATCCCTTGTGGGACCCAGTCAAAAGTACTGGGCCCCGGGCCTCTCTCGAAGTACCTCACCCCAGACTGAAGGTGTCTGAGATGGAACAGCAGCTCCGTCTTTGGGCCTAGAGCACCCAGAGACCACCCGACAGGCCTCCAGGTCTAGGGCACCCAGAGGCGACACACTCAGGCTTAAGGTGCCTGAGTGCGGAACTGACGACCCCTCTGGAAGATGGCGCCCCCTTTTTTATATCCTCTCCCGACAGGCACAGCAGGTTCCCTGCCCTGCCGTACTGCTGCCGAGTGGGGACGAAAAGGACACAACCTCATACTGCAGTTAAACCCGGACCCACGGCAACAGCGTCACCTATAGGCCCCAGTGAACTTAACCACCAGTTACTATCTCCCAGGGATAGAAATGGTCCTTGAGACCTAACAATTGGTACATCTGAGCCTGACTACCACTCAGATGCTACCCCTTAAATGTAACCACCCGCCACACACACACACACACACACACACACACACACACACACACACACACACACACACACACACACACACACTAACTATATATATATATATATATATATATATATATATATATATATAGCGCGCTTACCACCCTCTCCTCCTTGTCTTTGGCTCCTCGCAGGAAGAGGGGGCACACCCGGCTCTATATGCCCGTACCCTCCTGTGTAAAGAGGTTGAGCGGTGTTATGAAACAGGTCTCCACAGCCAGGTTCTCCAGAGAATGGCCCTTGTCTCCATGCTCAATATAGACAAGTCTCTATTTCCCCCAATGACTTGGAGAGAGAACAGAACAGCATAAGGTGTGGGAGAGGTCCAGGCACAAACGTAACACACTTCACTGCTTGGCTTCTCCAGCAGACTTGGCCCATTTGGATAGTCTCCCTAGATAGGGACTAGCAGGCAAAATGGTACTTTAACCGCACAGTCACTACACAAACTGGTGATCTTGGTGTCTGCCACAGACCTGGTGAACTTGGTTTTCAAAGCTTGGCCTCTTTGTAAGGAGAAGACATCCCTCCAGAGAGTTACCGGGCCCCTTCCTTCAATGTGACTTCTCACTAGTCCCTCGAAACGGTCTTTCCCCGGCCTCCTCGTCTAAGATGCGGGTCCCCTCGCAAGGCTGTTTCCCCCTGAGATTTCTCGATCCTTGATGGGCCCCAGCCAAAGGTGCTGGGCCCAAGGCCTTTAGTTGCAGCCCCAGGGCTAAAGGTGCCTGGTACTGATTCACCGACCACCGCCCCTGGGCCAAAGGTGCCAAGGGCGGACAGGAACACACACTCCCTGGGAGTAGGACTCCCGACGACGAACCCCCTACAGGCAGCGTCTGCCCCCTTTATATCCTCTCCCAGCATACACAGCAGGCCGACCACTCCCACTGTATGGTTGCCGAGAGGGGACACACAAGGCACAGCACTGTATCAGCGGTTCAACCCTGGCCCACTATGGCAGCGCCACCTGCAGGCCACAGGTAACGGTACACCGATACTCTTCCTGTAGACAAAAATGGTTGATAATGTCCTAACAATTTAGGCGTTTGAGCTCACTCAGAAAAGAACACAGCTCTCAGGCCTCGTACACACGGCCGAGATTCTCG
Source organism: Rana muscosa (assembly GCA_029206835.1). NCBI lineage: Eukaryota > Metazoa > Chordata > Amphibia > Anura > Ranidae > Rana > Rana muscosa. Next base: position 1,206,870,572 of record CM055116.1, read on the forward strand.
TCGAAAAAAACATGACGTTTTTTTCGACGAGATTCTTGGACAAGAAAATTGTCCCAGCCGAGTGTACACACGCTCGATTCAAAGAACCCGCGGTTCTTTGAATGGAGCGTACGCGGTGACGTCATCGACTACGACGAGCATGCGCTCGTCACATTCGATGCCGTCGCCGCCATCTTGGTATAACCTATCTATGCCTAGAAAGCTACCGCGCATGCGTCGAAGTCATTTCGAGCATGCGCGGGCTTCCCGGCGAAAAGGTAAGTGTACACACACACAATTTTCTCGTCGAGAAACAGGCTGACGAGAATCTCGACGAGAAAATAGAGAGCAGGATCTCTATTTTCTCGTTGAGATTCTTGTCGCTTTTCTTGACGAGAAACCATACACACGAACAAATTTCTCGGCAAAAAATCTCTGCCAGCAAGTTTCTTGCTGGTTTTTGCCGAGAAACTCGTTCGTGTGTACGAGGCTTCAGTGCCAGAATCTTTCAGCTGCTCTGGCAGCACTGTGAGGTAGATTTTAGGATCCGGGTGCATCCTCCAATTGAGTCCTCAATTGCTCGGTCCCTTCCATCAGGCAAGGCGACACAGGATCATCCCTGGATCAGTAGGTCCCAGCGACTCCTGGGCCTACATCTCAGTTACGAGGCCTCAGGCCAACGTGGCCCCGAGGCAAGAACTTGCCAACACATCTCTGAGGCCAGGAGAGCCCTCAGGTGAGGATCGAAGAAGACGACCCTAAATTCTCCTCTCCCCTAATGGCGTCTGTCACTTAAGTACCCTCTCCCAGCATGCACAGCGGGTTCACTACGCCCCCTGGGCTGCTGCTAGGAAAGAGGTAACCAATACGTCCAGCCTGTTGCCTTTCCAACCCTGACCAGTGGTGACAGCGACACCCACCGGTGGGGGGAAAATCATGCAACCAACCGAACTGAAACAGTGCCACAATTTAAATCACATTCTCTCTGGGCTAAACTAATGCCCAGACAACTAAATTTCAACATATAACGCCCGCTCATTGGGAGCAGGTCACGAGATTATATTATATATATATATATATATATATATTTTTATAATTATATATATATATATTTTTATAATTATATATATATATATATATATATATATATATATATATATATATATATAATTAGTGTGTGTGTGTGTGTGTGAAGTTTGGGCTTCGACGGTTGAATGACATTGAAATTTACATATTTTCTGGCTGTGGTTTGCCCAATGGCGTTTTCCCTTATTGCCACCTCAGGCACCTGTTGGAACACGGGCAAACCATGGTGCATTAAGTGGCCCTTCTCGGGAGTAGTGGGAGTGGTTGACCTGCTGTGCCTGCTGGGAGGGGCTTCTTAAGGGGCAGACGCCATTGATTGGGGTCAGTCTTCGCTCCGCAGCCCTCTGGGCACGAGGTGTGTGTGTGTGTGTGTGGTTCTGGTCTCAGGGCCACGTTGGCCCGAGGCTGCATCGCTATCCAGTAGGCCCAGCTAGTCTGGCTGGGGCCTGCATACTGAGAGGGGATCCCAAGCTGTCCGTCCAAATGGGAGGAAGCTGTCTTGATGAGGGAGACCAGGGGAGGACCTGCCCTGGAGGAGACCGGCAAACTGCTGCTATCTCGGGTGAGGCCTGGCAACTTTGAGGAGGGATCCACTATACTACAAGCCCTGCAGTTCGCCGGATTGGCTTAAAGGCTCTTTAACTGTATGGCTGGAAGTTTGGGACATTGAAATCCTGTGGCAGAGGATTCCTGGACTATCCAATTTTCTCAACTTAAAAAGGTCTGTGGCAGAGACTTTATTCATTCCAAGAGGTCTGTGGCAGAGACCCATTTCATCTTGGGCAGTCTGTGGCAGAGACCGTTGCTGATTTGTGTGTCATCCCGGCTGCTAGGGCCTGTGAGAGGGGACTATCCGGGTGACCAATACCCACTCTAAACACTGAGAGTGGTAAGTGACTGTGAGCTGATATTTTTGGCTAATATTACTGAGTGCCTGAACCTTCCCCTACTCTTCTATACCTTCTACTTTCTCAACGTTGATTGCATAAGAAAATCCTAACTGTTTGAGGTTTTACATCTGTGTGAGCATTGCATTACTACAGACTTTCCTACCCAGACAACGAAGCTGAAGAGGTAACTTGCAAAACCCAAAATTAACCAGCGGCCCTCTAGGGGGTATTGATATAAAGTATTCAGACCCCCTTAAATTTTCCACTCATATTGCAGCCATTTGCTAAAATCATTTAAGTTCATTTTTTTTCCTCATTAATGTACACACAGCACCCCATATTGACAAAAAAAAAAAAAAATTGTTGACATTTTTGCAGATTTAAAAAAAAATTAAAACTGAAATATCACATGGTCCTAAGTATTTAGACCCTTTGCTGTGACACTCATATATTTAACTCAGGTGCTGTCCATTTCTTCTGATCATCCTTGAGATGGCTCTACGCCTTCATTTGAGTCCAGCTGTGTTTGATTATACTGATTGGACTTGATTAGGAAAGCCACACACCTGTCTATATAAGACCTTACAGCTCACAGTGCATGTCAGAGCAAATGAGAATCATGAGGTCAAAGGAACTGCCTGAAGAGATCAGAGACAGAATTGTGGCAAGGCACAGATCTGGCCAAGGTTACAAAAACATTTCTGCTGCACTTAAGGTTTCTAAAAGCACAGTGTCCTCCATAATCCTTAAATGGAAGACGTTTGGGACGACCAGAACCCTTCCTAGAGCTGGCCGTCCGGCCAAACCTGAGCTATCGGGGGAGGAGAGCCTTGGTGAGAGAGGTAAATAAGAACCCAAAGAGCTCCAGAGATGCGGTCGGGAGATGGGAGAAAGTTGTAGAAAGTCAACCATCGCTGCAGTCCTCCACCAGTCGGGGCTTTATGGCAGAGTGGCCAGATGGAAGCCTCTCCTTAGTGCAAGACACATAAAAAGCCGCATGGCGTTTGCTAAAAAAACACCTGAAGGACTCCAAGATGGTGAGAAATAAGATTCTCTGGTCTGATGAGACCAAGATGGATCTTTTTGGCCTTAATTCTAAGCGGTATGTGTGGCGAAAACCAGGCACTGCTCATCACCTGTCCAATACAGTCCCAACAGTGAAGCATGGTGGTGGCAGCATCATGCTGTGGGGGTGTTTTTCAGCTGCACGGACAGGACGACTGGTTGCAATCGAGGGAAAGATGAATGCGGCCAAGTACAGGGATATCCTGGACGAAAACCTTCTCAGGAGTGCTCAGGACCTCAGACTGGGCCAAAGGTTTACCTTCTAACAAGACAATGACCCTAAGCATGCAGCTAAAATAACGAAGGAGTGGCTTCACAACAACTCTGTGACTGTTCTTGAATGGCCCAGCCAGAGCCCTGACTTAAACCCAATTGAGCATCTCTGGAGAGACCTAAAAATGGCCGTCCACCAATGTTTACCATCCAACCTGACAGAACTGGAGAGGATCTGCAAGGAGGAATGGCAGAGGATCCCAAATCCAGGTGTGAAAAACTTGTTGCATCTTTCCCAAAAAGACTTATGGATGTATTAGATCAAAAGGGTGCTTCTACTGAATACTTAGAACCATGTGATATTTAATTTTTTATTTTTTAATAAATCTGCAAAAATGTCAACAATTCTGTGTTTTTCTGTCAATATGGGGTGCTGTGTCCTCATTAATGAGGAAAAAAATGAACTTAAATGATTTTAGCAAATGGCTGCAATATAACAGAGTGAAAAATCTAAGGGGGTCTGAATACTTTCCGTACCTACTGTAATAATCAAATTTTCTGAGATACTGAATTATGTGTTTTCAATAGCTGTAAGCCATAAAGTAGGAGTAGGATACAAATCAATACTGGAGGGATTAGAGCTTACAATCTAGAAGGGAGGGTCAAGTTGAACAAAAGGTAATAACTGTGGGGAATGAGCTGATGAAGAGAAGGGTTTTCATGGATCGTCTAAAAGCCAATAGTAAGAGATAATTGGAGAGGCTCTGGAAAAGACCTAGAGGCGAGCAGGAGGTCTTGAGGAATGAAGAAAATTAGTAGGTTGGTATTTAGAGACTAGCCTAGTGATGTAGCTAGGGGCTGAGGTGAAAAAACACAAACCATTACAACCCCTTTAAAGTGGAGTTCCACTGACTTTTACAACTCTTCAGCATCCCTCACTAAACTGTGCACTGTAAACGAATTGGATATTTTTTTTCTCAGCACCTACTGTATATCTGCTGTATTTATTTTTCACTTCCTCCTAACTGGCCGTGGCCCATTGCATCATTTCCTGTTTGCAATGCCTTCTGGGAAAGGGGTGGCAACTTCTTCTTACACTGCCGTTGCTATGGAAACCCTACCTGAAACCTCTTACACTGCTTGTGCTGCACTGAGCATGTGTGAGATCTTCAAGGATGAGATCCAGGAAGAAATACAGACTGGTTTTAGATGCCCACACTTAAGATGGCCACGGCCTGCTGTAAGTTTATGTAGCGGCCTCACCCCTCTCCCTTGCTTTATCGGTTATATTGCTTTTGTCTAGGGGTACCTGGGAGAGAGAGATGATACACACCACGGCCCATGTCCTCCGTAACTGGGAGGTGAAGGCCAGAAGATTGGGCTTTTGTGTAGGTGTCCTAGAGTCAAGTCCAGTCCTTCGTCCCTGACTCCTTTGCTTTAGTAACCCAAGTTCCACACAGTGAATAGGTACAACTCTGTTTTATTGCTTGGCAGGAAGAATAAAACAATCTTTCTCCTTTGGAAAATGGGGACAGATCGAGGCACAATCCTTTCCCTTCTTGCTGCTGCCCACTGTGCTGTCACCAGTGGTGAATAGTCACTGCCACCGACTAGGTAATATAGAACATGAATTACCTTCGCTCACTTTGCCCCTGTCAGGGGAAGAAATCCGTCCAAGGGAGAAATGGAGGCCTCTCCGTCACCAGCGATGCTGCGCCGGGCTCTTCAGAGAAGTTACTGCGCACCAGTCCTCACGAACTCAGACACGGGCACCCAAGGAGTTAGGGCCCCCTTGGATTCCTCCACCCTCGCGGAACTTAGTCGAAGGTACTGAGCCCCAGGCATCCGCCATAGTACCCTCACCCCAGGCTAAAGGTGCCTGAGATGGACTCCATCCCTGCTCCAGCTAGGCCAAGGGCACCTAGGCCTGAAACACCGGAACGTCAGCACCCAAGCTGAAGATGCCTGGGTGCGGCCGCGTCCTCCGACTCTCTCTCTCTCTCTCTCTCTCTCTCTCTCTCTCTCTCTCTCTCTCTCTCTCTCTCTCTCTCTCTCAAATCAGGGCGATGTGAGTTCAACTCCGACCCAAGGCAACAACACCACCTGCAGGCCCCAAGGAACCTCACACCACCAGAGTCCCCACATAAATTAAAACACCCGCTTCACTTATAAAATAACAAACTACTGCTATAAACTAACTAAACGGACCTTAGTTTACCGACTATCTTTACTAGAATACATTAAGCTTGTGTATTATAGGGGTATTTTTATTTAAAAAGTATAATTTCGGCTGGAACACTGCTTTTAAGGATCGAGAACAGAGCTGTTAAAAGGAGTGGTAAGAGAGTGTGTGTTACAAGGAGAAAGAGCTGAAGGGGTAAACAAGGTCACCTGATGTCTGTGTGGTGTTTTTCAAAGTGTTTTCTTGTGTTCATTCGCTGAAGTGCAGATATATATTATTATAGGTATTTGCATTCAGCACAGCAAAGTCTGCACAGTTCAGGTGAGAACAGGTTTATAAATTCTTTAAAGATGACCAGCAGCTGTACCCAGTGCCATGCTGCTCCTCATTTAGGAAACTGTAGTGGGCTTTTCTTGGTCAGAGCTTCCAAAGAATCCCAACAGTTTGAACCGAATATAAATAATTGAAGATGTGAACACACAACTACATCTGCTAAATGATTAATAAGCAGTGGTAGGCCCAAAGAATAACACATGGCTACACCAATTCACGGATATATTCACACTGACAGCGAGAGGCAAAATAAATATTTTACACAGTGTTCTGATCAAGTATACCTCCTTAACAAAGGGTACTGTAGAATGGAACTGCAACCAAAACTTTTTTTATTCTGTGGATGGAGTGGGTAAGAGATGGAACTTTTGTCTGTTTTTTGATTATTTTCTGTGGTCTGTAATGCTATTGACCGCATTTCCCATCACTTGTTGTCCCAGTGATTCAATGAGTCATTGTGACATTGGATGCTAGTGTAGCGGGGTCCCCAAATTTAACCCCGCTATACCCAAATTTGGGGGAAGGTTTGAGCTGTAGTTGGGCTCAGACCACCTTAATTGTTAGGACATTTTATTTTATACCGCAGGTAGTATACTGGTGTGTAGTTCCCTGTGGCCTATGGGTGGTGCTGCCTTGATGGGCCAGGGTTGAACCGCTGGTATAGTGCTGTGCCTTGGATGTCCTCTCTCGGCGGCTGTGCGGTGGGTGTGGTCGGCCTGCTGTACAAGCCGGGAGAGGAAATAAAAGGGGCAGACGCTGCTTGCTGGGGGTTGTTGTGTTTTTTTTTTTGGTGTAGTCGGTTCCAGTTTGAGCCCAGGGGGCCATTGTGGAGCGTGGTACCTGGCCAGGGGCCCACGTCCGCATCAGTCCCAGGCACCTTTAGCTCTGGGGCTGCAGCAACAGCCTTGGGCCCAGCACCTTTATCCAATTCACAATAGTGTGAACCAAGCCTCAGGCATCAGAAGCTGGCTGCCTCAGGCTGTCAGGTTCAGGCAACCGACCACTGATGATGACCACGGCTCCACCCACCAGTCACTGTTATTCCCTACTCCTGCTGCCTCCTGGGATATGTGATGTGGAATCCCAAGAGGCTGAGACAGCAAGAACTTGTCATTTTTGCCTAGTTGAGAATGAGGGTGGGTTGGTGGGGCTGAGACTAAACTGTGGAAAAAAAAAAAGTGCGCATGTTTTTAATCTATGTTTTTATAGGCTTTGATAACATGATTACTTTTTCAGATTTTATATGTTGGTGTTTGTTATATCCCAAAAAAGTCCTAAGGGCAAGTTTTTGTAAACTTTTTGGAAGTTTTGTAGGGATGGAATAGGATGAATATGTGGACAGCCGCACTCCAAAAAAAACGTTAGGGTAGCCTTTATTTAAAAATTGCAAAGCACTACAAGTCACAGCAGACAAAAAGGGGGTACAACTGACATGTTTCGCACTGGGAACTAGTGCTTATTTATAGCTGAAAGGCTACCTTAAGGTTTTTTTTTTGGAGTGCGGCTGTCCACATATTCATCCTATTTCTTGCTACATGCATTGCCTGCACCCTTGGTATCCGAGAAGACATTGATTGCTGGATTGCACCCACCTGGAGCGGTATCTCTCTTTCTTTTGTAGGGATGGAGATGTAGATACCTAGAGCCAGTGTTGGCTCAAAACAGTTGGCTTGTTGTTGAATAAAACCTCCAGGATGATTTCTGAGATATGGCTAAAAATAGGGTTGATTATTTGAACTGCTTTCCAGCTCCAGCTGATGTAAGAAAACAAAGGTGTGGAACCAATATATTCAGCCCCTACAATGATTTCAAAAGCACAGCACGTCTGAAACGCAAGCAGTGTTTCCAGCGTGGTGCTTTGTATGTGGTAGCATGTTGCTTATGTTGGCGTGTTGTGATGTCATTTTATTTTGATACTAAAGTCTAGTACACACAGGCCAAATTTCGGGCGACATCGGCCAGTTAAATAAAAAAAGTCGCCCTTCGGACCGTGTGTATGGCAGCTGGTCCAACAGAGGCTTCGGTCGGACGAGCATGCTGGGAGAACCAGCAGCCACCTGGCTCCCGATCAGTGTTCTCTCATCGCTGACCGGAGTTTTCTAGCAGGGGGGGGGGGGGGGCGCACGCCCCCCTTTCAGAACATAATAGCTCAGCAGGGGAGATTGCTGTACTAACACCAGATTGTTAGTACATCATCTCCGACCAGAGTTGTCAGTGTCAAACTAGTGGTACTAGTGTACCAGGCTTAAGGCAAGATGGCTCCATCGCACATGTGGTGCACTGCAACAAACACCCTACTGTTGTGGGACACTGTTTTGCCATAACTGGTGCAAAACCTGTTTGTGCGTTTTTTGGTGTATTGCCAGCCATTTTATTTAAATGGGGTGTATGGGTACTTGTTAATGACACACGCAACTCCACTAACAGGACACCAAGGTCTGATTGTTGTCACCATCCAGAAACCTGCCCTTGGAAATCAAATGCAGACATTGTTAAAACTCATGTAGAGGGAAGTGGCTGCATAGATGAGGAATAAAAAAAAAAAAAAAGGTTGCCCTCTGGTCTAGCCCTGAGTCACGTTTACCTGCAAGGTCCCTAGAGTCTTCATTAAAGAGAGCAGCAATGGAAGTGATTATCACTCTGTCCTCGGGGGCATGCTACTCTATAAAACGCAATATTACTTGAGCAGTGGCCAGTCCCGGAGGCTTTCATTAAATCTTGCACAACTGTGATTTACAACCTTCCATAATGGCACCTTAGAAAGCAAACGGTGTACAGGAGGATGACCTGCTCCAAAAAACCTGTTCTGTCTCTGGGGTACCAGAAGATCACCAAAGAGACTGTCATATAAAAGCCAACTAATGGTGTAGCGCCCTGCTCCCAATGAGTGGGCGCTATATGTTGAAATTATAGTTGTCTGGGCATTAGTTTGGCCCAGAAAGATTTTATTCAAATTGCGGCGCTGTTTCAGTTCAGCTGGTTGCATGATTCTCCCCCCCCCCCCCAGCGGTGGGTGTCGCTGTCACCGCTGGTCAGGGTTGGAAAGGCAACAGACTGGACGTATTGGGTACCTCTTTCCCAGAAGCAGCCCAGGGGGCGTGGTGAACCCGTTGTGCATGCTGGGAGAGGGTACTTAAGGGACGGACGCCATTTTGTGGGGTCGCTCGTTCTTCAATCCTCACCTGAGGGCCCTCCTGGCCTCAGGAATGTGTTGGCAGTTCCCGCCTCGGGGCCACGTTGGCCCGAGGCCTCACAACTGAGATGTAGGCCCAGGAGTTACTGGGGCCTGCTAATCCAGGGATGATCCTGTGTCGCCTTGCCTGATGGAAGGGACCGAGCAATTGGAGGATGTACCCGGATCCCAAAAATCTACCTCACAGTGCTCCTGGAGCAGCTGAAAGATCCTGGCACTGAGAGCTGTGTTCTTTCTGAGGGAGTTAACCCAGTGAGGGGTTATACGAGTCTGTGGCAGACTATTGAACAAATTCCAATACCTAGTCTGTGGCAGAGACCATCTTTGATTGAGCTTTGCATCGGTTGCTAGGCCGGTGAGAGTGGGCCTATCCAGTGGTTGCTGAGTCCAGCGTGGAGACAGTTGCTCCTCCTGGACCTAGGAAATTTCCGTGATCGATAAGTAAGATACCGGAGTCCTCCCCATTCCTCTACCCCCTTTGTTGGAAAGTTTATTCAATAAAACCCTTGAAAGAGACTTTGTGTTGGTGCAGACATTTCTTCCGGATAAACCCCTGAGCCGAACATTTGGAACAGTAAGGTAACGTGCAGACCCAAAACTAAACCAGCAGCTCCTACGGGGGTACCGCTACAATGGTAATTACCATAGTATGATGATTGTGTGACGTAAAAGCCAGACAAACTGCATATGATTGACTATGTAACATGTTCCCGAAGGCAAACTTATTCTTTAACCCTGTCGTTGTTTTTGCGTTTTATTTGCACACGTTCATTTTAGGCCTAAAAGATCATTTTTGACCTAAAAGATTACATAAAACCCCAAAACATTATATATTTTCTGAAAGCGGATACCCTAGATAATTAAAATGGCGGTAGTTTCAATTTTTAGGTGTCAAGATATTTCCGCAAAGGTCTAGGAAACACAAAAGTTCAGTTAAAAAAAAAAAAACACATTCAAAGTTAATTTAGGGGGCACAAAAGCTAGATCAATTACCCAATTTTTTGGGGTAAAATATAAAGGCCGAGATTGCACTGAATAAATAGATGCCCAACATGTCAAACCTTAAACATGTCAGTACCCTATATTTTTCATAGGCAACACTTTAAAAGGCCTCCTATAGGTCATCAGTTAAGCATTACGAAGGAGTGCTGGTGCTAGGATGATTGCTCTCATTCCGGCGTGCACAGCGATATGTAACGTGTATCGCAATCAACGTTTTCAGGCATAGGCGGCCCACCGCATGTGTTTGTGCGTATATGTGGGGGGGCCTAATTTTTTGGGGGGCGATTTTATGTGCTTGGGTGAGATCGAGAGAGCGCGCGAGAGAGAGCGCGAGAGAGATCGAGAGAGAGAGAGATCGATCCGGGTCAACAATTAGAGTGGGAGTGTGTCGGCTCTCCTCCCTCCTCCCCTCTACCAGGTGGCACCTGCTATGCAAGTCCTTGGCCTGCAGATGGGCAAGCAGGGGGGGGTGAGAATTCGGGGGGCAGCCCAGCCGAGGTGCCAGGTCGAAACACTCCTTGTCACCATGGCGACCTGGCGCCTGGGTTTTGTTGAGCCCTGCGCTACACAAATTTTTGGCGCTATACAAATCCGGTATTATAAAAATATGATGCAGATCACGGGGTAGGTTGGAAATGAAAGCTAGAGTTGTAGCGCTAATCCTACAGTATGGGCTGATTCACACCACACAGTATTATTCACTGTGCCGCAAAAAAAAACAAAAAAACAGCGTGTCTACATTTTCCCCCACTGCACCCCAAAGCAATGCTTTACCGTGAACTGGCCACGTAGACGGCAATAGTATTAGCTGTGTCCATACATTGTGTTTGAGTAGATCAACACCGCTCAACGTACTAGATGCCAAGTAGGAATCAATAACTATACAAATGTAATCATGGTTATTTGAATGACGCACAGACTCGTTGTTGTGGGGTTTTTTTTTTTGCTTTTTTTTTTTTTTTTTTTTTTTTTTTTTTATTATTCGCATGTATTTTGGTTATTGTGTAGTTGTGCTAATTATGTAATGCACCATTCATGGAATGCAAATTGAAAGTTCATTGTTTTTATAGGACAATATAAAGTCTTTTTAGGAATGTTAACATTGGGTCGGACATGTAAAATAAGCCGTTTCTTGCTCCAATTTTATTTCTCTCTGAACTGGTGAGCTGCTTAGATGTCTACAGCTTTTTGTACATCCATCCGCAAGCTAATGTTGAGTGTGTGTGTGTGTGTGTGTGTGTGTGTATTTTATTTTGTGCTGCCCTAGGCAAGACAAAAATTGGGCACCCCATCTAAATTTGTCCCATCCCAGCCTCTTTAAAATTGCTCACGCCTGTGCAACGGCGACAAACAACGTACATTTTACTATCCATAGGCTACGCTTTAAAAGCCTTTACAGGTTACCACTTTGGATTTACAGAGGAGGTCTGGTGCTAGAATTACTGGCCATGATCTGACGTTCACAGTGATACCTCACATGTGTGGGACGATCGCTGTGTGCATGCGAGACTGATACGCGCTTTCGCATTTTGCGTGCAAGCATAGGAGGATTTGGGCACTTTATTATTAATTAAAAAAAACGTATCACTTTTATTGTCACAAGGAATGTAAATATCCTTGTGACAGCAATAGGCATGTGACTGGTACTCTTTTTATGGAGAGATCTGGGGTCTTTTTTTTTTTTTTTTTTAAACTAGTGCCAGTGGTTTCCGAGTTAACCGGAATTTATGTCACGTCATCACTTCCGGTTTACTGTTACGAACAGCCGATCGTAGCTGATCCCGGCTTTGTGTGGTTGTCCAGCCAGGCGGCGTATGTGCCAGCTAGTCGCTCGGGTCTCCCGGTGGAATGGGAAAGTCGCAAGAGGGGTGGGGGGAAACTGCTTGTAATAATAGTGTGGCTAGTAAGCCGCTCCAATTGCTATTACAAAAGAGCCGACCGCTAGCTTTTATTTAAAAAAAAAAAACAATACCGGGTGATGCCTGCAGCTATCGTCCTGGTACAGGCGCTGCCCCCTCCGAAAAATGCCGCCCAAGGCAAACGCCTTGTTTGCCTCGCAGTAGGTAGTGTGTGTGTGTGCGCGCGCGCGTTTGTTTTTTGAGTGAATACATTCCTGAGATGTCAGTCTACAGCATTTTTATAAATCTGTCTTTATCTACAGTCGGGTAACTTTTGCCCAGAGATGTTGATAGTCTCCTCTCCCTCAGTGATCAGACTGTAACTTTGTAGCAAGTTGAAAAGCTGCATCAGGGGCTGACCTGTGTGGGACATTTGTCAACACAAGCACCAGAATTTTTATCATTGTCTCTCTGAGCCAACATCTTGTATGCACTTAGAATGAACTTCTAAATTTACTAGAACCACTTTAAACACACCTGTCCTAAGATAAATAAGGGGGTGGACACCGTTGACATCCTGATCTTGACTTTTTTTTTTTTTTCCTTGAAGGTTTACAAAATTTGTCAGTATATTCATGAAGCCATGTGTGACCTGCAATTATAAGGGCTTTATGGTTGTAATACTATGATTGAGGTGGTGGTGGTGTTGGGTGTTTTTTTTTTTGTTTTTTTTAGCCCACTCATTATGTCCTTGTGAGACAGGTCCTGGGAATGTATGCATTCCTGTTTGACAGAGAAATAATTTTACCATGAGTCAGCCCACCAGTGCTTTCTATGTAAACCTACAATCCAACCCTGGTAGATTAAGCATATTTGTATGCCAATAAAATCTTAACTATTCTGTGCTTAATCCTTAAAACTGTACATAAATGACAAACCCTCAATTTGATTGCTACACTAAAGTGTTCAAGTCCTCTTGATACATAAAGTGCAATAATGTAACACTTCTATAGAGAAATATTAAATAAAATTTAACCCACAGTGGTAACAAATTTTAAAAAGTGATCTAACAATATTGAAACCCCACAAACATTTTTAAATTAATATTAGTCAATCCTGTAATATGGGGGGGATGCAATTTTCACTGAGTTACCAGCAAACGGGAACTTATGTTTTTAGACCCCTTTCACACGATCGGCCCCGCAAAGATTCACCTGTCTGTTTTTCAGGCCGATCTGAGCGGGCTACCCATTGACTTGTATGGGCAGGCGGATGTCAGCCGAGATGTGTCCACTGACACCCGCCTGCCATCTGATCCTTCAAGATCCGCTCAAAACAGACAGATGGCGATAAGTTTGCGCAACTGTGCAGCGGATCGAATTGGATAAAAATGGACATGCTGTCTGTTTTTCATCCGATCTTCCCATAGAGAACAGTGGGGCTTTCACAGGTCCGTCCCTGCACAGTGAGCAGAGACGGACCTGTCATCCGCCTGCTCAGCGGGGATAAGCGGAGCTATCCCAGCTGAGCAAGCCGAGTCCGCTGAGTGGATCCTCCCCATGTGAAAGAGGCCTTTAGGGTGTGGTAGCCTACTTTTTATTAAAAGTAACAACACTCATGGATTGCCCATACAGGGGTTCTTCTTCAGCAGAAATACAAATGGTTACATAGTAGGTAAGGTTGAATAAAGAATATAGTGTAGCGGGTGGTTACATTTAGGGGGAAGCATCTGAGTGGTAGCCAGGCTCAGATGTACCAATTGTTAGGTCTCAAGGACCATTTCTATCCCTGGGAGATGGTAATGGTGGTTAAGTTCACTGAGGCCTATAGGTGGCGCTGTTGCTGTGGGTCCGGGTTGAACTGCAGTACAAGGTTTTGTCCTTTTTTGTCCCCTCTCTGCAGCAGTACGGTGGGGCGGGGAACCTGCTGTGCCTGTCGGGAGAGGATATAAAAGGGGACGGCCATCTTCCAGAGGGGTCGTCGTTCCGCGCTCAGGCACCTTAAGCCTGGGTGCGGGTGTGTCTCCTCCGGGTGCCCTAGGCCCGGAGGCCTATCGGGTGGTCTCTGGGTGCTCTAGGCCCCGAGACGGAGCTGCTGTTCTATCTCAGACACCTTCAGTCTGGGGTGAGTTACTTCGAGGAGGTCTGGGGCCCAGAACCTTCGAGTGGGTCCCACAAGGGATCGAGGGATTCTAGGGTGCCCCCCTGAAGTGGGTGCCCGAATCTAGGACGAGGAGGCCAGGGAGGTGACCCTTCCCGAAGACCCAACACGGTATCGCTGGTGATGGTGGGGCCTCTGGTAACACTCCAGATGGATGTCCCTTTCCCTGACAGGGGTTATTACTTCTAGAAGGTAATTCATCGTGAATCTGGTCGGTGGCAGAGACCCAACAACTGGGCCTGTGGCAGAGGCCCTATTCACCTGGTCTGTGGCAGGGACCCCCTCATGGTCAGTGGAAGCAACCGTGCGCCAAGCCTGTTAGTGCTATTCAGGACAGGAGAAACCCAAATTTAAGTTTGTGCCTGGACCTCCTCCCACCTTATCTGACCCGTGTTTGTCTCAACCCGTCTGCTCTAAAAGAGACTGTTTATTGTGCAAGAAGGAAGAAACAAGTGTTGGACCTTTTCAGTTGGTGTGGACAGTTGCTTACTGGGGAAAATTAAAGACTTGTTCTGATTACTGCAGAAACGAGGTCAGCACTGGAGGCTTTTTTTACACCAGTCGCAGGCAGGCCTGAGAAACTAACACCGCTCAACCTCCCTATTCAGGAGGGTACGGGCTTGTGGTGCGGTGTGCCTCATTCTTTTCCTGCGGAGGAGCCAAGCAGAAGAAAAGCAGGTAAAGTCTGGGGTTGGTGCGCTACAACAATAGTCTATCCAGTTCAACCTGTGTAGGTACATGTGTCAGTGTCTAATTATTTCCCATATTTGTTGTGTTCTGCGGAACCACCTGGCTCTCAAGCCTCAATCGCAGTACCATGCTGCACAGGTCCACTCCTGGCCTCTAGTAAGGGCTTCTCCTGAAACTCCAAGCTTTTTCACTCCTCCGACTCATGGTTTTTCTGGTCCCTAGGACTCTCTCTCTCCCAGTTGTCTCAGCTCTTAGTACTCTTAGCTGGGCCGACTCTGTCCACTGACCTGGAACCTCTCCCATATGGAGTGCCCTCTTGAGGTTATTGCCTTGGTGCCTAAACAGGAGCACACTTCCTTCCTGCAGCAACTGCTCTAACACCAACTCCTACTCCACCTCCCCTGAGCTACGCTCAGATCTGACTTTACAACGAGTGTGAGCACCTGGACACACACACAACCTGCAGAATTTTTGGAAAACCTCAACACAAGACTCAAGACTTCATCCCACCCAATGCTCTTTGGAGTCTTCAAGTTTCCAGCCTCAATGAGAAGTGACCAGGTCTCCATATCGGTACAGGCCAATGATTTTTACAGTGACTTTGGTTTCTATCACCATGACAGTGTTTTAAATGATTGTAAGCTGTTTTTATCATTAAACCTGAAGAAATTACTCTGAGGAGTTTTTTTACTTTTTCCTTCAATACGTGCGGCACTAGGGCTGGCGCAAGGATTTTTGACACCCGGCCTAAGCGAAACCTCATTTTGCCGCCGCCTTGGCTCCACCCCTGACTCCACCCCCTTTCCCTGCCCATGTATACCCCACCTTTTTTAATGAAGCACCCATCAAATGCAGCCTCACCAGCGCCCATCAAATGCAGCCCATCAATGAATGTTTGCTTGCTTACGTTCATTCAGGAGTCGGGACACTGACACAGTCCTCCGCCGTCGCTGCGCCTCTGACACTATGTGCGAACGAAGCGGCGGCTGCCTGCTGATGCTGAGACTTAGTTGCTTGCTGCACAGAGAGGAGAGTAGAAACACCAGTGGCTGGGCGCCCTAGATGGCTGCCTAGTTTGCCTAGTGGTAGCACTGGCCCTGTGCGGCACACTGTTTATCCCTGGGGGGCCTCCGGAGTTATAATTGGAGCAGTCCATGGCAGAGGAGACACAGGAGGTTTGGCCCCCATTAAATGGCCTACAGCCACGCTAGACCCCTTTTTTTTTTTGTCATAAGGCAAAGGAGTCCAACCCATCTGGTGAGTTTGGATTTCTACACCACCCCCAGGAGGTGAATACAGCATCGCTAGGACACGGAGTACTTTAGCACTTTTTTGCACCAAAGCCAAGGACTGTTTACCTGCACTATCACCATGTTATGCACTTTAATAATGTCGCTTAATATTGTTTTCTACCATATGGTATTTGGTTCACTATTATGTATGTATGTAAGCAATGACTTGGTCAATTTGACCCATAGTTACAGGCCACACTAATCCATCCCAGGTATTGATTACCGTATATACTCGAGTATAAGCCGACCCGAATATAAGCCAAGGCACCTAAATTTTACCACAAAAAATGGGAAAACTTATTGACTTAAGTATAAGCCTAGGGTGTCCATGTGCATGCCTCACTGTGTCCATGCCTCACTGTGTCCATGCCTCACTGTGTCCATGCCTCACTGTGTCCATGCCTCACTGTGTCCATGCCTCACTGTGTCCATGCCTCACTGTGTCCATGACTAGACTGACGTTTAACATGGGAGTCTATGGAAGGGATGCCCGGCTTTGAAAAATCGGTACTCCCCGGCCGTAGGTCTCCCAGACAACAAACTTTGCACACTTGTAGAGGAGAAATGAGGCTACATGTGTGCCAGGATTGGGGTCCAGAAAACCTACGACCAGCCGGTACAGGGTCCTCAAAGTCACCAGAGAAATGACCGTTTAACATGGGAGTCTATGGAAGGGGTGCCTAGCTTTGAAAAATCGGTGCTCCCCGGCCGTAGGTTCCCTGGACAACAAACTTTGCACACTTGTAGAGGAAGAGGGGGGGCTACAGGTGTGCCAAGTTTGGGGTCCAGGGGTCCTACGGCTGGCCAGTACTGGGTCCCCAAAGTCCGGGAGATCAGGCGCAAAAAGGTGACGAGTATAAGCCGAGGGGGGCACTTTCAGCACAAAAAAATGTGCTGAAAAACTTGGCTTATACTCAAGTATATACGGTATATAGAAATTCTACACGGGTATATTCATCAGAGGAATTTAATGTTAAGGAGGAGCAAGCGCTTTCTATTCACTATTTTAAACAATTTTTGCCCCATCAGTGGGGACATTATTAGATAGCTGCAGCCCTACGCTATTGTCATATCATATCCAGGCGTGAGTGTTTTATTATATCTATTCAATCCATAAGGAGCTTCTAAAATTACGATTTTGTTCTTTGTCACCTGAACTACAAATTAGCTTTTCATCCTTAAGAGGAATTATAGGATAGATAGAATCATTATTTTGCCCAACTCCAGCCAAGGCATCACAATGTGCTGATGGTTCATTTGAAGGCCTCTTGAGCCCCTATAGGGAAAGAGAGCCTTGACTGATGGGGGCATGGCCAGGTTCCGGAGAAGGCAGGTGATCGTTCACCAAGGATTGGTGGAAATGTGGGGGATTGGCTGGGCCTGAGCTCAGATAAGTATTGCCCCAAGGAATTCTGGGCCTTTTGAAGAACGTGGCTGGAAGAGCTACCCACCCTCCCGCCCCCTTTTTTTTCTTTTTGGTATGTCACAGCTAGCTGCGGTTTCTTGACCTTGCCAGCTTAAAAGTTGCTGTAATGGGCCATGCCCTTGATGAAAAAACTGGAAGTGGGCTGTCTGTCCAGCACTTATGGTAAGGACAGGCCCCTTTGGAATTGCGTGCTCACAGTACAATTGTGACTGGCACTGGTTTAAAGTGTTCATATGTTATGTGTTGGAATTTTAAATAAAGCTGTGGCCTTGCCCTTTCCAACCTAATGGTTGTAAGTGTGTTTATTAAATGGGGAAAGGGCAAGGTTTGGGGTTTTATCTCCTTATGTTACAGTGATTTTAACCTAGGCCCATTGCGCCTCAGCAGTCAAGTACAGTGCACCAATACTCCCATCCGAAGTGGTGCTCTGGCTAAGTTTGTTGGGTGCTTTTGAACATGACTGGAGTTGCAACACACGTTCACATAACCCATGTGGGCTCTCATGCACATATTTGCAACCCCCCACCACCAGTGATGTTTTCTTAATTTTTTTGTGTGGTTTTTTTTTGGCCTCTTAAATGCTCCTACCTCTAAACGCCTGCAAACTCTGTGTGCATGGACACGAAGGCTAACATGGAGGGGCCTTTTAGATGCAAATAATAAAACGAAAACCTCAAATACCTGTAAAACAGGCCTTTTTTATGGCTGCATTGTGCATGAGGCCTTAAAGTTCATGTTTGACCAGACTATAAAAAGAAAAATGTTCCCAATACTGAGATTTCAGGTTTGTAATGTAATCTGTAGGGACTTGTGTGCGCTGTCAAAGTTGCTTAGAATTCAGTATAATCACTATTGTGCTGACTTGGTCTTGAATTTCTTGTTCTTAGGAGTGGAGACATCATAAGTCTTTTGCCATCCCTTCCTCCACCCTTGAAATGATTTTGCCCCCTTTTTGTCATAGTGCAAGCCTTTGTGCGTCCAGCATTGTAGTGCGGCTCTTGTTTTGACTGGGTCTGTGGAGACTGATTATTTTTTCATTCAGTACCGATTGTCTGTGCATAGTATCTCCAGATTGATGGTTTGAAGAGCCTTGTACAATAGAGTATATGACTCAAGTTAATATTTAATCTGCTAAATTATTTACTCAAGGCTCTACTCTTTTTTCATTTTATGAAAAGTCCTCTTTTACAATTGCTCAGGGAGTGTGCAAGTGTCCATTGTTTGCCGAACAAAGCTTTTTTTTCCCTTTCTTATTTTTCCACTGTAGTGTTCAAATAGATCTCCTCCTTTTTTCCATATATTTTTCTGGATGGATCTGAAAATGGCCCTAGATGTTTGCCTTTGGGATTATGTTATGTGATCAGAAACGTGGGTAGAAATTGGTTCAAATAGAAATTTTAAAAATAAGAAAATCTTTCATTAGAGCATTCCACATCATCATGGACTGATGGACTCAACAAATTTTGTATGACAATCTTAAATTTAATTCAGTTGTCATGCCAGTGTTTTGAAATCTGTGTTGAATTTCGGGATGTAGATGCACATTACAGCAATTACATACTTCATTGCATCCTTCTCCACTGGTTTACGTCTACACTACAATCCAAAATGATTGCCAATTACACACTTTTTAAATAAAATAATTGAACAACCATTCCAAAAGCTCTTTATTTATATTTTTCTACTGGTATATGGCCAACTTTTAGTACAAATGTCTTTTTAGGGCTTGTCCATACCTTTAATATTATTATTAATATTATTATTAATGATGATTTACATAGCACCAAAAGTTTAAGCAGCACTTTTACAATATAAAGTGGGTTAGTACAATTAAAATATAGGTCAATACAGAAGGAATATGAGGGCCCTGCTCATGGAGCTTTCAATCTAAAGGGAGGGGTAGGGGATACAGTAGGTAATGCTGCAGGGGATTATCTGATGGAGGTGACTCAAGTACAAGTCTTAGGTGAAGGTGGGGTAGGCCTCCCTGAATAAATTTGTTTTCTAGCATCACCAGATAGGGTAGGACCAGACTTACTGTGGTAAAGATTTCCAGAGGATGGGAGAGGTTCTGGAAAAGACCTGGAGGCGAGTGTGGGAGAAGGCAACAAGGGAGCTTAGAGAGCTGAATGTCTAAAGCCGGTTAGGCCCCATGTACACGGGACGCTGCTAAATGTACATTCAGAGGCAGTTGGACGCTTTTTTCAACTGCCCCTGAACTCATTCAATGTTATCCTATGTGACCATGTACACAGTCTCGTTTTATTGCCGTTTTTAGGCAGTTGCGTTTAACAGCGTTTCTTTGAAAGCAAAAAAATGGGTTCAGACGCCAAAGTTTTCCAAGTTGCAGACGCCAAACGCGTCTAAACGTGGTAACCCGCGTTTAGCAGCGTTTAATTTATAAGCGTTTTTGGCCATTTAAAAAAAAAAATTTAATTCTAAACGCGGCATGTAAACGCAGCACAACGGACGTTTTAAATGTGGGTTACGATCTGTCAAGTTAAATCGTTCAGGAGCAGTTGTAAAAACGTCCCGTGTACATGGAGCCTAACACCCGTGGGTTGAATGAAAAAAAAAAGTTAGCTCTGGTCGGAGCTTCTGTACTAACCATGCAAGGTTAGTTCAGCGATCTCCCCTGCTGAGCTGTTGTGTTCTGACAGGGGGACGGTCCCCCCGCCAGAACACTTTGATCAGCATTCTCTGCCATTGGCTGAGAGCACTGATCAGGAGTTGGTCATATGCTGGTTTTCCAGCATGCACGTCCAACAGAAGCCGGCCGGCTTCTGTCAGATAGACATTCGGTATAGTATATCTATAGATCTCTGTCGCTTTTTTTTTTTTTTTAAACCGACATACGGCCTGTATGTACAGGGCTTTAGGGGGAGTGGATGATGTGGGTGATATCTGGAGATGGGGTTGATGCTGTAACTGGCTTTGTACGTTGTGGTCAGTATGTTGAATTTAAATTTTGGGCTAGTGGAAGCCTGGGAAGTAATTGGCAGAGATCTGTTAAACTGAGTCGATCTCAATCTGCAAAGATCATGCTGCCTCAATGCAAGGACACATAGGAAACAATTGTTTTCTATGTGTCCTACTTACACCATAATACTGAGCTGAAGTGCACCTTAACACAAGCGGCGAAACAAAAGGCAGCGGATAGAGTGGTGAGAAACCATGCTGGACTGTCAGTGCTGGAGGAGGACAAATACAGAAGGGAGTTTTGCGTAGTGTGAAATCTTGCCTGTTATGGGGCCTTTTTTAGCCACTTTAAAAAAACGATGCCTGATAATCACATAGTTCTGGTGAGTTTAAACCCCAGCGGGGTGTGTGGAGCACGGTTTGAAGGAATTTGGTGAAAGGTGCACTCGTCACAGATAATTTTAGGACCACCAACTGTCTTCTATGGACTTTTTCTCCTCACCATCTGCTATTTTTCAATATTCAGTATTCTATTGTTCGTATATGTTGATGTACATGAGTGGTTTATGCATCTTATTTAAGAATAATGGCTGGACCTACAGATCGTTCATTAATGCCCCTAAGCCAACCATGCATCTGCTGGACCACCTAATTATTAACCTGATAGAAGCACCGTTTTCCACGCACTGCTCTGAACATGGCCAAATGGATTACACGACTAAAACGGCTGTATCAAAGTTTGGAGTAAATGGCTGGATCTGTGCTTTAAACCGGCCATTCTGGATACAGTTTGTCCAGGAACATCCAAAAATCAACTTTTTTTTTTTTTTTTTTTAATTTTCAGGTTTTGGTCTTTAAATGTTCTTTCATGTTTGTTTGCTCAATGCTGTTCTTTTCTTAACAACAGGTTGCAGACATCATGGACACAGATTATGATGATACAACGTGTGAAGAGGATTCGCAGGTCCCAAATGATGAAGTTGTCCCATACAGTGATGATGAAACTGATGATGAGTTAGAAACTCCGGATTCTCCTGAACCAGAACAAAACCGAATCAATAAACAAGCAGAACAGAACCGTGAGCAAGCCCCTAAAGGTGAGGATTGGCTCTGGGGAATGTCAGAGCTCAGCTGACTATGCCATTATTAAGTATAGCCAATCTCAAAAAACATACTGATGGAGAAATGTTTGTTTTACTGATAAAATTTGCATTTGACACACTGTGAGATACTTCTAGTGACCATCTATGGCAGGGGTGCCCAACCTTTTGAAGCGCGAGGGCCACTTAAGCAACTTGGTAACTGGTCGCGGGTCACAATAAGTGGAGCGGGCGGATGGCAGGTCCGTGCCCGCTCTGCATATGCAGAGCGGACACGGACACAGCCCACTATACTTCTTTTTTTTTTTTTTTTTTCATCGGATTGGCGGTATGACAAACGTCGGTTTACATCTGCCACTCAGAGGTGAATGGAGGGTCCAATTGGGTCGGACTGACCGTATGAAAGGGGCTCATGGCTGCTTTCACACTGATGCGCTGCGGTTTACCAACGCAGTGTACCTTTTTGGCTTTCCTGCACTTTGCAATAAACTTCTATTTATATTCTGCAGGTTTGGTGCATTTTCAGAAAGCTCACCAAACTCGCAGGTAATAACAGAAGTCTATGGCTCAGTGCAGGTAACCCGCAGGTGCACTGCTCTGCATCTGCAGATTAGTTTGAAAGCAGCCCAGTAACCACTGCAGAAGAGATATGCCCATATATACACTGTGATTTTAGTAATAAACTGACCTTTAATAACAGTATTCTATTCCATCCCAGAGCAGGAGGTCGTGGGCCACATCTGAGAGCTCCGCGGGCCACTTGTGGCCCCTGGGCCACTGGTTGGGCACCCCTGATCTATGGTCTATGCACTGAGAGTGACTGCTGAGGTCATCTGAATGTTGAGAGACTGCTATAGGGCATTGGCCAGCTGTGAGAGACTGCTACAGGTCATTGGTGTACTGTGAAGAGGCTGCTATCTGACATCTGTACGCTGTAAGAGATTGCTAGATGTAATTGGCATGCTGTGAGTGAATGGTAGAGTTCATCTGTGCACTATGAGAGACTGTGAGAGGTAGTCTGTGTGTTGCGAGAGACTGCCAGTGGCCATAAGCGTGCCACGAGAGACTGCTAGAGGCCGTAAGCGTGCCATGAGAGACTGCTGGTGGCCATAAGCGTGGCGCGAGAGACTGCTGGTGGCCATAAGCGTGGCGCGAGAGACTGCTGGTGGCCATAAGCGTGGCGCGAGAGACTGCTGGTGGCCATAAGCGTGGCGCGAGAGACTGCTGGTGGCCATAAGCGTGGCGCGAGAGACTGCTGGTGGCCATAAGCGTGGCGCGAGAGACTGCTGGTGGCCATAAGCGTGGCGCGAGAGACTGCTGGTGGCCATAAGCGTGGCGCGAGAGACTGCTGGTGGCCATAAGCGTGGCGCGAGAGACTGCTGGTGGCCATAAGCGTGGCGCGAGAGACTGCTGGTGGCCATAAGCGTGGCGCGAGAGACTGCTGGTGGCCATAAGCGTGGCGCGAGAGACTGCTGGTGGCCATAAGCGTGGCGCGAGAGACTGCTGGTGGCCATAAGCGTGGCGCGAGAGACTGCTGGTGGCCATAAGCGTGGCGCGAGAGACTGCTGGTGGCCATAAGCGTGGCGCGAGAGACTGCTGGTGGCCATAAGCGTGGCGCGAGAGACTGCTGGTGGCCATAAGCGTGGCGCGAGAGACTGCTGGTGGCCATAAGCGTGGCGCTAGAGACTGCTGGTGGCCATAAGCGCACTGCGAGAGACTGCTGGTGGCCATAAGCGCACTGCGAGAGACTGCTGGTGGCCATAAGCGTGGCGCGAGAGACTGCTGGTGGCCATAAGCGTGGCGCGAGAGACTGCTGGTGGCCATAAGCGTGGCGCGAGAGACTGCTGGTGGCCATAAGCGTGGCGCTAGAGACTGCTGGTGGCCATAAGCGCACTGCGAGAGACTGCTGGTGGCCATAAGCGCACTGCGAGAGACTGCTGGTGGCCATAAGCGTGGCGCGAGAGACTGTTGGTAAATCCGGAAGTGACTACACTGAATTTGGAGTAGGTTTAAAAGGCCTATAATAATAGTGTTGCTGGGGATTGGAGTTTCAAGGCTGCAGGATGTAGTTTTCACAGCTATCAAATTGTGTGATACTATTGGGCAACAAGCGGCATAGAAATATATTGTAGCAAAGTAAAAGGTCATCAGAGCTGAGGTGATGGAATGAAAAAGTTCTGTGAAAGCAGTTGATCTACCCTTTCCTTTTGCTGTAATATTTTATTTTACTGCTTGGTAATAGACCACATCAGAAGAGCTCAATGAACCATTTACTAGCTGTAAAAACGAACACACTGGAGTGGGTCCCAGGAGCACTATTTTTTTTATGCTACGTTTCCCGCTCTACTTATGCTTCGCTAGGGCATGGGAGGCTTAAACAGTGAGAACTGTTAGTGTCTACTCCCTAACACAGGGGTCCTCAAACTACGGCCCACGGGCCAGTTATGGCCCGCCAGTTTGATTTACCCGGCCCGCGGACTGCCCCTTTAAGATCGCAGCACTCCCCCTCTGCTACTTTAATCATATAAGACGAGAAACAGGGCAGGACCTTTTGAGTTAAGAAGCAAGTGATTGGTTAAAGCGGTCCCAGCAATCAATCACCTGCCTTTAACTTTCAAGTCCCGCCCTTTGTCCGGACCTGCCATGTTTCGCATCTTGTATGATTAAGGTAGCAGAGGGGAGGGGGGGAGTGCTCCAATGTTGTAGAAGGGGCAATGTAATACCGATGGAGGGATCTGTGATATGGGGGGAGGGATCTGTGATATGGGGGGAGGGATCTGTGATATGGGGGGAGGGATCTGTGATATGGGGGGAGGGATCTGTGATATGGGGGAGGGCTCTGAGTTGGGAGGGTCTGTAAGGAACTGGCAGGAAAGAGCAAGCAAGCTTTGGTAGGACATATCGGAACAGCCCAGGATTTGGCTATGACTGGATGGTTTTGGAGACCTAACTACAATGGAGACCTTGTACAATTAGTATTGTACGTCGTTGAACAAATATTATAACATAAACTTATTAAGGCCTCATGCCCAGTAATGTTTGTACAGCTGCATTTTTTACAGCTTAAAAACGCCTGTCCATGTTATTGTAAATATTTTATTTATTTTTATTTTTTTTGAGAGAAAAAAACCGTCTGAGCTAAAAACGCGACCGCGCGTTAGTGCGCGTCTTTTCGCGTTAGTGCGCATTTTTGCGCGTTTTTTGACGCTCGCGTTTTTTTCTGCCTAATTCTGACGCTGAGGAACGCACTGGTCCTGGGTTTTTTTTACAGCTTAAAAACGTCTATGCTATTTGCAGCTCAAAAACGTCTAGGTGGGCATGAAGCTATAGACTAACATGGACAAGCGTTTTTAAGCTGTAAAAAACGCTCAAAAACGCGGCTGTAAAAACGTCCGTGGGCATGAGGCCTTACACTAACAGATTGCATGTAATACAAACAAAAGGTGGATGAAGGTATATAAAGGTATGAACGATCCCCTTCCCTGATGTGGCACCCCAAATGGGAGCTTTTTTGTGCCACAGGAGGAGAGAAAACCCAATGTGTGCTCTCTTAGCAATGGTAAAAGTCCTAGTAACTTGTACGTGTGTGACTCGTAGATATTGCTCGGTCAAGAAAGATGTAAGGTTGAGGTGTTGGGTGACGGTCGCAGCATTAGTCCAGTCTACCCAGGGTTGCCATGCTGCGCGGGATTTTGCGGCCTGACCAGATTTAAGAAGCTTTAAAGCACACTGGCCTACACCTATTACTAATTTTTTTTTGTAAATGAAAAGCCAAAAAAAAACAGTTCACTGAAGGCAACAGCTTCCATAAATAAGTCCCACATATTGTTTGTGTATGTAGCGCCCTACTCCTGTTGTATGTAGCGCCCTACTCCTGTTGGGTAAGCGCTATGTGATAAATTTAGTTATCTGACCTGTAGTTTAGCTCTGAAGGAATTATGCTAAATTGTTGGCTTTGTTTCAGTCTCGCTGGGTTGCGCGTTTTCCACCTGACAGTAGGTGTCACTGTCACCACAGGTCAGGGTTGGAAATGCAGCAGGCTAGGTGTATTGGGTATTCCTTTCCCAGAAGCGGCTCAGGGGGTGTGGTCAACCCGCTGTGCATTCTGGGAGGGGGTACTTAAGAGACAGAGACCGCTCTATCTATCTACAGGGCAGCACAGTGGTGTAATGGTTAGCACTTTCACCTAGCAGAAAAAGGGTCGCTGGTTCCAATCCCGACCACGACACCATCTGCCTGGAGTTTGCGTGTTCTCCCTGTGTCTGCGTGGGTTTCCTCCGGGTACTCCGGTTTCCTCCCACACTCCAAAGACATGCTGTTAGGTTAATTGGATCTTGTCTAAATTGGGCCAGTATATATGTGTGTACAACTGTGTCCCCCAAGCGTGTCGCGATCCTACGGGGTAAAATGACCGCACCAGCCAAGCAGACACTGGCTGCAAAAAGCGCCTAGAAGCGATTCAGTTTGCATTTGTAGCGCTATACAAGTCAGTCATTCATTCATGAATTCTATCGGGGATCGTTGCCGGATCCTGACCTGAGGGCCTCGGGGCCTACCGGCCTACTAGTCCAGGGATGGTCCTACGCAGTCTTGCCTGCAGGAAGAAGCGGAACAATTGGGGACTCAATTGAAGGACGCATCCTGGCCAGTTTGCCTCACGGTGCTGCCGGCTGGCTGAAAGATTCTGGCACCACGAGCTGTGTACTTTTTGAAGGAACTTTTGCAAAGTGTCAGTGTGGTTACACGATCTTGTGGCGGAAGGTTGTGGAACGACGTGACGGCACTCATTAAGTCTGTGGCAGAGGCTTTGAACGAGCTTCGCACCGGTTGCTAGGTCAGTGAGAGTAGGCCTATCTGGTGGTTGCTGAATCCAGTGTGGAACCGATTTGTCCTCTGGATCTAAGATTGTGCCCGTGATCCGCAAAGCAAGGTACCTGAACCTCCCCTCTCCCTCTATCCCTCTGTTGGAACTGGTATAATAAAGCTCTTGAAGAAAAAGTAACCAAGCGTTGGTGTGAACATTCATGAAAGCTCTTCAAGAGGGATCCCTGAAACGAGTGTGGTGAACAGAAAGGCAACGGTAGGCCCAAAACTTTAAACCAGCAGCTCCTACGAGGGTAATTTAAAAGTGGAATAAGTCAAGGTATAGAAGCACCAAGTATGGAATGCTTGTAGTTGGGATTTTTTCAATTTTGTGCTTATATGTATCCAAATCTTTAAGAGAAGAAAATAAAAATTAAGATGAGAGCATTTTCAAACTTTCTAAACAAAGGGCCGGTTAACTGTCCTTCAGGCTTTAGGGGTACCGAGCTGTGGCTATTGAGAGTACAATATGCCCCAGCATCAGTGGGAGTAAACAATCCCCCATCATTGGTGTCATTGGTTATTTATTGTGCACCATTGTTGGTGTCATCGGGAGGAATTGTGCCCTTCTTTGGTGTAAGTAAATAAAATGGCACCCCAAGGGCCGGATAAAAGCAAAAGGCTGCAGTTTGGAGACTACGGTTTTAGATGATTGGAAGCCTTCTATGTCCCATTCGGAAGGTCTTCCTTTCTCCTTATTTTTTTTTTCTTTCTTTGTCTGTTTCTATATTTAATTTAGTTAGAATAAGTTTATTGGTAGGACCAAATATATTATAGCATTGCCAAAGAAACTGAGATGCTATGGGTGGGAAGGCTGGTGATAGCTCTAGTGCAGCTTTTGGGGGCATGGGGGGTTTAAGTCATAAAACAAAAGGGCAATGGGGGATGAGTATTTTAGAATCTACAGTTTTTCATGTCCCTCTTAGTGTGGGACATATTTTCACTGTCAGGTTTTCTCTATCTGTGTGCCACTGGAACAAATGTCCCCATTGGAAGGTTCCCCTCTATTCCTGTTCTGGGGACCATGCAACTTTGGATTTCCCCTCACTTTTGATGAGAGGTTACCTGTCAAATAGAAAGGTTGAGTATTCTGAACAGTAAAATAGACAGCCAGAAATAAAAACCTGACCAAGGATCCATCTCCTGCTTTGATGACAGTGCATGGCCAACAGAGATGCTGTAAAAATCCAAAAAAGATGGCATGTATTTGTGCAACAAAGTGTAAAACACTGACATTTTACAGACCATATGTTCCCCTTCATCAAGGTGTCAACCTAAGAAAGGGGATCTTTTTGTTGCACCAGCTATGTAGTTATTGCAACTGGTATTTGAGTGAAGATTTGTTATCTGTTACATAAAAGACAGAAGTTCTAACCTCTCTTCTAAAAACAAAATAAATTGTGAAAAATATATAATTAGCGCAATATAAAAATGTGAATTAATAAAATAAATATTGGGTGTAATTGGCCTACTAATAGGCTTAACGTGATTGCTGCCAACACCTCTGTGTATCCACATGTGACTCTCAATAAAATACTTGCAAACAAAATATAGTGTAGCACAACCAAAAAGCAATAAATCAAGTCACGTATTCTAAAATTCCACTGTTGTGCAACTTTCAGTGACAGATCTTAATATCCAGTGACTACCACCTCTAGCTGGAATGCCTGCTCGCCTTCAAAAGTTGACCCCTCTACAGAGTCGCACACGCCTGGTATTATATCTCTTGGGAACACAAATCCTCCTCCTAGTGCCCCATGGCAGCTCAGACTTCTTCCCGGGATTGCATTCAGTCATGTGTGGTCATATAATGACAAAGGCAATCCATAGTGCTCTCTGCTAATAACATTTATTTAAAACTTGACTCTGGGATTAAAATACGCACATAGAAATGTGTAAAACATGCATATCATCAACTTTGATGTAAACGGAGTAAAACGTCCTGAATGGCAGCACCTCGCACCTGTACGCGTTACGCTCTCTGATGAGCTTCTTCAGCCTCGGGGAGGAGGTCTGAGCTTCCCAGGGGCACTAGGAGGAGGATTTGTGTTCCCGAGATATCCTGAGAGATATGGTATAACACCAGGTGTGTGTGACTCTGTACTGGGGTCTACATTGGGGGAACCCGGGAGGAAGTCTGTGTAGTCCAGGAACACCAGGAGGAGGATTTGTTTTCCAGAGGTATCCTGAGAGATATAATACCAGGTGTGTGTGACTCTGTAGAGGGGTCAACTTTTGGAGGTGAGCAGGCATTCCAGCTAGAGGTGGTGGTCACTGGATATTGAGTACTGTCACTGAAAGTTGCACAATGGTGTAATTTTATAATATGTGGACTTGATTTATTGCTTTTTGGTTTCTCTGCCCTATATTTTGTTCTAAAAAAAATAAATAAATTGGCTTTGGACACAATCTAAGCCTCCATTGAGTTTCGGGTGGACTAACATCTTAAATTAAGTATAATTGCTTAAGGCCGTCCTTCTGAACTGTATTGGGGTTATGACCATTTTGCCAATGTTCTTAACGAATATAGCAAAATGGTAAAAAAAAGGTGACTTGGCCATGGCTCCGTTACAGCATGTGACTATTGTTAGTTATGAACTAAAATGGGCTTACACATGCCAGCCCTTTATCTCTAAACTGTATGTTGACAGCTCGACAAATCCTGCAGGTTCGTCCTGAATAATTCACATTGATACCTGCATGCTGGCAGCTTGTGTGAATGAGGAGGGGAACACTACACTAATCTCGCTAACATTAAATTGTTGTTTAACCAAAAGAGCATTACGTTGTTTTGGAAAAGTGATGTTTAAGCTCTTATGAAACAAGGGGGTACCTATGCGCCTACCAATCGGTGTAAATAAATAAAACTAAAATGTAGAAGTGCTATTGTAAATATAAATGACAAGCAGCAGCTAAACTTCTATAGCGTGACCAACACAAATGAATATAGTATAAAAAATTTAAGCAGCGCTAAATATCAAGGTGCAAGGTGCTAAAAGTGAAACGTGCTATAAATGGTCCAAAACTCGTGTGGCTATCGCACATTTAAGTGTAAAAGTATCTAATAATAATACATGTGCATCATAAAGTCCAAAAAAAGAAAGACTTGGTGTGTGTGTGTGTGTATATATATATATATATATATATATATATATATTAGTGTGTGTGTGTGTGTGTGTGTGTGTGTGTGTGTGTGTGTGTGTGTGTGTGTGTGTGTATATGTATAGTTCACACAAAGGGTAACAATCTCCCAAAAGAGACAAAGATTTCCAGCAAGAAGAGAGGGAGAAGAACAGGCGTGGGGGTCCAGGTTTTCACATCAATAGGGAATCAACCATTACAGGCATATTCTCGCAATCCTCCCCCCGACGATGATACCAGCCTCTCACCTTATTGATGGACCCAGAAGGGTCAGACAAAGCCTTGATCAGTCTCCAGCATTAAAGATGATACTCTCCAACTCCTATGTGTGTTCAGTAAGCAGGGATCACTGCAGACTTTCCACCACTTCCAATCGTATATTCCTACAGTCTTTTCTTACTCCATAGCTCAGGAATAAAACAAGAGGGACTCCATGGTGAAGTAAGTTTTAAAAAGCAGGTGTAGCGGGTGTCAAATTTAGTGGGGTGTATCTGGGCCATAGATGGCCCAGATACATTGATTTTTGGACACTTTGGAGTGTGGGAGGTATGAATGGTGTCATGTTCCCTGCGGTCCCTGGGTGGCGCTGTCACCTGGGACCGGGGTTGAACTACCATTCTAGAGCCGTGCCCTTTTTGTCCTTTCGCGGCAGTAGTACGGTGGGGCAGGGAACCCGCTGTGCCTGCTGGGAGAGGATATAAAGGGGGCGGACATCTTGCGCACGAGGTCCATTCCCCCAGGCACCTTCAGCCTGGGGGCTGCTGCGGTTCGTCTGTGCCCAGGCGCCCTTGGCCTGGGCGCGTGGAGTTGAGTTCCATCCCAGGCACCTTCAGCCTGGGGTGAGGTACTATACCAGGAGCCCAGTACCTTCGACTGGGTCCCGCGAGGGCGAAGCATTCCTAAGGTGCCCCCGGTATTGGGTGCCTGAATCCTGGGCGTAAGGGACCGGAGACGTGACCTCCCCGAAGAGCCAGCGCAGCATTTGCTGGTGCCGGTGGAGGCCTCTGGTGACCGTCCGGATGGATGTCTTCCTCTGACAGGGGTCGTTTGTTTAAAAGAAGGTACTTCACTTTCTCATGGTCTGTGGCAGAGACCCATCTTTCTCAGGTCAGTGGCAGGCCTCATCCAAGGCCTGTGGCAGGGGCCTCAACATTCACCCAGGTCAGTGGCAGTGACCAAGTTCACAGTCGGTGGCAGCGACTGTGCGCCAAGCCTGTTTGCACTAAACGGAACAGGAGAAACTTTAATTCATTAGTTGTGCCTGGACCTACTCTTCCCTACACCTTGTCTGTTCTTTTAAAAGTCAACCAGTTTCAAGGCAATAAAACAGTGTTGGACTTTTCTTGGTGTGGAACTCGTGTTACTGGAAGCTAAGTGTCCCTGTCAGTGACAGAGGAAGCTGAGGCTCCGGCCTAAAACGCAGACCCGAAGGTAAACGGTTTAGCTCATATCTCTGCATCCTACATCAGAGAGCCGAGCTGGTGGTGTGCATCTTTCCCCCTTCTCCCAGATACCCCTAGACGAGTAAAACCAGCCGTGTAGAGAGGGGAGAAGCAGGGGGGAGGACCGCTACACAGGTATCAGTGTTTATTTATAAAAATAATGCAAAAAACAGTGGCGCCCTTGATAAAGTCACGTGAGGAGTGACGCAACGTGTCGGGAGGCGGAGCTTGGTGACGTCGACTTCTGGTTTACGGCCGTGACCGTAAGTGTGTGTACTCCATTAGCATTTTTATGCTTGGTGTATTTACCACTGTTTTTATGCATTATTTTTATTTGGAGACTGATCAAGGCTTTGTCTGATCCTTCTGGGTCCATCAATAAGGTGAGAGGCTGGCATCATCGGGGGAGGATTGCGAGAATATGCCTGTAATGGTTTATTCCCTATTGATGTGAAAACCTGGACTCCCACGCCTGTTCTCCCTCTCTTCTCTTCTTGCTTGCTGGAAATCTTCGTCTCTTTTGGGAGATTGTTACCCTTTGTGTGAACTATTATTATTATACACATTTTCCCAGGACACAATCATTTTTTGGATTCACTTTTATATATATTTATACAAAGTCTTTTTCTTTTTATGGACTTTATGATGCACATGTATTATTAGATACTTTTACACGTAATGTGTGATAGCCCACAAGTTTTGGACCATTTATAGCACGTTTCACTTTTAGCACCTTGCACTTTCATATTTAGCGCTGCTTCAACATTTTTTACGATGTTTAAGCTCTGTGCTCCAGCGCAGTACAGTAAAAAATTATTTTGGCACCCTAGGCGAAAAGCCAATAAGCACCCCCCTACATGAACTGCCCTCTTGCCTTTTTTTTGGCCTCTCCAATGGCCTGCCTTGCTCTAATCGCCTATATTAACTTAACTAAGTTATATCAAAGTTTTTTGAGCTACATCGATTCTATATCTGGCCACTGAAAAGCCATTGGCTTGTAGTGGAGTATTGCATCACCTTTTATAGAGCATAATGTAGTAGGAAGTCCTTCATGAGTTCCTACACTATTTTATTCCAAATGAAAAAACAATCCCTCCCAGGTTACTCTCCTTAAAAGCAGCAATCCTTATTTATTCTATATTGGATAAAGGAAGTTTTTTTAAGTATGCAGTACTTGTTGTTGGATTACTTTAACCCAGTGGTAATGTGTTGCGCCAAAACACAGCTATTAAAAACAGGAATATTTCAAAAGAAACTAGCGCTGGAGTTCCCCATCCCCTTTTACTGCTCTATTAACCCAGAGAAACCTTGCTAAACCATTTTAAAGGGCATTACCCCCATTTAAAAAAATGTACCATATCTGTTGCCTGTATGTGTGGTCTGCTCCTTGGCAAATAAAGTTTATTGCCTCCCATGGCTTTCAATACCATTTCTATGCGGATGACACCAAAACCTATCCCTCTACCCCCCCGCTCACTCCATCAGTCTCCTCACGCATCACCAACTTACTAACAGACATATCAGTCGGGATGTCACATCACTTCCTCAAATTCAACCTATCCAAAACCAAGCTCATGTTATTTCCTCCCCCACGTGCCTCCTTCCCCACGTGCCTCCTTCCCCAGTTTTCTCTGTCAAAATCAGTGGCTCAACTATCAACCCCCCCCCATGCCAAGGTCCTAGGTGTAATCCTGGACTCTAAACTATCCTTTTGGCACCACATCCAATCACTGTCCATAGCTTTCCGCATCAACCTTCGCAACATCTCCAAGATATGCCCCTTCTTAACCAATGTCACCACAAAGCTTCTAATCCACTCCTTGGTCATCTCTCGCCTCGACTATTGCAACTCTCTCCTCATTGGCTTGCCTTTGAATAGGCTATCCCCCCCTTCAGTCCCCCATGAATGCTGATGCCAGGCTCATCCACCTTACAAACCCCTCGGTGTCCGCTACCCCTCTCTGCCACTCTGGGTTCTGCTGGATGCAGGCTCAACTGCTTTCCCCTGGTTTCTAGTGAGTTATATAATTTAGTGGGTTGAAAGAGACCAACCCTGAACCTGCATTTTCATACAGCCTCAGCAAATCCCTGGAAGTAATTGTGACCAGTAGGGGGCTGAGTTGTGTATAAATGGGGTGGAGCTTGGAACAGCCAGGTTTATTTTGCCTTGTGAGAGAAGACACAGCCTGATGGCTGTGGCCCTCTGGGTCACTTGGCTAAAGTTTGCAGTAGGACATTGGGGTCCCAGCTGTGGGAGAGGTGAAGGACTAAGTGTCTAAAGTTGCTGGGAGCAGTCTGGGGGAATTCTACAGAGGATCTGGTCTGGAGGTTCACAATACAGAAGCTGGCTGGTACAGCAGGAAAGCATTTAAGTACACAGGACATAGTGAGTACTGGCCTGGGAAAGATCCTAGAGACTGTCCTTGTTAACCCTTGATAGACTGTCTTTCTGGCTTGCATTGGAGTCCACTGAGCTGTAGTATACTAGGTGCTTGCCTCTGGAGGGGTTTCACCTTGAAGAATTGGCCACAGCCAGCGCGTGTGCTCTATTATACTGTGCACTAAATTTGGAGTATCCCAAGTACACTAACAAAGTTCAACCAGCATTGGACTACAAAAACACATGCACTGCCTGTATCTTGAGTTGTGAGACTGTGGACTACTGTGTGCCTGGCTGCCATGTGCCTCATAGGGAATGGAACCTGGGACAAAACTGCCAGCCTGGTCTGTGATCTGTGCTACATATACATAATCAGTCACAAAAATACTTTTTAACAAAAAGACTATTCACAATCAAATGCAATCTTTGAGTAAAAAGATGCACATTTAGTTAAATTAAAAACAAAAAAAAAACATTTTCACATGCTTTGTTCATGTTGGTAGCATTCTTTAGTGAAAAGTAATATATAAATCAGTGTTTTTTTTTTGTTTTGTTTTTTTTTGTCTGTCATTTTTGTCAATGCCTAATACTGATATTCAATGTATTTTATATCTGTCTTTATCTTGTTTCAGAATGCAATTGGCAAGTGAAGGCTAATGACCGAAATTTCTACGACCAGCCAGAATTCCAGCAAAAGAAATACTACTGCTTTAAGAGAAGCAAATATTCGGTGTGTATTTTTATTTTATGAAATAATTGTTTAAATCGCTTTCTTAATTGCTAAATGTTGTAAAATGTACTCCTTGGTATGCTACGTAGTTGCTTCATTATGTAAAAGCATAACACAAGAGCTTTCAAGTTCCATCTAGAAAATGCCAAACTCTCGATCAATTGTCAGTTCAGGTAAAAACCAGTGTGCCAGTTTGTTTGAATTCACAAAATAAAGTGGAATACCTGAAGGTTTGGTGGATATGGACCACTATGTGTATGGTAACAGGCAGGGCTTTTTTTTTTTTTCTCGGAGAATGGGTGCAGGAACTCCCCCCTTCTGAGTCACCCCTTGCCTCTGACCCTACTCACCGTCACTTCGGTCTACCCCTTACCCACCTCCCAGTAGCGCCTCTTTTAGAGAATACAGAGCCAAGCATCATTTTGTGGAAGTAATTTTGAAAGGAATTTTGGTAATTAAAAAATGTGTAAAATAGATGCCCAACAGCAACAATAGATTCACCCAGACATAACAGACCCCCCCTCCCCCCCAGCAACAATAGACTCGCACAACAAAATAGCACAAAAGACTCCCTCAAAAGTAGAAAACGCAAACAATAGATCCCCTGCCTGTAACAGACATCCCCAGCATCAATAGACCACTCAAAAATAAATCCCCTCCAACAATAGATTCCCCAGCAGCCAGCAATAATAGACCCTCCAACGCACCCCTTACCATTACATACATTCAGTGCTGGACAGGCTAGTGTCCTGTCGAATACGGCCTCCCGCCGAAAAATGCCTCCAATTGGTCTGCGCATGCGCAGTACCAAAACGTCACGCCAGCTGATATGTTGATCACCTGGCATTACGTCAAAACAGCACATGCGCAGATCATCTGAGGCATTATCCGATGCTATGCAAACAGCGGAGAGAGAACGTACTTGTCAGATTCTGCCTTGCTGTTGCAGGACGGGTTTTCCGTGTTCTGAAGGGCATGTTTTGTGTGTGTTGCAGGGTGGGTTTAGTGTGTTCAAAGTCGGGTTTTGCCTGTGTCTAAGGGCAACACGCACAAAGCCCGCCCTTTAACACACCCACAACCCGCCCCGCAACAGCGAGGCTCAATGGGATAAGTACGTTCTCCCTCCGCTGTTTCCATAGCGTTGGATAATGCCCCCGACGATCTGTGCATGTGCTGTGCTGACATCACGCCAGCTGATCAACATGTCAGCTGGCATGACATTTGGTAATGTGCATGGGCAGACCCATTTGGAGGTCTTTTTCGATGGGAGGCATTTCCCGCTGAAAAAAAGCCCTCGTAATAGTAAATTTAAGAAGCAAGGGTGTTCCCAGTAGACATGTGCACTGCCGAATTTTTTTTTTCATTTTTTTGCTTTTTTCGGAAATTCAGAATTTTCGAATTCAGAATTTCCAAAAAACGAATAAAACAAATTTTTAGAATTTCCGAAAAAAGCAAAAAAAAAACGAATTTCCGATTTTCGGAAATTCAAAAAATTCGGAAATTCAACTTTCCAAATTTCCCATTTTTTGGAATTTTAGATTTTGGAATTTTAGATTTTGGAATTTTTGGATATTGCAAGTGTAGCGGCCTCACCTCTCTCCCTTTCTTTAGGCTGGTTTCACACTGGGGCGGTGGGGACGGTGGCGGTATAGCGCCGCTATTTTTAGCGGCGCTATACCGTCGGGATTGTTGAGCTATTCGGCCGCTAGCGGTGCGGTTTTAACCCCCGCTAGCGGCCAATAAAGTGTTAATACCACCCGCAAACCGCGGCTACAGCCGCGGTTTGCGGGCGGTATTACCGCGGTATCCCATGCTTTTCAATGGGAAGGAGCGGTGTAGGAGCGGTAAACACACCGCTCCTCTCACCGCTCCAAAGATGCGGCTAGCAGGACTTTTTTTACCGTCCTGCTAGCGCACCGCTCCAGTGTGAAAGCCCTCAGGGCTTTCACATTGGAGAGAAAGGAGCCGCTGTTTAGGCTCGGTTTGCAGGCGCTATTTTTAGCAAAATAGCGCCTGCAAACCGCCCCAGTGTGAAAGGGGCCTTATCGGTTATATGGCTGTTTTCTAGGGGTACCTGGGAGAGAGAGATAAAACACACCACGGCCCATGTCCTCCGTAACTAAGAGGTGAAGGCCAGAAGATTGGGTTTTTGTGTAGGTGTCCTAGAGTCAAGTCCAGTCCTTCGTCCCTGACTCCTTTTTGCTTTAGTAGTTCCACACAGTGAATAGGTACAACTCGGTTTTATTCTTCTTGCCAAGCAATAAAACAATCTTTCTCCTTTGGAAAATGGGGACAGATCGAGGCACAATCCTTTCCCTTCTTGCTGCTGCCCACTGTGCTGTCACCAGTGGTGAATAGTCACTGCCACTGACTAGGTAATATAGAACGTGAATTACCTTCACTCACTTTGCCCCTGTCAGGGGAAGAAATCCGTCCAAGGGAGAAATGGAGGCCTCTCCGTCACCAGCGATGCTGCGCCGGGCTCTTCAGAGAAGTTACTGCGCACCAGTCCTCACGAACTCAGACACGGGCACCCAAGGAGTTAGGGCCCCCTCGGATTCCTCCACCCTCGTCGAAGGTACTGAGCCCCAGGCATCCGCCATAGTACCTCACCCCAGGCTAAAGGTGCCTGATATGGACTCCATCCCTGCTCCAGCTAGGCCAAGGGCGCCTAGGCCTGAAACACCGGAACACCAGCACCCAAGCTGAAGGTGCCTGGGTGGGGCCGCGTCCTCCGACTCTCTCCTCAAATCAGGGCGTCCGGTTCGCGGTGTGAGTTCACTCCGGCCCCAGGCAACAGCGTCACCCAGGGACCCCAAGGAACCTCACACCACCAGAGTCCTCACATAATTCAAATACCCGCTACACAAGCTACCAGGGAAAATCAATCAGTGCGATAGTTATCAGCTGCTGACACTATTCACGGTCTCATAAAGGTGTGCTAAATATATAATAAATCAGTGTCACGCTATAATGTATGACCAATGAGCATCTTGTAATTTGGTGCCAAAAAAAAAACATTACCAGTGTTCCATTATATAACAACCAAATATATAGTGCAATGTATTCTTATTAATGCGAAAAAAGTGCTACTGTGCTAACACCATAAACCGTATTTAAAAAAAGTTACACATTTAACCACTTCCGGACAGCCCGCCGTTGTTATACGTTGCTACTTTTGAAGAGTAATACCGTTGTTATGGTAGCAGATAGCTACCATAACCCCGGTACCCTCTTCAACTGCGGGCGGTCCTCTTTCAGATAAAAGTGGTCTCTGTGGCAGACACGCCGCAAGATCACTTTTATCGGCGTCGGGAGAGGGCCCTCCTGCCGCTCTCCGGTGCCCTCCGCCGCTTACCTGGGCCGTCGGCGGAGGCGATTGGATCCTCTTCCATCAGTGGCCTGGAGACGAGTGAGGGGAAGATGGCCCCCACCCGTCTCCATACCACTGCAGGGCGGAAG
This sequence comes from Rana muscosa, assembly GCA_029206835.1. Classification (NCBI taxonomy): domain Eukaryota; kingdom Metazoa; phylum Chordata; class Amphibia; order Anura; family Ranidae; genus Rana; species Rana muscosa. Next base: position 1,206,907,958 of record CM055116.1, read on the forward strand.
CACTTCCGACCAATGCTCTTAGAGAGACCTTGTTTTTTTGTTTTTGTTTTTTTTTTGCATTTTAGTGTAAATATGAGATCTGAGGTCTTTGAACCCAGATCTCATATTTAAGAGGACCTGTCATGCTTTTTCTATTACAAGAGATGTTTACATTCCTTGTAATAGGAATACAAGTGACCCAATTTTTATTTTTTTTTTTAAAACTGTGTAAAAAAAAAAAAGGAAAATAAATAAGAAAAAAATCGCCCCATCCCAACAAGCTCGTGCGCAGAAGCGAGCGCATATGTGAGCAGTGCCCGCATATGAAAACGGAGTTCAAACCACACGTGAGGTATCGCCGCGATTGTTAGAGCGAGAGCAATAATTCTAGCCCTAGAGCTCCTCTGTAACTCAAAACATGCAACCTGTAGCCTTTTTGAACAGAGATTTTTAAGGGTAAAAGTTTGTCGCCATTCTACGAGCAGGCGCAACTTTGAAGCGTGACATGTTGGGTATCAATTTACTCGCCGTAACATTATCTTTCACAATATAAAAAAAAATTGGGCTAACTTAACTGTTGTCTTATTTTTTTATTTCAAAAAAGTGATTTTAGTGCTCCAAACTTAATAAAAAGGTGACAACACTTGCGTGCTCCCCCCTTTTGTAATTATCCTCACCTCAGAGCGTGTCCCCGCACAGTTAAGTTTGGTCAGATACCGCTTGTCGAACCACCCCTGGGTTCTGTGATGTGACAGCTTTGCAAGTTCCTGTGCCGTTTTATGAGCGTATCCTCGATGCAGAGAGACAAGCTACATAGTGCCTTATCGTTTAAAACCACATTTATTTAAAAAAAAAATCCAGTCGGGGGACTCGCACACTTTAGGCGCTTGAATCGCACCAATCTACTCAAGCAAATCTGTATATAACCCCATGAGAAGCCGGAGGTCTGTTCGTATATCCACAGCTGATCGTCCTCACGGTGCTGCTAGTGCCTACACCGTCCTGTCCCCTCCCACTTTGTGTTGGTCTATCACATAAAATCCCAATAAAATACATGTTTATATGTTTTTGCTTGTAACATTTTAAAATGTGAACAATTTGAAGGGGTATGAGTATTTTTCAAGGCGCTGTAAGTAGTAGTTAAGCAGTAGTCATTGCAGCCTAACTGATACAACCTTCTGTTTTACTAGGGGAACGCAATCAAGACATACAAGTACAACCCAGTCACCTTCCTGCCGTTAAACTTGTTTGAACAATTTAAAAGAGCAGCCAATGCCTATTTCCTGGTCCTTCTCATCCTACAGGTAACACATTGGTAGATACTTGTATTATGTTGTGTGTTTGTTTTTGTGTGAATCATCATCAGCTCTCATCCGTAATGTATGAGGAACCTAATCCACATATGACAGAACATACTAATTATTTCACACATGAACAATGCACAAAGTATTCCAGTTCGGTAAACAGACTTACATATATATATATATATATATGTGTGTGTGTGTGTGTGTGTGTGTGTGTGTGTGTGTGTGTGTATGTACAGTATATATGTGTGTGTGTGTATATATATATATATATATATATATATATATATAGCACGATACCCCCAGTTAAGAGGGCTGCTGGTATAATTTTTTTGGGCCCCTGTAATGCACCCTGTCAACCCCCGGCAATTGGCTCTAACCTCCCTTGGCACAGCTAGTAGGAGATGGTAGGATTGTATAGCCTGCAACTCACGGAGACACAATCCTATAATAGAACACACACAGCAATAGAGTATAGCTATCTTTACCCGTCTCTTCTGAAAAGTAAATGACACAACACCAGTATACTTAACCTTTGCACTTTTACTCAGATTGTTAGGTAAACATATAATCAACAGTGTGCATATCATGTGCAGAGCCCTGCAATAGAAGAGCATCTTAACAGACAGATATACAGTATGGTGCATAAATCTAACGGTCCCCGCTGCAGCTATTCTCCCTCGTGGGCAAAAATGGCGCCCAGCAATGTCTACGCTAAGTCAGGCCTGACTGTACTGTGTAGAAGTTCTGTAGGGGAAAATCTTCGCTAGCAAAACGGTGGTGCACTTGTTGAAGTACTGTAATCCACAGGGTAAAGGGGTTTTGATCATTTGGTGAATTAAGGCAATCTCTAAAGCTGCTCCGATGCACTGTCTCTCCGGTGCACAGCGTAACACTAATGAAAGCTCCGGGTAACAGTTATGGGAGCCTAGAGATTCTATGTAGTTCTCTGAGCAGGTGCTCTCTCACCCAACCGGACCAGTCTGTGTCCGTATCTTCCGCTGCTGTGTCTTGGTACACTGGTCTCACGACATCCATTCTTCGGTCCTCCGGGTAACGATGCAGCAACAGTATGGAGAGACGTCCCCAGGTTACTCTGTGAGAGCGGAAGGCTCTTTGGAGAAAGGCCCAGGCTTCAGGCCTTGAATCACCGCAGGCTCGGAAAGGATTTCCTCTTGCTGGGCGGGCGATGTCCAAAGAGCCTGAACATGGCCCAGCCTTCCTCTTTATAAAGTCCACCCCTCTCTCTCTCTCTCTTTCCCCCCCACCCTCTCTCTCTTTCCCCCCCACCCTCTCTCTCTCTTTCCCCCCCACCCTCTCTCTCTTTCCCCCCCACCCTCTCTCTCTCTCCCCCCCCACCCTCTCTCTCTCTCTTTCCCCCCCATCCTCTCTCTCTCTCTTTCCCCCCCACCCTCTCTCTCTCTTCCCCCCCCACCCTCTCTCTCTCTTCCCCCCCACCCTCTCTCTCTCTTTCCCCCCCACCCTCTCTCTCTCTTTCCCCCCCACCCTCTCTCTCTCTCTTTCCCCCCCACCCTCTCTCTCTCTCTTTCCCCCCACCCTCTCTCTCTCTCTTTCCCCCCCACCCTCTCTCTCTCTCTTTCCCCCCCACCCTCTCTCTCTCTTTCCCCCCCACCCTCTCTCTCTTTCCCCCCCATCCTCTCTCTCTCTCTCTCTCTTCCCCCCCCCATCCTCTCTCTCTCTCTCTTTCCCCCCCATCCTCTCTCTCTCTCTTTCCCCCCCATCCTCTCTCTCTCTTTCCCCCCCATCCTCTCTCTCTCTTTCCCCCCCATCCTCTCTCTCTCTTTCCCCCCCCATCCTCTCTCTCTCTTCCCCCCCCCCCATCCTCTCTCTCTCTTCCCCCCCATCCTCTCTCTCTTTCCCCCCCCATCATCCTCTCTCTCTTTCCCCCCCATCATCCTCTCTCTCTTTCCCCCCCCATCATCCTCTCTCTCTCTTCCCCCCCCATCCTCTCTCTCTCTTCCCCCCCCCATCCTCTCTCTCTCTTTCCCCCCCCATCATCCTCTCTCTCTCTTTCCCCCCCCATCATCCTCTCTCTCTCTTCCCCCCCCCCCCATCATCCTCTCTCTCTCTTCCCCCCCCCCATCATCCTCTCTCTCTCTTCCCCCCCCATCATCCTCTCTCTCTCTTCCCCCCCCCATCATCCTCTCTCTTCCCCCCCCCCCATCATCCTCTCTCTCTCATTCCCCCCCCCCATCCTCTCTCTCTTCCCCCCCCATCCTCTCTCTCTTCCCCCCCCATCCTCTCTCTCTTCCCCCCCCATCCTCTCTCTCTTCCCCCCCATCCTCTCTGTTCCCCCCCCCCATCCTCTCTCTTTCCCCCCCCCCATCCTCTCTCTCTTCCCCCCCCATCCTCTCTCTCTTCCCCCCCCCATCCTCGCTCTCTTCCCCCCCCATCCTCGCTCTCTTCCCCCCCCCATCCTCTCTCTCTTCCCCCCCCCCATCCTCTCTCTCTTCCCCCCCCCATCCTCTCTCTCTTCCCCCCCCATCCTCTCTCTCTTTCCCCCCCATCCATCCTCTCTCTCTTTCCCCCCCATCCATCCTCTCTCTCTTTCCCCCCCATCCATCCTCTCTCTTTCCCCCCATCCATCCTCTCTCTCTCTTCCCCCCCCCATCCTCGCTCTCTTCCCCCCCCATCCTCGCTCTCTTCCCCCCCCCCATCCTCTCTCTCTTCCCCCCATCCTCTCTCTCTTCCCCCCATCCTCTCTCTCTTTCCCCCCCATCCATCCTCTCTCTCTTTCCCCCCCATCCATCCTCTCTCTCTTTCCCCCCCATCCATCCTCTCTCTCTTTCCCCCCCATCCATCCTCTCTCTCTTTCCCCCCCATCCATCCTCTCTCTCTTTCCCCCCATCCATCCTCTCTCTCTTTCCCCCCATCCATCCTCTCTCTCTTTCCCCCCATCCATCCTCTCTCTCTTTCCCCCCATCCATCCTCTCTCTCTTTCCCCCCATCCATCCTCTCTCTCTTTCCCCCCATCCATCCTCTCTCTCTTTCCCCCCCCCCATCCTCTCTCTCTTCCCCCCCCCCCATCCTCTCTCTTTCCCCCCCCCCCATCCTCTCTCTCTTCCCCCCCCCCATCCTCTCTCTCTTTCCCCCCCCCCATCCTCTCTCTCTTTCCCCCCCCCATCCTCTCTCTTTCCCCCCCCATCCTCTCTCTCTTTCCCCCCCCCCCATCCTCTCTCTCTTTCCCCCCCATCCTCTCTCTCTTTCCCCCCCATCCTCTCTCTCTTTCCCCCCCCCATCCTCTCTCTCTTCCCCCCCCCATCCTCTCTCTCTTCCCCCCCCATCCTCTCTCTCTTCCCCCCCATCCTCTCTCTTCCCCCCCCATCCTCTCTCTCTTCCCCCCCCATCCTCTCTCTCTTCCCCCCCCATCCTCTCTCTCTTCCCCCCCCCATCCTCTCTCTCTTCCCCCCCCCATCCTCTCTCTCTTCCCCCCCCCATCCTCTCTCTTTTCCCCCATCCTCTCTCTTCCCCCCATCCTCTCTCATCCCCCCATCCACTCTCTCTTTCCCCCCATCCTCTCTCTCTTTCCCCCCCATCCTCTCTCTCTTACCCCCCATCCTCTCTCACTTTCCCCCCCATCCTCTCTCTCTTTCCCCCCCATCCTCTCTCTCTTCCCCCCTCCTCTCTCTCTTCCCCCCCATCCTCCCTCTCTTCCCCCATCCTCTCTCTCTTCCCCCCCCATCCTCTCTCTCTTCCCCCCCATCCTCTCTCTCTTCCCCCCCCCCCATCCTCTCTCTCTTCCCCCCCCCCCCATCCTCTCCTCTTCCCCCCCCCCATCCTCTCTCTTCCCCCCCCCCCCATCCTCTCTCTTCCCCCCCCCATCCTCTCACTCCCCATCTCCCCCCCCATCCTCTCTCTCATTCCCCCCCCCATCCTCTCTCTCTTTCCCCCCCCCATCATCCTCTCTCTCTTCCCCCCCCCCATCCTCTCTCTTTCCCCCCCCATCCTCTCTCTCTTTCCCCCCCATCCTCTCTCTCTTTCCCCCCCCCATCCTCTCTCTCTTTCCCCCCCCATCCTCTCTCTCTTTCCCCCCCCATCCTCTCTCTCTTTCCCCCCCATCCTCTCTCTCTTTCCCCCCCCATCCTCTCTCTCTTTCCCCCCCATCCTCTCTCTCTTTCCCCCCCCCATCCTCTCTCTCTTTCCCCCCCCCCATCCTCTCTCTCTTCCCCCCCCCATCCTCTCTCTCTTCCCCCCCCCATCCTCTCTCTCTTTCCCCCCCCCATCCTCTCTCTCTTTCCCCCCCTCTCTCTCTTTCCCCCCCCTCTCTCTCTTTCCCCCCCCTCTCTCTCTTTCCCCCCCTCTCTCTCTTTCCCCCCCATCCTCTCTCTCTTTCCCCCCCCCATCCTCTCTCTCTTTCCCCCCCCATCCTCTCTCTTTCCCCCCCCATCCTCTCTCTTTCCCCCCCCCATCCTCTCTCTTTCCCCCCCCATCCTCTCTCTTTCCCCCCCCCATCCTCTCTCTTTCCCCCCCCATCCTCTCTCTCTTTCCCCCCCCATCCTCTCTCTCTTTCCCCCCCCATCCTCTCTCTCTTTCCCCCCCATCCTCTCTCTCTTTCTCCCCCCCCATCCTCTCTCTCTTTCTCCCCCCCCATCCTCTCTCTCTTTCCCCCCCCATCCTCTCTCTCTTTCCCCCCCCATCCTCTCCCATCCTCTCTCTCTTTCCCCCCATCCTCTCTTTCCCCCCCATCCTCTCTTTCCCCCCATCCTCTCTTTCCCCCCATCCTCTCTTTCCCCCCATCCTCTCTCTCTTTCCCCCCCCATCCTCTCTCTCTTTCCCCCCCATCCTCTCTCTTTCCCCCCCATCCTCTCTCTCTTTCCCCCCATCCTCTCTCTCTTTCCCCCCCATCCTCTCTCTCTTTCCCCCCATCCTCTCTCTCTTTCCCCCCCATCCTCTCTCTCTTTCCCCCCCATCCTCTCTCTCTTTCCCCCCCATCCTCTCTCTCTTTCCCCCCCCCACCCTCTCTCTCTTTCCCCCCCCACCCTCTCTCTCTTTCCCCCCCATCCTCTCTCTCTTTCCCCCCCCCATCCTCTCTTTCCCCCCCCCCATCCTCTCTCTTTCTCCCCCCCCCCATCCTCTCTCTCTTTCTCCCCCCCCCATCCTCTCTCTCTTTCTCCCCCCCCATCCTCTCTCTCTTTCTCCCCCCCCATCCTCTCTCTCTTTCTCCCCCCCCCATCCTCTCTCTCTTTCTCCCCCCCCATCCTCTCTCTCTTTCTCCCCCCCCATCCTCTCTCTCTTTCCCCCCCCCATCCTCTCTCTCTTTCCCCCCCCATCCTCTCCCATCCTCTCTCTCTTTCCCCCCATCCTCTCTTTCCCCCCATCCTCTCTTTCCCCCCATCCTCTCTTTCCCCCCATCCTCTCTTTCCCCCCATCCTCTCTCTCTTTCCCCCCCATCCTCTCTCTCTTTCCCCCCCATCCTCTCTCTTTCCCCCCCATCCTCTCTCTCTTTCCCCCCATCCTCTCTCTCTTTCCCCCCCATCCTCTCTCTCTTTCCCCCCCCATCCTCTCTCTCTTTCCCCCCATCCTCTCTCTCTTTCCCCCCCATCCTCTCTCTCTTTCCCCCCATCCTCTCTCTCTTTCCCCCCCCATTCTCGTTCTCTCGTTCTCTCCCCATTTTTTTCTCACCCCACTTTCTCTATCTTTGCCTCCCTCCACCAACTTTTTTTCCCCCCGTTCTCTCTCTCTCTCTTCCGTATCTCTTCTTGTTATATACAGACCAGTGTATATAATGTACCGTATGGTGTACATATAATGTACAGACTGTACCCTGGCACCATACAGTACATTATATACAGACCAGTGTATATATAACATACAGCGTGGTGCCGGGGGGTGACACCATGTTTTGCTGCACCAGGTGACACCAACCCTAGTGACGCCACTGAGTGAGACAGCACTGAGCAGGGCAGGCAGTGGGCAAATGATGGACCAAAAAAAAAAAGGAAACCAATCGATATGATATGCACCCTACCCTGGCTTGTCACTGGGTTCATATAGTTTGGAATTGTATATGTAATACATATATATTTATTTTTACGCTAATATATATATATATATATATATATATATAATGTGTATATATATATGTATGTATACACAATTCAAATCGATATGAACCCTGGCTTGTCAGCAAAAAAAGTGCATATATATATATATATATATATATATATATATATATATATATATATATATATATACACACAGACGCACGTGTGTTTGAGCTTTGGTTTGAGGTGCACACCCTAATGCAATAGGCTGTGCACGCCTATGCCTGTCCCTGAAGGTTTAAGTACATTGCCTGCCGTGAGAGGTGAAGTTTGGGCTCCTGTGGACTAAACAGAGTCCTGCGGCGGGGAAAAGGTAAGTGGGGGCCCCTCAGGAACTTGGTTCTATTGAGAGGACCCCCAAGCCTAATATGTCTTTCTGCCTGTTACCGAACGGTATTCCCGCTAAATATCTGTGCATGCCTGAAACTGCTAGAAAATGTAATTTTTTAATAGTGGTCAAGAAAAAAAAAAATGGACAAACCGCGGTACCTGTGTTAAACCACTAGAGGCCGCTGTGGAACGTCGTCTTTTTCTGTGGACTGTTTCCTTCTGAGGTCAAGTCCAGGCAGATGGTGAGTTCTCTTTAGGGAAACTGCCCCCTCTGTCATGTTGCAAATGCTCGTCCATCCCCGGGCCCTGCTGCAAACAGGGACCCTGGCTCCTCTCCCTAGTCTTTTTTCAAAAAGAAGCGCCGAAGGCGCGCGTGCGCGTGCACGCGCCTCTATATATAGAGGTGAGCTTGAAAAGGGGGCGGAGCTTGTTGGATGACGCTCTGTGCGCGCCGCAGCGCTTCTGCGCATGTGCGGGCGTCCCAGCATGTCAAAAGGCACAATTATTTGTTGTGAGCTGGCTATGAAGTGCAGAGACGAGCTGGTAACATTTAAAAAAGGCATACAGCAGGCGGTTGATGCAGGCATCCCCATAGAAAGGCACATTAGTAGACACCAACTGTTTATATAGCAGCAATTGTGCTAGACTATTTTCAGTAAGTGGTGTATTACGGCTGGAATACCTCAGCTTTGGGCTTAGGAATATGCCGTCCAAAGTCTCCGGGACTAAGACTCCCAGGAAGCAAAGGGGGTCTCCGTCGGGCTCTGAGGATCTTGGGCATGCTTTGGCTGCACCAGTCTCCCCTGAAAAATCAGAGGTTGGTGCCCGTAGAGAACCCTCAGGAGTACCTGGTACTGTGGCTGTCCTCAGTTCACCTGCTCCTGTGTATGTAACAGAGGAGGTTTTTTCCTCAGCTCTGGGAGGACTGGAAGAGAGATTGACAACATTGATCGCTGCTTCCCTGTCAAAGGGAAAGCGCGCCCGATCTCCGTCTCCTCCCTCAGAGTGCCTGTTAGCGGAGCAACAGTCCCATGCAGGGATCGACCTACCTGAAGGGGATCAGGATGAGGTTGATTCTGTTCTAGAGGAATCAACAGTGGAAGAGCCATTTTCAGCATCACATGCTGAAAGATTATGGGTTCAGTCCCTGACTGATATGGTCCGATCAGCATTTAAAATGCCCCTTGCGGAACCATCAACCACTTCTGTCTCCTCGTTGGGGTCGCTAAAAGCTCCCCAGACTGTTGTTCCTTTCCAATCCATCCTTTACTGGAAGGATTCATTTACCAGGATTGGGAACATCCTGATAAAATATTTACTCCCCCTAAGAGATTTCCGGTGGTCTATCCCATGGAGGATAAGTTCATCCGAAAATGGAGGGTGCCTACAGTGGACGCAGCCATCTCTTGTGTGAACAAATCACTGACATGTCCAGTAGATAATGTTCAAATGTTCAAGGACCCAATAGATAAAAAATTGGAGTCCTTATTAAAATCTGCTTTTACTACAGCAAGCTTGGTGACACAACCAGCAGTAGCAGTTATTGGGGTCTACCAAGCGGTGAAGGATCAGTTAAAACGGGTCTTAAGGGACTTGCCGGATCAGCAGGCCCTTGCCCTAGCTGATCTGCCTAGAGCCTTATGCTTTGCGGTTGACGCCATCAAGGATTCAATCCATCAGGCCTCCCGCCTTACGCTGTCTGTAGTACATATGCGAAGACTTCTGTGGCTCAAGAACTGGTCTGCTGAAGCTCCCTGTAAAAGATTGCTGGTTGGCTTCCCATTTCATAGTGAACGCTTATTCGGGGAAGACCTGGACAAATATATCCAGAAAATTTCCAGCGGTAAAAGTACACTCTTGCCGGTTAAAAAGAGATTTAGAGGTCCCTCTTTTAAGAGGCCTGCCTCTCTAGTCCCTGGGACATCTGCTGTGAAGCAGTTCCAACGGCCTCCTCTGTCAAATCCCGGGGGTAAGAGTCAGTGACAATCACAGGGTAACAAAAAACCCTGGGTCAGGAGATGTACAAAACCTCCCCCCAAGTCAAATGCATGAAGGGTTGCCCCCACTCAATCGGGTGGGGGGGAAGACTTCAGTTGTTCACAGAGACCTGGCGGGACACGATCAGAGACAGATGGGTGCTCTCCGCAGTAAGTCTGGGATACAAGTTGGAGTTAAAAGACTCTCCTCCTTCCCATTTTATGTGGTCAAACGTGCCAAGAGATTCCCGGAAGAGAGGATCCCTCCTGTTGGCACTAGAACAACTATTGCTCCAAGGAGTAATTATGGAGGTTCCCCTGGAAGAATGCGGGTTCGGGTTTTACTCAAACCTCTTTACAGTCCCGAAGCCAAACGGGGACGTAAGGCCCATATTAAATCTAAAAGGGCTAAACAAATTCCTACATATCAGGACTTTCCGGATGGAGTCGATCCGATCGGTGACCACTGCCCTACAAGGGGAGGAATGGTTAGCCTCGATTGACACAGCTTATTTGCACATTCCCATCTTTCCAGTCCACCAAAAATTTCTACGCTTTGCAGTAGAAGGGCGCCATTTTCAGTTCAGAGCCTTACCCTTCGGTCTGGCCACAGCACCACGAGTGTTCACAAAAATTCTGGCCCCAGTATTGGCCAATCTAAGAACACAAGGTGTGACGATAATGGCATATCTAGACGACTTGTTGCTGATGGACCACTCAGTGGAAAAACTAGAAGTGGTTGTTCACGAGACAATCAAGTATCTGGAATCTCACGGTTGGATCATCAACCGAGACAAGTCAGCCCTAAAACCAGTCAAAAGTCTGGAATACTTGGGGCTAAGGCTGGATTCAGACCAGAGGAAGATTTTCTTGCCTCAAGAAAAAGTGTCTTCTCTGAGAGATTTGATCCACCTGGTGGGTGCAAAAAGACAGCCGTCCATACGCCTGTGCATGAGGCTGCTGGGAAAAATGGTGGCATCATTCGAAGCGGTGCCCTACGGTCAATTCCATTCAAGGAATTTGCAAAGGGCCATACTGTCAGCCTGGAACAAAAAAGTTCAGGCCCTAGACTTACCAATGTCCTTGTCCCCTTCCGTTCGCAAAAGCCTCCGTTGGTGGTTGGTTCCCCAGAATCTGAAAAAAGGGAAATCCTTCAGTCCGATTTCTTGGAAGGTGGTCACTACAGATGCCAGCCTTATAGGCTGGGGGGCAGTACTGGAGCAATGGTCTCTCCAGGGCAGATGGTCGGATGCAGAGAAGGCCCTGCCCATCACTCTCTTAGAGATACGAGCAGCCCGGTATGCCCTAGTAGCATGGACATCCAAACTCCAAGGGTCCCCTGTCAGAATTCAATCAGACAATGCCACGGCAGTGGCATATATCAATCATCAGGGGGGCACCAGGAGTCGTGCAGCCCAGAGGGAAGTAAATCGCATCCTGAAATGGGCAGAAAGATATGTCCCAGCCATATCCACGGTCTTCATTCCAGGGGTGGAGAATTGGAAGGCGGACTTTCTAAGTCGCCAACAATTATGCCCAGGGGAATGGTCCCTTCACCCCGAGGTTTTCCGGGCAATATGTCGGCGGTGGGGAGCACCGGATGTAGATCTGCTAGCATCCAGATTCAACGCAAAGGTGGACAGATTTGTCTCTCAGACAAGGGATCCCCTAGCTTGCGGCTCGGATGCTCTAGTGTTCCCTTGGGATCAGTTCAAGCTGATATATGCATTTCCACCGCCACAATTGTTGCCTCGATTACTCCGCAGAATCAGGGTAGAGAAGAAACCAGTGATTCTGGTGGCCCCGAAGAGCATGGTACGCAGAGATTGTAAAAATGTCTGTGGTGAGTCCTTGGACCCTTCCACATCGTCCGGACCTGCTTTCGCAAGGACCAATATACCACCCTTCCTTACTAGCCCTAGGTTTGACGGCCTGGCTATTGAAGCCCACATTCTAAAAAAGAGAGGTCTCTCTAATCCTGTGGTATCTACCATGATCCATGCCAGGAAGCCGGTATCCAGGCAGATTTACTATAGAATCTGGAAGGCGTACATCGCGTGGTGTGAGGCCAAGAAATGGCATCCACGTAAGTACGTAATAGGTAGGATTCTGGACTTCCTACAGTGGGCTGTAGATAGGAAGTTTGCTTTGAGTACTATCAAGGGTCAGATTTCGGCCTTGTCAATTTTTTTTTTCAAAGGCCCCTGGCTTCGCATTCACTAGTCAAAACTTTTACACAAGGAGTGATGCGTATTAGCCCTCCGGTGAAAATTCCCATATGTCCATGGGACCTAAACCTGGTTCTATCGGTTCTACAGAAACAACCATTTGAACCATTACAGCACATTTCCTTGGTTCTTCTCACCAGGAAATTGATTTTTTTTAGTAGCCATATGTTCGGCTAAAAGAGTGTCGGAATTGGCCGCTATGTCCTGTAAGGAGCCATATTTGGTTATCCATAAGGACAGAGTAGTGTTACGTCCTCATCCAGCCTTTCTTCCTAAGGTGGTATCGAGGTTTCATTTGAACCAAGATGTGGTTCTTCCTTCCTTTTTTTCCCCAAACCTGGCTCGGTAGAGGAAAAGTTATTACATTCTTTGGATGTAGTAAGAGCAGTTAAAGCTTATCTAAAAGCCACTGCTCAGATTCGTAGAACGGATACTTTGTTTATTCTGCCGGAAGGCCCCAGAAAGGGTCAGGCAGCGTCAAAATCTACTTTAGCCAAGTGGATTCGACAGGTCATAATGCAAGCCTATGGCTTGAGAAGGAGACCGCCTCCGTTCAAAGTTAGGGCGCACTCCACGAGAGCAGTTGGAACTTCATGGGCAGTGCATCACCAGGCCTCCCTGGCTCAAATCTGTAAGGCCGCAACATGGTCTTCAGTACACACGTTTACTAGGTTCTACCAGGTGGACGTTAGAAGTCGGGAGGATGTCGCCTTTGGGCGCAGTGTGTTGCAGGCCGCAAAAGATCCTCATGTCTGATAGCGCCCAGCTTATGTATGGTGTATCCCCCCCCCCCCTCATTTGGCATTGCTTTGGGACGTCCCACATAGTAATGACTATGTCGCTCTGTGTCCTGTGATGTACGAGAAAGAAAATAGGATTTTTATAACAGCTTACCTGTAAAATCCTTTTCTTGGAGTACATCACGGGACACAGAGCTCCCACCCCTCTTTTGGGGACACTTATTGCTTTGCTACAAAACTGAGGTACTCCCGGATGGGAGGGGCTTATATAGGGGAGGGTACTTCCGGTTTTGGAAGTTGCCAGTGCCAGCACCTGAAGGTATCTATATAACCCACATAGTAATGACTATGTCGCTCTGTGTCCCATGATGTACTCCAAGAAAAGGATTTTACAGGTAAGCTGTTATAAAAATCCTATTATTTATATATATATATATATAATATATATATATAATGTCAGGGATATGCAATTAGCGGACCTCCAGCTGTTGCTAAACTACAAGTCCCATCATGCCTCTGCCTCTGGGTTACATGCTTATTGCTGTCAGAGTCTCGCTATGCCTCATGGGATTTGTAGTTTGGCAACAGCTGGAGGTCCGCTAATTGCATATCCCTGATATATGTAATAGTGAGTATTCCCGCGCTACTAGGAAATTAGAGTAAGGATCTCTATCGTCTCTATCTCTATCGTCTCTATCTCTCACCTTTCTTGTTTTCAAGTGTCAACAGTTTGCAAAACATTGTAAAACTTCTTCTTTCCTTTGCTGATGTCTCAGTATCTATTATTGTAGAAGTCTATTGTTTTCTCTTTAAAAGTGCTCTGGACCACGACACGAATTGAAAGAAGGCCTGGGTATCCCCTTACTAGCAAACTATTCTAGCCTACTGACTCTCCTTCATGCATACATAGGGACTTCTATTTGGGTTCTTTTAGATACAATAGAATGCGATCTTGTCACAATATCTTGCTTCCCTTGGCAACCAATAAGTGCGAGACTGAAAGGGTTAGCCCTATCCTTAACCCACTCTGAGTATGGGATGCCACCAAATTTTTGGAAGGCTTTATTTCACCTCATTTGCCACTGTTAAGTCTTGTAAAATACCCCTTATTTCCATCTGGTGTTCCCCAATTTGATGTAATTGGTGGATAAATAAGGCATTCACTGATTTTTGTTGACTTTTGATGGTTTCAAGTCATTTGGATTTTAATTTAAAGAGAAACCTAATGCAGAACTTTTTCAATATATACAGTTACAACATTTTGTTTTCTCATTACTTGGATGCACATCAATTTATAACTTTTTCTGGATATTTTTGTTCTGTCTCTCACTGTTAAAATAAATCTACCATTAAATGATAGACTGATCATTTCTTTGTCAGTGGGCAAACGTACAAAATCAGCAGGGGATCAAATACTTTTTTCCCTCACTGTTAGTGGTGCAACGGATCGGTGGTGATCCGTGATCCGAACGGGTCACCCTGTTCGGATCGGATCACCACGCGATCCGCGGAGCGCTCCGGAGCCTCGGCCATAGGAAAGGCCGTGGCTTCGGCCTAGCTCCAGGGCAGCGGCCATCAATAAAACTATTGATGCATCTTCCATAAGTTGTCTCTTCATCACAAACATCCAACACTCTCAGGTCAAAAGATTGATGTAAACAAAAAACACTGTAAGACGTAATTGCTGAAATCTAAATGAATATTATACCCAAGCTGGTTTATTATGGGAGAGATGTGTAGAAAAGGGATATGTTGTTATTTCTATTAATAAATCTATTCACCAAGTGGATAATTTTGAACGAGAGTCTTTACTGACCAATAAAACCCACATTGGGTGATGGCAGCTATTAAATGGGATTTAACTATTTTTATCAGTGCGTTTGAAAAAGGTTTGAGTAGTGATACCAGTACCAGTATTCATTAGGGTTACATCCAAAAAGTTGATTTCCACCTGACAAACTATGGAACAATTTTATATTAAGGGAATTATTGTTTAGAGTACCTATATAGTTCTCCAAGCAATTATATCACCCTGACAAAAAAATAAAAAATATTGTCAATGTAACTACGGTAGAAAGTAAGTACCGGCCGACAGTAGTGTATTCAAGTTTTGTGCTGCCCTAGGCCTGACTAAACTCGTGCACCCCCTAATTTAAATATGTCCCACCCCTTCCTGTCAAGGCCACACCCCTTGCTGTTTAAGACCCACCCTGAAAAGTTTTTGTGGGGACACTAGTTCTGAGGGCCTGGGTGGGGGGCAATGGAGTCCCTTAATTTGTATAGATTACCGCCATCTTGCTCCACTCACACTCCTGCACAGTAATGATAGTAAGAAGGGGCCAAGCGGACATCTTGTTACACCCAACGGAGTTTTAAATTTCACAGTTATTTTCAACACAAAATGGAGTTTATAAGCTTAAATACATTATTTGTAAATCCAACGGACTCTTTACATGTTAAATTTTAAAAGCAGCAGCAAACCTGCTGACCTTACATGGTTGTTAATGTGACAGAACACCTCTGATTTTCACATTTAACATTTAGTTAAATGTGAAAATCAGAGGTGTTCTGTCACATTAACAACCATGTAAGGTCAGCAGGTTTGCTGCT
Organism: Rana muscosa; assembly: GCA_029206835.1. Classification (NCBI taxonomy): domain Eukaryota; kingdom Metazoa; phylum Chordata; class Amphibia; order Anura; family Ranidae; genus Rana; species Rana muscosa. The sequence goes on from CM055116.1 coordinate 1,206,923,190, forward strand.
GCTTTTAAAATGTAACATGTAAACACTCCATTGGATTTACAAATACTGCATTTAAGCTTATAAGCTCAGTTTTTGTGTTGAAAATAACTGTGAAATCTAAAACTCCGGTGGGGGTAACAAGATTTGTGTTTTTTTTTTTTGTTTGTTTTTTTGCCGATCCGAAAATGATCCGATCCGTGACCCCTGATCCGAGGATCGGACCGATCCGTGAGTTTTTGATCCGTTGCACCCCTACTCACTGTGTGTGTGTGTGTGTGTGTGTGTGTGTGTGTGTATGTATGTATGTATGTACAGTTGTGCTTATAGGTTTACATACCCTGGCAGAATTTATGATTTCCCTTATCGTCTTTCAGGACAGCACATGAGAGAGTGGCTCCACCCACTAGGAAACAGGAAACACGATCTCCACCATAATTTAAAAGGAGGCGACTCCCCACATCTCGTCAGTTTTTGTGTTTCCTCCGGCAAGGGAACACCTAGTAGGAGTCAGGTCTCTTAAGGTGCTGTCCTGAGAGACTAAGGCTGCCTACCCCACCATACCTTTTTGTCCTCCAGAGAGTCAGATCCTCCCACACCACGCCAGTGGGCAGTTGGTAAGTGGGCTCCTTCTCCCCTTTCAGCTCAGCGGAGCAAGGACTGGTCCTGGAGCCGCTCCTTAGGCGGCGGCAGCCGTTCGCTGGGTTTTTTTGAACCGCATGTCGGCGTTACAGGCCGCCGCCATCTTTTTGGAGGCTGAGTAGTGACTCGGCTAGCAGGAAGTGAGGTATCCTGTAAGGGGCAGCACCGGGATCAGGCGTAAACGTCATTTCCGGCGGAACTCGCGCAGGGGGAGAGGGGAGGAGAGGTTCTGGTGCCTATAAATGCGGTTCCGGTCCGACTCAGCGGCGTCTATGGACTCCGGAACCGGCGCTTTTGATGCCACAGAACAAGCGCTGATCCACGATGGAGAACGTGACAGCAGCGAGTGGGACAGGCACAGGCACCAGCAAGGCCCAGGTAAGAGGGTATGTGGGATCTACCCTGTTTACTGTAGGTGTCTCTCTCTATATGCATTTTTTCCCCCCTTGGTGGCTGGGGCCTGTCTGGGCACAGGGTGTTGGCTGTTAGACTAACTGTGCACCTGGGTGAGCTCGTTAGGAGGCAGGTTTGACTCACTAAAAAGGGATGCTGGTGGGTTTTTTTTTCTCTTTTTGTGTTTTTTTATGTGGCAGGCTAAGAGCTCTGACCCTCCTATCAAAAAGAGATGTCCCTCATGTAAAGCAAAATTACCAGAGGGCTGGAAGAAAGCTTTATGCCAGATTTGTGTTGATTCCTTAGTGAAGGAAGAAGCTTCTTCTGCATGCAGCGATTTAATCGCATCAGTCAAGAAAGAGCTAGATGCTACCATACAATCTTTTCGCTCTTCTCTTGCAACACCATCCCTGAGTCAGCCAACTACCTCAGGATCCTCTCAGGGCTCAAAATTAATCCCAGGGCTAGAGGCTGAAGCTGGCCCTCCTACCCAAAGGGAACATTCCCCCTCTCACTCCAGAGAAGATGAGGAGGAAGAGGAAGAAGAAGATGCAGGAGATGCACCTTCAAAATACTAACTGTCCTTAGAGCAAGTAGACAGTTTGTTGAAAGCAATATATGCAACATTGGGAATAGATGAAGAAAAATAATTATCGCTGCATGACCGAATGTATGCAGGGCTTAGTGAAACAAAAAGTCGCACTTTCCCTGTGCATTCAGTAATCTCGGAAGCCATTAAAAAGGAATGGGCTGATCCAGAGAAAAAAACATTTTTCCCAAGATCGCATAGAAGACGCTTTCCGTTCAATGAAGATCCAGATGCGCTTTGGAATAAAACTCCAAAATTAGACGCAGCGTTTTCACAAGTTTCCAGGTCAACCGACTTGGCATTTGAAGACATGGGTGTACTCAAAGATCCCATGGACAAAAGGATGGATCAGCAGCTTAAAAAAGCTTGGCAATCCATTATGGGTAACCTTAAACCAGCTATGGCTACTACCTGTGTTTCTAGAAACATGGAGTTCTGGCTTAATCAGCTTAACCACTTAACAACCACCTGCCGACAAATAACGTCGACAAGGTGGTTGCTTAACTCTGGGAGGACGTTATATAACGTCCTCCCAGAATCGTGCTCCCGTGCACCCCCTGGGGCGCGCACACGGGAAACTCCGTGACCGCCGGGTCCTCTGGACCCGGCGGATCACGAATCGCGGTAAATCGCCGCTGATAGCGGCCGTTTACCACGTGATCGCTCCGTCAAATGACGGAGCAATCACTTGTAAACAGACCGGCGTCATTTGATGACGCCGGTTCCTCCCTCCCCTCTCTGTACCGATCGGTACAGTGTGAGAGGAGAGGGGAGGGTGCAGATCAAGGCAGCAGCGCTGTGGGCTGGATCTGTGACAATTGCAGTCACAGATCCAGCCATCCATCCATCCCTGCTCAGCCATCCCTGTGCTATACCCTGCCAATACTCTGCAATACACCCTGCCAATACTCTGCAAAATACCCTGCCAATACCCTGGTGCAATACTCTGCAATACCCTGGTGCAATACTCTGCAATACCCTGGTGCAATACTCTGCAATACCCTGGTGCAATACTCTGCAATACCCTGGTGCAATACTCTGCAATACCCTGGTGCAATACTCTGCAATACCCTGGTGCAATACTCTGCAACACCCTGCGCAATACTCTGCAACACCCTGCGCAATACTCTGCAATACTCTGCAATACCCTGCAAAATACTCTGCAATACCCTGCGCAATACTCTGCAATACCCTGCGCAATACTCTGCAATACCCTGCGCAATACCCTGGTGCAATACTCTGCAATACCCTGGTGCAATACTCTGCAATACCCTGGTGCAATACTCTGCAATACCCTGGTGCAATACTCTGCAACACCCTGCGCAATACTCTGCAACACCCTGCGCAATACTCTGCAATACTCTGCAATACCCTGCAAAATACTCTGCAATACCCTGCGCAATACTCTGCAATACCCTGCGCAATACTCTGCAATACCCTGCGCAATACCCTGGTGCAATACTCTGCAATACCCTGGTGCAATACTCTGCAATACCCTGGTGCAATACTCTGCAATACCCTGGTGCAATACTCTGCAATACCCTGGTGCAATACTCTGCAATACCCTGCGCAATACTCTGCAATACCCTGCGCAATACTCTGCAATACCCTGCGCAATACTCTGCAATACCCTGCGCAATACTCTGCAATACCCTGCGCAATACTCTGCAATACCCTGCGCAATACCCTGCACAATACTCTGCAATACCCTGCACAATACTCTGCAATACCCTGCACAATACTCTGCAATACCCTGCACAATACTCTGCAATACCCTGCACAATACTCTGCAATACCCTCCACAATACTCTGCAATACCCTCCACAATACCCTGTGCAATACCCCGTGCAATACCCTGCCATAGTCCAATACTCCGCAATGCCCGGCAATACTCCGCAATGCCCGGCAATACTCCGCAATGCCCGGCAATACTCCGCAATGCCCGGCAATACTCCGCAATGCCCGGCAATACTCCGCAATGCCCGGCAATACTCCGCAATGCCCGGCAATACTCCGCAATGCCCGGCAATACTCCGCAATGCCCGGCAATACTCCGCAATGCCCGGCAATACTCTGTAATAACCACTTCCCGCCCTCCGGCCGTCATATGACGTCCTTGACTTTGTGGGGGGATATCTGAATGATGGGTGCAGCTACAGGCATCATTCAGATATTAGCTTTTTCAGCCGGCGATTCCCTACACCATAACAACAATCATAGTGGCTGTTCCGCCGCTTGATCATTCTTACGGGAGGCGAGAGGGGATGTCCCCCCCCCCCGCCGCCCTCTGGTGCTTCTACCGACTCACCGCTATAATCAAAGCCAGGATTGTTTTTTTTTTTTTTTTGTTTTCTTTTTCCAGGCTTCCCAGCCTAGAGGTGAGATGTGGGGTCTTATTGACACCCCCCCCCCCCATATCTCACTGTAAAGAGGACCTGTCATGCCATATTCCTATTACAAGGGATGTTTACGTTCCTTGTAATAGGTATAAAAGTGATCAAAAAAATGTTTGGGGCGGAAAAACATGTCAAACTAAAATAAATAAAGTAAAATTTTTTTTTAAAGCGCCCCTGTCCCCGTGAGCTCGCATACAGAAGCGAACGCATACGTAAGTCCTGCCCACATATGAAAACGGTTTTCAAACCACACATGTGAGGTATCTCTGCGAACGTTAGAGCGAGAGCAATCATTTTGGCCCTAGACCTCCTCTGTAACTCAAAACATTTAACCAGTAAAAATATTTAAAGCGTTGCCTATGGGGATTTTTTAAGTAGCGAGGTTTGGCGCCATTCCACGAGTGTGTGCAATTTTTAAGGGCGACATGTTGGGTATCTATTTACTCGGCGTAACTTCATCTTTCACATTATGCAAAAACATTGGGCTAACTTTACTGTTTTTTTTTTTTTTTTTTTTTAAGCACAAAACATTTTTTTTCCGTAAAAAACGCGTTAAAAAAATTGCTGCGCAAATATCGTGCGAGATAAAAAGTTGCAACAACCACCATTATATTCTCTAAGGTCTTTGCTAAAAAAACATATACAATGTTTTGGGGTTCTATGTAATTTTCTAGCAAACAAATGATGATTTTTACATGTAGGAGAGAAATGTCAGAATTGGCCTGGGTGCTCCAGAACGCCTGAAGCTGCTCCCTGCATGTTGGGCCTCTGTATGTGGCCACGCTGTGTAAAAGTCTCACACATGTGGTATCGCCATACTCGGGAGGAATAGCAGAATGTGTTTTCTGTGTGTGAGAAATAACCTGCTAATATGACAATTTTGTGAAAAAAAAAAAAGAGAAAAAAAAAATCTTGATTTTGCAAAGAATTGTGGGAAAAAATGACAACTTCAAAAAACTCACAATGCCTCTTTCTGAATACCTTGGAATGTCTTCTTTCCAAAAAGGGGTCATTTGGGGGGTATTTGTACTTTTCTGGCATGCTAGGGTCTCAAGAATTGAGACAGGCCGTCAGTACTTCAGGTGTGATCAATTTTCAGATATTGGCACCATAGCTTGTGGACTCTATAACTTTCACAAAGACCAAATAATATGCACCAATTTGTACTTATTTTTACCAAAGATATGTAGCAGTATAAATTTTGGCCAAAATTTATGAAGAAAAAATAGTAATTTGCAAAATTTTATAACAGAAACGAAAAAAAAAACATTTTTTTACAAAATTTTCAGTCTTTTTTCTCTTATAGCACAAAAAATAAAAAACCCAACAGTGATTAAATACCACCAAAAGAAAGCTCTATTTGTGTGAAAAAAAGGACAAAAAATTCATATGGGTACAGTGTTGTATGACTGAGTAATTGTCATTCAAAATGTGAGAGCACCGAAAGCTGAAAATTGGTCTGGTTATTAAGGGGGTTTAAGTGCCCAGTTGTCAAGTGGTTAAAGCTCATATTATAGCAGACTCGCCTAAGCAGGAGATCCTTGATTCTTTTTCTACCCTAGCAGCAGCTGTGGCTTATATTTCTGATGCCTCTGCAGAATCAATTAGGATGTCAGCCAGATCTGGGGCCTTAACCAACTCAGCCAGGAGAGCTCTATGGCTTAAGACATGGTCAGGGGACGCAGCTTCCAAAAGTAGGTTATGTGGAATTCCTTTTTTTGGAGATCTTTTGTTCGGTCCTGATCTGGATTCTATTTTAGATAGGACAGCGGACAAAAAGAGGTCCTTTCCTGTTAAAAAGAAGAAACAACCAGTTAAGCGTTTTTTTTTACCTCAAAAAAATCAGGATCAGGGAAGCAGGCCCCAAGAAAAAAGAAAGAATTGGTCGGCACAAAAAGGTAAAGGCAGAGGGAATGTCCTCTTCAATCCTCCTGCGCCAACCAATAAAACGCAATGACTTGTCATTGCCTGTGGGGGGAAGGCTTCAAAAATTCCTTCCTCTTTGGGCAAGCATGACGGAAAACACATTTATTTTGGACACGCTGGCCCAGGGATACAAAATGGAACTTTCGGATCTTCCTCCAGAAAGATACTGTGTAACAAACCTGCCAAGGGACACAACAAAGGCCCTAGCCATGAAAAACCTCTTGGAGGATCTGATGAGACAGGGTGTTGTGGTTCAGGTATCTCCAGAGGAACGTTACCGGGGTTTCTATTCCCAAATCTTCCTGATAAGGAAACCATCAGGAAGCTTCCGTCTCATTCTCAATTTAAAACCGTTAAACAAGTCAGTCCAATACAGGCGGGTCCGCATGGACTCCATTTTTTCGGTGAGAAATCTCTTAGTCAAGGGATGCTTCATGGCATCAATCGACTTAAGAGATGCAAAATACCTAAGGTTGGCAATAAATATGGGGAGGGAGGTGCTTCATTTACAATTCAAGGCCCTCCCATTTGGTCTTTCATCCGCCCTGCGGATATTCACCAAGATAATGGCGGAAAATCTAGCTCCTCTCCGTCTACAGGGAATCTCGGTCATCCCTTATCTGGACGACCTCCTAATTTTTGCCCCTTCCAGAGAGAGGTTGCAGGTAGATCTAACCAAGGCCCGCAGTCATCTGGAAGCCTTGGGCTGGATTGTAAACACTCAAAAATCAAATTTCAATCCTGCTCAAAGAGTTCAGTTTCTAGGTTATCTGATAGATTCTGTAGAGCAAAGGATTTTTCTCCCAGAAGAAAAAGACAAGGTCTTGAGTGTAGTAGCCAGTCTTCAGACAAACCAGGAGGTGTCAATCAGGAGGATTATGTCAGTCCTGGGTACCTTAACCTCAACAATGCCGGCCATTCAATGGGCGAGGCTCCATTTCAGGCCCCTCCAGAGTTTTCTTCTACAGGTATGGGATCACAGCCCAGAAACCTTAGACACAAAAGTAAAACTTCCCACCAGGGTCAAGAGGACTCTTTGGTGGTGGAGGAATCAGGCAGTTCTGTCAAGGGGCCTGCTTTGGTCCTTTCCGACAGAAGTAAGGGTCACGACAGATGCCAGCAGTTGGGGATGGGGAGCCCACTGGGATCAAAACATAGCACAGGGAGTTTGGTCCCAATCCGAAACAGGAAGGTCCTCAAACTGGAGGGAGTTAAAAGCAGTTGCTCTAGCCTTAGCTGCCTTCTCTCCAAACCTCCAAGGGTCCCATGTGCAGATTCTTTCAGACAATGTCACCACAGTGGCATACCTGAACAAACAAGGGGGCACAAGAAGCAAAGCTCTACTGTTGCTGTCATCAGATATCCTAGAGTGGGCAGAGAAGCATTTACTCTCCCTGTCAGCAGTGCATCTCAAAGGCACGCTAAACGAAGTAGCAGACTTCTTGAGCAGACAGAGAATTCAAGAGGCAGAGTGGAGCCTGAATCCGGAGATATTCTCACTGATCACCAAGAAGTGGAGATGTCCTCAGGTGGATCTGTTTGCATCAAAAGAAAACACCCAACTCCCTCAATTCTTCTCTCTGCACCGAGACAGCGGATCAATAGGGATAGATGCCTTGGCACATCCCTGGAGCTGACATCTGGGTTATGCCTTCCCTCCTTTTCAGCTAATCCCTCTGGTATTGAGAAAAATACAGAAGGAAAAGGGATCAGTTATCCTGATCACTCCGTTCTGGCCGAAAAGAGCCTGGTTTTCCTCCATCCTACAAATGATGATCAAACCTTTCTGGCAGCTTCCTCTCAGGCAGGACTTGCTACTTCAGGGCCCAGTGTACCAACCGGACATAGCCAGACTAAGCCTCACGGCTTGGTATCTGAGGAGCAGTTATTAAGGAACAAAGGACTGTCAGAGCCTCTAGTATCTACTTTACTCGCCAGTAGAAAGAGAGTAACTAGAGATATCTACGCAAAGGTTTGGAAAGTCTACAACAGTTGGTGTCATTCATCAAACCGAACCCTAGAAGACATTGTGTCGATTCTGGAGTTTCTACAAAACGGTGTGGACAAAGGTCTTGCAATTAGCACTCTCAAAGTGCAAGTGGCTGCCCTGGGAGTATACCTGGAAAAAACAATTTCCTCAGTTCCTTTGATCACAAGATTCTTTAGGTCACTTACTAGAGCCAGGCCAGTGCCTACTAAACATTTTCCTAAATGGGACCTGTCAGTAGTTTTGCAAGCCTTCACGAAAGAACCTTTCGAACCGTTAGACAATCTCATTGAAAGATTTGACTCTTAAAACTATATTCTTAGTTGCAGTTATGACTGCGAGACGAATCAGTGAACTACACGCTCTTTCAATAATAGAACCTTTTATGTTAATTTACCCAGACAGGATTGTGCTTAAAACAGATCCAGGGTTTTTGCCAAAGGTGGCATCAGTTCATAACAGATCGCAGGAAATTATCCTGCCGACTTTTTGTTCAAATCCTTCAGGAAGAAGGGAGACTTTATTCCATAACTTAGATGTAAGAAGAATTTTATTACACTACTTGGAAATAACAAAGGACTTTAGGTCTTCGGACTCTTTATTTGTTCTTTTTTCTGGTAACAGAAAGGGACGCCAAGCATCGAAGGGGTCAATTGCTAGATGGCTAAAACTGGCTATTTCTGAAGCTTATTCCCAGACGGGTTTGTCTCCTCCACAGGGAATACGTGCACATTCTACTCGAGCTCTAGCCACTACATGGGCAGAAAAAGCTGGTGCCACCCCACATCAGATCTGTAAGGCGGCTACGTGGTCAAGCTATTTGACATTTGTCCATCATTACAGACTGGACCTGCTGTCAGCCGATGATCAGGCATTTGGCAGAAAGGTCCTGCACGCTGTTGTCCCTCCCTAGTTGGTAAGTCTCGATTATCCTGTCATGTGCTGTCCTGAAAGACGATAAGGGAAAATTCAAGTTAGACTTACCGGTAACTTGTTTTCCAAGAGTCTTTCAGGACAGCAAGCTACCCGCCCTTCTTGGTTTGTATATATGGATGATATATATATAAATGTACATGCATGCTGTGATTAACCATATTCTGATTGGGCCGGAGGTACTCTACTACAACTGACGAGATGTGGGGAGTCGCCTCCTTTTAAATTATGGTGGAGATTGTGTTTCCTGTTTCCTAGTGGGTGGAGCCACTCTCTCATGTGCTGTCCTGAAAGACTCTTGGAAAACAAGTTACCGGTAAGTCTAACTTGCATTTTCTTGGCCATTTTTTAGAGAATATGAATGATTACACAAAAACTTTTCATTCACTCATGGTTAGTGTTTGGCTGAAGCCATTTATTTTCAATCAACTGTGTTATACTCTTTTTAAATCATAATGACAACAGAAACTACCCAAATGACCCTGATCAAAAGTTTACATACCCCAGTTCTTAACACCGTGTATTGTCGCTTTTAACATCAATGACAGCTTTGAAGTCTTTTGTAGTATTTGTGGATGAGGCTCTTTATCGTCTCAGATGGTAATGCTGCCCATTCCACTTGGCAAAAAGCCTCCAGTTCCTGTAAATTCTTGGTCTGTCTTGCATGAACTGCATGTTTGAGATCTCCCCAGAGTGACTCGATGATATTGAGGTCAGGAGACTGAGATGGCCACTCCAGAACCTTCACTTTATTCTGCTGTAGCCAATGACAGGTTGACTTGGCCTTGTGATTTGGATCATTGTCATGTTGTAATGTCCAAGTACATCCCATGCGCAGCTTCCTGGCTGATGAATGCAAATGTTCCTCCAGTATTTTTTGATAACATACTGCATTCATCTTGCCATCAATTTTGACCAAATTTCCTGTGCCTTTGTAGCTCACACATCCCCAAAACATCAGTGATCCACCTCCGTATTTCACAGTAGGAATGGTGTACCTTTCATCATAGGCCTTGTTGATTCCTCTCCAAATGAAGCGTTTATGGTTGTGGCCAAAAAGCTAAATTTTGCTCTCATCACTCGACTTTGTGCCAGAAGGTTTGAGGCTTGTCTCTCTGCTGTTTGGCTTATTATAAGCGGGATACTTTGTAGCATTTGTGTAGTAATGTCTTTCTTCTGGCGACTCGACCATGCAGCCCATCTTTCCTCAAGTGCCTCCTTATTGTGCATCTTGACACAGCCACACCACATGTTTTCAGAGAGTCCTGTATTTCACATGTTATTTGTGGGTTTTTCTTTGCATCCCGAACAATTTTCCTGGCAGTTGTGGCTGAAAGTTTAGTTGGTCTACCTGACCATGGTTTGGTTTCAACAGAACCCTCATTTTCCACTTCTTGATTAGTTTGAACACTGCTGATTGGCATTCTCAATTCCTTGGATATCTTTTTATATCCCTTTCCTGTTTTATACAGTTCAACTACCTTTTCCCGCAGATCCCTTGACAATTCTTGAGTCCAGAAACGCATTGACCTTTTAGGCCCCATGCACAGAAGATGCTGGTAAACGCACGTTCAGAGGCAGTTGGACGCTTTTTTTCAACTGCCCCTGAACTCATTCAATGTTATCCTATGTGTCCATGCACACAGTCTCGTTTTTGGGCGTTTTTAACCACTTCCATACTGGGCACTTAAACACCTTCCTGCCCAGACCAATTTTCAGCTTTCTGCGCTGTTGCACTTTGAATGACAATTGCGCGGTCATGGTACACTGTACCCAAACTAAATTTTTATCATTTTGTTCCCACAAATAGAGCTTTCTTTTGGTGGTATTTGATCACCTCTGCGATTTTTATTTTCTGTTAAAAAAAAAAAAAAGACCGAAAATTTTGAAAAAAAAAAAGTTTTTTTTTTTTGGTTTCAGTTACAAAACTTTGTAAATAAGTTAGTTTTCTCCTTCACTGATGGGCACTGATGGGGCTGCACTGACGGGCACGGATAAGGCGGCACGGAAGGGCAACGATCGTCGGCACGGGTGGGCAACGATCGTCGGCACGGGTGGGCAACGATCGTCGGCACGGGTGGGCAACGATCGTCGGCACGGGTGGGCAACGATCGTCGGCACGGGTGGGCAACGATCGTCGGCACGGGTGGGCAACGATCGTCGGCACGGGTGGGCAACGATCGTCGGCACGGGTGGGCAACGATCGTCGGCACGGGTGGGCAACGATCGTCGGCACGGGTGGGCACAGATCGTCGGCACGGGTGGGCACAGATCGTCGGCACGGGTGGGCACAGATCGTCGGCACGGGTGGGCACAGATCGTCGGCACGGGTGGGCACAGATCGTCACGGATAGGTGGCATGGGTGGGCACTGATAGGTGGCATGGGTGGGCACTGATAGGTGGCACTGTACTGTACTAATGGATGCCAATCAGTGCCAAACAATAATGCCTGCCAATCAGTGGTGCCCATTGTGGGCACTGATTGGCATCTATTGTGGCACTGATTGGCATCCATTATCCCTGGTGGTCTAGGGTGGCATACCTTATTGTGGGCTTCCCTGGTGGTCTAGTGGCATCCCTGGTGGTCTAGTGGCATCCCTGGTGGTCTAGTGGCATCCCTGGTGGTCCAGTGGGCATCCTCGGGGGGGCTGTGCTGATAATCGATCAGCACAACCCCCCCTGTCAGAGGAGCAGCCGATCGGCTCTCCTCTACTCGCGTCTGACAGACGCGAGTGAGGAAAAGCCGATGACCGGCTTTTCCTGTTTACACTGTGATCAGCCGTGATTGGACACAGCTGATCACGTGGTAAAGAGTCTCCGTCGGAGACTCTTTACCTAGATCGGTGTTGCGGGGTGTCAGACTGACACCCCGCAGCAACGATCGCCGCGATGCGCGCCCCCGGGGGCGCGCAGCGGCTCAAAATCCTGAGGACGTCATATGACGTCCAGTCAGGATTCTGCAACCACTTTGCCGACGTCAATCCGCTATAGGGCGGGCGGCAAGTGGTTAAGCAGTTGCGTTTTAACCTCGTTTTTCCAGAAGCAAAAAAATGGGTTCAGACGCAAATGTTTTCCACGTTTCAGACGCTAAACGCGATATCGGCGTTTTTCCGCGATTTCGTTTATAAACGTTTTTAAAGGTGACCTATTTTTTTTACATTAGAAATCTCAAAAATGATGGCAAATGATGAAAAAACATAAAAAAAAACAAAAAAAAAACGATTTGCTTGCATTGCATTGTGGACAATCCACAACTTGTGGCAGGTGACGTGGCAAGTGGACAATCCACAACTTGGGGCCAGTGGACAATCCACAACTTGGGGCCAGTGGACAATCCACAACTTGGGGCCAGTGGACAATCCACAACTTGGGGCCAGTGGACAATCCACAACTTGGGGCCAGTGGACAATCCGCAACTTGGGGCCAGTGGACAATCCGCAACTTGGGGCCAGTGGACAATCCGCAACTTGGGGCCAGTGGACAATCCGCAACTTGGGGCCAGTGGACAATCCGCAACTTGGGGCCAGTGGACAATCCGCAACTTGGGGCCAGTGGACAATCCGCAACTTGGGGCCAGTGGACAATCCGCAACTTGGGGCCAGTGGACAATCCACAACTTGGGGCCAGTGGACAATCCACAACTTGGGGCCAGTGGACAATCCACAACTTGGGGCCAGTGGACAATCCACAACTTGGGGCCAGTGGACAATCCACAACTTGGGGCCAGTGGACAATCCACAACTTGGGGCCAGTGGACAATCCACAACTTGGGGCCAGTGGACAATCCACAACTTGGGGCCAGTGGACAATCCACAACTTGCGGCAGGTGACACGCTAAATACAAGTACACTGCTGCTCTCTCAGCTGCTGCTACTCACTCTGGTCTCACAAAATGGCTGAAATTGTTAAATAATACTGTTTTTTGAGCTTAGGGAGGGTCTTATGATGATTCTTAACTAAACGCTTATAGAAGCAAACGCAGTAAAACAAGAAAAAAAAAATATGTAGTCGCGCTAACTTATGAGTTTGAACATAAGCCCATCACTGGGTAACTGAAAAAATCCAAATATCAACAGTGATAACATATAAAAAGCTAAGTGAAAAGCAATATATATTCTATGTGAACAGATGATAAACAGAAAATTAACTGTGAATAAAAAATAAAAAAAAATAAAAAAAATTTTGGGGTTAGTGTCCAAAAATACTGTAGAGCGGAAAAACCCCTCAAAGTTCATAATCAAAAATCCATAATGCAAAAAACCATGATGAAAAAAAACACCCGTGAGGCGATATCCAAAATTAATAAAGAAATGAAGAAGGAAAGGATTCCGATCTTAGACTTAAATTCGTGGCTTTCACCACCACCAATAGAAGTTACTGCTTACCGAACAGCGATGGTCCCCTATGACGGAGGACCTCAAACAGCCTTAAGTAATACTCAAGCCTCCAGAGTGTAGCCAGTGATAAACCTCAGTTGTTTTAATAGCCCGACAGCTCATATAGCATCATACAGGTATTCAACGTGGACCATGAAAAAAAAAAAGGGGGGGGACACTAGATAGTGTAAAATCTTTGGTGAACATTTATTAAAATAATGAAAACATACTCACAAGAGCAGTTAAAAAGACAGCTTAAAAGTATCATAAGTTAGCGCGACCTACATATTTTTTTCTTATTTGTACCCACTGATGATTGTTTTCAGACTAGTTGCTGCTTCTCCTATAATTTTTTCTTTTTTCAGGCAATCCATTAGCTTGATTCGTACACTTTAAGCGCAGTTTCTTCTATATTTTTTTCCAATCTTCACACAAACTACTATTAATTGCTGCTTGGTGATTGGTCGACCTTTGACCGAGATGGATATTTTTGACTTCCGAGCTAAACGGATAGTCAACACGACTGGGGTATTTGACTCTACCCCGGCCTCGGTAGGCTCTGATGTCAGTGGTCTCTTTTTGAGACTTAAAAACATTATGACAACTGAGATACACACTCAGTGGGACATAGCGTTTCTGGAGAATTACATCAGAAATGCTATGGTCCCAAGAAGCCTCCGTTGGGAGGTGAGCCCACAAAAGGGTGAACCTGACTTGGAGGCTTGGGCCAAATACTTTAATGATGCCGGGGTCTCTTTTTTGCGTTTTTTTGGCTCAAGGGAAGAGCCAGAAGTTGCAAAGACTTGACACCGAGATCAAAACGGTTAGGGACCTGTTAGCCTCTTTTAAAAATGGAGAGGAATACAGGGAGTGTTCCAACTCTCTTCAAAAAACCTTAGAGAGGGAAGAAAAGGACCAAAAAGCGAAAAAGAAGAAAAAGTACCTTAGAGATTTTGAGGATTATCAGTCCGGTTTTGTTTTTTTGTGGCAGAGAAAAATGACCGTAGAGGAGACAAACGAGGCTGCAATGGACACTGCACCTCAGGGTGTAGTGCCACCTGGCTCGGCTGTTAACCCCCCTAGGACTAGTCGGGTTTTAAACCCTCCCACACCGGTTATAGCTCAACGTAATAATAAGGTTAAGACCAAGAATGGGCCTAATCAAGGTAATCTTTCATCTAAAACGCCAAAAAAAACGAAAACCCATAGATCTGACGTACAGGTTCAACCCTTTCGGGATGAATCCTTGGGGGATTGGGAGTACCCTTCATCTAGATCCACCCAATATGATATGGGATATAACCAAGGATATATGAGACCCAGTTTTGAGACCAGTGGTATGCGGGACTACAACATCCCCACCCAAAATCGTTTTTTCCCTTTATCAGATTCATTGGGGCCGCAAGGCCGTGGATCTATGGAAAGACGATTTGGATTTGACAACCAGGATAGAAATAGTCAGTTCTCTCAGTCTAGTCAATATGACAGGGGTTATGATTATTCTAGGCCTCCCTACCCCCCAGGTCCATATGACTTTAGACCTAACTCAAGTTGGGGTTTTCCCATGGGCCAACAAGGTCGATTTGGCCCATCGGAAAGAAGAGAGGGGTTAGAGGTGGGAGGAGGGCCCAGTTGCTCAAAAAGAAAAAGAATATAGGTGCGGGCATCTTTAATTTGAGCCAACAGCCTTTGTCAGAATCTGAGCAATGCCTCTTAGATAGGCGGAGCAAATTTCAAACCCCTAGGAGCTTGAGCAAGTTCCAAACCTTTATGGATGTTCACAAGTTTGCGAGAAAGCTTAACATCAAAAGGCACTTTTTGTATAATCCTATAACGGTTGGACTGAATTCTCCACCTGAGTACAAACATACTGGCTTAGCCAATGCATCACTGTTCAACCCCCCTGGTTCACTGGCTCCGAGTATTAAAGTATTTAGGGATGTGGTACTCAAGGACCTTGAAATGATTAAGGTGAAAAAGGTTAAGATGCAGAGGAATTTGGAGAGTGGTCTTGAGTCTCTGTGTTCTAACAAATCCCTAGTTATTAGACCCGCTGATAAGGGGGGAGGGATAGTTATCCTTGATAGGGTGTGACTATCTAAAAGAGTTGCACAGGATCGTTGATGACATTGAAACCTATACCCCCCTTAGTAGGGATCCTGTCATTAGGTATAAGAGGGAACTGGAAGGTATTGTGGATGAGGGACATCGGGTAGGTATCCTTAGTGATAGGGAGAGATTATTTTTGATACCTTGTGCCCCCCGAACTCCCGTTATCTATTATCTCCCGAAGATCCACAAAAGCTTCACCTCCCCCCCGGGACGACCCATTGTAAGTGGGATAGATTCAATCACGTCCCGGGTGGGGAAGTACATTGATTTTTTTTCTGCAACCTCTGGTTCAGCAGATCCCCTCATACGTAAGAGACACCAAGTACGTTATTAACTTACTCAAAGACCTCGTTCC
Organism: Rana muscosa; assembly: GCA_029206835.1. Lineage (NCBI taxonomy): Eukaryota > Metazoa > Chordata > Amphibia > Anura > Ranidae > Rana > Rana muscosa. Next base: position 1,206,938,876 of record CM055116.1, read on the forward strand.
CACAAATGGTATATGGATGGTCACGGCGGACGTGACCTCACTTTATACCATTATTCCACACGAGCGTGGTTTTGAGGCTGTGGAGTTGTACTTGGTGAGAGGATCAGATCTGCCACCCCGGCAAATTGATTTTATTATGACTCTGCTGAAATATGCAGCAAGTCATAATTATTTTTGGTGTGATAATCAATTTTTCCGCCAAGACCGAGGTGTGGCGATGGGGGCGAAGTATGCCCCCAGCTTGGCCAATCTTTTTATGGCCAAGTGGGAGGAGGACGTCGCCGATGTTTGCCGGAGACCAGAGGTTGTACTCTGGGCAAGGTACATCGACGACGTCCTCCTCCTGTGGGACGGTAGTGAACCCGCTCTGCGTGATTACATGCTGTCCCTGAACGATAACGATAGAGGTATCAGATTTTCCTTTGAGGCAAGCCAGGAATCAGTACACTATTTGGATTTGGAAATCTCAGTTGTCGATGATAATTTTGTCACCACCACTTATTTTAAACCAACTGATAGGAACTCATACATCCCGCTTGATAGTTGCCATTATGCCCCCTGGCTCAAGGCTGTTCCTTATGGTCAACTCACTAGATTAAGACGTAACTGCACAGATCTAGTGGCCTTTAAAATCCAAGCTGAGATTCTCTCTAAAAGATTTGTAGATAAAGGTTACCAACAGAGTGATATGTCTCAATTGATACAATCTGTTAGTGAGATTGACCGAGGATCACTTCTGGCTAATAAGGAGAAGGTGGCAGGGGATGGTAAGTTTTCTCTTCCATTTATTACCACCTTCTCTATGCAGCACCAGACCATCAAACGTTTGATACGTAAGCACTGGCACGTGCTAATCAGTGACCAGGTGCTGGCTCCCTCCCTTCCAGAAAGACCATCTATTGTATTTAGAGGGGCTTTGACACTTTCCAATAGAGTGGCTCCAAGCGTCCAGGACCCCCCACGGGCTAATAGGACATTCTTGGAGAACTTGACAGGATACTACCGATGTAAGAAATGCCAAGTGTTCCACATATTTTGGGAATGCCCTGTTTTGTCCCCCTTTTGGACCAATGTTCATGCCTTGCTGGAAAAGATATTGGAGATCCAGATCCCTTTCCAACCCATACACCTGCTATTAGGCTTACCTCTTCGGAATACCACCAAAACTATTAACAAACTACTGACATTCATCTTACTAGCAGCTAAACGAGTGATCCCGCAACATTGGCGTTCCACTGTTCCACCTACCTTTACGCAATTCCTTTCTGCGGTCACTGATATTCGTAAAATGGAACATATCACGGCAATCATAGAGGATGCACTACCAAAATTTGAGGTCATTTGGGAAAAATGGGATACATCGGAATATAATAATTCGGAATACTAGACCCTCACACCGAGATAGGGAAATGGTCTTTCTAGGATCACACTGTATGTTCAGGAAATTTTAGCTCCAGTTCCCATCACTGATTGCCTTCGTGTTAACATGATATCTTGATATGCTATTAAATACCACATTACCTCCCCTTTACGTGACCCTTACACTGTCTAATGGTTCACTCGAACGACTTGTTTTCTACCCTTGTTATGTAACTTTATGTCTGCACATGCAAGTTGTACAATGTTCATATTTGCTGATTGTGATATATGCTTGTAATGCCTCATAAAAATTTACATAAATAAACAATTTATAAAAAAAAAGAAATGCCAAGTGTGTAGCCTGAATAGTTGCAGAGATAAGAAGATTAGCCAATTTTTGTCAACAAGCACTGGCCGATCCTATGAAATCGAACCTTTCATAACATGCTCATCTTTGGGGGTGGTCTACCTGATTCAGTGCCCTTGCGGTCTTCAGTATGTGGGGAGGACCAAAAGGGCATTGAGGGTGAGACTTAACGAACACATAGCAAATATCCGCAAAGGTTTCGATAAGCACTCTGTATCCAAGCACTATGACCAGGTCCATAAGAGAGACCCGTCTGGCACGTTATTCATTGCCATTGATAAATATAGACCACATTGGAGAGGCAGCTTGCTTGTGAGAGAAATCTCCAAGCAAGAAATGGCATGGGTGTACAGGTTGAGGACTTATGTTCCATTTGGACTCAACGTTGACACCGATGTCAATGCCTTTATCAACAATTCCTAGCAACAACTGGCAATGATGTTGTGATGGGAGTCCATTGAGGCCCGATCATTGACACCCATCGTAACATGTACCATGTCGACCACTAGTGTGTTGTAGTTTAATTTTATGCGGATTCACCGCTACTTATACTTTAAATAATATGAGGTCATTCTGTTTTTCTGTTAAATTAATTTTTTGTACGGTTCTGGACATTGGTATGAACTTAGATGTTCCCAAATTCCAGCATCAATTTATTATTGTTTATGTGTGATATTAATATCTAACAATTGGAGCAGTTTAGTGTCCCAATGCGTCCTCTGCACCCATTGGTTGCGGTGGAGGTTGCGGGTTCTACTGTTTCTTGCGACACACCCGGAGGGTCCCTCCCCTTTGAGGACGTACGTAACGCTGTTGTGATTTTTGCTATCATGGTCACGCAGACGTATGGTATGCTCATCCCGAGGGCTTCCGTCAGTCCGTTCTTTCGTGATGACGCGCCGTGATCCTTGTTGTCATGGCCACGTAGACGTAAGGTACGCTCTTCCCGAGTGCTTTCGTCATTCCGCTTAGCGTGATGACGTGCACTGAGCGGCCTCACGAACGAGGCTTGGTTTCCTCGTGGGGAGATGTGCGTACGCATCTGCCGCTAGATCGGCTACGCTGGTACAGTGGCCGTATTAGCCAGGCATTGTTGACTCCTGACGTGATGCGTGCACGCACGCGTCCTCTTCCGGGTCGGATCCTCCTTCCGGTGTGTCCCCTATTTAGAGGGGGTGACGCAGCTCATCGCCCGTGCCCCGAGACGACGTGATTTTTCACGAAACGCGTAGGGCAGGATACGAGCTTTGTGCTGACATCACCCTCCATTGCTCGACTTCCACGGACGTGTGTGTGCCAGCGCCAATTGACCGGTCGGCGCTGTGATACTTTTAAGCTGTCTTTTTAACTGCTCTTGTGAGTATGTTTTCATTATTTTAATAAATGTTCACCAAAGATTTTACACTATCTAGTGTCCCCCCCTTTTTTTTTTTCATGGTCCACGTTGAATACCTGTATGATGCTATATGAGCTGTCGGGCTATTAAAACAACTGAGGTTTATCACTGGCTACACTCTGGAGGCTTAACTGAGTATTACTTAAGGCTGTTTGAGGTCCTCCGTCATAGGGGACCATCGCTGTTCGGTAAGCAGTAACTTCTATTGGTGGTGGTGAAAGTCACGAATTTAAGTCTAAGAAGATCGGAATCCTTTCCTTCTTCATTTCTTTATTAATTTTGGATATCGCCTCACGGGTGTTTTTTTTTCATCATGGTTTTTTGCATTATGGATTTTTGATTATGAACTTTGAGGGGTTTTTCCGCTCTACAGTATTTTTTTTTTTATTCACAGTTAATTTTCTGTTTATCATCTGTTCACATAGAATATATATTGCTTTTCACTTAGCTTTTTATATGTTATCACTGTTGATATTTGGATTTTTTCAGTTACCCAGTGATGGGCTTATGTTCAAACTCATAAGTTAGCGCGACTACATATTTTTTTCTTATTTGTACCCACTGATGATTGTTTTCAGACTAGTTGCTGCTTCTCCTATAATTTTTTCTTTTTTCAGGCAATCCATTAGCTTGATTCGTACACTTTAAGCGCAGTTTCTTCTATATTTTTTTCCAAACGCAGGAAAACGCCACTAAAATCGCAGCAAAACGGGCGTTTCTAAACGTTGGTTTCAGCCTTTAAAAAACGTGCGTTCAGCAGAGTTTGCACTGGCGTCTCGTGTGCATGGGGCCTTATGCACACACACTAATTACAAGTAAACAGATCACGGGTGAGGATGGTTACCTTTTAATAGCCATTCAAACCCCTTTGTGTCAACTTGTGCGCATGTTATCAGGCCAAAATCACCAGGGTATGTAAACTTTTGATCAGGGTAATTTGGGTAGTTTCTGTTGTCATTATGATTTAAAAAGAGTAAACACAGTTGATTGATAATAAATGGCTTCAGCCAAACACTAACCATGAGTGAAAGAAATGTTTGTGTTATCTTTCATATTCTCTTATTCTCTAAAAAAAAAAATGGCCAAGAAATCATAAATGTTGCCAGGGTATGTAAACTTATGAGCACAACTGTGTGTGTGTGTGTGTGTGTGTGTGTATTATATTATGCAGTTACACAGGGATTGAATACTAGGAAAATATTGACTTTTCTTGTAAAAATCAAAACTTGGCCCACACCTAGTGGCAAGTGAGACTATCACATTAAAAGGACAAAAAAAAAACAAGTTTTGCTTTTATGGGACTACAAAATACCGGTTATAATGCAGATAATCCGGCAGCTATAACATTGAACTTTTTTGTGTCTAAAGCCACAATGCCTTAAAGGAGTTGTAAAGGTACATTTTTTATTTTCTAAATAGGTTCCTTTAAGCTAGTGCATTGTTGCTTCACTTACCTTTTCCTTTGATTTACCTTCTAAAGGTTGGTTTTCTTTGTCAGAATTTCTCACTTCCTGTTTCTCCTCACTAAACTCCACACCATCATCCGAGTGGTGTGGAGTCATCCAGAACAGCTTACTGAACAGCTTACTGAGGATAAACAGGAAGTGAGAAATTCAGACAAAGAAAAAAAATATTTAGAAGGGAAATCTAAGGAAAAGGTAAGTGAAGCAACAATGCACTAGCTTAAAGGAACCTATTTAGAAAATAAAAAATGTACCTTTACAACTCCTTTAAAACTTAAACTAAAATGTAATCCATGAGAAGTGGTGAACGTTTATCTTGACTGGAGTTTTCCTCTAGTTTCTGTGTCCATTTTTTATAGACTTATCTTTGTGTAATGCTTCCTTTGGATTAATCAGAGGGGGAAGAAAGGATTGCAAAATAGGAAGTCCACTCCCTTTTTTTGTTTATCACTCCACAGTGATGTCACATTTACCACTTGTCACACCAGGACATCACTTCCTCCCACACCTGCCATTGAACAAGCCAGATTACAACACAATCTGTATACGCATAAGAATCGGTGCCGGGACAAGGTCATCTAGAGCCCAGGGCGAACATGCTCAACTGCGACCCCCTCCCCCCTAAGATGCATGAGCATTATATGTCAGCAAAATCCCTCCAAATAAAAACTGAGCACAAATCCACCCCAACCCCCCTGCTGAAATCCCCCTTCCAGCACAAATCTTCTGTAGCGGGTATCAATATTTAGAGGGAGTGTCTGGGCGGTAGCATGGCCCAAATGTAACAATTACGAGGGTTTTATGGTTGTCTTTGTTCGTGGAAGAAATCAATGGTGTCCAGTTCCCTGCGGCCCCTGGGTGGCGCTGTCGCCTTGGGCTGGGGTTGAACCACCATTGTAGGGCCATGCCCTTTTTGTCCTCTCGCAGCGGCGGTACGGCGGGGCGGGGAACCCGCTGTGCTTGCTGGGAGAGGGTATAAAGGGGGCGGACATCTTGCACACGAGGAGTCTGAGCCCCAGGCACCTTCAGCCTGGCGGCTGCTGTCCGTTCGTCCTTGTCCAGGTGCCCTTGGCCTGGGCATGTGGAGTCGAGTTCCATCCCAGGCACCTTAAGCCTGGGGTGAGGTACTTTGCAAGAAGGCCTGGGGCCCAGTACCTTCCACTGGGTCCCGCGAGGGATGAAGTATTCCTAGGGTGCCCCCAGAATTGGGTGCTCGAATCCAGGGCGTAAGGGACCAGAGATGTGACCCTCCCGAAGAGCTGGTACAGCATAATTCCGGTGACGGTGTGGGCCTCTGGAGACCGTTCGGATGGATGTCTTTCCCTGACGGGGGCCATTTATCCTAACGGAGGTATTCTATGTTCTTATGGTCAGTGGCGGGGATCCAACTGAACCAGGTCGGTAGCAGAGACCTCTACTTTCACCAAGGTTTGTGTCAAAAACCAAATTCACGGTCAGTGGCAGCGACTGTGCGCCAAGCCTGTTTGCACTATACGGAACAGGAGAGAACTTTAATTCTTTGATTGTGCCTGGACCTTCTCCTTCCCACACCTGTCTGTTCTTCAAGTTCAACCAGCCTACTATTTGTTGCTCTAACAGAATAAATAAGTGTTGGCCTTTATTTGGTGTGGAACTCAAGTTACTGGGAGCTAAGCGCCCCTGCCTGTGACAGGGGCGATCATCCTCTATAAGAGAAGCTGAGGCTCCGGACGTTAACACAGACCCGAAGGTAAAAGGTTTAGCTCACACCTCTGCATAACACACATCAGAGGGCAGGAGCTGGTGGTGCGTTCCCCCCCCCCCATTCTTCTCCCTGGTACCCCTAGACGAGCCAGCCAGCCGCAAAGAGAAAGAGGGAGAAGTGGGAAAAGGGGGTGCCGCTACACTTCGCTCCCCATTCCCCAAAAAAATCCCCCCCCTCCTAGAACAAATCCTCTACCCCTAAAATCCCCCCTCCCCAGCACAAATCTGCTTCCAAAATTTCCCCTCCAAGCACAAATACCCCCCCCCCAAAAAAAATACCCCTCTGAGCATACTTCCCCCTCCCCCTCTACCATATTACTTCTTCTAGCATAACTCCCCCCTCCTAGTACAAATACTCTTCCCCCTGGTGGAAGAAATCAATAAAATGGAGGACCTGATCCTCACAGCCCGCCATCGATGTGAAGAGTATACCAAGACATGGTCCATTTGGAATGTTTATCTTCTCAGATGAGGGTCGGGCCCTTTTGGAATGTGATACACCAGATTAGAACAGTCCCATTATAGATTGACTGGAGGTCGGAGAGGGGTGTTGTTGCCAGCCGACCGTATCAGTTTGTGCTCGTGGCCCGAGATGTGCGCTGCCTCCCTGTGCCCCAATTCTCCTTCTCCCCCCCTTTTTCCCCCTTCGCACTCTGCCCCCCCACCCTTCTCTCTTTTTCTTTGTTCTTTTTCTCTGTTTCTATATGTCCGGGTATATGGGGTCCCATGTGCTGCCCCCATAGACCTATACAGCTCTGATCCTCCGCAATACTTGAAAATGGGGGTGGGATCCACGGAACCGTCCCGTGTTCCAAGAGGATCCTCAGAAGAAAGATACTTTCTGTCCCAGCAGGGGAAGGGGTTGACTGCAATTAAGGCGTCTCTCCAACTTGGAGATGCTAGATGTTCCGCATAGGTGTATGATTGACGGTCCAGGTGCTCTTTTTTTGTACTTGGACACCCTATCTATGTCATGTTGTGTAATTCAACTTCTCTTACACCACTGTATCTTTTTCTTATGTTACTAAATGTTGTATTTCGTGTATTTTTGCCCTTTAAATAAATAAAAGATTTGAAAAAAATGCTCTTCCCCAATCCCCCCTCCCACCCCCAAATCACTCCTAGCACCCCCCCCCCAAATTCCCCCCTAGAACAATTCTTACCTCCTACTGCCCCCCAAATTCCCGCTTCTAACGCAAATCCCCTCCAATCTCCTTGTGGAACCTGCCCCACCTCACATAACACAGTGCTATGGGCAGTCACCCGTCGTGCCCACCCCTTGCCAGAATGTCAGGCAAAAAATGTCGGCCCAACAACGCATGTTCACTTCATCAAATCTGTCCCTCTTTAACAAATGTTTGGACACCCCTGTTCTAAAACAACCCATTGGGGTTCATTTACTAACACCAAATCCACTTTGCACTACAAGTGCACTTGGAAGTGCCGTCACTTTAGATCTGAGGGGAAGATCTACTGATTTTATTATCCAATCATGTGCAAGCTAAAATGCTGTTTTTATTTCCCTTGCATGTCCCCCTCAGATCTACAGCGACTGAACTTATAGTGCAAAGTGGATTTGTCTTTCGTAAATAAACCCCATAGTGTCCCTGAAGGAAGCCCTTTGAATAGATGAAGAGTACGGATGAGTGAAAATAAGTGCAAAATTGAAAGTTTTCATTTCCACAGAATATTGGCAAAAATCCGGCCTTTTTCCTTTTTTTTTTTTTCTTTAAGTCAATGGACTTTGGAGTCAATGGGAAAGGTGAAGTAAGGTGTTTTTGGTGATTTTCAAGGGTGCAATAGGCTGTAATTGTCTTCTATGGGTTATGGTTGGTCTCCAACTTTCTTGGACCAGTTCATGTAACAAAACCCTCATTAGCCTTTTTACATACAAAATAGGAGGGAAAAGCACAAAAATAATGAAGCTAAATGAAATAAACAACTTCAACACCAAAATAAAACGCCTTCAAAATAAAGGAGCAGATCCTAGTAAATAGAAAAGGTGTAGAAACTGGATGCGATAACGATTCCAACGTGTATTGCAATACAATTTGTAGTGTCAGCTGCTTAGTATGAGATGAACAATGTTATCATTGCTATCATTTAACTCTAAGGTATAGAGTATAGTGTCTGAGCGCTTTTCTGAGTGTTTTGGTGTGTTTTTGTGCGACTTGCGCGTTGTTATACAGCGTTTTTGAGCTTTGGCATTTTTTTTATTATTAGCCAATAGAGAAAACTATTATCTGTTGCATCGTTTGTTGCTGAGTATTTCAGCTTTTTTAACTTTTCCATTAGCTTTTATTTCTTTTTATTATTATTTATTTTTATCATTAAGAGTAAGGGGTTAGAGTTAAGGGTAGGGCTAGGATTGGGGGTTATTTTTTTGGGTGCTACTGCTACCCTTACTACTACTGCTACCCTTACTACTACTACTACTACTACTACTACCCCTACTACTACCCTTACTACTACTACTACTACCCTTACTCTTACTACTTTTACTACTACTACTTTTACTACTACCCTTACTATTACTACTACTACTACTACTACTCTTACTACTTTTACTACTACTACCCTTACTACTACTTTTACTACTACTACCCTTACTACTACTCTTACTACTTTTACTACTACTACCCTTACTATTACTACTACTACTACCCTTACTACTACTACCCTTACTACTACTACTACCCTTACTACTACTACTACCCTTACTACTACTACTACCCTTACTACTACTACTACTACTACTACTACCCCTACTACTACTACTACCCTTACCCCTACTACTACTACCCTTACTCTTACTACTTTTACTACTACTACCCTTACTACTACTACTACTACCCTTACTATTACTACTACTACCCTTACTATTGCTACTACTACTACTACTACTCTTACTACTTTTACTACTACTACCCTTACTACTACTTTTACTACTACTACCCTTACTACTACTTTTACTACTACTACCCTTACTACTACTTTTACTACTACTACCCTTACTACTACTCTTACTACTTTTACTACTACTACCCTTACTATTACTACTACCCTTACTACTACTACTACCCTTACTACTACTCTTACCCTTACTACTACTACTACCCTTACTACTACTACTACCCTTACCCCTACTACTACTACCCTTACCACTACTACTACTACCCTTACTCTTACTACTTTTACTACTACTACTTTTACTACTACTACCCTTACTACTATTACTACTACCCTTACTATTACTGCTACTACCCTTACTATTACTACTACTACTACTCTTACTACTTTTACTACTACCCTTACTACTACTTTTACTACTTTTACTTCTACTACCCTTACTACTACTACCCTTACTACTACTACTACTACCCTTACTACTACTACCCTTACTACTACCCTTACTACTACTACTACCCTTACTACTACTACCCTTACTACTACTACCCCTACTACTACTACCCCTACTACTACCCTTACCCCTACTACTACTACCCTTACCCCTACTACTACTACCCTTACCCCTACTACTACTACCCTTACCCCTACTACTACTACCCTTACCACTACTACTACTACCCTTACTACTACTACTCTTACTACTACTACTACTACCCTTACTACTACCCTTACCCTTAATTAAAATAATAAATAACTAAACACCCTAACAATAAAAGTATTAATTTGTTTGGGTGTATTATTATTTATCATTTAATTTTATTTTTGTTTTTTAAAGGTTAGGCGTTTAATTATTTATGATGATTTTTAGTTATTTGTGTATTTATTTTACATTTATTGTTCATATATTAAAATTTTTACACTTTTTTCATTTAGGAAGAAAATTGACTGGTTTGTTTCCATTAATTTCTTTGAGAATAAAAACGTGCCAAAAATGCTCCAATCTCCTTGATGCATACTACAAAAACAGCTCCAGAACCTATTTGATTCATTGGAGATGTGAACCATCTCCATAGAGAATAATAGATTTTTTTTCTTACTCCAGTGTTTAAGGCTGTATTCACACCTGAGCGTTTTCAGCTCGAAAAACGCCCAACAAGCAAAATCCCATTCATTTAAATGGCCCCTGTTCACATCTGAGCGTTTTTTTGTAGCCTAAAGCAAAACTCCTGAAGTTCAAAAAAGTACATGAGCTTCTTTTTGGGCAGATTACAGGCGATTTTCTGCTTTTTACATGGGTGACCTTTTTGATCTGTGCGGGTGTGAAATGAATGCAGCCTTAGAGCTTCAAGCTACAAAATGCTGAGGGGCTTAATATTTAGTGATGTGTTTTATTGCCCACATAATATATTTGTTAAAATAAATTTGTAATGTGTTTGTTTTTCAGACTATTCCTCAAATATCCACAGTATCTTGGTCCACCACTCTTATTCCTCTGCTGCTAGTACTGGGGATCACTGCCATCAAAGATCTCGTGGATGATATTGTAAGTTGTGCAGCAGGTTACATTTTCTAATGGAGGAATGGGGGGGTGGGGAAGGGGGTGGGGTGACTGGACCAAAATTATATTGTCTACCACGTCTGTGTTTCCAGAATCTTATCAATCAGTATTGAACTCAATTAAAGGAAATCTGTACTTTGGCAAATTTGGGAGTCTACCATTGCTGACCTAGTTCAGAAAATGCTAGGTACCTGGCAGTTTAAAGATTCAGCACTCACATTAATGAAGTTGGCATTGCTGATCTTTTATACATGTTCCAGGTTAGTGACCTGCAAACTACTGAAGCTACTTAATATGACGGCCATAGAAATGACATTTTCAGCTTTCGTTGCCGGTTTCCTTTTAAACCACATTAAACTTGAAAGCTCAGTTCTGATGAGGTGCTATGGAGCAGTTTAGATGGTAAATAAAGCTTAATATAAACTGAAGGCTGTATCAAATAGTGATCATTTGGGCTACAGACACATACATTTCTTTTATTTGTGATATTCTCCCTCCAGTGTAGCCAGAACCCCCATCCCCTTAAAGTGTCTTCACTTTCCCATAGTGGGTAATGGACTCCACCTGCATCCCACAGTGCAGTGTCCAGTAATAGTGATCTGTCTCAAGGCATTGCCATGTTAGTTGGGAAAGTGACATGTCACTACAAGGACTGACTTTTTGAAAGTCAGTATTTGAATGGGTTATTCTTGGGTTTAGGGTGGAGCTAGAGGGGCACAGTCAGAAAAAAAGGATTTTGCCAACCTCTTTTGCTGTCAGACGTTTGCTAAAGAGTTTTGTTTTATTTCATTAGAGTTTTCCATGGCTTTAATTAAAGGCAAAAAAAAAATATTTTAGTTTTGGATCATGTAAAGCGGGATTAGGGCACCTGTAAGTTTTGTTTTTTTTTGTTTTTTTTGCACCCTCTTTATTTGTCCCATTATTATCAAAAGTTAAGGTAAAAGAAAATCCCAAATTTTTGGTTAACATCCAAAAAGTAATAGAATGGAAATCTTCCTTAGGGCTCTTTCACACGGGACGGATCAGTGATGATCCGCCCTGTGAAGCTCCGCTTGCTCAGCGGGGATCGCTCAGTTGATCCCCGCTGAGCTGGCAGATGACTGGGCAGTCCCCGCACACTGTGCAGGGACCGCCCTGTCAGACTCCCCTATGGGGAGATCGGATGAACACGGACCGTCTGTCCTTGTTCATCCGATCCGCTCCGCCGACGGAAGGAAAAATAGGGTTTTCCTCCGTCACACTTTGGCGGAGCGGATGTCAGCGGACATGTCACCGCTGACATCCGTGGCTCCATAGGGCTACATGGAGCGTCCGTCCAGGTCCGCCTAAAAAACTGACAGGCGGACCTGAACGGACCCTCCATGTGAAAGGGGCCTAAGGGTACGCTAGTTCTGGAGAACAGGTTTGTAGGCGCTACAAGCCTTCCCCATGAGCCATGGCTAAGGACTAACGTCCAAAACGTGTAGGCTGTTTTTAAAGCGCTGTACGTGTTGAGAAAGAACTTACCGTATATACTCGAGTATAAGCCGAGTTTTTCAGCACATTTTTTGGTGCTAAAAATGCCCCCCCCCAGCTTATACTCGACTCATCTTTTTGCGCCTGATCTCCCGGACTTTGGGGACCCGGTACCGGCCGGCTGTAGGTCCCCTGGACCCCAAATTTGGCACACATGTAGCCCCATTCTTCCTCTACAAATGTGCAACGTTTGTTGTCCGGGGAATCTACGGCCGGGGAGCACCGATTTTTCAAAGCCGGGCACTCCTTCCATAGACTCCCATGTTAAACTGTAATTTCTCCGGTAACTTTGGGGACCCCGGTACCGGAAACTTGGCACAAATATAGCCCCAGTTTTCCTCTATAAGTGTGCAAAATTTTCTGTCTGGGGGACCTACGGCCGGGGAGCACCGATTTTTCAAAGCCGGGCACCCCTTCCATATACTCCCATGTTAAACGCAAGTCTAGTCATGGGCACAGTGAGGCATACAGATGAACACCCTAGGCTTATACTCGAGTCAATACGTTTTCCCATTTTTTTGTGGTAAAATTAGGTGCCTCGGCTTATATTCGGGTCAGCTTATACTCGAGTATATATGGTACTATTTTTTTGCATGTCACCCTGAGTGCCAACCATCCGTTTCCTTATATAGTACTGGTGACACCCTGGGATTCCACCACTTTAGAGCGACTTCCTCTCACAAAACTTACAGGTGGTTCTAACCCTTCCTTACTCCATCCAAAATGAGGAAACGTTTTGTCTTTAGTTCTACTTTAAGGTAACCAAAAACAGGTAAAAGTGTTAAAAGTGAATGAAGGAATGTTTTTAGTAAGAACTAGTCAACTTTTATAAAAATATATATATATACACAATGTTAAAGGACCGTAAGATTGGTTGGCATTCCCGACATGTTTCGCCCAAAAGCACCCGGGGATCGAACAAACAAGCCGCCAACAGAGGTAGAGACTCAGAGGGACAACCATCAGGGAGAGGAAGGGTTAAATGGAGGCCCTGTTTTTGAATATAATTATATAATATATAGATGAAAAGGTGTAGTGAAGTGCATAACGTAAATAGATTATACAAACTAATTTAGATTAAATTAAAAAATGAAAACGCAATAACTGTATACAAAAATATAACAAATAGTAATGAAAATCAAAGATGATACTAGGGTAATCCATATTAATACATGTACTACTAGCTGGACAGTTTTCCCCTTTGAAGAAGCCCGATTTATGGGCGAAACATGTCGGGAATGCCAACCAATCTTACTGTCCTGTAACATTGTATCGTTTAGTACTTGTACTCGCCTCAAAAAACCTTTTATCTATATATTTTTTTTTTTTTTGTAGTTCAAAATAAAAATATTTTTACATGTAGCACACGGACCTTTTCCCTGCCTTTGGCTCACTTGCAGGTCAAGGCACATTGCGCTATATGCCCGTACCCTCCTGTTTGAGGAGGTTGAACGGTGTTAACAATTTTGGGTCCTGCAGCAAGGTTTCCCAGCAGACTGGTTCTCGTCTCCTAGATTGTAGGGACAAGTCTCTATTTTTTTCCCCAGTAAGGCCAATGTCCACACCACTTTAACTCCAACGCAGAGTTTATTTTATAAGCAAAGTTCAAGTTCAGCAGACGGGAAAGGTGGATGAGAGAAAGGACAGTAAGGTTTGGGAGATAGGTCCAGGCACAAACTGGTATGATACTCGCTACTCGATCCCGAGTAGGTTTAGCTCACCCGGATAGTCCCCTTGTAAGAGCGGATCCTAGCAGCCGGAGTGATGCTCGAACGTTCACTTTAGGTTTCCTTGAGATACGATCGGGAGATCCTCTGCCACAGAATCTTTAAGTCCCAAACTTCTCAGCTGTTGCAACACAAGGACAGGTGCCAGCGACAGCACGTTGCAAGGCCAGTGATGGATCTTTGAATCCCTCCAGAAGGTAACCAGGTCTCTCTTTCACCGTGAACTCTCACCGGTCCATCAGAAAGGTCCTTTCCCGGGCACCCTGGGATTCTTCTTTTGGAGATGGGCCCCAGCTAAAGGTGCTGGGCCTATTAGTGGAGTTGCAGCCCCAGGCTAAAGGTGCCTGAGACTGATGCACGCGCACACCCCTGGCCTGGAGGGCCGGGTGGCGGGAACCGCTCGCACTCAAGACTCCTGACTTCCACCCCAAAAGAATGGCGTCTGCCCCTTATATATCCTCTCCCAGCATACACAGCAGGCCAACCACGCCCACCATACCGCTCCCGAGAGAGGACACCCTAAAACATAGCAATGTCACCCACGGTTCAACCCTGACCTGATATGGCAGTGCCACCTACAGGCCACAGGGAACTGCACCTCAGGTTACATCACATAGGCAGAAGCGAGTACTAACAAATCAAAATGGTCTAAGCCTGGCTACTAGCTCAGACCAACCCCTAAATTTAAGTACATAGCACCCCTGAAAAGTAAAGGGGCGCTACATACATATACTTTTATTTGATATATTGTTTCTTTGCACCCACAAAAAATCCCACCTACCACTCTCTTGTTCAATTAATTCGGGATTTTGGTGCTATACAATTGCTTGGATACCCACAGTCCTAAACCAATCCTTCTAAAATTGCTAGTTGCTCAGCACCATTTTCAGCAGAAGGCTAGTAAGGGTGGCCCCACAAAATTATTTTAAAGCGTAGTTTCGTGGGGGGTTAATGAATGGTTCACTAACTCCTTTATTAATACATTTTAATAATTATATTTTTCTGTGAAATCCCCCTTAACCTTTGTTCAATGTCAACACAAAAACTAAAGCAAAAACACATTGTTTATATTTTCCGATTGATTAGACCTCTCAGAACTGATAAAACCAGAACATAGATGTAACGGCACCCCAAGTATGAAAGGGGTTAACGCCGTTTAGGATATTCCCTCTCTGGACACACATCCACTGCCGATCCTCCACAGTCAGGCGACCGCTTCCCATAGGATTAATCCTTCCAAACATACGAGACAAACGCTCTGTGTTGAAGTTCCAAAAACGGAATGAATTTATTACAAGCACATGGTCACACATTTCTCTTCAAAACCCTTCCCTCCCATCCTTGGGGAACAGGGCGGGTTAAACTGTCCAATGACAATGGTCATACAGGTCAGGTGTGTTCAAACTTCTCTTTCAGTAAGCAGTCTTAGCAGGAGGGGTGATTTCCCCCCCCCCTCTTCACAGAAAGACACTTAAACATCCCATAATAGGCAGCCAGACGGTCTACCAGCTCCAATCCACATCATCACAGTAGCAGACTTAATTACCACAGGCCACAATAGACAATAGAATGCAATCACACCCCATCACAGCAAATATTACACAACAGCCAACACCCAATATACACGATGTATATACAGCATTAATTCTGATTAGCACAGATCATAGTAGGGTTCTCATTCACCCTGTGCCCAAAGTGACCCCTGTCACAATAGAGTTGTTGGAAAGAGGCATTCCCTCACGCGTATGCCACTTTATTAGCTCAGGAGCAGCAACAATTTATATGCTTAAGGGTTTGACTGCTTTAATCTGCTTTATGACTGGACCTCTTTTTAATGTCCTACCATGTCACTGCACTCATGGCTTTGGGGATTTTCAAGCATGATAGTTTGACAAGTGTTTTGACTTTTTTATTATGAGCCGTAAATTGTTAAAACATTTCATTCTGCATTTAATTGGCTATTTGTTTTATTTTCAAAGGCGCGTCATAAAATGGATAATGAGATTAATAATCGACCTTCAGAAGTTATAGAGGATGGAAGGTAATGTCGTTTTTAAAAGTCCAGATGTGAAATTCTAAGAAAACGTGTGAATATTTGACAATGTGTGTTTGATTTCTCATTGAGTATTTCAGCTGTTTAGTGAACTACTTGCCAATATATAGCTTAAATGTTAACCTGCTTCAAAGGCATTTGTTTCCTTACGCCATTGCCAAGTGGAGAGAGGAATCTGGTCCCTGATTTCATTGTAGGAATGGAAAGTTGAATTGGCTGAAACAAAGAGAGAGAGAGAGAGGAAAGAAAGAAAGAGAAAACTGGATAGAGGAATTCATCAAAATTGTGTCAGTCTGCACACAAACGCCGGCTCCCTGTTGCATAAATGGGAGTGAGATGGTTAAAAGATGGCTTCTGTTTTACAGCTGTAGAGAATTCCTCAAATGCGTTTCGCCCTTTTTGGGGCTTGATCGTAGAGTCCTCTATGCTTAAGCCCCAAAAAGGGCGGAATGCGTCTGCGTATCTCTCTACAGCTAGAGAACAGAAGCTGAAGCCATCTTTACCCATTCACATTTATGCAACACGGAGTCTGTGTGTAGATGGCCTCCATTATGTTGACGTCTACAAGAGCCTGACAAGCTGATCCTGTCTGTCTTGCACCAGTCTATTCACATGTTGACCCAACTGGCATAGGTGTGAGGGGAATTTCAGTGGTTCTATTTTCATTATTTTGGGCCACATATATAGATTACTTGGAGCAGGTGGTGGGTCAAGGAACCCTTGAAAGTTAATTTCCCTGTTTGTGCCCTGGACTTGAAGTTCCCCTAATCAATTTCTGCATCTGAACTCTCCATTATGTAACCCCAATGTAATTTCAGTAAAACAAAAAAAATTATTTGTAAAAGACGGTAACTGCTTTGGATGTTCCCATAACTTGAGCAGTCAGAAACATAAAGGAGAAATGAAAAGCGTAGGAGCTGTTTGGTCTTTCCTCCATGCTATGTCCCTACTGGCAGGGTTGATGGCAGGGACAGACACCACCGCAATGTTTTTAAAGTAGGGTGGCACAAAAAAAAACAGAAATTAGGCTTCCATGGGTTATAATTAGGAATTTAAACACATCAACCTATACATAGAAAAGTTCCTGTTAAGTCTGGAGTTTTGCTTTAGAAGTAGCATGCCTCCTGAAGACTACCAAAATCGGCGACCTTAGTTTTAGACATTCCTTAATCTGTGTGATTGTTTTGTTTGAGTGATTGATAGTTGATCAAGATCTTATTGCTGTCTTAATTTAGGTTTAAGAAAACAAAGTGGAAGAGCATACAAGTTGGGGACATCATAAGAATCAACAAGAATGAGTTTATTCCGGTTGGTATTTATTTTTTACCATTATGGTATTAAGGCTGTGGTAGTGTTTAAAGAAAAACTTTTTAGTTTAGGGGTCAATTAATAACCGAGAACAGATAGCACTATATGCTACAAGTTTACTGTATACTTCGGCCTAATTTTTTTTTTAGTCCATTTAATAAATACGTGCCACTGTGTGGATCTTGGTGTCCTTTTAGAATTCTCTTAATTGTATTTATTTTTAGAGAAGTGTTATGGCTGTGTTCAAGCCATACAGGTGCAGTTTAAAGCTTATCTGGGAAAAACATTTTTTACCTAAGCAACGGGGCTGTTCCCGCGCTACACGGGTTAACTGCTAGTTTTTGTTGAGAGGTGAAAGGAGATCTCTTTACCTACCAGTAATTCTCTGATCCACCCAGCACAAGACCGGTCTGGCACCCCTGCGCTCCAGCAGTCTTAAAGTGTAGACTGTTCTTGACGTCATCAAGCCTAGAGCAGGCTCTATAGACCAGGAACAGTCCACAACTGGACAATGGAGGAGTGCCATTTTCCAAAGGAATGAAGGATTGGGTGAGTAAGCTTTCTCTGAACCCCTACACAAAACGAGCTGTTGGGCTTTAAATAGACCCTAATATACAGTGGATATAAAAAGACTACAAACCTGTTTGTGATGTAATAAAATGAGACAAAGCTGAATCGTTTCAGAACTTTTTCAACCTTTTTAATGTGACCTATAAATTGTACAACTCAGTTGAACAACAAACTGAAATCTTTTAGGTGGAGGGAAGTAAAAATGAAAAACTAAAATAACGTGGTTGCAGAAGTGTGCACACCCTTAAAGTAATACTTTGTTGAAGCACCTTTTGATTTTATTCCAGCACTCAGTCTTTTTGGGTATGAGTTTATCAGAATGGCACTTCTTGACTTGGCAATATTTGCCCACTCTTCTTTGAAAAACACTATAAATCTATCAGATTGCGAGGGCATCTCCTGTGCACAGCCCTCTTCAGATCACCCCACAGATTTTCAATCAGATTCAGGTCTGGGATCTGGATGGGCCATTCCAAAACTTTAATCTTCTTTTGGCGAAGCCATTTCTTTGTGGCTTTGGATGTTTGTTTTGGGTCGTTGTCATGCTGAAAGATGAAGTTCCTCTTAAGGCCCCTTTCACACCAGCGGACCGTATGTCCGCTTTTTCATCCATCTGTTTACGGATGAAAAAGGGACATACGTTGGTCCCTATGAGATCGCGGGTGTCGGCGGATGAACATTCGCTGACACCCGATCTCATCCGCGTCCGCAATCCTCTGATTCTGCAGACGGAGGAAAATCCTATTTTTTTCTATCCGTCTGTAGAGCGGATCGGATGAACATGGACAGACGGTCCGTGTTCATCCGATCCCCCCATAGGGGAGAGCGGAGATCTGACAGGGCGGTCCCTGCAGTGTGTAAGCGGAGGTTCACGGGGCGGATCTTCACGGTTCCGTCCCGTGTAAAAGGGGCCTAAAGGTTCAGCTTTCTAGCAGAAGCCTGAAGGTTTTTTGCCACTAGTGACTGGTATTTGGAACTGTTCAAAATTCCCTCTACCTTGACGAAGGCCCCTCTTCCAGCTGAAGAAAAACGTCTCCAAAGCATGATGCTTCCACCACCATGCTTCACAATGGGTATGGTGTTCTTTTGGTGATGTGCAGTGTGTTTTTGCACCAAACATATCTTTTGGAATAATGGCCAAAAAGTTCAACCTTGGTTTTATCGGACCATAATACATTTTCCCACATGCCTTTGGGAGACTTCAGAAGTGTTTTTTCAAAATTTAGCTGGGCTTGGATGTTTTCCATTGTAGGAAAAGGCTTCCATCTTGCCACTCTACCCCATAGCCCAGACATATGAATAATATGGGAGATTGTTACATGTACCACACAGCCAGTACTTTCCAGATATTCCTGCAGCTCCGTTAATGTTGCTGTAGGCCTCTGGGCAGCTTCCCTGACCAGTTTTCTTCTCGTCTTTTTCATCAATTTTGGAGGGACATCCAGTTGTTGGTAATGTCACTGTTATAACATATTTTCTCCACTTGATGATGACTGTCTTCACTGTGTTCCATGGTATATCTAATGCCTTGGAAATTCTTTTGTACCCTTCTCCTGACTGGTACCTTTTAACAATGAGATCCCTCTGATGCTTTGGAAGCTCTCTGCGGACCATGGCTTTTGCTGTAGGATGCGACTAAGAAAATGTCAGGAAAGACCTACTAGAACAGCTGAACTTTATTTGGGGTTAATCAGAGGCACTTTAAATAATGGCAGATGTGTACTTCTATTTAACATGAGTTTGAATGTGATTGCTTAATTCTGAACACAACTACATCCCCAGTATTAAGAGGGTATGCACACTTCTGCAACCACATTATTTGAATTCTTTATTTTTGCTCCCCCCCTCCTTAAAGATTTCAGTTTGGTTTTCAATTGAGTTGTACAGTTTAGATGTCACATTAAGGGTGGAAAAAGTTCTGAAAAGATTTATCTTTGTGTAGCGGGGTATTCCCCTATATTGGGAAGAAACTACATCACCCATAACCCCATTCTTCACGTGTTCCACCGCAGAGACTCATGGGAGGGGTTATAAAAGGAGGAGGCGAGGCCGGGCTCGGCCTCTTTGGGACACGAGACTTCACAGACGGATCCTCCTGTGTGGAGGTGTCGGAGTACAAGGCCTGACGCCTGAGGCCTTGCTCTGCATCAATGAGCCTTCCACCCCCCCTCTGCGAGCCTGGGTGGCATCTGACTTTGTGCGCTACAGCCTTGTCGGATCGGGGGCCCGATCGTTGGAGAGATCGTGTGTGTGTGACACGGCCGGTGGAGGTTTCCCGGACTGGATCCGTAGTCGGGCGGGTGAGAGGGCATAAGCCCAGCTAAGATACGGTTACTGTATATAGGCCTATAGACTGCCGTGGCCTACAAGTTATTTTGATACCCCTATTGAAGAGCCTTGTCAGAACTGAGCTTGCGGCTTTATTTAACCAAGTTCTATACCCCTTGGATTACAAAGTTATACTCTGTTTAAAGTGCACCACCATTACAGACCTGCCGGTGAAGAAAGAAGGACTAAGTTAAATATTAGAACCAGGCCTGGTGGGGATTCTAGCGTGTTTAATCACTGCGCCATAGGGCACTTAGTTAACGGTCGCCCGTATGGTGCACCTGTAGCGTGTGTTACTACATAGTGTGTTAGAGTGGCAGGACGCTGCCCTTAGGAGTGATTATCTTGAACTGTGATTACTGTTACCCCTTTTATCCATATTGAGAAAATAAGTAAAACACTTTTTCTTTCTCGTACATCACGGGACACAGAGCGACATAGTCATTACTAATGGGTTATATAGATACCGTCAGGTGCTGGCACTGGCAACTTCCAAAACCGGAAGTACCCTCCCCTATATAAGCCCCTCCCATCCGGGAGCACCTCAGTTTTTTTGCCAGTGTCTAAGGTGTTGGCCAAGAAGAAACATGTGTTTTTCACTGAGCTTGCGTACAGGTTCTTTTGGGCCTCAGTAAGCTATTCCGGATCCGACCAAAAAAGCTTCATAGCTAAACGGTCAGTACCCGGGCCTTGCAGAGAAGAGCAAGGTTTTGCCTGTAATGCTTCTCTTAGGAGAGCTGGACCCTGGGATCCAGAGCTCTGGTCATACCCACGACCAAGATGTTTTCTGTGCAGGGTGCTATACAGGTCCAGGGGAGTGGAATCCTTGGGAACCCGGTCCCTGAAGGTTTGATTACAATGCCTGCCGTGATAGGTGAAGTTTGGGCTTTTGTGGACCAAACAAAGTCCTGCGGCGGGGAACAGGTAAGTGGGGGCCCCCAGGAACTTGGTTCTATTGGGGGACCCCCAAGCCTAATTTGTCTTTCTGTCTGTTACCTAACGGTATTCCCGCTAATATTCTGTGTATGCCTGTTACTACTGAGAAAATGTAAAAATTTTAATAGTAGGCAAGAAAAAAAAAAAAAAAAAAATGTAAGACCGCGGTACCTGTGTTAGACACTAGAGGCCGCTATGGTTCTTTTTCTTGTAATGTGGATTTTTTTCTTCCAGAATCAAATCCAGGCAAGTTGGTATGTTCTCTGCTGGGAAGCTGTCTCCTCTGCCCTGTTGCTGCGCTCATCCATCCCCGGGCCCTGCGGCAAAGGGACCCTGGCTCCCATCTAGCTCCTTGTTGTTTTCAAAAAAGGCGCCGAAGGCGCACGTGCCCGCGCGCGTGCGCGCCTCTATTCATAGAGGCGATCTGGAAAAAGGGGCTGAGCGGGTGGATGACGCTCAGGTGTGCGGCGCTACTGCGCATGTGCGGGCGTCCAGCGTGTTTTGAAGCACATTATAGCTGGCTGTTGAAGTGCACAGACAGAGCTAGCAACAATATAAAGGCACATAGAGGCGGTTGATGCAGGCATCCCCTAGAAAGGCACTTTAGTAGACACCAACTGTGATATAGCAGCAATTGTGCTAGACTATTCTCAGTAAAAGTGGTGTATTACGGCTGGAATACCTCAGCTTTAGGCTTAGGAATATGCCGTCCAGAAGCTCCGGAACTGAATCTTCCAGGAAGCGAAGGGGGTCTCATCGGGCTCTGAGGATCTTGGGCATACTTCTGCTGCACCAGTCTCCCCTGAAGTTCAGAGGTAAGTGACCGTAGAGACCCCGCAGGGGTACTTGGTACTGTGGCTGTCCTCAGTTCACCTGCTCCTGTGTATGTAACAGAGGAGGTTTTTTCCTCAGCTCTGGGAGGATTAGAGAGAGATTGTCAACATTGATCGCTGCCTCCCTGTCAGGGAAAGCACGCCGATCTCCATCTCCTCCTTCAAAGTGCCTGTTAGCAGAGCAACAGTCCCATACAGGGATCGACCTGCCTGAAGGGGATCAGGATAAGGTTGATTCTGTTATAGAGGAGTCAACAGTGGGGGAACCTTTTCTCAGCATCTCAAGCTGAAAGATTATGGGTTCAGTCTCTGACTAACATGGTCCGATCAGCATTTAAAAATGCACCTTGCGGAACCATCAACCACTACTGTATCCTCGTTGGGGTCGCTAGAAGCCCCCAGACTGTCTGTTCTTTTCCACTTCACCCTTTACTGAAAGGGCTTATTTACCAGGATTGGGAACGTCCTGAGAAAATATTTATTCCCCCAAGAGATTTCCGGTGGTCTATCCCATGGAGGATAAGTTCATCAAAAAAAAAAAAAATGGAAGGTCCCTACAGTGGACGCAGCCATCTCTTGTATGTATAAATCACTGACATGTCCAGTGGATAATGTCCAAATGTTCAAGAACCCAATAGATAAAAGATTGGAGTCCTTATGAAAGTCTGCTTCTTTCTACAGCAAGCTTGGTGACACAACCAGCAGTAGCAGCTATTGGGGTCTGCTAAGCAGTGAAGGATCAGTTGAAACAGGTCTTGAGGGACTTGACAGATCAGCAGGCTTTGCCCTAGCTGATCTACCTAGAGCCTTAGGCTTTGCGGTTGACGCCATAAGGATTCAGTCCATCAGGCCTCCCGCCTTACGCTGTCTATAGTACATATGCGTAGGCTTCTATGGCTCAAAAACTGGTCTGCTGAAGCTCCCTGTAAAGAATGGCTGGTTAGCGTCCCATTTCATGGTGAACGCTTATTCAGGGAAAACCTGGACAAATATATCCAGAAAATTTCCAGCGGTAAAAATACGCTCTTGCCGGTTAAAAACAGAGTTAGAGGTCCCTCTTTAAGAGGCCTGCTTCTCCAGTCCCTGGGGCATCGGCTGTGTAACAGTTCCGACGGCCTCCTCGGTCAATTCTCGGGGGTAAAAAACAGGGACAATAGCAGGGTAATGAGAAACCCTGGGTCAGGGGAGGTACAAAACCTCCCCCAAAGTTAAATTCATTGAAGGGTTGCCCCCACTCAGTCGGGTGGGGGGAGGACTCCAGTTGTTCGCAAGAGACCTGGCGGGACACGATCAAGACAGATAGGTGCTCTCCGCAGTATGTTTGGGATACAGTTTGGAGTTAAAAGACTCTCCTCCTTCCCATTTTTGAGGTCAAACGTGCCAAGGGATCCCCGGAAGATAGAGTCCCTCTTGTTGGCACTAGAACAACTATTGCTCCAAGGAGTAATTATGGAGGTTCCCCTGTAAGAATGAGGGTTTGGGTTTTACTCAAACCTCTTTACAGTCCCGAAGCAAACTCGGACGGGAGGCCCATATTAATTCTAAAAAGGGCTATACAAATTCCTGTATATCAGGACTTTCCGATGGAGTCGATCCGATCGGTGGCCACTGCCCTACAAGGGGAGGATTGGTTAGCCGCGATCGACATCAAAGATGCTTATTTGCACATTCCCATCTTTCCAGTCCACCAAAAATTTCTACGCTTTGCAGTAGAAGGGCGCCATTTTCAGTTCAGAGCCTTACCCTTCGGTTTGGCCACAGCACCACGAGTGTTTACAAAAATTCTGGCCCTTTATTGGCCAATCTAAGAACACAAGGTGTAATGATAATGGCATATCTAGATGACTTGTTGCTGATAGACCACTCAGTGAAAAAACTAGACGTGGTCGTTCACAAGACAATCAAGTATCTGGAATCTCACGGTTGGATTATCAACCGAGACAAGTTAGCCCTAAAAACCAGTCAAAAGTCTGGAATACTTGGGGCTAAGGTTGGATTCAGGCCAGAGAAAAATATTCTTGCCTCGAGGAAAGGTGTTGTCTTTGAAAGATTTGATCCACTTAGTGGGTACAAAAAAGACAGCCGTCCATACGCCTGTGCATAAGGCTGCTGGGAAAAATGGTGGCATCATTCGAAGCAGTACCCTACTGTCAATTCCATTCAAGGAATTTGCAGGGGGCCATACTGTCAGCCTGGAACAAAAAAGTTCAGGCCCTAGACTTACAATGTCCTTGTCCCCTTCCGTTCGCAAGAGCCTCCGTTAGTGGTTGGTTCCCCAGAATCTGGAAAAAGGGAAATCCTTCAGTCTGATTTCTTGGAAGGTGGTCACTACAGATGCCAGCCTTATAGGCTGGGGAGCAGTACTGGAGCAATAGTCTCTCCAGGGCAGATGGTCGGATGCAGAAAAGGCCCTGCCCATCAATCTCTTAGAGATACGAGCAGCCCGGTATGCCCTAGTAGCATGGACATCCAAACTCCAAGGGTCCCCTGTCAGAATTCAATCATCAGGGGGGCACCAGGAGTCGTGCAGCCCAGAGGGAAGTAAATTACATCCTGAAATGGGCAGAAAAATATGTCCCAGCCATATCTGCGGTATTCATTCCAGGAGTGGAGAATTGGAAGGCGGACTTTCTAAGTCGCCAGCAATTAGGCCCAGAGGAAGGGTCCCTTCACCCCGAGGTTTTCTGGACAATATGTCAGCGGTGGGGAACATCGGATGTAGATCTTCTAGCATTCAGATTCAACGCAAAGGGGGACAGGTTTGTCTCTCGGACAAGGGATCCCCTAGCTTGCGGCTCGGATGCCCTAGTGTTCCCTTGGGATCAGTTCAAGCTGATATATGCATTCACACCGCCACAATGGTTACCTCGATTACTCCGCAGAATCAGGGTAGAAAAGAAACCAGTGATTCCGGTGGCTCCAGCGTGGCCCCGAAGAGCGTGGTACGCGGAGATTTAAAATTTCAGTGGGGAGTCCTTGGACTCTCCCACGTCGTCCGGACCTGCTTTCGCAAGGACCGATATACCACCCTTCCTTACCAGCCCTAGGTTTGACGACCTGGCTATGGAAGCCCACATTCTAAAAAAGAGAGGGCTCTCTAATCCTGTGGTATCTACCATGATCAATGCCAGGAAGCCGGTATCCAGGCAGATCTAATATAGAATCTGGAAGGTGTACATCGCGTGGTGTGAGGCCAAGAAATGGCATCCACATAAGTACGTAATAGGTAGGATTCTGGACTTCCTACAATGGGCTGTAGATAGGAAGCTTGCCTTGAGTACTATCAAGGGTCAGATTTCGGCCTTGTCAATATTTTTTCAAAGGCCCTTGGCTTCGCATTCACTAGTCAAAGCCTTTATACAAGGAGTGATGCGTATTAGTCCTCCGGTTAATATTCCCATATGTCCATGGGATCTAAACTTGGTTCTGTCGGTTCTACAGAAACAACCATTTGAACCATTACAGCATATTTCTTTGGTGCTTCTCACCAGGAAATTGATTTTTCTAGTAGCCATTTGTTCGGCTAAAAGAGTGTCGGAATTAGCAGCTATGTCCTGTAAGGAGCCATATCTGGTTATCCATAAGGATAGAGTAGTATTACGTCCTCATCCAGCCTTTCTTCCTAGGGTGGTACCGAGGTTTCATTTGAACCAAGATGTGGTTCTTCCTTCTTTTTTCCCCAAACCTACTTCGGTAGAGGAAAAGTTATTGCTTTCTTTGGATGTAGTAAGAGCAGTTAAAGCTTATCTAAAAGCCACTGCTCAGATTCGCAGAACGGATACTTTGTTTATTCTGCCGGAAGGCCCCAGAAAGGGTCAGGCAGCGTCAAAATCTACTTTAGCCAAGTGGATTCGACAGGTCATAATACAAGCCTATGGCTTGAGAAGGAGACCGCCTCCGTTCAAAGTTAGAGCGCACTCCACGAGAGCAGTTGGAACTTCATGGGCAGTGCATCACCAGGCCTCCCTGGCTCAAATCTGTAAGGCCGCAACATGGTCTTCAGTTCACACGTTTACTAGGTTCTACCAGGTGGACGTTAGAAGTCAGGAGGATGTCGCCTTTGGGCGCAGTGTGTTGCAGGCCGCAAAAGATCCTCATGTCTGATAGCGCTCAGCTTATATATGGTGTATCCCCCCCCTCATTGGGCATTGCTTTAGGACATCCCATTAGTAATGACTATGTCGCTCTGTGTCCCGTGATGTACGAGAAAGAAAATAGGATTTTTATAACAGCTTACCTGTAAAATCCTTTTCTTAGGAGTACATCACGGGACACAGAGCTCCCGCCCCTCTTTGGGGACACTTATTGCTTTGCTACAAAACTGAGGTGCTCCCGGGTGGGAGGGGCTTATATAGGGGAGGGTACTTCCGGTTTTGGAAGTTGCCAGTGCCAGCACCTGACGGTATCTATATAACCCATTAGTAATGACTATGTCGCTCTGTGTCCCGTGATGTACTCCTAAGAAAAGGATTTTACAGGTAAGCTGTTATAAAAATCCTATTATCTATCACAATTCATTACTGTGTCCTTGCTTAGTTATTATATTGCATAGGATATATCATTGATTGTTAGTACTAGCTGTGCCAGAAGGGGGTAGAGCCTATTGCCGGGGGTTGGCGGAGCTGCACTCAGGGCCCAAATCTAATTCTGTGGCCTCCTTAGTTGGAGGTATCGCTACACGTGGGGTTCTCGTCCGGGATCCTGATGCAGCAAGCGAACGCCAGAAGTGCCGGCATGGACCCCATGGATCCAAGAGCGGTAGAAGAATGGTGCAAAGCCGCTAATACAGAGCCAAAACAGTCGATAGCCATTAGCCTCCCGGGGGAGAACTGGTCGAGTGAGACAGTAGAGGAACTAATGAAATCAGTGTCCCCAGATCACACACCGTGGGTGATGGACATAAAGTCAGACCCAGAAATCTCATACCAATACGCATTAGTGGAATATTGGGACGGGATGCCAGAGGCCTGTAAGCACAAGTGTCTGCGGACGCCAGACAACAGAACATTTAGGCTGGCGCACGCAATAGCTGAAGTAAAGGAACCATCCCCTACGGGATCGCCACAGGCTGCGGCCCGAACTCCACCTGAAAGAAAAGACAGGGTGACACCCCCGGTAGCACCTGCACCGGCCACTACTATATCACCAGAACTGATAAATGCAATAGGGGATTTGCTAGCCAAATGTCAGAAGACAAGTACGGTGCATGTGGAAACTAGCTACCGGAGACTAAAAATATTCTCAGGGAAGCTCCCTGTCCCGGCAGGGGAAGAAGATTTTGATACCTGGGTGGAGCAGGCATTACAGGCGGTGGAGGCATGGGAGGTGCCTGAAGCACAGAAGAGGCAGCGAGTGTTAGAAAGCCTTAGAGGTGCAGCAGCAGAAGCAGTGAAAAGTTTCCGGTTTGGGAATGCAGGGTGCACGGCGCAGGACTGTATAGCTATGCTGCAGGAAGAGTTTGGTCAATTAGACAAGGTGACAGAGATGGTCTACCAGTTTGAACACACTTTCCAAAAACCGGAGGAGAAACTTTCCGAGTATGTCAGAAGGCTAAACAGGCTGCTGTGCAAGATTGTGTTAAAGAAAGGGATGAAGCCCCAAGATGCCGATGCGGCAAGAATGAAGCAAGTCTTAAAGGGAGCGCTACGCTCCGATACAGTCTGGCTGTACCTGAAAACCTTGGGAGGAGGAATGTTGCTGACTTATGCTGATTTAATAAAAATCATCAGAGATGAGGAGGCGCTGCAACAGGACCAGCAGAAGGATAAGACAAGTGTTGTACCCGCACAGGTGCTGGTCAATCCAGTAATGACCCCTGAAAGAGAGGCGGAGATAGACACCCTAAAAACCCAGATGTCCAAGGTGTTAGAGATATTGACCTCTCTGATAGCAAAAGACACAGAGTGTCCCAAGAAGAAGGAAAGTCAAAGGAAGGAATTGTTCCCGATTGCCTCAGCACCCGAACCTTTACAAGAATGGGGAGATATAGTCTGCTTCAACTGTGGGGGAGTTGGCCACATTGCAGCCACATGTTCTAGTCCGAAGAAGAAGAGACCAGACAACCGCAAGCCGGCGGGAAACTCCAGAGGGCCCCAGTGAAGGAGTCAACCGGGTGCCCATCATCTTCAGTAAACTCCAAGCTGAATGCGAAGAAAAACAAAGAGAGATAGAACACCAAAGGGGAAACGCAATACCCCTCAACAAAGCTATACTCCAGGAGGAAGGGGGAGACCCCTCAGGAGAGGCACAACACTCCCCAAAGGGGGTGCCCACCCAAGAAAAATAATAGTACCCCTCAGCGGGTTCCTACACACATTAAAAGGAGGGAAGTCAGTGCATACCAGGCTCAAGAAAGGTTCAAGTCCAAAGGGAATAGGACAAGAGAGAGTCCAAAGGGAAAAGGTCAAAAGAAGGCGGCTCCTGCCGGACCATATCCAGAGAAGCTGGTAGGCCCATCCCCTATAGTGCCCATTCAAGTGGAGGAAGTCTACACCAGGGGCCTCCTGGATACCAGGGCACAAGTGACCCTACTATACCGGGACTTCTACGACAGGCACCTGAGTCATCTGCCTATCCAGAAGATAGAAGAGCTGGAAATATGGGGAATTGGAACCCAGAGTTTCCCTTACGACGGCTACCTTCCCATCAAAATGACCTTTGACCCATCCGTGGCTGGGAAGGCCGAAGTGTTTGACACCCTGGCAGTTGTGTGCCCTAGGCCGCCTGGAGCCAACAAGAATTCCCTTTATAATAGGGACGAACACGGACCTGGTCCGAAGACTCCTGACCCCTCTCGTGACAGAAGAAAGACAAGCAGCTACCAAGATCCATCCCATGCTGAAGACAGCCTACCAACGGCTGGTCCAAGAGAGGGAGACCCCTGGAGAGGAGATAGGGAAGGTGTGGAGACTTGGAAGAGAAGGGGTAGTGTTGCAGCCCGGTGAAGTAACCTGTCTCAGGGCCACTGTGAAGCTTACTTGGGAGCAGCCTGGTCCCTTTGTCATGCTGGAGTCAGACCCAAGGGGTGAGTCCTCAGGCCTGGAGGTGATACCGGAAGTGATTCCGCTGAAGGTCCTGAAGAAGGCCCATTATAGAGTTCCAGTGAGTGTTAGGAATACTACCAAAGACCCCATGGAAATCCCAGCCAGAATGTTGCTAGGCCAGGTGAGCCCGGCGGCCCCTGTTACCCTGTCAGAAGTGAAGAGGACAGGTGGAGGAGGGGATGTTTGGGAGAAGCTGTCCATGGAAAACCCGAATCTGTCCAGGGCTTGGAAAGAGAGAGCCAAGGCCCAGTTGAATAGATGGGAGAAGATCTTCTCTAAGGATGAGTTTGATGTGGGGTGTGCAAGGAGTGCCACCCATCGGATCCGCCTCCAGGAAGATAAGCCCTTCCGAGAAAGGGTCAGGCGGGTCCCGCTAGCAGATCTGGAGGATCTGAGGGAACAACTTGCAGAACTCAAGAGGACTGGTGTGATACGGGAGTCCAGAAGCCCCTATGCCTCTCCCATAGTGGTGGTCCAAAAGAAGAATGGATCATTGAGGCTCTGTATCGACTACAGGACTCTCAACAGGAGAACCATACCTGACCAATACACCACTCCGAGGATAGAGGATGCCCTACAGAGCTTGTCTGGAGCCAAATGGTTCAGCGTTATGGATCTCAAGAGTGGGTACTATCAGATTCCGATGCACCCAGCAGACAAGGAGAAGACAGCTTTCATAACTCCAGTGGGGTTCTTTGAATTCGACCGGATGCCCCAAGGTCTGTCTGGAGCCCCAGCTACTTTCCAACGTCTCATGGAGAAGACAGTAGGAGACATGAACTTGATCGAAGTCCTTGTATACCTGGACGATGTCATTGTCTTTGGGAGAACCTTGGAGGAACATGAAGAGAGGCTGGAAAAAGTGTTGAGAAGACTCAGTGAGGAGGGACTCAAGCTTTCGCCTGAGAAGTGTCGGTTCTACCAGTCTTCTGTGAACTATCTGGGGCACATAGTGTCTGAAGAAGGGGTGGCCACAGACCCTGAGAAATTGGAGGCAGTTACCTCCTGGCCACGGCCCACCACAGTAACAGAACTCAGATCCTTCTTGGGCTTCTGCTCCTACTACAGGAGGTTTGTGGAGGGATTTGCCCGAATTGCTAGACCATTGAATGAGTTGCTCAAGACTGAAGGAGAAGAGGATGGCTCGGGGCCCAGGAGGCCAGGAGAGTCCCTCAGAGATCAGTGGAATCAGAAGTGTGAAGAGGCTTTCCAGGAATTGAAGAGGAGCCTGACCACTGCACCAGTCTTGGCCTACGCAGACCCAACCAAACCCTATGAACTGCACGTGGATGCTAGTCATGACGGTCTGGGAGGAGTACTTTACCAAGAACATGAGGGGCAATTGCGACCTGTTGCCTATGTGAGTAGGAGCCTGACCCCCTCTGAGAAGAACTACCCCACTCACAAGCTGGAGTTCCTGGCCCTCAAGTGGGCGGTAGTAGACAAGCTCAAAGACTACCTGTATGGAGCGGAGTTCACTGTGAAGACCGACAACAACCCCCTTACCTACCTGTTCACCACGGCCAAGCTGGACGCCACTGGACACAGGTGGCTGGCCGCACTGTCTGGATTCAACTTCAGCCTTAAGTATAGACCAGGAGTGGGGAATCGAGACGCAGACGCTCTGTCCAGAAGATCTCATTCCCCCACCATTGAACTAGAAGATTGGACCCAAGTGGCACCGGACGGGGTGCGGGCCCTTTGTCAAGGAGCTGAATTCCAAGCCCGAGGAGGCTCCAGAGCAGAGGAAATAGGAGTTACCACGGTGGGAGTCCCCAAACACTACTGTGGAGTAGCTCAATTGGAAGAGGACAACCTACCAAGACTGTCCAAGAAGGAACTGAGGTGTGACCAATTGGAAGACCCCATGGGGAGATTGGTCCTGGAGGCCTTGGAGAATCAGGATCCAAACAGACTCATGCGTCAACCTTCAAAAGAAGCTCGCCTGCTGAGGAAAGAGTGGGACAGGTTGCAGTTACATCAGGGGGTGGTCTACCGAAGGGGCCCCTCTGATGACTCAGAAGATAAGTGGCAGCTGTTCCTCCCAGAGAAACATCGGGAGACTGTTCTGATTGCCCTGCATGACAATCATGGCCACTTAGGGGCTGAAAGGACCTTTCAACTTGTCAGAAGTCGGTTCTATTGGCCCTGCATGAGGGCAGAGGTAGAGGAGTACTGCCACTCATGTGCGCGATGCATCCAGAGGAAGACTTTGCCCCATCAAGCTGCCCCAATGGGCCATCTACAGAGCCAAGGGCCCATGGACCTGGTGTGCATTGACTTTCTCTGCCTCGAACCCGACCTGAGTGGACTAGGAAATGTTCTGGTGATAACCGACCATTTCACCCGGTATGCCCAGGCTTTCCCCACCAAAGACCAGAAGGCCTCTACCGTTGCCAAGGTACTTATGGAGAAGTATTTTGTCCATTATGGGCTGCCACAGAGACTCCATTCAGACCAAGGGAGGGACTTCGAGAGTAAGCTGATCCGGAAGCTTTTGGATTCTTTGGGAATTAAGAAGACTCGAACTACACCTTACCATCCTCAGGGAGATGCTCAGCCGGAAAGGTTCAACCGAACCTTGCTTAACATGTTGGGGACTCTGGAAAGCGAGAAAAAGCAACATTGGAGCCAACACATAGCAGCCATAGTACATGCTTACAACTGCACCATCAGTGATGCTACAGGCTACTCTCCATATCGACTCATGTGTGGGAGAGAAGCGAGACTACCGGTGGACCTGGCGTTTGGTACCTCACTGGACTATTCCTCAGCCACATCCCACAAAGGATATGTGGACAGGCTCAGACACAGCCTGAAAGTAGCCTATGAACAAGCTCAAGCGGCCTCAGATCAAAGGGGAGCTCGGAATAAAAGAAATTTCGACTTGAAGGTCCGGATACAAGACCTACAGCCCGGGGATCGAGTACTGTTGCGCAATCTGGGAGTCCCCGGAAAGCACAAACTTGCAGACAGATGGAGATCTGAACCCTATGTCATCTGCAGGAAGTTGCCGGGCCTACCTGTCTACAATTTTGAAGCCAGAGGGAAAGGTAGGCCCACTGAAGACATGGCATCGAAACCACCTACTCCCACTTGCGGAGGCAGTTAGAATACCTCCCGTGGGAGACTCCCCTGAACCGGCCTCTATCTTGGATACTCCTAGGCCGAACACTCGGTCACAGACCTCCCGAGCTGAAAATGGAGAAGCCTCCCAACTTAGTGGAGATGAAGAGGGAGAACTTGATTGGCTGTGGTCTTCCCCAACTCCAGGAACTTCTATCATAGATCTTCCAGTCACCCAAGATACCACAGATGAAACACTGAACCCAGAGGCTACAGAGTTCATCCCCTTTAGTCCTTCAGCAGATTACTGGGAAGATGCCTATGATAGTTGCTCCGAGGAAGAGGAGCCTGTGGCGCCAGAGCCAGAGATTCCAGGAGAGCAAAGAGCTCGAAGAGTCATTCGACCTCCTAAGAAGCTGACCTACCCTCAGATGGGGAACAGTTCGGAAGACTCTGTAGTCACTGCTAGGAGAAATGCTGAGATTCTGGATCCCTCCACTGTCCATTTGGTGGAGGGCAACCCCAGCTCACTCTCTGGCACAGTTAGGCAGGCCACTCATGATAATGTGACCTGTGGGCAAGGGAATTCAACCCCTCAGTTATGGTGGGAATCCCCTATCCCAACATCGTTTTCAGAATTGTCCAGTGTTATATATAGTTGTTAAAATTTATCTTTGGGGACCAAAGAGTTTAAGTGGGGGGAGTGTGTAGCGGGGTATTCCCCTATATTGGGAAGAAACTACATCACCCATAACCCCATTCTTCACATGTTCCACCGCAGAGACTCATGGGAGGGGTTATAAAAGGAGGAGGCGAGGCCGGGCTCGGCCTCTTTGGGACACGAGACTTCACAGACGGATCCTCCTGTGTGGAGGTGTCGGAGTGCAAGGCCTGAAGCCTGAGGCCTTGCTCTGCATCAAAGAGCCTTCCACCCCCCCTCTGCGAGCCTGGGTGGCATCTGACTTTGTGCGCTACAGCCTTGTCGGATCGGGGGCCCGATCGTTGGAGAGATCGTGTGTGTGTGACACGGCCGGTGGAGGTTTCCCGGACTGGATCCGTAGTCCGGCGGGTGAGAGGGCATAAGCCCAGCTAAGATACTGTTACTGTATATAGGCCTATAGACTGCCGTGGCCTACAAGTTATTTTGATACCCCTATTGAAGAGCCTTGTCAGAACTGAGCTTGCGGCTTTATTTAACCAAGTTCTATACCCCTTGGATTACAAAGTTATACTCTGTTTAAAGTGCACCACCATTACAGACCTGCCGGTGAAGAAAGAAGGACTAAGTTAAATATTAGAACCAGGCCTGGTGGGGATTCTAGCGTGTTTAATCACTGCGCCATAGGGCACTTAGTTAACGGTCGCCCGTATGGCGCACCTGTAGCGTGTGTTACTACATAGTGTGTTAGAGTGGCAGGACGCTGCCCTTAGGAGTGATTATCTTGAACTGTGATTACTGTTACCCCTTTTATCCATATTGAGAAAATAAGTAAAACACTTTATCTATCACAATTCATTACTGTGTCCTTGCTTAGTTAGTACTAGCTGTGCCAGAAGGGGGTAGAGCCTATTGCCGGGGGTTGGCGGAGCTGCACTCAGGGCCCAAATCTAATTCTGCGGCCTCCTTAGTTGGCGGTATCGCTACATTTGTCTTTTTTTTTTTTTTTTTTTTTACATCACAGAAACCTGACATTGTAACAGAGGTGTGTAGACTTTTAGATCCTCTGTATAGCCTATATCTAAAGCCATTTTATTTATTTTTTGGTCAAGTAGGGAAGGGCTACAAAGCGCGTGTGATTATTATTTATTTATTTTTTTTGTTTTTTACTCTCTCTGCTCCATTGGAGAGAATTCCGTTCACTTGGCCAGTTGAAGACAAAAAGAAATCTAGGCTGATCTGGTGAATCTGGATTTCTGATGAAGTACACAGATGGTAGGCCAGTCATCAGATCTAAATCAAGGAGAACACCTTTGAGATGTGGTAGAACAGTAGGAATGTGCAGCTGACCAGTCTGCAAAGCTTGCATGATGCAATCATGTCAACATGTAACAAAATCTGAGAGGAATGTTAGTGGAATGTAGAATCCATGCAAACTAAAGCTGTTTTGACAGGAAAGGGAGTTCTCAACCAGTACTAGTGTCTTGTTCCTATTAAGTTGCTCAGTGAACGTAAATATGGAACATGTGTAAAATTTTTGAGTAATCTTTGAATTGCCAAAGGTATGTGTTAGGGCTGCAACTAACGATTATTTTCATAATCGTTTAGTTGGCCAATTTATTGTTTCGATTAATCGGATAAAATCATAAAAAAACGTAATATGCCATTTTTTTGTTTATTTAAAATAATAATGAAAAAACACCAATGGTGGGGGCACTATTCCCCCCCAGGAACACCAATGGTGGGGGCACTATTCCCCCCCAGGAACACCAATGGTGGGGGCACTATTCCCCCCCCAGGAACACCAATGGTGGGGGCACTATTCCCCCCCCAGGAACACCAATGGTGGGGGCACTATTCCCCCCCAGGAACACCAATGGTGGGGGCACTATTATCCCCCCCCCCAGGAACACCAATGGTGGGGGCACTATTATCCCCCCCCCCCCCCCCCCCAGGAACACCAATGATGGGGCACTTTTCCTGACAGAAATAGCAAAATTAATGTTTTGCTGTATTTTAAAAGTAAGCCGCTATATACATTATTATATTGC
This sequence comes from Rana muscosa, assembly GCA_029206835.1. Taxonomy (NCBI): domain Eukaryota; kingdom Metazoa; phylum Chordata; class Amphibia; order Anura; family Ranidae; genus Rana; species Rana muscosa. The sequence goes on from CM055116.1 coordinate 1,206,973,760, forward strand.
ACCTCGGTGCTCACGTGACCAGCTGCTTCTTTCCCCTCTCTCACCTCGAGGCAGCAAAGCGGGTGGGGCTGACATCAGCAGAGAGGAGAGGAGGAGAAAGGCGGACGTGCCCGGTCACAAGTGCGCCGCTATAAGAAGTATACAGCGGTGCCAACTTCTACATGGTATTGTAGCCGAAAGAACACACGGACGGAGGCAGAAAACTCACCGAGCAACTAAACGATAATGAAAATCGCTGTCAACGATTTTCATTATCGATTATTGATTTTATAAATTATTTGTTTCAGCCCTAGTATGTGTCATGGCTGTTCCTTTCCCACCTAACCAACGACATACAGAATACATCATGGCAGTCAAAGGTTCCATGATGTATAACAAGTTTGTAGCATGTCAGTGTAAGAAGGTCCAGTTCTGGCAGTGAGCAAGTGACACTGTAGATCAGGGAACACTTGGCTTGTGGTTTAAAGGAAGCTTGTCCTAAGCTGAGCAGGAGGCTGCCATTGCTGATTTCACATTCTAAAAACACGACTTGCATTCCTGTCATGATAATCTCATCACTCCAGTTCTCTTTTTAATCACTGACCTGGATCAAGCATAGAGAGATGGTTCTCCTGCATGCATGTGTCAGGTCAGGGCCTCAAACGTGCTAAAATCAAATCTGTTTTTTGAATGAGCTCAGCAATTCCGCCAGTTTCAGATTTGTTCAGAAGACGGAACTAGAGACTATGGGCTTGAGCAGAGCATGTGAATGGTGGAAGGTAATTGGAGACACTTGGCAGGTAGGCTGTTCTTCCTGTCTGACCGGTGTTGTGTTCCTTTAATGGGTTTAGAGGTGTCACAAGGTGATCCCAGGTGATTTATGTACGTGCTTTTAAGCATTGAACCATCACTTGATAAACATTATCAAATATCCATGTGTTTTTTTTCTTCTTCCTAGGCGGATGTGCTGCTTCTGTCCAGCTCTGAGCCAAACAGCTTGTGTTATGTAGAGACGGCAGAACTGGATGGGTACGAATGTTTTATCTGAGCCATCAAATGTGTCTCTATAGGAAGATATGTGAATAGTTTGTCTATCCTCCCTGTGCAGCCCCCACCTGCTCTGTCGGGTGTCATTCTTATAATATCCCAGCAATAAAAGAAACCTCAAGATAAAAATATGAAAGCCACCACTGCTGAATTTTTTTTTTAAGGTGCAAGTCCCAATGTATGTTATGCACATGCTTCTTCCAAGTCAGCGACTTACCAAGTGGTGGAGAAAGGATAAGGATGATCGTTCCAGGGCTTTCATCTTCGATAGGATGTCAACAGTGGCAGCTACTATATTTCCAGAGTCTATAAAAGTGTACATTTTTAATTAATGAAGTGTAGCCACCAAGTGTCAGCAGCATATCCTAGCATGCACACTTTGCAGAGAACCCTAGGAGACATATAAGCCAAGGTGACCCACTGTGGAAATACCTACCAGTTTAAGGAACTGAAGTTTTTTTCATTGGTCTGTGAGTCTGTCAATTCTAGTAATGGACCAATAAGGAGACAGAGAGGGTGGGCCTGAAGTCCGATTCCGTTCCTGACATTATTTTTTTGATTCTAGTGCAACCTCGAGTGTGGGAGCCATTTTAGCACTTTGGAAGCAATGTGTCGGAAGTTTTTGTTATAGATTGGAAGCGGTCTGCTACAGATTGGGTGATAAGCCATCTGCTCATTCCCAAATCCACCAGGACCCAACACTTTGTAGCTTGTTACTTGGTCAAAGTAGCCTACTGTTATGTCCCTTAGACACGGGGTCTCTCAGAGTTTTGCTAGCAATGCTAAAGTATCTGCTCAGCAAGTTACACACAGGCCAGATGAACTTCTTAACCATGGAAGGGTTTATTACTCACTCAGAACATGATGACTTGTTACATAGAGTCCTAATACAACAGGATTCTGTCATTACCAGATGTAATCCCTTCTGTCCATCATGCTGCTGCTGCTTCCAGTCTCACACACCACTCTCACTACTTCCTGGTACAGCCCCTTCCCAGCATGCATCAGGAGAAAAAGGTGAAGGGTCACACCGTGTTCCAGCACAAACATTACACCTACACATGCAGTTATATGTTCCCTTCTTTTCTCAATAAAATAAGATATGTTCCTGTTGTCTGTAGGCCTTCAGACTGGTCTCAGTATGTGGAGATGAATGCCTCTGACCTGACAGTTAAATACGCTTATTAGTGACTAATACAGAGCCCTGTTTGGCACCCAGTGGACCTTTTTGTCATCTTTATTGCCAATGTGCATCAGCCCTAAGACTGCCCTCAAAAACCTGTTTGCACTTCAATTTATTTACAATCATGAACCGTTGATCACAGTGTAATATAAGGCAACTCATTTAATGTGTTTTAGAGAAACAAATCTGAAGTTCAGAATGTCAATAGAAGTGACTGACAAGCTGCTGCAGGATGAGAAGTCGCTGGCTGATTTTGATGGTAAGTCTTCTGAGCTTAGACAACTTGGCAATGGTGAACTGCAGCATTCCATAACCTCCTGCAGCCAATAAAATAGATATGCTTTCTGAGAGACCTTTTACTATGTGCCTCTGTTTTCATAGCAATACCACCACTTCCCTGTTACAGCAGTTGTGCTTGAAGTCTAAATATGACTGTGCAATAGATTGCAGACCTTGACCCAGCGCCTTTGGTAATCGGCTCTCAGTAACAGACCTGGTCAAACACGCCCTTTCTCTGCAAACAGCATTTTTTTTTAGAATGTTTAAAATTATTTTCAAGTATATTGTTTTTTTTTTTTGTTTTTTTTTAGCAATTTATTCAGCAGATGTTAAGACTTGCACTTGTTCTTTTATTAAGTTTCCTTTTGTGCCAGTTTATATAGGTCTTCTGCATGCACATTCAGTTTTCAGGGTGCCTCCTTCTCCTTGCAGGGTCCTTTGGACTCCTGGAGTGTGCACTCCTAGGGAAGGACTACAGGGCACGGGCAGCATTCACACATCAACCATAGGTGTGCGCAGCCTGTTGCATTAGGGTGTGCACCTGAAAGCTCAAAAACACGGTACTGATCTCTCACTGTGTTCATTCAGAAAGGGAAGGGGCTGGTAAATGACATTACCCCTTCCCCAACTCATCCTGAAATATCATCTATGTGTGCCCACTGCAGTAGCCAATGGGAGAGGTGGGAAGCCAGCCATGCTGTGGGAGGGGACACCGGGCAGCAGGGGGAATCTGCACTGCAGGGAGTGATTAGGGTGTGCCTGGGCACACCCTGTGCGCACGCCTATGACATCAACAATACATTTCTCAAAGCCGTGCATAGAAGTGCACTGGCGCTATGCATGATGGGACATGTAAGCTAATAAATGGCACTAAGCATATAAGTAAGCATTCCCCAACAGGAAGTTCAGTGAAAAGGTGAACAGGAATGGGATTGATACTGTCAGAAAAGTGTTTTTTTGTTTTGTTTTTTAAATTGGCAATTTATACATTTTTATAAAGGATATGATTGCTGCACTGTGCAAGGCTTTAGCATGACCTTTTAACATGTGTAAATCTGTCACAAATCACATAATGGGGTTCGGGGGATAAGAGGAAAGAGGGTATAAGACTTTAATTGGGCTTTAATGCAGACACTTTTGTAACTTACGAGTTAAAAAATCCTAAATAGGTGTATAAAATATACTGTAAAATACTGGTAATTTTTTATTTTTTTGCCTGCGTTCCTTTTTAAAAATGAAATGAGTAATATTGGAAACAATGTGTTAATCTGTTGAGTATGAAGGAATGCAGAGGTATGAACAGTGACTGCTAACCAGGTCATAATGTGTAGGAATACTGAGCGCTGAGCCACAGCCAAATGTAGTCCGGGAGGAAAGTCACCCCAGAAAGAGAGCAGGATGACAGCAGAGAGATCTGTCACTGCCTGTTTGACAGCTGAGCTCTCATCTAGGACATGAATAGCTAAAACGCCTTGTTTTAATCAATCTAAGCAAATTGCCACAACTTCAGTGGCGGCCCGTCCATAGGGGGTGCCCGGGCGCCGCCCCCCCCCCCCCCTCCTGTGGTCACCATAAAAAAAAAAAAAAAACTCTTAAGTCTTTTTTTTACACATGGCGGCGTGACCATAGTGGGTGCAGAAGCGCCGCTACCGCTCGCTTCTGCGCCCGGCTGTCACTCACCACAACAATACATAGGTTCATGCATTGCATGAACCTATGTATTGCTGCCGCCCACTATTCAGATGGCTGGCCCCTTGAGCGCCGGCCATCTGAATCACAGCGTCTGGTTGGTCTATAGAAGTGCCTATCAGAGCCAGTAGGCTCTGATAGGCTTCCCGACTACAGCCTGAGGGCTGTAATCGGCTTCTAAATACCTAATGAGAGGACGCACAGGGGTGCGTTCCTTGGCCAATCAGGTTCACCGGGTCTGGTTACCGGTAACCTGATTGGCTGAAGTGACATCGAGGGCGGGAGAAGACAGTGCTGACTCGAGGAAGGTAAGTGCAGGGCTGGGGGGGAGAAACTGGCTGCATTATGAGGACAAACTGGCTGCATATGGGGGAGAAACTGGCTGCATTTGGGGGAGAAACTGGCTGCATTTGGGGGAGAAACTGGCTGCATTTGGGGGAGAAATTGGCTGCATTTGGGGGAGAAACTGGCTGCATATGGGGGAGAAACTGGCTGTATATGGGGGAGAAACTGGCTGCATTTGGGGGAGAAACTGGCTGTATATGGGGGAGAAACTGGCTGCATTTGGGGGAGAAACTGGCTGTATTATGGGGGAGAAACTGGCTGTATTATGGGGGAGAAACTGGCTGTATTATGGGGGAGAAACTGGCTGTATTATGGGGGAGAAACTGGCTGCATTTGGGAGAGAAACTGGCTGGGGGAGAAACTGGCTGGGGGAGAAACTGGCTGGGGGAGAAACTGGCTGGGGGAGAAACTGGCTGGGGGAGAAACTGGCTGTATTATGGGGGAGAAACTGGCTGTATTATGGGGGAGAAACTGGCTGTATTATGGGGGAGAAACTGGCTGGGGGAGAAACTGGCTGGGGGAGAAACTGGCTGTATTATGGGGGAGAAACTGGCTGTATTATGGGGGAGAAACTGGCTGTATTATGGGGGAGAAACTGGCTGTATTATGGGGGAGAAACTGGCTGTATTATGGGGGAGAAACTGGCTGTATTATGGGGGAGAAACTGGCTGTATTATGGGGGAGAAACTGGCTGCATTATGGGGGAGAAACTGGCTGGGGGAGAAACTGGCTGGGGGAGAAACTGGCTGGGGGAGAAACTGGCTGGGGGAGAAACTGGCTGGGGGAGAAACTGGCTGGGGGAGAAACTGGCTGGGGGAGAAACTGGCTGGGGGAGAAACTGGCTGGGGGAGAAACTGGCTGTATTATGGGGGAGAAACTGGCTGGGAGAGAAACTGGCTGGGGGAGAAACTGGCTGGGGGAGAAACTGGCTGGGGGAGAAACTGGCTGGGGGAGAAACTGGCTGGGGGAGAAACTGGCTGTATTATGGGGGAGAAACTGGCTGTATTATGGGGGAGAAACTGGCTGTATTATGGGGGAGAAACTGGCTGGGGGAGAAACTGGCTGGGGGAGAAACTGGCTGGGGGAGAAACTGGCTGGGGGAGAAACTGGCTGTATTATGGGGGAGAAACTGGCTGGGGGAGAAACTGGCTGTATTATGGGGGAGAAACTGGCTGGGGGAGAAACTGGCTGTATTATGGGGGAGAAACTGGCTGGGGGAGAAACTGGCTGTATTATGGGGGAGAAACTGGCTGGGAGAGAAACTGGCTGGGAGAGAAACTGGCTGGGAGAGAAACTGGCTGGGGGAGAAACTGGCTGGGGGAGAAACTGGCTGGGGGAGAAACTGGCTGGGGGAGAAACTGGCTGGGGGAGAAACTGGCTGGGGGGAGAAACTGGCTGGGGGAGAAACTGGCTGTATTATGGGGGAGAAACTGGCTGTATTATGGGGGAGAAACTGGCTGTATTATGGGGGAGAAACTGGCTGGGGGAGAAACTGGCTGGGGGAGAAACTGGCTGGGGGAGAAACTGGCTGTATTATGGGGGAGAAACTGGCTGGGGGAGAAACTGGCTGGGGGAGAAACTGGCTGGGGGGAGAAACTGGCTGGGGGGAGAAACTGGCTGGGGGAGAAACTGGCTGTATTATGGGGGAGAAACTGGCTGTATTATGGGGGAGAAACTGGCTGTATTATGGGGGAGAAACTGGCTGTATTATGGGGGAGAAACTGGCTGTATTATGGGGGAGAAACTGGCTGTATTATGGGGGAGAAACTGGCTGGGGGAGAAACTGGCTGGGGGAGAAACTGGCTGGGGGAGAAACTGGCTGGGGGAGAAACTGGCTGTATTATGGGGGAGAAACTGGCTGTATTATGGGGGAGAAACTGGCTGTATTATGGGGGAGAAACTGGCTGCATTATGGGGGAGAAACTGGCTGCATTATGGGGGAGAAACTGGCTGTATTATGGGGGAGAAACTGGCTGTATTATGGGGGAGAAACTGGCTGTATTATGGGGGAGAAACTGGCTGTATTATGGGGGAGAAACTGGCTGCATTATGGGGGAGAAACTGGCTGCATTATGGGAGAGAAACTGGCTAGGGGAGAAACTGGCTGGGGGAGAAACTGGCTGGGGGAGAAACTGGCTGTATTATGGGGGAGAAACTGGCTGTATTATGGGGGAGAAACTGGCTGTATTATGGGGGAGAAACTGGCTGGGGGAGAAACTGGCTGGGGGAGAAACTGGCTGGGGGAGAAACTGGCTGTATTATGGGGGAGAAACTGGCTGTATTATGGGGGAGAAACTGGCTGTATTATGGGGGAGAAACTGGCTGCACTATGGGGGAGAAACTGGCTGCACTATGGGGGAGAAACTGGCTGCACTATGGGGGAGAAACTGGCTGCACTATGGGGGAGAAACTGGCTGCATTTGGGGGAGAAACTGGCTGCATTTGGGGGAGAAACTGGCTGCATTTGGGGGAGAAACTGGCTGCATTTGGGGGAGAAACTGGCTGCATATGGGGGAGAAACTGGCTGCATATGGGGGAGAAACTGGCTGCATATGGGGGAGAAACTGGCTGTATTATTGGGGGACAAACTGGCTGCATATGGGGGAGAAACTGGCTGCATATGGGGGAGAAACTGGCTGTATTATTGGGGGACAAACTGGCTGCATTTGGGGGAGAAACTGGCTGCATTTGGGGGAGAAACTGGCTGTATTATGGGGGAGAAACTGGCTGTATTATGGGGGAGAAACTGGCTGTATTATGGGGGAGAAACTGGCTGTATTATGGGGGAGAAACTGGCTGTATTATGGGGGAGAAACTGGCTGCATTATGGGGGAGAAACTGGCTGCATTATGGGAGAGAAACTGGCTGGGGGAGAAACTGGCTGGGGGAGAAACTGGCTGGGGGAGAAACTGGCTGTATTATGGGGGAGAAACTGGCTGTATTATGGGGGAGAAACTGGCTGTATTATGGGGGAGAAACTGGCTGTATTATGGGGGAGAAACTGGCTGTATTATGGGGGAGAAACTGGCTGGGGGAGAAACTGGCTGGGGGAGAAACTGGCTGGGGGAGAAACTGGCTGGGGGAGAAACTGGCTGGGGGAGAAACTGGCTGGGGGAGAAACTGGCTGGGGGAGAAACTGGCTGGGGGAGAAACTGGCTGGGGGAGAAACTGGCTGGGGGAGAAACTGGCTGGGGGAGAAACTGGCTGGGGGAGAAACTGGCTGGGGGAGAAACTGGCTGGGGGAGAAACTGGCTGCATTATGGGGGAGAAACTGGCTGCATTATGGGGGAGAAACTGGCTGCATTATGGGGGAGAAACTGGCTGCACTATGGGGGAGAAACTGGCTGCATTTGGGGGAGAAACTGGCTGCATTTGGGGGAGAAACTGGCTGCATATGGGGGAGAAACTGGCTGCATATGGGGGAGAAACTGGCTGTATTATTGGGGGACAAACTGGCTGCATTTGGGGGAGAAACTGGCTGCATATGGGGGAGAAACTGGCTGCATATGGGGGAGAAACTGGCTGTATTATTGGGGGACAAACTGGCTGCATTTGGGGGAGAAACTGGCTGCATTTGGGGGAGAAACTAGTGGCATTTGGGCACAGTGGCTGCGTTTTAATGGGCACAGTGGCGGCAATTGATGATTTATTTATTTTTTTCAGTTTGTTTGCGCCCCGCCAAAAAATTCGAGCACCAGCCGCCACTGCACAACTTGCTATGCCATTTGAAACGGTTAAAGCTGATATCTGGGCACAAAAACAATATATTTCTAATGTGTGTGTGTGTGTGTAAAATACATATATACTCTCTAAATCCATTTTTGTAAATATTTTATTATGTATTTTCTTGTGACAACACTGAAGAAATTACACTTTGCTACAAAGTAGTGAGTGTACAGCTTGTATAAAGGCCCGTACACACGGTCGGACTTCCATCGGATTTTTCTGTGTTTTTTTGTCCGAACGGAGTTGGTCGGGAACACCCATAGCATACACACGCTCGGACTTTTCTGCAAACTTTCCCAAAACTTTTTGCAATATCACAAGGTTTTTCTGCTCTTTTCTGCTCTTTTCTGCTCTTTACCGCCACCCTTTGGTCAACTTCTGCTATTGTTGGTTGATTTTAACATTAGTTGTTTTGTCCATCGGACAAAACTCCGATGGTTTTCTGTACACACGGTCGGACTTTGCTCCATCGGACTTTTGTTGGGCAAAAGTTTGTCCGTTTGCAGACCCAACTTTTGTCCGATGAAAAAAACAAAAAAAGTTTGTCCGATGCAGCGTGCGTACACACGGTCGGATTGTTGGTCCAACTTGCTCAAAATGAAGTTTGTTGACCAAAAGTCCGACCGTGTGTACGGGGCTTAACAGTGTAAATTTGTTGTCCCCTCAAAATAACTCAGAACACTAATGTCTAATGCCATTAATGTCTAAACCACTGGCAACAAAAGTGAGTACACCCCTAAGTGAAAATGTCCAAATTGGGCCCAAATTGTCATTATTTTGTGTGGCCACCATTATTTTCCAGCACTGCCTTAACCCTCTTGGGCATGGAGTTCCCCAGAGCTTCACAGGTTTCCACTGGAGTCCTCTTCCATTCCTCCATGATGACATCACAGAGCTGATGGATGTTAGAGACCTTGCTCTCCTCCACCTTCCATTTGAGGATGTCCCACAGATGCTCAATAGGGTTTAGGTCTGGAGACATGCTTGGCCAGTCCATCACCTTTACCCTCAGCTTCTTTAGCAAGACAGTGGTCGTCTTGGAGGTGTGTTTGGGGTCGTTATGTTGGAATACTGCCCTGCGGCCCAGTCTCCGAAGGGAGGGGGTCATGCTCTGCTTCAGTATGTCACAATACATGTTGGCATTCATGATTCCCTCAATGAACTGTAGCTCCCCAGTGCCAGTAGCACTCATGCAGCCCCAGACCATGACTCTCCCACCACCACGCTTGACTGTAGTTAAGACACACTTGTCTTTGTACTCCTCACCGGGTTGCCACCACACACACTTCACACCATCTGAACCAAATAAGTTTATCTTGGTCTCATCAGACCACAGGACATGGTTCCAGTAATCCATGTCCTTAGTCTGCTTGTCTTTAGCAAACTGTTTGCTGGCTTTCTTGTGCATCATCTTTAGAAGAGGCTTCCTTCTGGGACGACAGCCATGCAGACCAATTTGATGCAGTGTGTGGCGATTGGTCTGAGCACTGGCAAGCTGACCCCCCCCCCCCCCCCCCCACCCCTTCAACCTCTGCAGCAATTCTGGCAGCACTCATACGTCTATTTCGCAAAGACAACCTCTGAATATGACGCTGAGCACGTGCACTCAACTTCTTTGGTCGACCATGGCGAGGCCTGTTCTGAGTGGAACCTGTCCTGTTAAACCGCTGTATGGTCTTGGCTACCGTGCTGCAGCTCAGTTTCAGGGTCTTGGCAATCTTCTTATAGCCTAGGCCATCCTTATGTAGAGCAACAATTCTTTTTTTTTTCAGCTGCTCTTTAGAGTTCTTTACCATGAGGTGCCATGATGATCTTCCAGTGACCACTATGAGAGAGTGAGAGCGATAACACCAAATTTAACACACCTCAGTCACTCCTGAGACCTTGTAACACTAACAAGTTACATGACGACGAGGAGGGAAATGGCAAATTGTGCCCAATTTGGACATTTTCACCTAGGGCTGTACTCACTTTTGTTGCCAGCGGTTTAGACATTTATGGCTGTGTGTTGTTATACAAGCTGTACACTCACTACTTTTACATTGTAGCAAAGGGCTACTTCTTTAGTGTTGTCGCATGAAAAGGTATAATAAAATATTTACAAAAATGTGAGGGGGTGTACTCAATTTTGTGAGTTAAATATTTTTTTTATGTATGTATGTAGTCAAAAAGTATAGGGGCGCCTACCTTTTTATACGCACATGAACTTTAATGGCATCCCAGTCTTAGTCCGTAGGGTTCAATATTGAGTTGGCCCACCCTTTGCAGCTATAACAGCTTCAACTCTTTGGCTGTGCATTGTTAATAAGAAAGCAGAGGGACTGGCAGGATCACCAGGGATTTCCCATAAAGGAAGTAATATAAAGAGAACAGGAGATTTTCTCATACAAGTACATGGTACAGCAGGCGCATACAAGGAATATGACATGTTGATTTGACATCTTTTTAAGGATGAGATTCACTCAAAAATTAGAACTTCCTTGTATAAAAATATAACAAGTGTTTTAATAACACATTAGCAAATGATTACAGATAAACAATATAATACAAAGGGGGAAGGCATTCATGTTCCATCCTTCTACAGTGTAACTATAAGCTTGATAAATTTTTATATCTTTCATTTGACTAAAAATTGTATTTATTTTTTATTAAAAAAAAAGGGGGGGTTGCCATCTGGGGCCCTGGGGACCTCCGGGCTTCTGGGCCCCTTACAAAAAAAAAAAAAAAAGGGGGGGTTGCCACCCGGGCTCCTGGGGACCTCCGGGCCCCTTACAGGTGTACTGCCTGTACACCCCCTGATGGCGGCCCTGGTTCTTTCTTATATTGATGTCCTCCTAATCAGGAAAGATTAATATTGTAAAGTGCTGGCGCTATATAAATCCTGTATAACCATTATACAGTAAAAAATGTATCTACTCTTCTATCATATTGAATCTGCATTCAATTACTGGTTTTAGTAATGACTAAGGGCCGGTTCACACTGCTGCATGGTGCGAAATCGCATGTGATTCGCACAGCAGTGCAAATCACATGCGATGTCCGTGCAATGCGAATTCAGCCATACAGATAGTATTTTGGAGTGTGTAATAGGAGGCGCCCCCTATTACACACACCAAATTAGACAGACAGCACTTGGCACTTTTAGGGGAGCAGCTTATTCATATAATTAAATTTTATCACTAAGCACTTTTAGCTATTCCAATAGCGTGAGGTTCTTTCACTCTACATACAGATAGTATGGCTGAATTTGCATCACATTCGGACCAAACTAGCACAGGACCCTTGTTTTTTTTGGTCATCTTCTTCCTCCATTCATCCACCCGACTGACCACTAGGGGGACTGAGAGCCTTTAGCAGCTCTGCCCCTCGACTTCGGCATGCTCTGCCTCCTGACATCGCCAATATTGATTTTTTTTTTTTTTTTTTTTTTACTATCTTCAAATCACATTTTTAAAACGTATCTTTTTAAAATGAGCATATTCTGTCTGACTTGTTTTTATCATTGAATGTTTATGTAATGTATATTTATAATGTTTATGCTTTGTTGCTATTCTTGTAAGGTGACCATGGGTGTTCTAAAAGGCGCCTATAAATAAAATATGTGTAGCGGGGTCTTCAAAGTTAGTGGGATACACCTGGGGGTAGAGTGACCCAGGTGTGTAATTATGGCAGGGTTTAGACCCCTTTTTGTTATTCGTGGAGGATTGGGTGGTGCAATATTCTCCTTTGCCTGTGGGTGGCGGAGTACCTACAGGCTTGAGGTAGAATCACTACCACAGTGCTACCCTTCTTTGTCCCTTCCTGGAGATGGTACGGCTGGGGCGGGGAACCTGCCGTAGTATCGACGGGAGGAGATAAAAGGGGGAGACGCCCTTGCCACGAGGTCTGTCTTCGGGGATCATCTCTTCACGCACCCAGGCACCTTCAGCCTGGGTGCGGGCGATTCAAGGTTCCCGGCCTAGGCGCCCTAGGCCTGGCCGGGATGAAGTTGGGGTTCCATCCCAGGCATCTTCAGCCTGGGGTGAGGTACTATTGAGGAGGCCTGGGGCCCAGTGACTTCGACCGGGTCCCGCAAGGGTGAAGTGGTTCCAGGGCGCCCCTTGCGAGGGGACCCGCATCTGAGGTGAGGAGGCTGGGGAGGTCACTCGTTCGAAGACCCAGTGTAGTGTCAACCCGGTGACGGATGGGCCTTCGGTAACTCCCTTGGAGGACATCTTCCCCTGATAGGGGCCGCAACGCAACGGAGGTATTCATGTCAAGACTCCTACAACCCTTGGTCATAGCACAGGGGGTGTAGGGACCCAGATCAGTATAGTGCCTAGAACCTGCTCATCCCACCGTATCATGCCATCGCATTGCCTGTATGTGGAGATACGAAATAAACCAACAGTTGGACTGTGATCGGTGTATGGACTCTGTTAATGGGAGCAAAGGGTGGTTTGGTGGTTTCTGCACAACAGACTCGGTACATGCCCAGGACACACCGGCCCGAGGAAACATCAGGTATTGGCCTTCACCTCCCCCACAGTTATGGGGAGGACATGGGCCGTAGTGCACCTCACTCTGTCGCGTGACATACCCCTAGCTAAAGAGGACGGGGGGAGGCCGCTACATATATAATTATTCTGTTTCTTCTGGATGATTCCAGCACTGTGACCCTCCTTTTTAACTGGCATAGAATGGTAGTATTCACATAATAATTATAAGATGTCCAGAGCACTCCACCCCCCATTACATCAGATGTCAAAAGACGCCCACCATCAGAAGTCAAGAGTCCCCCACCCTCCCTTACATCACAGTGCACGGCCCTTACCCTGTGTTGCTGCTTGTAAGAATCTGGGAACGGAGCTGGGAAGCAAAAAGTGCAGGTTCTGGAGGAGGACCAGAGGAGTGCTGGAGTCAGCTGAATGCTGAGACCAGGGGAGGCGAAGACAATGGGGTGCTTCAGCTGCACAGGATCTGTAAAAGGAGTTCTGTCCTCTCTGCTGCCTACTGTTGGGGCAGGAGGGAGGGTTGCAGAGACGAGTGTTTCCACGGCTGCATGGAGAAGCACAAGATCTGGTGGAGGAGTTGTGTCCTCCTCTCTGATTCTGACTGGGTGGAGGGGTACCGAGACGAGCCTCTTCTCCACTGCTTCACAGAGGAGCGCAGGATCCAACTAAGGAGCTGTGTCCTCCTTTCTGCAGCTGGCCATATTCAACCTTGTGTTTGACAAGTGTTCTAGACTAAATCATCATAGTGTATATTTTTATGTAGTCTCTATAAAGTCTGTGTACTTTCCCAACCATAAAACTATAGAAATCAATCATTTAGCCCTGGTTCACACTGGTGCGATTTGACATGTCAAATTGTCAAAATTTGCCGCAAATTGCGGGCAATGGCACCGTCCTAATCGGTGCGACGCTGCACCGATTACAAAAAGTAGTTTCTGTACTACTTTTTGCGATTTCAGCCACGATTTACATTGACATCTGTGTCAGATGTCTCTGTAATCGTGGCTGGAATCGGGACTGACAGGCAGGAGTGGAATCGTGCGAGTTCAGCTGAACTCGCATGGCTTCACTCCCGCAGCCCAGTGTGAACCTGGGCTAATAGGGTCCTTATCTCTGGAAATAATGCCCACGTTCTAGTTTAGTGAGCTGAGCCTTTTATCTCGGTGTATAGGTGAAATGAATCCAGTTGTTGTCATTTTTTCCCCTCCATTAGGAAAGCTTGGAAGGTAACCTGTAAATCATCCAGTCATTTACCTTTGTGCTGCTAGATGACCATTGAGGCGAGGCAAATGTTCCTGAAACACTTCAGCTATGTGCAGCTCGGCTTGTTTTAAACTTTGAAGGAGGAATTTAAATACAGTGTGTGGGGTTGTTTTTCAAGCCTTGTAGGCAGAGATTCTGGTTGGCTGAAAAGTAAAAAGTACCCCATCCTGCCTGGATGATTTTAACCCCTTAATATAGCATTTCGGAGGGCCCCCAATTTTAACTCCCTCGTGCAGCTTGAACACGTCAGCAGGACACGATTTCATCTTAAAAATTTTCATAGAAAAATTGTACAATAATCAACACTTGTAGCCCTTACCCTGAGGCTCCATTCACACTTGTGCAATTTGTTATGTGACTTTGGACATCAAAGTCGCATGACAAAACGCACCCCATTCTTTTCGGTGCAACTTAAAGTTGCAATGACTTTGAAAAGGTGCCTGCTCTACTTTGGTGCTACTTTTTGATGCAACTTTGGTCCATAGAATGTATATTGCACCAAAAGTCGTATCAGTCATGCTCTAAAGTAGCACTGGAAATCTTGCGACTTTGGAAACGCGCTAATGTGAATGGAACTGTGTTTGTTGGTGTTTTTTTTTTCAACTTTACAAACTGTCCATCTCTTTTTATATTTTAATTAATGTAAAATAATTATTTGACATTTTTTTTACAGAGTGCACCTGTGACCTATGCTTTGTTTTTATAGTCAGAACACAACAGTTGCTGCAGCTTTTTAGCCTGTCTCTCTCTAACTGAAAGTTTCTATACAGAGAGCAATAATATGGGGCTTGGGGGAGTAAGTTCTTTCACCCATTTAGCTTTAGCTATTCAGCTCTGTGTCCAGGCTTCTTCAGCAATGCAATTAAAGTTAGCCTGGTAAACGTGGATTTGAAGCGCTGTGGCTATATGGAATATTAGTTATATGAAAAATCCCCCAAAAATAATGTCTTGAGCATAATGAATAGTGTGTGTGTGTGTGTGTGTATGTATATATGTATATATGTATATATGTATATATGTGTGTGTGTATGTATGTATGTATGTATATAGTGCCTTGCAAATGTATTCACCCCCTTAGCTTTTTACCTATTTTGTTACATTACAGCCTTTAGTTAAAAAAAAATTAGATGAATTATATGTGATGGATCAGAATACAATAGTCTAAGTTGTTGAAGTAAAATTAGAAAAATATATACATAAAACTATTTTTCAGAAATAAAAAACTGATAATTGGCATGTGCGTATGTATTCACCCCCTTTGTTATGAAACCCATAAAAAGCTCTGGTGCATCCAATTACCTTCAGAAGTCACATAATTAGTGAAATGATGTCCACCTGTTTGCAATCTAAGTGTCACATGATCTGTCATTACATTGAAAGGCCCCAGAGGCTGCAACACCTAAGCAAGAGGCACCACCCAACCAAACACTGGCGTGAAGACCAAGGAACTCTCCAAACAAGTAAGGGACAATGTTGTTGAGAAATACAAGTCAGGGTTAGGTTATAAAAAAAAAATATCCAAATCTTTAAGGATCCCTAGGAGCTATCAAATCTATCATAACCAAATAGAAAGAACATGGCACACAAAAAACCTGCCAAGAGACGGCCGCACACCAAAACTCACTAACCGGGCAAGGAGGGCATTATTCAGAGAGGCAGCACAGAGACCAAAGGTAACCCTGGAGGAGCTGCAGAGTTCCACAGCAGAGACTGGAGTATCTACATAGGACGTCAATAGAGTTGGGCTTTATGGCAGAGTGACCAGAAGAAAGTCATTACTTTCAGCAAAAAACAAAATGGCACATTTTGAGTTTGCGAAGAGGCATGTGGGAGACTCCCAAAATGTATGGAGGAAGGTGCTCTGGTCTGATGAGACTAAAATTTTACTTTTTGGCCGTCAAAGAAAACGCTATGTTTGGCGCAAACCCAACACAACACATCACCCAAAACACCATCACCCACAGTGAAACATGGTGGTGGCAGCATCATGCTGTGGGGATTTTTTTCAGCAGTCAGGACTGGGAAACTGGTCAGAGTTGAGGGAAAGATGGATGGTGCTAAATACAGGGATATTCTTGAGCAAAACCTGTACCACTCTGTGTGTGATTTGAGGCTAGGATGGAGGTTCACCTTCCAGCAGGACAATGACCCCAAACACACTGCTAAAGCAACACTTGAGTGGTTGAAGGGGAAACGTGTAAATGTGTTGGAATGACCTTGTCAAAGCCCAGACCTCAATCCAATAGAAAATCTGTGGTCAGACTTAAAGATTTCTGTTCACAAGCGCAAACCATCCAACTTGAAGGAGCTGGAGCAGTTTTTCAAGGAGGAATGGACAAAAATCCCAGTGGTAAGATGTGGCAAGCTCATAGAGACTTATCCAAAGCGACTTGGAGCTGTGATAGCCGCAAAAAGGTGGCTCTACAAAGTATTGACTATAGGGGGGTGAATAGTTATGCACATTGACTTTTTCTGTTATTTTGTCCTATTTGTTGTTTGCTTCACAATAAAAAAATAAACATCTTCAAAGTTGTGGGCATGTTCTGTAAATTAAATAATGAAAATCCTCAAACAATCCATGTTAAATCCAGGTTGTGGGGCAACAAAATACGAAAAATGCCAAGGGGGTGAATACTTTTGCAAGGCTGTGTGCGTGTGTGCGTGTGTGTGCGTGTGTGTGCGTGTGTGTGCGTGTGTGTGCGTGTGTGCGCGTGTGTGTGCGTGTGTGTGTGTGTGTGTGTGTGTGTGTGTATATACAGTGGAACCTCGGATTACGAGCATAATGCGTTCCAGGAGAATGCTCGTAATCCAAAGTACTCGCATATCAAAGCGAGTTTCCCCATTGGAGTCCATGGAAACAAAAATAATTAGTTCCGCATTGACTTCAATGGTATGCAATGAGACCGACCCCTCCCACCTTGAGGTTAATAGTTGTCTTCCATACAAGAAATTTCTTTAGATTACTAGAGGGTGCCCTATCAAATACAATAAAATATAGGATCGTTGGCTGAATATGTCAACCACTTATACTTGATAGGGCGTATGTCAGTAGTGTATTTAGGTTTTGTGCTGCCCTAGGCCTGACTAAACTCGTGAACCCCCCAATTTAAATATGACCCACCCCTTCCTGTCAAGGCCACACCCCTTTCTGTTTAAGACCCACCCTGAAATTTTCGAACGGGGACACTAGTTCTGAGGGCCTGGGGGGGCAATGGATTCCCTTAATTTGCATAGATTTCCTCTCACTTCCTGTTTGGCTATAGAGCAGGAAGTCAAGGGAAATCTCTGCATTGGGACAGGGATGGTAAAAAATAAACTGGCAGGGGCTATAACCCTCTCTTGCGCTATCCAAAATCAAAAAAAAAAGGTGTTGCCTATAGTTCTACTTTAAGCACAAATTTCTGATAATTTTATGGAGAGGACTAGGAAGATATAACCATGACAATGGTGCAGCAGAAAACATGTAGCACAATGAGGAAGGTTTATGGTCCAGGCTGATAGGACAGTCAAAATTAGAAGCAGCTTGCATTACACTAACAGTGTAGCGCAAGCCGGCGGGGACTCTTTCCGTGCTGCCCCCCTGCAAAGTGCTGCCCTAGGCCTGGGCCTTGTTGGCCTAGGCCAGGATACAGCATTGGTGTATGTACTTCCTCTGGGTACTCTAGGACCTACCAGGTGTCCCCTTGAAGCACAATCAAATGTAACAAATGTATTCATGTATCTGACCTGATATTTGTTTATTACTCTATTCATGTCCGTTTTTCTGTCTCTAATGCTATGACATGCATATTTAACCTGTATGTACGTATTGCCGAATAAGACCTTTTTTGAACGTAAAAAATAAAAAAAATAGTAGGAACCTGAGCTAGGTACCGGGTCAGTGCAGATTTGGTTTTATTTTTCCAGTATTGTGAGTGTTTGTTTTTTAACCACTTAACGACCGCCCACTGTAAATATACGTCGGCAGAATGGCACCGACAGGCAGAATCACGTATATGTACGTGATTGCCTTTGTATAGTTGGGGGGTCCGATCGGACCCCCCTTCTTTACAGTGGGTGGTCGTTTTACCTTCGGGAGCGATCCGGCATGAGGGGACGGCCGTTCGATTCCGGCCACCCCCTCTCGATCACTCCCGGCGAATGAGAGCTTCCCCTGCCTGTGTGCTTGTTTACACAGGCTGGAGGAAGTGATGTCATCTCTCCTGCGGCGCTCACATATACCGAGCGCCGTACAGGAGAAGATGCAGGTTAGTACACAAAACAGCACACTGACACCAGGACACATAGGCACATAAATCGCCCCCCCCAGGCCCCCCCAGACACCCCCAGATCACCCCCCAGCCCCCCCCAGCCCCCAGTCACAGTGTCACTGATTGCAGTGACCATTTATTTAGTGATCACTGCAATCAGTGACATTTGTGACTGTAAAAGTGTCACTACATTTAGTTTTAGGTCCAGTGTAGCCCCCTAACCCCCCCCCCCCCCTAATAAAGGTTTAACCCCCTGATCACCCCCCAGGTAACCCTTTCACCCCCTAGCACCGCCGTCGCTAAGCAATCATTTTTCTGATCGATGTCTTAGCGTCGGTGATGCTGATCGGTAGCCAGTAATTTTTTTTAGGTTCGCCGCAGGTTTTTATAGCGTCGGGTACCCCCATATATTACCTAATAAAGGTTTAACCCCCTTGATCGCCCCCCCAGGTAACCCTTTCACCCCCTATCACCACTGTCACTAAGCGATAGTTTTTCTGATCGATGTCTTAGCGTCGGCGATGCTGATCGGTAGCCAGTAATTTTTTTTAGGTTCACCGCAGGTTTTTATAGCGTCGGGTACCCCATATATTACCTAATAAAGGTTTAACCCCCTTGATCACCCCCCAGGTAACCCTTTCACCCCCTAGCACCGCCGTCGCTATGCGATCATTTTTCTGATCGATGTCTTAGCGTCGGTGATGCTGATCGGTAGCCAGTAATTTTTTTTAGGTTCGCCGCAGGTTTTTATAGCGTCGGGTACCCCCATATATTACCTAATAAAGGTTTAACCCCCTTGATCGCCCCCCAGGTAACCCTTTCACCCCCTATCACCACTGTCACTAAGCGATAATTTTTCTGATCGATGCTTAGCGTCGGCGATGCTGATCGGTAGCCAGTAATTTTTTTTAGGTTCGCCGCAGGTTTTTATAGCGTCGGGTACCCCCATATATTACCTAATAAAGGTTTAACCCCCTTGATCACCCCCCAGGTAACCCTTTCACCCCCTAGCACCGCCGTCGCTATGTGATCATTTTTCTGATCGATGTCTTAGCGTCGGTGATGCTGATCGGTAGCCAGTAATTTTTTTTAGGTTCGCCGCAGGTTTTTATAGCGTCAGGTACCCCCATATATTATCTAATAAAGGTTTAACCCCCTGATCGCCCCCCAGGTAACCCTTTCACCCCCTATCACCACTGTCGCTAAGCGATCGTTTTTATGATCGTTGTCTTAGTGTCGGTGATGCCGATAGGTAGCCAGTAATTTTTTTTTAGGTTCGCCGTCAGGTTTTTATATAGCGTCAGGTACCCCCATATATTACCTAATAAAGGTTTTAACCCCCTAATTGCCCCTAGTTAACCCTTTCACCAGTGATCATCATATAAGTGTTACGGGTGACGCTGGTTAGTTAGTTTGCTTTTTATAGTGTCAGGGCACTCGCCGTATATAACCCAATAAAGGTTTAACCCCCTGATCTCCCGGTGGGTGATATCAATTAGGTTTTAGCGTCAGAGAGGGTCTGCGTCACACCCCAGGCAGCGTCAGGTTAGTGCCAGTAGCACTAACACCCACGCGTGAAGCATACACCCCCCTTAGTGGTATAGTATCTGAACAGATCAATATCTGATCTGATCAGATCTATACTAGCGTCCCCAGCAGTTTGGGGTTCCCAAAAACGCAGTGTTAGCGGGATCAGCCCAGATACCTGCTAGCACCTGCGTTTTGCCCCTCCGTCCAGCCCAGGCCACCCAAGTGCAGTATCGATCGATCACTGTCACTTGCAAAACACAACACACATAACTGCAGCGTTCGCAGAGACAGGCCTGATCCCTGCGACTCCAGTGCTGTAGGAAGTGATTTCACCACCACAGTTAAAAAAAAGCATATATGCCGAAGCATTGGGGCAGCAGGAGCGGAGGAGCGATTTTGCTCCTAATGCCGCGTACATACGGTCGAAATTCTGACGGAGGCTTGCCCGTGGAAAAGTCTGACCATGTGTACGCGGCATAACTTTTGCGAGAAGATGCCCCCATGCTTCGGCATATATAAATGGTGCATGTATGCCCATCATTAGAAGTGGGTGGATGAAGGGTGGTATTCTAATGGTGGGCATACCCACCGATCAATCTTTTTTTTTCGTTCAGCCAACAGGCTGCATGAAAAAAAAGATTACAATACATGTCCAACAAGGACCAGCAACGTACTGGTATGTTGCTGGACTTTGAATGTTTATACCAGAATGATGCCTGCGGGTTTAGGTATCATCTTGGTATCATTCTTTTCAGCCAGCGGCCGGCTTTCATGTAAAAGCAATCCTAGCGGCTAATTAGCCTCTGGACTGCTTTTACAAGCAGTGGGAGGGAATGTCCCCCCCCCCGGATATAAAAAGCGCCATTGGGAAATTGGGAAAGCATTTTATCACACCGATCTTGGTGTGGTCAGATGCTTTGAGGGCAGAGAAAAGATCTAGGGTCCAATAGACCCCAGTTTTTTCAAAAAAGAGTACCTGTCATTACCTATTGCTATCATAGGGGATATTTACATTCCCTGAGATAACAATAAAAGTGATAAAAATAAATAAATATGGAAGCAACAGTTTAAAAATAAAATAAAAAAGCAAAATTAATAATAAAAAAAAAAAAAAAAAAAAAAAAAGCACCCCTGTCCTGCCCTGCTCTTGCCCAATTGTGAACGCAAGCGTCGGTCTGGCGTCATATGTAAACAGCAATTGCACCATGCATGTGAGGTATCACCGCGAAGGTCAGATCGAGGGCAGTAATTTTAGCAGTAGACCTCCTCTGTAAATCTAACGGGGTAACATGTAAATGCTTTTAAATGTTTTTAAAAATGTATGTAGTTTGTCGCCAATGCGCGTTTGTGCGAAATTTTAAAGCATGTCGTGTTTGGTATCTATGTACTCGGCCTAAGATCATCTTTTTTATTTCATCAAACATTTGGGCAATATAGTGTGTTTTAGTGCATTAAAATTAAAAAAAGTGTATTTTTTCCCCAAAAAATGCGTTTGAAAAATCGCTGCGCAAATACTGTGTAGAAAAAAAAAATGCAACACCCACCATTTTATTCTGTAGGGCCTTTGCTTTAAAAATATATATAATGTTTGGGGGTTCAACATAATTTTCTTGCAAAAAAAAAATATGTTTTCATGTAAACAAAAAGTGTCAAAAAGGGCTTTGTCTTCAAGTGGTTAGAAGAGTGGATGTAAGCTTCCTAATGTTGTGTATAAAATGCCAGAACAGTTCAAAACCCCCCAAAATGACCCCATTTTGGAAAGTAGACACCCCAAGCTATATACTGAGAGGCATGTCGAGTCCATGGAATATTTTATATGTTGACACAAGTTGCGGAAAAAATAATTTTTTTTTTTTTTTTTGCACAAAGTTGTCACTAAATGATATATTGCTCAAACATGCCATGGGCATATGTGGAATTACACCCCAAAATACATTCTGTTGCTTCTCCTGAGTACGGGGATACCACATGTGTGAGACTTTTTGGGAGCCTAGCCGCGTACGGGACCACAAAAACCAATCACCGCCTTCAGGCTTTCTAAGGGTGTCAATTTTTGATTTCACTTCTCACTGCCTATCACAGTTTCGGAGGCCATGGAATGCCCAGATGGCACAAACCCCCCCCAAATGACCCCATTTTGGAAAGTAGACACCCCAAGCTATTTGCTGAGAGGTATTGTGAGTATTTTGCAGATCTCGCTTTTTGTCACAAAGTTTTGAAAATTGAAAAAAAAAAAGAAAAAAAAAAAAATGTTCTTTCTTAATTTTCAAAAACAAATGAGAGCTGTAAAATACTCACCATGCCTCTCAGCAAACAGCTTGGGGTGTCTACTTTCCAAAATGGGGTCATTTGGGGGGGTTTTGTGCTATTTTGGCATCTTATGGCCTTCAAAACTGTGATAGGTAGTGAGGAGTGAAATCAAAAATTTGCGCCCTTAGAAATCCTGGAGGCGGTGCTTGGTTTCCGGGGTCCCGTACGTGGCTAGGCTCCTAAAAAGTCCCACACATGTGGTATCCCCGTACTCAGGAGAAGCAGCAGAATGTATTTTGGGGTGCAATTTCACATATAACCATGGCATGTTTGAGCAATATATCATTTAGTGACAACTTTTTGTAATTTTATTTTATTTATTTATTTTTGTCATTATTCAATCACTTGGGACAAAAAAAAAAAAATATTCAATGGGCTCAACAGGCCTCTCAGCAATTTCCTTGGGGTGTCTACTTTCTAAAATGGGGTCATTTGGGGGGGTTTTGTGCTATTTTGGCATTTTATGGCCTTCAAAACTGTGATAGGTAGTGAGGAGTGAAATCAAAAATTTGCGCCCTTAGAAATCCTGAAGGCGGTGCTTGGTTTCCGGGGTCCCGTACGTGGCTAGGCTCCTAAAAAGTCCCACACATGTGGTATCCCCGTACTCAGGAGAAGCAGCAGAATGTATTTTGGGGTGCAATTCCACATATAACCATGGCATGTGTGAGCAATATATCATTTAGTGACAACTTTTTGTAATTTTTTATTTTTTTTTGTCATTATTCAATCACTTGGGACAAAAAAAAAAAAATTCAATGGGCTCAACATGCCTCTCAGCAATTTCCTTGGGGTGTCTACTTTCTAAAATGGGGTAATTTGGGGGGTTTTGTACTGCCCTGTCATTTTAGCACCTCAAGAAATGAGATAGGCAGTCATAAATTAAAAGCTGTGTAAATTCCAGAAAATGTACCCTAGTTTGTAAACGCTATAACTTTTGCGCAAACCAATAAATATACGCTTATTGACATTTTTTTTACTAAAGACATGTGGCTGAATACATTTTGGCCTAAATGTATGACTAAAATTGAGTTTATTCGATTTTTCTTATAACAAAAAGTAGAAAATATCATTTTTTTCACAATTTTCGGTCTTTTTCCGTTTATATCGCAAAAAATAAAAATCGCAGAGGCAATCAAATACCATTAAAAGAAAGCTCTATTTGTGGGAAGAAAAGGACGCAAATTTCGTTTGGGTACAACATTGCATGTCCGCACAATTTACAGTTAAAGCAGCGCAGTTCAAAATTCTGAATTCACCTCTGGTCCTTTAGCTACCAAATGGTCCGGGGCTTAAGTGGTTAACCCACTAGGAACAAAGTGAAATTATGTTTTTTCTCTTTACAGGAATGGTAATATGTGAAGAGCCCAACAATCGCTTGGATAAGTTTGTTGGGACGCTGTGTTGGAGAGGGATGAGCTACGCGCTGGATGCCGATAAAATCTTACTACGTGGCTGTACCATCCGCAATACATCCTACTGCCATGGGCTGGTCCTGTTTGCAGGTAGGATGCGTCGTCTGCCCTTGGAAGATCTTGTATCTGGTCCATGGTGGAACTTTGAGGTTTGACTTCGCTGTTCTGGGCCCTATAGCAAAATCCTCACTGCTTTTACAGTCTTAGAATCCTGGGAAAGGTGGGGCCCATTCCTCATTTCAGTTATACAGAGATGACATTTTGAGGTTGATCTAATAAACGCAAAAAGACTGTGCACTTTGCAAGGGCATTTGCTCCAGAGCTTACTAAATGAGGTGAAGCTTCACTTTGCAAAGAATACCCAATGACATGCAAGGGAAAAAAAAAATGCATTTTTGCTTGTGCATCATTGATGGAAGTCAGAGCTTCCCCTCATTTATCTGGAGCAAATGCTCCAGTGTGCAGAGTGCAACAGCATTTGCAAAGTGTGCAGTCTATTTGCGTTTAGTAAATCCACTGCAGAATGTAATGCTTTACAGAGATTACTCATTCCGTCATGTACGTTGTGGATGTTCCTGTTCCCTACTACAATCACCACCACCATGGGACCAGGTTTGGGGGGGAAGCCAGTAAACCTACAAATGTGTTTGTTTGCAAATTTTGGACTAAATTTCATACAAACATAGGGAGGATACACAAACCCCATGCAGATAATAGTTCTATGTACTAAAATTCACTTACTTTTTTTTAATCTATATTTCAGGTGCTGACACAAAAATTATGAGGAACAGTGGGAAAACCAGATTAAAAAGAACCAAAATAGATTACTTGATGAACTACATGGTGTACACGGTAAAATAATTGCTTCTAGTAACAAAGAATACACTTGAAAATCATTTTCATTACTGCTTGTATCATCTGCTGTCATCTTTTCTAAGGCCTCATGCACACTGGATGTTATAATAACGTTCTAAAAAAACACCAGTAGCTTTGCAGTGAGTTTTTTTCAACGTTTTTGCAATAGCGTTTTTTAGTGTTGCCTTTTTTAAGCATTTTTTTTACAGTGGAACCTTGGATTACGAGCATAATCCGTTCCAGGAGAATGCTCGTAATCCAAAGTACTCGCATATCAAAGCGAGTTTCCCCATTGAAGTCAATGGAAACTAAAATAATTTGTTCCGCATTGATTTCAATGGCATGTAATACCGCGTGCGGCCAGAGGCGGGCGCCAGAGAGCCTCGGAAACGGACGAAAACGGGACACCTCGGCAAACCTCGGAAAGACTTTGTTCCCGAGATTTGCCAAGGTCAGCTGTGCTGTCCTCGGGCCTTTCCGTGCATTTCCAAACGGCGCTTATCGGCGACGTTCGGCTCTGATCGGCTCCGGCGCCCCCCCATCTCAGGCCAAATGCGGTACTGCACACCACTTTGGCCTGAATCGTGCTCGTTTTGCAAGACAACACTCGCAAACCGAGTTACTATTTTTTTAAATACAGTGCTCGTATTGCGTAACGCTCATTAATCGCGTTACTCGCAATCCGAGGTTCCACTATATTTCTTTTCAATGGGGTCAAAAACGTTAAACACTGGTGAGCTGCTATTTTGAGCGTTTAGCAGCGTTTTTCCGTGTTTTTCGACATTGGAGTGTTTTTACAGCTGAAAAACTCCTCTCGGAACCCACTAGTTTTGTGTTTGTTTGTTTTTTGTTTTTTTTGTTTTTTTTTACAGCCAAAAAACTCCCCAGTCAAAACTGTTGATAATGGCCTATGTGGGCATGGACACATAGGATAACATGCTAGAGGGTTAATTGACTGTAAAAAAAAAAAAAAAAAATCTGATTTCTCAGGTCTCAGAGCTCTGTGAGCAGGGAGCTGGTGACTGTCAGTCTCTCTGCTCTGCCCCCTCCTGTGCTCACTGGAGCTCTGGGCTGTGAAGCTCACTGAGAGGCTGAGCCAGGTGCTGGTCCAGGGTTGTGGGCAGGTCTGGACCATATTGTTGTGACCTTTCCCCAGCCTGGCTGAAGCCTGCTGCCAGCTGAAAATGGGTCACAGGAGTGCAGAATGAACTACACTCCTGTGATCCTCTGGAGAAGTACAGCCAATCAGGAATTTAACTCTGTAGCACTACCCCTCTATAGGAGTCACTAGTGTCCCGGGTCCCCACTGCTGCACAGCCAGTCATACTTTTCATGCACACCAATACAGAAATCAGTCCTTGGCTTGTTTTTGATGTTTTATTAGGGTATGATAACTTGGATGGAGTAGGGAATTATGGAATGCCTAAGAACCATGAACAAAGGGACAACTCCTCCCTATTTACAAAAAGTCCACTTTTCCTTCCCCCTGCACAATCTTTTCTCGGCAAAGCACCTGCTGCTCTCTTGAGGGAACTAACCTTTTTGTTAGCTCAGCAAAGGCCCATCACAGGCAGGAACTCTCAGTTCCTTGACAAAGTAGTACAGGTTCTCCTCAAACTGCCTCCTGTGGTGGGATCCTTCTAGGCCAACTATCACGAGCCTTCAGCTTGAGGTATCACCCCTCCCCGGCAGGGGATTCCCTCAAGGGCCACAGACAGCCTTTCCTCAGCACTCCATCTTCCACCGGACTCCCCTGCTGGCATGGCTCATGTCTATTTATGGGGTTGTCTCTGCCCCCTGCCAGCCCACTTATGGGGATTGGCTGAGGCTCCACAAATATTCATGGAAGCTCCTCCTAACCCCCCGCCCTCCTAGTTCTATGTTCTCCAACCTTCCAGACACCAGGGGGAGGCACCAGAGAGCTGCCAGGATGAGTCACCCAGCCCTGAACTCTAGTGAACCCTGACCAAATTAGGACTCACAGGCTGTAACATGAATCGGGTACATTTTCTTTCTCGTACATCACGGGACACAGAGCGACATAGTCATTACTAATGGGTTATATAGATACCGTCAGGTGCTGGCACTGGCAACTTCCAAAACCGGAAGTACCCTCCCCTAATATAAGCCCCTCCCATCCGGGAGCACCTCAGTTTTTTGCCAGTGTCTAAGGTGTTGGCCAAGAAGAAACATGTGTTTTTCACTGACCTTGCGTACAGGTTCTTTTGGGCCTCAGTAAGCTATTCCGGATCCGACCAAAAAAGCTTCATAGCTAAACGGTCGGTACCCGGGCCTTGCAGAGAAGAGCAAGGTTTTGCCTGTAATGCTTCTCTTAGGAGAGCTGGACCCTGGGATCCAGAGCTCTGGTCATACCCACGACCAAGATGTTTTCTGTGCAGGGTGCTATACAGGTCCAGGGGAGTGGAATCCTTGGGAACCCGGTCCCTGAAGGTTTGATTACAATGCCTGCCGTGATAGGTGAAGTTTGGGCTTTTGTGGACCAAACAAAGTCCTGCGGCGGGGAACAGGTAAGTGGGGGCCCTCAGGAACTTGGTTCTATTGGGGGACCCCCAAGCCTAATTTGTCTTTCTGTCTGTTACCTAATGGTATTCCCGCAAAATTCTGTGCATGCCTGTAACTACTAAAAAAATGTAATAATTTTTAATGGTGGTCAAGAAAAAAAAAAAAAAAATTTTTTATATATATTTAATATATTAGACCGCGGTACCTGTGTTTGTCCACTAGAGGCCGCTGTGGAATGTTTTCTCATGTGGACTAGTTTCTTCTCAGCAGAGCAAGTCCAGGCAGATGGTGAGTTCTCTCATGGGAAACTGCTTCCTCTGCCATGTTGCAAGGCTCGTCCATCCCCCGGCCTGCGGCAAAGAGGGGCCCTGGCTCTTGTCCCTAGTTTCCATTTTTTCAAAATTAGCGCCAAAGGCGCACGTGGTCGCGCGCGTGCACGCGCCTCTATATATAGAGGTGAGCCGGAAAAGGGGGCGGAGCCTGGGGGATGACGCTCTGTGCGCGCCGCAGCGCTTCTGCGCATGTGCGGGCGTCCCAGCATGATAAAAATCACAATATTGTGTGGTGAGCTGGCTATGAAGTGCAGAGACAGAGCTGGCAACATTTAAAAAAGGGCATACAGCAAGCGGTTGATACAGGCATCCCCTAGAAAGGCACATTAGTAGACACCAACTGTTTCTTATAGCAGCATTTATGCTAGACTATTGTCAGTAACTGGTGTATTTCGGCTGGAATACCTCAGCTTTGTGGCTTAGGAATATGCCGTCTAAAAACTCCGGGACTAGAAATTCCAGGAGGAATAGGGGGTCTCCATCGGGCTCTGAGGATCTTGGGCATGCTTTGGCTGCACCAGTCTCCCCTGAAGAATCAGAGGTTAGTGACCGTAGAGCACCCTCAGGAGTACCTGGTACTGTGGCTGTCCTCAGTTCACCTGCTCCTGTGTATGTAACAGAGGAGGTTTTTTCCTCAGCTCTGGGAGGGCTGGAAGAAAGATTGTCAGCATTGATCGCGGCTTCCCTGTCACAGGAGAAAAGCGCCCGATCTCCGTCTCCTCCCACAGAGTGCCTGTTAACAGAGCAACAGTCCCATACAGGGATCGACCTACCTGAAGGGGATCAGGATGAGGTCGATTCGGTTGTAGAGGAATCAACAGTGGAAGAGCCGTTCTCAGCATCACATGCTGAAAGGTTATGGGTTCAGTCCCTGACTAATATGGTCCGATCAGCATTTAAAATGCCACTTGCGGAGCCATCATCCACTTCTGTCTCCTCGTTGGGGTCGCTAAAAGCTCCCCAGACTGTTTGTTCCTTTCCGATCCATCCTTTACTGGAAGGGCTCATTTACCAGGATTGGGAGCATCCTGACAAAATATTTACTCCCCCTAAGAGATTTCCGGTGGTCTATCCCATGGAGGATAAGTTCATCAGAAAATGGAAGGTCCCTACATTGGACGCAGCCATCTCGTGTGTGAATAAATCACTGACTTGTCCGGTGGATAATGTCCAAATGTTCAAGGACCCAATAGATAAAAAATTGGAGTCCTTATTAAAATCTGCTTTTTCTACAGCAGGATTGGTGACACAACCAGCAGTGGCAGCTATTGGGGTCTGCCAAGCAGTGAAGGATCAGTTTAAACAGGTCTTAAGGGACTTGCCAGATCAGCAGGCTCTTGCCCTAGCTGATCTACCTAGAGCCTTATGCTTTGCGGTGGACGCCATAAAGGATTCAATCCATCAGGCCTCCCGCCTTACGCTGTCTGTAGTACATATGCGCAGGCTTCTATGGCTCAAAAACTGGTCTGCTGAAGCTCCCTGTAAAAAATTGCTGGTCAGCTTCCCATTTCATGGTGAGCGCTTATTCGGGGAGGACCTGGACAAGTATATCCAGAGAATTTCCAGCGGTAAAAGTACACTTTTGCCAGTTAAAAATAGAGTTAGAGGTCCCTCTTTTAAGAGGCCGGCTTCTCCAGTCCCTAGGACATCGGCTGTGAAACAGTTCCGACGGCCTCCTCGGTCAAATCCCGGAGGTAAAAATCAGGGACAGTTGCAGGGTAACAAGAAGCCCTGGAGCAGGAGAGGTACAAAACCTCCCCCAAAGTCAAATGCATGAAGGGTTGCCCCCACTCAATCGGGTGGGGGGAAGACTTCAGTTGTTCACAGAGACCTGGCGGGACACGATCCGAGACAGATGGGTGCTCTCCGCAGTAAATCTGGGATACAAATTGGAGTTAAAAAACTCCCCTCCTTCCCGCTTTATAAGGTCAAACGTGCCAAGGGATCCCCAGAAGAGAGGATCCCTCCTGTTGGCACTGGAACAATTATTGCTCCAAGCAGTAATTATAGAGGTTCCCCTGGAAGAATGGGGGTTCGGGTTTTACTCAAACCTCTTTACAGTTCCGAAGCCAAACGGGGACGTGAGGCCCATACTAAATCTAAAAGGGCTAAACAAATTCCTGCATATCAGGACTTTCCGGATGGAGTCGATCCGATCGGTAGCCACTGCCCTACAAGGGGAGGAATGGTTAGCCTCGATCGACATCAAAGATGCTTATTTGCACATTCCCATCTTTCCAGCCCACCAAAAATTTCTACGCTTTGCGGTAGAAGGGCGCCATTTTCAGTTCAGAGCCTTACCCTTCGGTCTGGCCACAGCACCAAGAGTGTTCACAAAAATTCTGGCCCCATTATTGGCCAATCTAAGGACACGAGGTGTAACGATAATGGCATATCTAGACGACTTGTTGCTGATAGACCACTCAGTGGAAAAACTAGAAGTGGTTGTTCACGAGACAATCAAGTTTCTGGAATATCACGGTTGGATTATCAACCGAGACAAGTCAGCCCTAAAACCAGTCAAAAGTCTGGAATACTTGGGGCTAAGGCTGGATTCAGACCAGAGAAAAATTTTCTTGCCTCAAGAAAAGGGGTCGTCTTTGAGAGATTTGATCCACTTAGTGGGTTCAAAAAGACAGCCATCCATACGCCTGTGCATGAGGCTGCTGGGAAAAATGGTGGCATCATTCGAAGCAGTACCCTACGGTCAATTCCATTCAAGGAAATTGCAAAGGGCCATACTGTCAGCCTGGAACAAGAAAGTTCAGGCTCTGGACTTACCAATGTCCTTGTCCCCTTCCGTTCGCAAGAGCCTCCGCTGGTGGTTGGTTCCCCAGAATCTGGAGAGAGGGAAATCCTTCAGTCCGATTTCCTGGAAGGTGGTCACTACAGATGCCAGCCTTATAGGCTGGGGAGCAGTACTGGAGCAATGGTCTCTCCAGGGCAAGTGGTCAGAAGCAGAAAAGGCCCTGCCCATCAATCTCTTAGAGATACGAGCAGCCCGGTATGCCCTAGTAGCATGGACATCCAAACTCCAAGGGTCCCCTGTCAGAGTTCAATCAGACAATGCCACAGCAGTGGCATATATCAATCGTCAGGGGGGCACCAGGAGTCGTGCAGCCCAAAGGGAAGTAAATTACATCCTGAGATGGGCAGAAAGATATGTCCCAGCCATATCTGCGGTATTCATTCCAGGAGTGGAGAATTGGAAGGCGGACTTTCTAAGTCGCCATCAATTATGCCCAGGGGAATGGTCCCTTCATCCCGAGGTTTTCCGGACAATATGTCAGCGGTGGGGAACACCGGATGTAGATCTGCTAGCATCCAGATTCAACACAAAAGTGGACAGGTTTGTCTCTTGGACAAGGGATCCCCTAGCGTGCGGCTCGGATGCCCTAGTGTTCCCTTGGGATCAGTTCAAGCTGATATATGCATTCCCACCGCCACAATTGTTACCTCGATTACTCCGCAGAATCAGGGTAGAAAAGAAACCAGTGATTCTGGTGGCTCCAGCGTGGCCCCGAAGAGCATGGTACGCGGAGATTGTAAAAATGTCTGTGGGGAGTCCTTGGACCCTCCCACATCGTCCGGACCTGCTTTCGCAAGGACCGATATACCACCCTTCCTTACCAGCCCTAGGTTTGACGGCCTGGCTATTGAAGCCCACATTCTAAAAAAGAGAGGGCTCTCTAATTCTGTGGTATCTACCATGATCAATGCCAGGAAGCCGGTATCCAGGCAGATCTACTATAGAATCTGGAAGGCGTACATCGCCTGGTGTGAGGCCAAGAAATGGCATCCACGTAAATACGTAATAGGTAGGATTCTGGACTTCCTACAATGGGCTGTAGATAGGAAGCTTGCCTTGAGTACTATCAAGGGTCAGATTTCGGCCTTGTCAATATTTTTTCAAAGGCCCTTGGCTTCGCATTCACTAGTCAAAGCCTTTATACAAGGAGTGATGCGTATTAGTCCTCCGGTTAATATTCCCATATGTCCATGGGATCTAAACTTGGTTCTGTCGGTTCTACAGAAACAACCATTTGAACCATTACAGCATATTTCCTTGGTGCTTCTCACCAGGAAATTGATTTTTCTAGTAGCCATTTGTTCGGCTAAAAGAGTATCGGAATTAGCAGCTATGTCCTGTAAGGAGCCATATCTGGTTATCCATAAGGACAGAGTAGTGTTACGTCCTCATCCAGCCTTTCTTCCTAAGGTGGTATTGAGTTTTCATTTGAACCAAGATGTGGTTCTTCCTTCTTTTTTCCCCAAACCTACTTCGGTAGAGGAAAAGTTATTGCATTCTTTGGATGTAGTAAGAGCAGTTAAAGCTTATCTAAAAGCCACTGCTCAGATTCGCAGAACGGATACTTTGTTTATTCTGCCGGAAGGCCCCAGAAAGGGTCAGGCAGCGTCAAAATCTACTTTAGCCAAGTGGATTCGACAGGTCATAATACAAGCCTATGGCTTGAGAAGGAGACCGCCTCCGTTCAAAGTTAGAGCGCACTCCACGAGAGCAGTTGGAACTTCATTGGCAGTGTCGCTCTGTGTCCCGTGATGTACTCCAAGAAAAGGATTTTACAGGTAAGCTGTTATAAAAATCCTATTTTCCTACACTGCCACTTCTAGTAGCACACACTAGAGGGTGCTACACCTCATTATGGCCATTAGGTGGAGCTGATGTTTGGCGCAAATATACATATTGGGCGCATTATATAGATTATTTGCAACGCCGCATGGCATATTTATTATAAATGGACACCTAAGATTTTTTAAAGACTTCGATCTGCTTGGAGAATATCAATGGATTCTTTCACTCACGCTAAACAGCATCTCATGCTGGCTATGGTATTCTGACAGCTGTGAAACCTGATGCCTGAATACCTGAACAGTGACTGCAGCTGGTAGAATGTGGTAACTTTTTGGATGGTAGTTTTCAAACAGGGCCGCCCATGGATCAAATTTTGACCAATTTAGCAAGAGTCGGGTGACATTCGAACTGTGTATGGCCAGCTTTGCAAATTTGACTACAAAATCTTTAGTTCTTAAAAAAACGAAAGGACCTGCTTGTTTATCAATAAACCTTATCCAGTTTAGGTAGGTCCTTCTATTATGCAGTTTGGGTAGATCTAAAGAAGATTCTACCTAGCTACATGGCTTTTTTTCTCAGGGAATAGGTGCAGGAACTCCCCCTTTTCAAGTCACCCTTTGTCTCCACCCCCACCCACCTCTGAGCACCGTTCCTTGGTTCCACCCACTACCCACCTCCCAAGACCACCTCTTTTAGCGAATACAGAAGCATGTAACTGTAGCGGGGTATTCCCCTATATTGGGAAGAAACTACATTACCCATAACCCCATTCTTGTGATGTTCCACCGCAGAGACTCATGGGAGGGGTTATAAAAGGAGGAGGCGAGGCCGGGCTCGGCCTCTTTGGGGACACGAGACTTCACAGACGGATCCTCCTGTGCGGATGTGTCGGAGTGCAAGGCCTGAAGCCTGAGGCCTTGCTCTGCACCAAAGAGCCTTCCACCCTCCCCTCTGCGAGCCTGGGTGGCATCTGACTTTGTGAGCTACAGCCTTGTCGGATCGGGGGCCCGATCGTTGGAGAGATCGAGTGTGTGTGACACGACCGGTGGAGGTTTCCCGGACTGGATCCGTAGTCCGGCGGGTGAGAGGGCGTAAGCCCAGCTAAGATACTGTTGCTGTATATAGGCCTATAGACTGCCGTGGCCTACAAGTTATTTTCATACCCCTTGGATTACAAAGTTATACTCTGTTTAAAGTGCACCACCATTACAGACCTGCCGGTGAAGAAAGAAGGACTGAGTTAAATATTAGAACCAGGCCTGGTGGGGATTCTAGCGTGTTTGATTACTGCGCCATAGGGCACTTAGTTAACGGTCGCCCGTATGGCGCACCTGTAGCGTGTGTTACTATATAGTGTGTTAGAGTGGCAGGACGCTGCCCTTAGGAGTGATTATCTTGAACTGTGATTACTGTTACCCCTTTATCCATATTGAGAATCAATGAGTAAAACACTTTACCTATTACAATTCATTACTGTGTCCTTGCTTAGTTATTCTATTGCATAGGACATATCATTGATTGTTAGTACTAGCTGTGCCAGAAGGGGGTAGAGCCTATTGCCGGGGGTTGGCGGAGCTGCACTCAGGGCCCAAATCTAATTCTGCGGCCTCCTTAGTTGGAGGTATCGCTACATAACATTTGTGGTACTAACTTTGTAATTTGTATGGAACTTGTCAATGACAACAAGAAAAGCAGTAAAATAGATCCCCTGCAGCCAGCAACAATAGACCCCCCCCCCACAGCAACAATGGACCACCTACAACAAAATACCCCCTCCCCAGTAACAATAGACCCCCTGCAGCAGCAACAGATCTCCCCACAGCCAGCATCGATAGACCCCCCTCCAGCAACAGTAACCCACCCCCCACCAGCAACAATAGACCACCTACAACAAAATACCACCCCCTCCCTCGGCAACAATAGACCCCCCAGCAGCAACGACAGATCTTTTAGCAGCCAGCAACAACTGACCCCCTAGCAACATAACACCCACCCCCCCCCACACCAATAGATCCCCTGTTAGCAACAACAGGCTCCCCCCTGCTTTCAGCCCCTGGGAGCAAAATAAAATATCCAGCACTTCCAGGTTCCATACAGGGATATACAATGTAATACTGACTCATAATCACACACATAGGTTGGACTTGGGTCTTTTTTTTCAACCTCACCTACTATGTAACAATGATGGGAACATGTGATCCACTCCCCTTTCTTCCAATACGTAAGCATTGGTGATTGGCTGCTGAGGCACTCAGCTCTGCTCCTTGGGGGCAGGGAGAGCTTCCTCAGCCCATTGTGGAACTTACACAGGACTAATGCCGCGTACACACGGTCGGAATTTCCGACAACAAATGTTCGATGGAAGCTTGTTGTTGGAAATTCCGACCGTATGTAGGCTCCATGGGACGTTTGCTGTCAGAATTTCCGACAACAAAAATTTGAGAGCTGGTTCTCATATTTTCCGACAACAAAACGCAGAAATTCCAAAACTTTGAAATTCCGACCGTGTGTACACAATTCCGACGCACACAAGTCCACGCATTCTCGGAATCAAGCAGAAGAGGCTATTGAAATTCATTTTTCTCGGCTCGTCGTACGTCACCGCGTTCTTGACGTTCGGAATTTTCGATAACATTTGTGTGACCGCGTGTATGCAAGACAAGTTTGAGCGAACATCTGTCGGAAAAAAATTCACGGTTTTGTTGTCGGAATGTTCGATCGTCTGTACGCGGCATAAATCTCCACTCCTAGTGCCTGAATGGTAGTGGTAGTGGTGGGAGGACTGAGGACTCGTATAAGGAGGTAAGAGTATATGCTTCCAGGGAAGGAGGTCAGTTGTGAGCACCTGTTGTTGTTTTTGTCCTGCATTGCCCAATCACCGGTTCACTTTAAAAAAATAAAAATAAATTCAAAAGCCTTTATGATAAACCTTTGCAAACTAGTCTGAAGCTCCAACCACTGGCTTAAAAGAAAAAAAATATAAAATTTTTATGTACATAATTTTATATTTACCTAATTAAATTATTTGATTTATACTCTGACTTGAAGATAATAAAGAATAAAATGTATGCGCCCCTATGCATTCCCTGGAACCCCCAATGGTTGATTTTAGTTTACATCTTTTTTTTTTTTCTTTCCTAGATATTTGTTCTTCTCATCCTGGCATCAGCAGGCCTTGCTATTGGTCAGACATTCTGGGAAGCCAATTTAGGACAAGCAAATGTATCCTGGTATCTGTACGATGGGAATGAATATCCTCCTACTTATCGGGGATTTTTAGCTTTTTGGGGGTACATTATTGTTCTAAACACCATGGTGCCCATTTCTCTCTATGTGAGGTGAGTAACACCCAAAGAATGTATATTCTGAGTAAAGGTTTTAATAATTTGCGTGCGTTTTTTTTTTTTTTTTTATATTTCATTTTTCTAAGTGCTTGTGAAGACAACTTAAAACAAAACCAAAAAAAAAACTCCAAGCTCCAAACTTCCTTAAGCGAGCTACTTGGTTTCTTCTGTACTGAAATTCAAAGCAGTGTTATCAGTTCTGCTCATTTCTCTACTGGACTACAGAACACCTCCTCATCTATATATCATGAGGGGTTGTAGTCCAGCATAATAGAACTGGGAAGGACTTAAAAAATGACCTGGGATTTCACTGCAGACGAGGAAGCATTGTTGGCTCGCTACAAGAAATTTGGGTGCTCACTGGACTTTTGGTAGGATTAACAGGTTTTTATTTCGCTATGCTCTAAGAGGGAGAAAACAAGTTACCGTATTTCAGAGGTGTATTGACATGCCCTAGGCAAATATTTTTTGTGGCTTGGCTACAAAGCCTTATGCCATATACAGGCTGTGAACAATTTATTTTTTTACATTAATTGGACTTAAAGCGTAATTAAACCCATTGATTTTAACGGTTTCAAAAAAAAATTGCATTCCCAGCACGTGCCGGGAATGTAGCTGTCAGGTTGGTTGTGTTCTCATCCACACTGTCATAAGATCAAATGGCTGATGTCATAACTGATCACATGTGGTTAAAAAAATGATTGCCTTAGGTGGCATCTGGCCCTGGCATAGTCCTACTCATATGTGTACAATTTGCTCTTCAGCCCCTGGGTACAAGTACTGTATGTAGAATATGTGACTCCTTTCATGCCACCATGTGACAGTGCTGGGGCTTGGTGATTGGCTACTCAAGCTCCCTGGGCTGTCAAATGGGGCCAGTAAGAGTCCTCAGCTCAAGGTTAGCTCCAACTCTTGATTTAGAGAAAACAGTCAAACCTTTTACTTTCAGTGGCTGCATGATGAAGGGAAGGTATGTACTGTATGCATTGCGAGTTTGGCCGCCATGTTACTTTACTCTGCATGAGCAAAGCACAGATTCACTTCAGTATCCTCCTAACAATAGGACATAGTGCAGGGGTGTCAAACTTGATTTCATTGTGGGCCACATCAGCAGTATGGTTGCCCTCAAAGGGCCGGTTGTACCTGGAGTACGCCATGTACAAAGTGCAGAGTCCAGGATTACACTATGTACAGAGTGCAGAGTTCATGACTAAGGGCGGCCATACACGGTTCGAATTTCGAAAGAATTTTCTTTCGAAAATCGTATCAAAGAATTTTTGTACGAATTTCGCACCGTTAGTGGGCTGCAGCAACAGCCGATTTTCGTGCGGCAATCAAATTTGAGGAATCCGACATGTTGGAAATTTTTTGAAAAACAAACGACTTTCTGGTCAATGATAGGAGAATCATGCGAGAAATGTAATAGAAAATAAAATGCGCATGTGCAAGAAAATAATATTCCCGGAGAGAAACTAATATTCCCGGCAACATGAAGGCTTGGTCGGCTGAATTTCGAAAATCAATGGTGGCATCATCGGATCACAAAAAAACAAACTTTCTGATTTTGAAAAGAAAATTTGTTCGAAATTCGACCGTGTATGGCCTGCTTAAGGCATTCCGGAGGTAGTGCTAGATGTGCTTCCGTAGACCTCTGTGGCCCAATGAACCCCACTTTTCACTTATCACTAAAATTATAGGACTGACACACTTTTGGAGTGAAATGAGCCGTAGCGGCCATTTCTTAAAATAAACAACCTATCAACATTCCTTTGAACAGAAATATAGAACAATAACAATAATGACCCCCAGGTTACCGATCCTTGGAGGCGCTACCGAAACCAACACAAACTTTGTATCTGCAAAACCACTTGAAGATCCTCAGCTGCAGAACACCGACTCGAGGGCAATACCAAATTTCCCTCTGACACCTCCATCTCCACAAATCCTGTTAAACCACCGTTAACTCGGATTAACCACAGGACGCCATACCGTAGACAGGTCCTTACTCTGATCATAGACAGCAAAATTTGGACGCCTCCAAGGACCCCAACCGCCATAACACTACAACCGATATATAAGGTATAAAATGCAATCAGCGCAAATAGTAAACGAACAATAGTTTGCCAGCTGAACACTGAAGGTTAATCACAACACCTGAAATGGTAATAAAAGCATAAAAAGTGCAGAGCAAAATGCCAATACAGTAAAACCTTGGATTGCGAGCATAATTTGTTCCAGAAACATGCTTGTTATCCATAAGAAATAATGGAAACTCAAATGGTTCCACAACCATTTATTCATAAGGCCTCACGTTTATAGTCCATATAAAAAGATTATAGTAATGTGACCAGGTTGTGTAACCATAAAATGTCCATCCACAAGGGGATTAGAAGAAAAATCCATTAGGAGCTACAGAGTATAAAAGGGAAGAGGCGCCTCCAAGTGTAGCAATATGGTTACATTTAATGAAGGTACAACATTTAGCAACTCACATGGTTGATTGCATACTTAGATGTGCCGGTTTTGTTTTTAATCATCAACCATGTGAGTTGCTAAATGTTGTACCTTCATTAAATGTAACCATATTGCTACACTTAGAGGCGCCTCTCTTCTCTTATATACTCAGTTGTGACATGACGCTACTTGTGTATCAAGACATCGCTTGTATATCAAGTCACAATTTATCAAAATTTTTTGCTTGTCTTGCAAAACACTCTCAAACGAAGTTACTCTCAAACCAAGGTTTTACTGTACAAATAAAAAAAATACAAATAATATAAATTTGACTTTTTGCCAATTTATATAATTTTGTATTTTTTTTTAATTTGTATTGGCATTTTGCGCTGCACTTTTAATGCTTTTATAACACTACAACCTCCCCAACAAGTCCAACATTCATAGGGTGGAAAGCTTATTTTTCATCCGTCTGCCTCAAAGTGCCCCTCAGACTTCACGACCCCACCTCCCTACAGTCCTTGCCCCTCCCTAGCATTACCTACACCAATCAATGCCTACAGCCCCTTACCAACCTCTGACCACTTTACCATTAACCCACTGACTAGGGTACTACCCTGTTGGCCTAGTCATGCCTGCCCTTCGCCTTTTTTTTTTTTCTTTTGCTTCGGGCCTCTATGGAGTGTGCTGTGTACAGAGTGCAGGGTTCAGGAATGCGCTGTGTACAGAGTGCAGGGTTCTGGGATGCGCTGTTTACGGGGTGCAGGCTTCAGGCGTGCGTTACGTACAGGGTGCAGGCTTCAGGCGTGCGTTACGTACGGGGTGCAGGTTTCATGCGTGCGTTACGTACGGGGTGCAGGTTTCATGCGTGCGTTACGTACGGGGTGCAGGCTTCAGGTGTGCGTTGCGTACGGGGTGCAGGTTTCATGCGTGCGTTGCGTACGGGGTGCAGGTTTCATGCGTGCGTTGCGTACGGGGTGCAGGTTTCATGCGTGCGTTGCGTACGGGGTGCAGGCTTCAGGCGTGCGTTGCGTACAGGGTGCAGAGTTCAGGAGTATGCTGTATGTGGCTTCCTTGCATCTCCCTCTTATCTAGCCTGGCTCTAGTACTTTTCTGTGTCTCTACAACCCATGTTTTCAACTCCAGTACCTCCCTCTGTAGGCGACTCTGCCCCGCCTTGCAGGGAAAGCGTTCTCTCTCTGATTCTGGGGATCTGTGCCTTGCCATGAGTGCATGCAGAAGTCTATTAGATCCAGGAACCGCTGGGAACAAAGCTGTCCCTTTTGTAAACGCGGAAGGCTTTTGTGTTTACAAGTGACAGCGAGAGCGGAGGGTGAGAGTCAGAGGTGGCAGAATGAAGTTCCAGCTGCAAAACTGGGTGTGAAGGCCACACAATAAGGCTTGGTGGGCTGAATTTAGCCCACTGGCCTTATGTTTGACATGTGTAACATAGTGGGACAGTTCCAAATATTTCGCTTTCAATGTTCTTTTTATTAAAGGGTTTTTACATTAAGAGTCATAGATTGATGTCCACCACATATTACTATGTCACGCAGAATATCAGGCTCTTTGATATTGCAGAAATGTGCCCACAGAATTGGGAACTGATTTACCAGGATCATTTGTTCTCTTGTTCTAGTGTTGAAGTCATTCGTCTGGGTCAGAGTTACTTTATTAATTGGGATCTGCAGATGTACCATGCCGAGAAAGACACGCCGGCCAAAGCCAGAACTACAACCCTTAATGAGCAACTGGGACAAATCCAGTACATCTTCTCCGACAAGACCGGCACACTGACACAGAACATAATGACCTTCAAAAAGTGCACAATTAACGGGGAGACCTATGGTGAGTTCAGAGATTGTGCCATTGCTCATAATATAAGATCATCCCATGTACTGGATGAAATCTACTTGCTGTGTTCCTAACCTTTGACATCGACCACATTCGTATCAAAGGACTTTATTGTGCAGACAACATTTTGTTAGGACACAGCCCAACTTTATTGACAACTGACAAGGGATCCTCTTTCAACCCAATTTTTGCTGGTTAGCTTGGGGTTAGGTGCACACTTGTCTGTTAATAAAATGTAACATTTGAATGAGCTGCATGATTCTGGATAAAATGACTTACAATTTATTTGCTTAG
The DNA here is from genome assembly GCA_029206835.1 of Rana muscosa. Classification (NCBI taxonomy): domain Eukaryota; kingdom Metazoa; phylum Chordata; class Amphibia; order Anura; family Ranidae; genus Rana; species Rana muscosa. The sequence goes on from CM055116.1 coordinate 1,207,013,516, forward strand.
AATAAAGATCACGATTCTCACGGCGTTTCATCTTTCACATTATACAAAAAAAATTGGCTAACTTTACCGTTTTTTTTTTTTTTTTTCAAATTAATTGAAGTGCATTTTTTAGCAAAAAATTGCTTTTGAAAGACCGCTGCACAAATACCGTGTGACATAAGACTGCAACGACCGCCATTTTATTCTCTAGGGTCTCTGCTAAAAAAAATGTATGTGTGTGTGTGTATATATATATATATATATATATATATAATTGTGTGTGTGTATGTATGTGTGTGTGTATGTGTATATGTATATATATATATATATATATATATATATATATATATATATATATATATATATATATATATATATATATAATGTTTGGGGGTTCTAAGTAATTCTTTAGCAAAAAATACTGATTTTAACATGACAAGTGTCAGAAAAAGGCTTAGTCTTTAAAGAGGAACTGCAGTCTGCTCACATAATTTGTAATAAAAACATCTTTGCCATTCTGAAGCTTCCCTCCAACCACTTTGCATATTATTTTATATATACTGTGATTCTGTACTTACCAAATATGCTGCAGAAATCTCCCTCTACTAAGTCTGGCTGCAACCATTTTAACTGTGGGCAGCTGAAGCTGCTGCCTGTTCATTTCCTGATTTTACACAGACACACAGAGGCGCACCTCCAGCTCTGCATCTCTCATTGGCCCTCTTATGACTCATCCCCCTCCCTTCCTGGCAAACTCTCATGTGAGTAAGTGAGAGAGCTGTGCATGATGTCATAAGCCTAGGCCTTTTTACCAGACAAACAGGAAGTGGGCTGTATAAGGTATTTACTGGCATAAAAAAAAAATGTTTTGCTATCCAAAGTTAAAACAACAAGGGCAGAAGATTTAATAGGTGAAAAGTTGAAAAAATTACTAAAGTTCCGCTTTAAGTGGATAAACTGCCTTTATTTACAGACTGAAGTTCTTACCTTTTGATCTAAAAGAACCAAATGATACAATGTTTCTTTTCATCTCTCAGGCCCTGTTCACACCTGAGCATTTTTCATCTCTCAAGCTACAAAACACCCAACAAGCAAAGTCCCATTCATTTTATCATTTTAATGGCCCCTGAACACATCTGAGTGTTCTGTCGACTGAAGCAAAATGCCCGAAGCTCAAAAAAGTACATGAGCTTTTTATTTGGCAGATTACAAGTGTTTTTGGCCCCATAGACTTCAATAGAAACGCCTGACTTGAGCAGAAAAAACGCTTGTAAAATGCTCAAATAGCAGCTCTCCACCTCTAATTCCCTTTCCCTCTCCTCCCCCTTGTGCTTTCTATTGGCTAAACAAAAATGCCTGAAGCTGTAAAACGCTTGTAATACACTTCTAAAATGCTTTAAAAAGAGCTTGTAAAAAGCTGCAAAAAAAAAAAACGCCCCAAAAACGCCAGTAATCGATACACTCAGGTGTGAATGGAGCCATGGCGCTGAGCAATGTTGTAATAAACTTTGCTGTCTACCTTTTTTTTTTTTTTCTTTTTTTTGACCGCTCTGAGCAGAGAACTGCTCTGCACTTGTTACATGAATCCTGGAAATGGCGGACTAAGATCGTGAGGGGAGGGGGAGGATTGTATCGAGATCACTATTTAACGATTAATTGTGCAGCTCTAATTTGAATATGTTCATCTGAGCATCTTGGGGTCCCTTCACACAATTCCATGTGTTGACTCTCAATATGTTGCACGTTAATATGTGTTGCATTAAAGAATATGTACAGTGGAACCTTGGATAACAAGCATAATCCGTTCCAGGAGAATTCTCGTAATCCAAAGTACATATCAAAGCGAGTTTCCCCATAGAAGTCAATGGAAACGAAAATAATTTGTTCCGCATTGACTTCAATGGCATGCAATACTGCATGTGGCCAGAGGTGGGGGCGCCAGAGAGCCTCGTAAACACTCGGAAAGGCCCGGGGACAGCACGGCTGACCTCGGAAACCCTCGGAAAGGCTCGGAAACCACCCGGGGAACCAAGTATTTCCGAACGGCTCCGATCGGCCAAATGCGGTATTGCACACCCAATTAGCTTGAATTCTGCTCGTTTTGTGAGACAACACTCGCAAACCGAGTCGGAATTTTTAAAAAGTTGCTCCTCTTTCAAAATGCACGTTAACCGCGTTACTCGTAAACCGAGGTTCCACTGTATATCCAATATTTCATATTCCTGATATGTGCCTGTTGTACCATGTACTTGTAGGAAAATGTATCCTTTTCTCTTTGTATTGCTTCCTTTTGGCTGATATGTCTGGTGATCCTATCAGTCCCTCTGCTTTCCGGTCAAAAACTGACCACACTAAGCATGCGCACACAGCATGGTCAGTGTTCTGGCTGTGCTGGGAACTCAGCCTGCTCTCCAATAATCAGACTTGTCCTGACACCCCACACAGCCATTCACTGGGAGGACCAGTGTGATGCTGTTTCTCCAACCATTGCTCTCTGAGCTCCTAAAGCAGCTGAGAACAAAGGATATGCGATCACTTATAAATATATTTTTATATACACAGTTATGCCCCTTTTCATTCTTTAATTTCTATTTTAAACTGTTTGTTTTACAACCTGAGGGTTCACATATACTTTTTAAGATCGCCCATTCATTTCCAACACAGCAGAATGGAGTAAAAAAAATAATAATCGGAACGCTGTTTTTGATGCGCGATACATGGTAGTTAATTTCTGTGCGTTGTGGTGTGCCGAAACACATGTGCATCAGAAGTGCGTTTTGGGTTCATTCATTCTTCATCACAACAAGTGAACACCCAGAACATGCGTTTTAAACACTTGCACTCCCCCAACACACTGCACTAGAAAGGTGTGAAGGGGTCCAGAAATGATGATACCTTTTAGCCCTGGATGATTCTTTCAGTAGTTTCTGCTAAATGTTGTCTTTTTGGAGAGATTTTACTACTTGGCATTTCTGTAAAAATGTATTCCTATTTTTGCAGGTGAGCAGAGGCATGTTGCTGCGGAGAAGTCTGGTTATAGTGAGGTAAGTACTGTAGCTTTATCCTGCATGCAATTATTATTATTATACAGGATTTATATAGCGCCAACAGTTTGCACAGCACTTTACATCAGGGAAGAGAGTACAGTTACAATACAATTCAATATGGACAAACGTTCGATTAGACAAGTGATTTCGTAAAGCAGGGATTTTCAACCTACGGCCCTCCAGCTGTTGGGGAACTACACGTCCCATGAGGCAATGTAAAACTCTGACATTCCCAGACATCACTAGGCATGATGGGAATTGTAGTTCCTGAACAACTGGAGGGCTATAGTTTGGAGAGCCATCCTAAGGGATAAAAAAAAAAGAATTGTCTGTCAAATTTTTGTAATGTTGTTCTCTGGTAAAGCTAAAAAAAAAAATTTGATTGAAAAGAATTAATAAAATAAAATGGTCTATGCATAGAAAAAGTGGAAATCCAAGCAAAAATCACAATCTCACATTTTGCTAGAGAGCTGTGACATCAGAAGAGGAGCAACAAAGCTACAACAGCCACTATGCATGGGTACTGTGAGATGAGATAAACATGGTTCTCTGTAGAGCCCTGTGCCACCTGCTGGTGAAATGTAAAACTGCAGTCGGACCAAGTCCTTGTAAGTACTGCAGATAAGAGAATGTTGGGGATTAGATATAGTTGTCCAGCTGACAGTAGAAGCTAAAAAACAGCTTGATAGTGATGTGTGCGTACAAATTAGATCAAAGGCTGGCTATTCAGTTTGGGAGTTGCAGTTCCGCCACCCCACCAACACGGGCCAAATATTCTAATTTGAGGTATTTAAAAAAGGTAATCAAAGGCTGATTTCTGTTGTTGCAATTTCTGCTTTGGAAAATTTGGACGCGCGTGTGTGTGTGTGTGTGTGTGTGTATGAGATAGAGATTATATATATATATATATATATATATATATATATATATATATATATATATATATTCTCTATCTCTCTATCAATCTACACACACACCGTATATATGTAGCGACCTCAGCTCTCACTCCCTCCTTCTCTATCAATGTCAATGGCTCTCGTCTAGGGGACCAGGGAGGAGAGTGTGACGCACCCCCAGCTCGTATCCTCTTGTGTGTAGAGGTGTGAGCTATAACAAATATACCTTCGGGCCTGTGCCCTGTCCAGAGCCAAAGCTCCCCTCGAGAATGACCTTTAACTCCCAGAAAGCCAAGTTCCACACCATTGAAAGTCCAACACTTATTTATTCTTTTAGAGCAATAAATAGTCCTTTGAGAGCAGACTGGTTAGACAACGAACAGACAAGGTGGTGAGGAAGGTCCAGGCACAAACATGAACTTGTTACTCTCCTGTTTCGGTGTGCGCAAACAGGCTTGGCGCACGGTCGCTGCCACCGACCGTGAGGGTGGTCGCTGCCACCGACCTGGGTTTCAGTTGGGTCGCTGCCACCGACCATGAGAACGTGGACTACCTTCTTGAGATGCGGCCCCTGTCAGGGGAGTCATCCATCTGGACGGTCACCAGAGGCCTCCACAGTCACCAGCCAATGCTGCGCTGGATCTCCGGGAAGGTCACCTCTCTGGTCCCCCTCGCCTGAGATTCGGGTGTCCAATACCGGAGGACACCCTAGGAATCCTCCATCCCTTGCTGGACCCAGTCGAAGGTACTGGGCCCCAGGCCTCCAGAGAGTACCTCACCCCAGACTAAAGGTGTCTGGGGTAGAATCGCAGCTCCATCCCCGGGCCGAGGGCGCCCGGAGACCACCAGCACGCACACCCAGGCTGAAGGTGTCTGGGCGTGGACCCCGAGCGGAAGATGTCCGCCCCTTTTATCCCCTCTCCCAGCATGCACAGCAGGTTCCCCGCTCCGCTGTACTACTGCTGCGAGAGGACAAAAAGGGTGCAGACTCGCAATGGTGGTTCAACCCCGGCCTATGGCGACAGCGCCACCTACAGGCCGTAGGGAACTGGACACCCTTGCATCCTCCACTGGCATAAATTGGTCCATGAACCCTAACAATTGCTGCATCTGAGCCGGTTATCACTCAGATGCCTCCCCTAAATGTAACCACTCGAGATATATATATATATATATATATATATATATATATATATATATATATTACACACACACCCCATTATATATATATATATATATATATATATATATATATATATTTATAGGAAGTGCAAGGATTTTGTATTTATCTGATCTCTCTATTTGCAGCCGGTAGACTTTGGCTGGAATCCACTAGCAGACTCCAAGTTTACATTTGGTGACCATTACTTAATAGAACAGATCCGGTCAGGAAAAGATCCTGATGTCCGTCTCTTCTTCAAGCTGCTCTCTCTGTGCCACACTGTCATGGTGGAGAAGACAGATGGTAAGTGCCTAACTTCACTATGCTGCAGTCGTTGGGGTACTTTTTAAAATGTGCGATATTGATGATCAATAATAGGACATGGGAAACCTATATTAAGCTGTTCAGTTGGAATGTATAATTAAAGGCAACCAAAAAAAATAAAATAAAACTACCCATTGGAAACACCCTGGTATGTACACCTGACCTAATACATATAGTTATCCAGCTGACCATAACAGACGGCACCTAGATAGTGATGTGTGCAAATTGAAAGAAAAGTATGAGGTTTATAAAAAAAATATATACTTACTCACCTAGGTGGATGCAGCATCAATCCAAAGCTGCATCTCTCCCCTCCTGCTTCAGTGAACAGAGGGTTGGAGACTGTGTCAGGTTTTGTTGGCTTGGGGGGTACCCTGGAAATTTAGAATTGTATCCATTCTGATCCAAGGTACAGATTTTTCTTTAACGTGTGCATGTACTGGTATAAAACTTAGTGGCTCATTTTATACCAGAGCACGGTTTGCACTCGGTTCCACACTGTGCCTACATTTTATTTTTATTTATAAAATTCAGAGCGGAGTGTGGAGCCTTGGGATGTCCTGTGCATTTGGCTGCAGAGAATGCTAATGGATAAGAGGAGTGCTCTGTCACATGACCTTTTATCTCATGCATTCAAATCAGTGGGGTATTGCATGGTTTAGCGTCCCAATACAAGCAAAGTACTTATTAATAAAGCGCACAGCGATACGTCCTGAAGGAGCTGAATCAAGGAGTTGGGAAATACCTCTGCTTTATGAATGAGCTCCTTTTGTAATGGCTGTTCCTCTAGGTCAATAGTCCCCAAACTGCAGCTCGAAAGCCAGATGAAGCCCTTCACTTGCCTTTATTTGGTACTTGGGGCACAATTCCTGCCACCGACGCCAGCCATGGGGCACAATTCCTGCCACCGACGCCAGCCATGGGGCACAATTCCTGCCACCGACGCCAGCCATGGGGCACAATTCCTGCCACTGACAGACATTTTCTACTCCAACTAGCCAAAGTCCGGCCAACCTAAACCTAACCTGGCCTTACACTCCCTCTGGAAACCCAATTTCGATTTCATGTAGCGAGTTAGCCTCATTCCTGTCTGCAACTTTCTAATAGTCCAGCAATTTAATGGGCAATCTCAATGTCCAAAAGAAAGGAGGGGAGGATGGGGCCAGCATTCCTGAATAAAGTCATAATTTGCATCTATCCATTTAATATAGCGGGGGGTAATAGATCTTATTTAATTGCCAGTTTATATCACGTAGTGGGCTGTAATCCAGTTTAATCACAATGCAGATAAGAATGGGCAAACTAATGAAATAAGAATTCTAATTGGCTGCTGAAATTTCCCATTCACCACCCTTCTTTGTACTTGGAACTTTATACGTCCCCGCTTAAATGATTTAAAGTTTACATTTCATTACAGACTGTGAACTAATCTACCAAGCGGCATCGCCGGATGAAGGGGCTCTGGTGACAGCGGCAAGAAATTTCGGCTTTGTGTTTCTAACGAGAACTCAGAGCACCATCACCATAAGCGAGCTGGAGAAAGAAGCCACATACGAAGTGCTCGCACTCCTTGACTTCAACAGTGACCGCAAGCGTATGTCTATAATAGGTGAGGTGCTCTTCCTAAATTGGATTCCTTTTTCCCTAGATTTTACGATAAAAAGAAACTATACTGTGTATGAGTGTTATTTAAAGTGGAATCTCAAAGCACTGTGGTCTAGCTAAACAGCATACAAAGCAGGCCAAGCTTGCTTTCAGACTTTCTCTCACTGATGGAAACATCTGACAAAGCTGTTTTATAAGGTATTGAGGTATTGCTCAAAAAACATATTCAGCTAAAGGGCTGAATAAGAGAAAAGGAGACTAGAGCTCCATCCACTGGCTGGGTAGAAGATTGCATAATATGAATTTAATACCAGACTATGAAGAAAATGATATTTTATGTGCAAACTATACATGTCCTTTATAGGATTGTGTAGACAAAATTTTAAACCACTCTAACAGAAATATATTACCCTATTATTGTGTGTTTGGGGGGTTTTTAGATGCAAAAGAGACTAGCTTGGTGTAATCTTATCAATCCCTAATGAGCTTTTAAATCCCATGAGATCTATATAAAGCATTCGTAGGACAATTTTCTCAAGGCTAAGCAAATTTTCACAGAATTTTCTCCAATACTATGACTTCTAATTGTCGGCGCCATCTTGGGGACAAAATGGGGTACATTTTCTGATTGATGTACTGTATTTCAGAAAAAAATATACAGGATTTTGGCCGCTAGATGGAGCTAATGATCGTAGGTGGCAAATTATTAGAGAAAATACAGAGGAAAATGTGTGCAGCCTGGACTAATGCTTGTCACTCATCCAAGGAATGTTCTATAATCAGACGTGTGCATGTGTGTGTGTCCTACCCACAGTGCTAGTTTGAGTTGGCCAACTCCCTGAAAACAATGCACTTTGTGTGACTGATATGTGAGCAGTTATAAACAGAGACAGAGTGATTGCACCAAGATACTGATGGCTCCATCTAGTGGCTGATCTGCAAATCTTTATAGTTAATATAGTAATATAAACATGGTTGGATTAAGAGCATAATGGGCCTGGTGCTGAGGAATTTGGTGGGCCTTTTTATGGAAATAAATAAAAATAAAATGCTAACATTTTGTTAAAACAAATTAAATATTTAAACTAATTAAATTAAATGGAGAGAAGGGTGGGGAGGGGGAAGGGTGAGAAAGGGTGACAGAGGGGAAAGGGGGATGTGGGGGGAGGAAGGGAGAGGGGGGTGGGGCATGAGAGAGAAGGTGATAGAAGAGCTGGGGGTGAGAGAGTGAGAGCGAGGGGGTGGCTTTGGGTAGTTTTAGTAGGGTAGTGATGTGGCGCTCATAGCAAGCCACAGCGAAGTGTGGGTGGAGCCACATTGTGGTAAGAGTGGCAGGGGCTGCCCTTCATGCGATGCATGGGAACGTGTGCACTCTCACATGTCACATATGCATGATGTGAATGGGGCCTTAGACTTGCCAACCATGTAACACGGGTATTTACTATGACAGACCCTTCCCTGCCTCTCTGCTAATCTCTGCATCTTTATCCACCTCCTCTCAGTACATCTGTGCATTCTAAATCCCCCTGCTAACCTCTGTACCCCAAACTGTCCCCTGCTCCCCAAACCCCATCATCTCTGCTTAAAGTGGAGTTCCACCCAAAAGGAGAAGCTCGGCTTATCTGCCTCCCCCCCCCCCTTTGCCACATTTGCCACTTTATGCAAGGGGGGGGGTGGGTACCTGGTTTTTACAGGTTCCCACTTCTGGTTCTGGCTCAGGCAAACTGAGCCAGAAGTGGGAGTGGGTACTTGTCAAAACCAGGTACCCACTCCCTCCTGTAAAAAGTGGCAAAGAAGGGGGGGGCAGAACCCCCCAGCCTTCTGGGAGACTTCACCGGTCCCAGAAGACTGCGACCCAGCACACTTCACACATGCGCAGTAGGAAACCAGCTGTGATGCTGCAAGACTTCACTGCCAGTTTCCCTTCGTCAGGATGGCGGCACCAGCACTTGATAGCCGATAGAAGAACCGGCTGGGGTGAGGACACAGCTGGATGCCTGGACAAGTACGCGCCCTAATAATAAAAGTCAGCAGCTTCAGTATTTGTAGATGCTGATGTTACATTTTTGAGGGGGAGCCTGGAGCTCCTCTTTAACTCTACATGCCTCTGCTCACCTTTCACCCCAGCCCCCCTGCACACCCCCTCTTTTTGGTATTGTTTGCCCTCCAAACTGTAATCTCTTCTCTGTTTCCCTCTGGACCAGCCCCCCCCCCCCAAATCCATCTGCTCACCCTTTGCAGTACAGGCTGATGGCAGGCTCTGTGACTGTGGCAGGCAGGGCTTGTATATCCCCAATGGCGGCAGAATTCATCAAAGGCGATGGTGGACCAGGGTTCAGGGAGTTTGACGTACCTATGAATGCTTTAACAATTTACATGTCAATGCTGCCTGCAATTTACATATCAATCGTGTACACACAGAGCAGGGCTGGGCTGGGCATCATTAGTGACTCGCTCACACCACTGGGCTGGGCCTATCTTAAGGAGGGGGCCTGGAGCTGCAGCTCCAATAGATCTTATGTTAATCCGGGCCTGCATAAAAATGGTAAAAGTCATATAAAAAATGAAGGTAAATACTGCAATATTAACTAACTAATGATATACAGATGATACAGCTTTAATTCTATAGCAGTGGTTCTCAACTCCTGTCCTCAGGGCCCACCAACAGGCCAGGTTTGCAAGATAACTGAAATGCATCACAGGTGATATAATTTGCTGCTCAGGGATTGCAGTATTCTAGTCTGCATCTCACCAAGGTAATACTTAAAATCTGGCCTGTTAGTGGGTCCTGAGGACAGGAGTTGAGAACCACTGTTCTATAGGAACACACTGCTTACCAAGGCTTCCTGAACTTCAGTGCTGACACACCTTTAGCGCCTCAAATCAGCTTGGCGGCCCTCCTGAAATGTGAAAGTTAAAGATACATATTGTAAATTTTCAGGCTCATACAAATTTTCACATACACTAAACAATATTTAAAGTACGTAGACATAAACCCAATCACTAAAATCCCATATGAAGCTTTAAATTTAAAAGTTGTTATAACTGTTTTATTTTTTAATTTGTAGCTTTAGTTATTAAAAATATCTGGTGATCCTGCCACAAAGGTACTTGCTAAGACCCTTTCTGTTATAAGGTGACAACAATTTGTCCCTGTCTCTGTTGTGCTCCTACGTTGTCACACAGACCCTCTATTAGAGACTACAAGTGTCTTTTTAACACACATTGAGCAGACCTAGTCCACAATGCTGTTCAGCTAGTGCTGGAGAGAGTGCATTTAAACGTACAATGCTGATTTACTTTGTAGGCTTATATATTTATGTAATCAATCTCTATCCATCTATAATTTTACATTTTTTTGTTTCCTTAGTGCGTGAACCCAGTGGTAACATTCGGCTGTATTGCAAGGGGGCAGACACCGTTATATATGAACGTCTTCATCCCAACAACCCCATTAAAGAAGAAACTCAGGAGGCACTAGATGTGAGTATGGGTGGGTGTCAAAATGGCACCATTTGGTTTTTAAAGGGCACCTACATCCAAAACTGATTTTGTTTTACTAAGGAGGCCAACCGCTTAAAGTGGTTGGGTCTAAAGGCTGAAGGTTTTTTATCTTCGCGTAAAAATACTTTAGTGTGCAGTGGCCCCCCTCAGCTCCCCCCCCCCCCCCCAATACTTACATGAGCTCTATCGTGATACAGCGATGTGCACGAGAGCCTCGGCTTTCCTAGGACTCTCCCTCATTGGCTGAGACAGCAGCAGAAGCCAATGGCTGCCAGCGAGCCAATGAGAAGAGGGGGCGGAGCCGAGCCACAGCTCTGTGTCTGAATGGACACGCAGAGTAGCGGCTCGGCAGCCCCCACAGAAAGCTGTTTGCTCTGGGGGCACTCGGTAGGAGGGAGGGGCCAGGAGCGTCAATGGGGGAGCCGAGAAGAGGGGGATCTGGGCTGCTCTGTGCAAAACCATTACACAGATCAGGTAAACATAACATGATTTTTTTTTTTTTTTTTTTTTTCTTTTAAAAAAAAACTTGCCTTTGAACGAGAATTCCAGCCTGAGCTTGTTTGGCTGGGCTTCTCCTAAGGGTCACAGGAGTGCAATTTGTTTTGCACTCCTGTGACCCGGTTTCAACAGAGAACGGACTTCAGACCACTCTCCGCTGACCTCACAGGAATCGGTCCAGCGCGTCATCACGACTTAGGAAGTCTGGATCCACCAGCTGCCTGGACTGATGGCAGTCTCAGCCTCTCAGTGAGCCGCTGAGACAGCCGCTCCCCGCCCCTCCACAGCTCAGCGCTCCAATGAGCGTGGAGGAGCAGAGCAGGAGAGCTGCTGATTGACAGTCGGCAGCTCTTCTCTCTGGGAGGTGAGAGAACCGAGCCATTGGTGGTGTTGGTGGCTCAGTTCTCAGTGCAGAGGCGATGGGGGGAGACAGATGCAGCATCGGACCAATGCTGCATCCACCTAGGTAAGTATGAATCTAAAAAAAAAAAATACTTATTTTAACCACTTCAGCCCTGGACCATTTCGCTGGCCAAAGACCAGAGCATTTTTTGCAAATTCGGCACTGCTTCGCTTTAACTGACAATTGCGCGGTCGTGAGATGTGACGTCCTTTTTTCCCACAAATAGAGATTTCTTTTGGTGGTATTTGATCACCTCTGCGGTATTTCTTGCACTATAAACAAAAATAGAGCGACAATTTTGAAAAAAATGCAATATTTTGTACTTTTTACTATAATAAATATCCCCAAAAAATATATAAAAAAAACATTTTTTTTCCTCAGTTTAGGCCGATACGTATTCTTCTACATATTTTTGGTAAAAAAAAATCGCAATAAGCGTTTATTGATTGGTTTGCACAAAAGTTATAGCGTCTACAAAATAGGGGATAGTTTTATGGCATTTTTATTTATTTTTTACTAGTAATGGCGGCGATCAGCGATTTTTATCGTGACTGCCACTTTATGGCGGACACATCGGACACTTTTGACACATTTTTGGGACCATTGTCATTTTTACAGTGCTCAGTGCTATAAAAATGCACGGATTACTGTGAAAATGACACTGGCAGGGAAGGGGTTAACTACTAGGTTTCGCTAAAGGGGTTAAGTGTGTCTTAGGGAGTGATTCTTACTGTTAGGGGGCGTGGCTACGAGTGACACATCACTGATCCCTGTTCCTGATGAGCGGGAAAGACGATCAGTGACATGTCACTAGGCAGAACGGGGAGATGCTTGTTTACACTTGCCTCTCCTTGTTCTGCAGCTCTGTGATGTGTGTGTATATATACGTTACTTTGCCCACCCGTGCCATTCTGCCGACGTATTTGTACAGGAGCTGGTCGGGACCCAGTTAATATCCCTTTAAATAGTGTCTGGGCAAGATTAAAAAAATAAAATTAGTGCATTACATGCATACATTTGTCCATGTTTTGTTTCTTTAAAATGAAAACTGCAAACACATTAAAATGCCTGTTCCTACCAGAAATTCAGTGAGCTGTAAATGATATACTCCACTCAGGTTGTATACACTGTGCTGTGCATATAAATGATAAAATCTACACTACTTGGCTGTATGTGGTGTTCCATCCATTCAACCCTGGAGTATAGAATGTACAAGCATGCCAGGAGGTACTATATAGACTTGGCTTTACACACCTAATGTGGTTCAGATAACCTGCCATGCACTATACCTGTGGACTGTGCCATCAGTCTCTGGCCCCCCGGTGTGCACCATTCAGCACATACTATATACTTTAGCTCTGTGTGCATTCAGTTCTGTGCCTAATAATGTACTACATTGTAGATTTGTCTCTGTCCTCCTCCCCCTGAAAGTAATTTCTAATTTCTTTCTACATGAAAAAAAGCTGTCTCTTTTCTAATCGGAGGATTAGTGGGGCACTGCAGGCTGTTGTAAATGGGATGCAAAATCCATGCTGCACTGTGCATAACCCATTCTGAGTTTAACAAAGAGGGGCTAGTTATATCTGCTCTCCATATATAAGTTGGCCCCTAAATGTTACAAATCACTGCTCAGCATAAGTTCTCATAGTAGGTGATCACTGGGGAGAGAGGAAACTACGCAAATGTTTAAATCTTACTGCAGCTGATTTATGACTAATCCTTCCTAGAGGCTTCCCTCAGGCATATTCACAGTCACTTGACTGGAGCTCAAGGACTGCTTTTTTGTTGCTAAAGGGTAAAGTTTTTGGCAAAGTATACTGGGCTATGTCAGGAATTCATGTAGACTTTTAAAGTAACTAAGAGGTCCTCTTTAATTTTATTATATACTGTAAGTGTTCATGGTTTACCTCCATCAGATGTTTGCCAATGAGACTCTTAGGACCCTATGTCTCTCCTACAAGGACATCAGTGAAGAAGAATTTGAGAAGTGGAGTAAGAGGTATATGGCTGCCAGTGTGGCCATGGTTAACCGGGATGAAGCTCTGGATAAAGTCTATGAAGAGATTGAAACCAATCTAGTGGTGAGTGTGTGTGGTCAGATAATGGAAAGTGGCTTTCTGAGTGGAGGAAGCCATTTTCTGGGCTGGAGCTAATGCTGGTTCTTTGAGACCATGCAAGACATTTTGTTTTAGATAGTGTGACAGAACGAGGCTCTGTCACTATGAAAAGGGATGGAATTAGGACAGCTTGCATGTCAGGTGACTGCAGGGCTACAGAGCAGTTATTTTAAGAGGAGAAATCTGCTCTGGCAGCTTTCCCTGGATTTTGCTATCTTCAGATGGGGCTCTGTAGTTTGGAGATCCCTCAGAGACTTGGGTGGGACGGGATCTCCAAACCTGTGTCCAGGGCTTGTGGACAGCCAGCAGGGTGTGTGCCCGGGTGCTAGAGCTGCACAATTAATCATTAAAAAATCTAAAGAATCGTGATCTCGATTCAAATCTCCAATGTAGAGTTTGCCAATTCTTTCATATAACAAGTGGAGAGACTTCTCAGCTGTCAAAAGAAAATATCTGGGCAGTCTGCTAAGTTTATAACAGGAAACATTGTAACTAATGCTTCCTACTTAGATCAAAGGGATAAACTTCTGTGTCTGTAAAGAAAAAATGCAGGCAGTCTGCCAAGTTTTTAACAACATGAAACATTGTAACTAAAGCTTCCTTCTTGGTGCAGGAAGTTTAACCACTTAAAGTCTAAATCTTTTTCTGACACTTGTTTAAGTTTAAAATCAATATTTTTTGCTAGAAAATTACTTGGAACCCCCAAACATTATATATATTTTAGCAGAGATCCTAGGGAATAAAATGGCAATTGCTGCAATTATTTTATGTCACACTGTATTTGCCCATCGGTCTTTCAAATGCCATTTTTTGGGAAAAAATACACTTCAATGAATTAAAAAAAAACTGTAAAGTTAGCCCAATTTTTTTCTTTTAATGTGAAAGATGATGTTATGCCACGAGAATCGTGAGAGAATCATGATCTATCTTCTAAGCAAAAAAAAACGTGATTCACATTTTAGCCAGAATCGTGCAGCTCTACCAGGTGCACACAGCCCATATAACGGGGGACTGGTGAGAACAGTGTGTGGAGGAAGGTGGAGTGTGTGCAGCTTGCTACCGCTGCTGCTGTATGAAGACAGACCTGTGTCTGGAAAGCTGTCTGTGAGACTACATCCCTGGTGAGGGGGGACTCCGTGTCTGATGGACTGGGAAGGTTGGGACGGCTACAAAGGCCTATAAGACCAGAGAAGGGTCTGGGAGGCTGGGAGAGCCGAGGCGACTAGCAAGTCCAAGGGGGCTGAAGTAAGTCCTGGAGTCCTAGGACAGTGAGCTAACCCAGGGGCTAGAGAATCCTGTTGAGACCAGGAGTAGGCCGGTTTAGCAGGGAACTGTAAGGCAAAGTAAGCCTAGGAGCCAGGAGGCTTGGCATTTTCTGTTGTGTGAGTTTAATGGAGAAGAACACCTGTGTGGGAAATCCTGTGTATAAACTTTAATGTTGTTCCTTTTAATAAAAATGGGCTGCCACGCCCTTAAACCTGATAACTAACTGCTGTGGACACTCTGGCAAAACACATCTACCAATGAGCTAAACACCCCAATGTTACAATAGTCATGTAGCATGGGACAACATTCTCAACTTGCCTTATGTGCCATGACAACATTGCCTTGTGCAACACAATGAGCCTTGTTGGACTGGACCAATATCAATTTACTATATTGGGGTGACACTAATGTGGCTTGCTGTTACAGTATCGCTTGAACCTAGGCAATTGAAAGTCTTTATCTTCTGGTCAAGCTCTTAAGATGGCTACTACTTTGTTGTGTGTGTCTATGGATGCGTGCACTTTAAATCACAGGTACCTTGATATCACTGCATGTTACATCGATTATAGTTACATCTATTACTTCTATCCTCTAGCTGCTGGGAGCCACAGCTATTGAAGACAAACTTCAAGATGGCGTACCCTACACGATCGCTAAACTTGCCAAAGCAGATATAAAGATCTGGGTGCTGACTGGGGATAAAAAAGGTATGTACAAGAAGTGAAGGTCCTGTGCTTTCCAATGAAGAGAGATAGAACCACTTAAAACTGCTAGCCCAGTTTGATAGGTGTTGAATCATTCTTCCCCCAATGGCTTCTTCTGGTTATGGTATCTCGCTTAGCTTCCTAGGACTGCACACCTGCTGCAACAGTTACAAACAGGTCCCAGACTATGTGCTCAAGTCTTTGTTTTATAGACCTTGCAACCAGTATAGGCGGTGCATCCAATCATGGCGAGAAAGCTGTTTGAAGCCTCGTACACACGGGTGGGAATCCCGTCGGGGGGGGAAAAAAAGTCTGTTTTCCCGACGGGATTCCCGGAAAGCTTGCCTTGCACGCCGAGGGTACACACGGCCATTCAAAAGAACCGCCGTTCTTTTGAATGGCAAGAACGTGGTGACGTCATCGACTACGACGAGCCTGCGCTCGTCACATTCGATGCCGTCGCTGCCATCTTGCTACACCCTACACTACCCTTGTAGGCTACCGCGCATGCGTCAAAGTCTTTTCGAGCATGCGCGGGTTTACCATGGACAGGTAAGCAAACACACTCACGGTTTTCTCGGCAGGAAACTCTATTTTTCTCGTTGAGATTCCCGGAAGTTTTCCCGATGAGAAACCATACACACGAACGGTTTTCTTGGGTAAAAGCTCTCCCAGCAGCTTTCTTGCCGAGGAAACCGGTCGTGTGTACGAGGCTTGAGGCTATCACAAGGCACACAACCTGTGTAAGAACTTTCATACGTGTTTCAGTTCAGCTTCAGGGAAAAAGCAACAAAGTGCAATAAAGCTTACCAACCATTCCCATTGTTTTATTATTACTATACTTCTGGTCAAAGAAAGGGGATACAATTGTTTTTGGCCTCTGGATATTGACGTGGTTGTGTCCGCAGCAGGAATTTCCAACAAGTGAACTTTCAGCACTAACAATTTATACTGCATGTGTTCTACAAGTATTGAACCCCCCAAAATGTACATTTAACCCCTAAAAAAAAAAAAATATAGCAAATGGAAACATTTAATATGCCCCAAAAAGTAATAATTCAATTGTGTTTGTAGGCAGGACTTTTTTCCCGTTTTAAATAGAGTAGGCAAGGGTTATTACTGTTGTAAGGTTATTTTATTAGGACACAACAGGAAGAGCGGAAATGTTACACAAGGGTATTACCTTACAAAGAGGTCACCAGAATAGGTGTCTTCATTGCAAGATTTTCGCATCAAATGATGTCTGGAAAATTTTGGATTTCCCATCACTTTCGGTCTCCGTAAAACAATGGTTTCAGGACAAACCAAGGGCTGATACTTTTTAGTGTAAACAAGGGCAACAATAACTGCTCAATGGAACTGAATACCCCGAATCCAAAACCTCACCAAATCAAATATTTGCATTTAATACAGATTTCTGATTGGCTGCTGGGAGAAATTCTATAGGAGTATTTAGAATGTAACGTAGTCAATGCCCACCAGTTACCATAAGTCGGTTTACATAAAAGGTTTCATTTTTACATAAAGGCTACATAAACACGACTACCAAAAGAAGGGTCCATATGGTTATGACTGTGATTCCTGACACTCTGAATTGCATAGTTGTTCATCCCATGAAACTGCATGTTTGTGCTGTGCAAATAGGGCAAAATCAAATATTCTTAAGCCTCATACACACGGTCGGGCTTCCATCTGACTTTTCCATGGATTTTTGTCCGAAGGGGCGTTGGCCGTGAACTTGGTATGCATACACACGGCAGGACTTTTTCAGCCAACTTTCACCAAATCACATGGTTTTCCTGCTCTTTACTGCCACCCTGTGGGCAACGTCTGCTATTGTTGTCTGATCTTTAGCATTGGTTCTGAGCATGCGTGTTTGTACTTTAGTCCGATGAACTTGTGTACACACAATCGGATCAGCCAACGTAGGACATTTGTTGCTGAAAAACGTGCCTGTTCTCACAGCGAACATTTGTCTGATGAAAAAGTGAAAAAGTTTGTCCGATGGAGCATACACACGGTCGGATTGTTCGCTAAAACAGGTCCGTCGGACATTTGTTGTCAAAAAGTCAGATCGTGTGTATGGGCCTTAAGGCTATATTCTGTGCAATTCAGATTGTAGAAAAAATTGTAGTTACTGGATACAGCTGAGGAGCATTAATTACTAGCTCATCATAGTTTCCATTTGGGATTACCGTAATAAAGTATTCTGAATCAATGCCAGCCAGTGGCCATATTGCAGTATTTTCACACCTGCCAGGAATATCTTAATTTGAGAATATCACCCAAAAAATAATAAATTTTGCCCTAGTCTCAAATAAAAAAAAAAAAAAAAAAACGACTTTACATGCAGTTTCGATGGATGTACAGTTTCCTTTTTTTTTTTTTTTTACCCCTCTGTGTAAAAGCCTTGTATTGAGCCTCAGACCTAGTACATGCAAGCACTTGAAAACGCTTTGCTTTGGCTATCATTGCTTTTTAGGACTTCTGTTAAGAGAAAAACATGAAGTTAACATTGCTGACTTGAAAAAGATAGTTGCCTCGCTGTAATTTCAGCCCTGTTGCTTCAGTACATTGAGACACTGGCCTGAAACAAGGCAGTGCATCAGTCAGCCAATTTTTTTTTTTTTTTTTAGAAATGTCAGCAATTGCATAATTTTTTTTAACATAATGTTGGAATGTTTCATTGGGTTTTACTGATGCCGCAGTCCCTGTTCATTTGCTCACCCTCTGCCGCTCTGGTGCTGGATGTGCATGCCGTGCACTGACTTTGTTTACAAAACTAGAAAGTGGAAATCTGTGGGCATCTCTTACATGTGCACTTTGTACATCCCATACATCTCTCGTGTGCATCCTATGTGCATCCTGTGTGTGTTCCGTTGGCATCCTATGTATCGCTCGCGTATGCATCCCATGTACATTCCACTGGCCTTCCATGCATCCCTCATGTATGCATCCTATGTGCATTCCATTGGCATCCCCTGGATCTCTCGTGTGCATCCCATGCACACTCTCCATTGCCAAATCATGGGACTCGCTTATGTGTGCATCCCATTCACATTCCATTGGCATCCCATGTGCATTCCACTGGCCTTCCATGCATCCCTCATGTATGCATCCTATGTGCATTCCATTGGCATCCCCTGGATCTCTCGTGTGCATCCCATGCACACTTTCCCTTGCCAAATCATGGGACTCGCTTATGTGTGCATCCCATTCACATTCCATTGGCATCCCATGCATCTCTCATGTATGAATTCCATGTGAATCCCATTGGCATCCCATGCATCTCTCACCCTGTCAGTCCATTATCTTTGAATAAACCACTAGAAACTTGAGGAGGCTGCCATCACACTTGAGTGAAAACACAAACAAAAAACAAGCAAATGGCGAGAGTGAAAAAATCTTTTACGTTGGTGGCGTTTTGAAGAAACGATTTATGCATGTACTGTGTATATACCAGGTTTCATATCCAGGTTCTATGTAGTCACACAGAAATATATGTAATTCTTTTTTCTCAGAAACTGCAGAGAACATTGGCTTTGCTTGTGAACTCCTAACAGATGAGACCAAGATTTGCTATGGGGAGGACATCAAGTAAGCAAAAACGATGCATCAGATTTTAGTAAGATGTGTTTTGTTTGATCCCTCGCCTTATGACATCATACTTAACCATGAAAATAATTACATTTTAAAATATATCTATCTATCCAGACTAAGGGTCCCCACTTTCAGCTGCTAAGACATCCTTCTAAATGTATCCTTGCGTCTACTTGCCACAATTGTGGTGGACTGAGGGAGGTGGGGACAAAACTTTTCATCTCATGTATACTGAAATCACTCTAAATTACGGTTTCATTTATCTTCAGTGCCCTCCTCCAGACAAGAATGGAAAATCAGAAAAACCGAACAGCAGGCAATCCTGGAGCAGCTCAGTATAACTCGGAACCCTACTTCCAGACTAACCAAAAATGTTCCCTGATCATTACTGGATCATGGCTGGTATGTAGGTCACACAACTATTGTCACAACTGTAAGATCCTATACTTTACTACTCCATCAAGACCTCCCTGGGGACAAGAATCTTCCTTCCTCTTTCGGCCTTCAAGTCCATTACTAAAAGGCTAGTTACTGCCCTACTTGCAATGTAGTAGTAGTAGTAGTAGTGTTGTCACCCTTGCATGAGAACTCCCTCAGGCTGACATGGCAAAGCACAACATTGCTATGTCACGTGTCTCTGCCCAGCCTATGCCACCCTCTGCCTGGTTGATGGCGGCTCTGGAAGGGAGTAGAAGTTTGCTGCAGCCCTGTTCGGCCCCCAGCCCATTTCTTCATAGTCCAGGACCAAGTGATAGCGGTCACATGACTACTCTTGAACCAGATTTCACACTCAAATTGCCAGAATATTATCACACCATACCCTACACTCTGCTGTATTAAAATCAATGTTCTTTAATTTTGTCTGCCTTTCTTTCTTTGCCTTTCTTTTAACAGAATGAAATCCTTCTGGAAAAGAAAAAAAAGAAAAAGAAACGCCTGAAGCTCAAATTTCCTAGAACAGCTGAAGAGAAGCAGAAGGACCTGGTGGATAAACAGAAAGCATATGCCCTTAAAGAGCAACGACAGAAAAACTTTGTGGACCTGGCGTGTGAGTGCAATTCCGTCATCTGCTGCAGAGTGACCCCCAAACAGAAGGCCATGGTGGTAGAGTTGGTGAAGAAGTACAAGAAGGCCATCACCTTGGCCATTGGAGACGGTGCCAATGATGTCAACATGATTAAAAGTAAGAAGGAAATAGAATTGGAGCTGAATATAGATCTGTGTTTGCAACTAAAACCAGTCATACATGGCCCAGTACTTGCAAATGGTGCAACCAATTTTACCTTCTCATCACTTTTCATTATTGCTTGTAGGGAATTTAGGAACGTTTCGTGGCTGTTCCCATTTGTTCCACCCAATGTTCTTGCAATAAAACAGCAGCTGCAGTATTTCATATTTACTAACAATAGAATTTTTTTTTAATAATCTACTTTAGTATTGGCAATAGTAAATATATATAAAACATGATTATATTGTTTTAGAACTTGTAAATTTCCTCCAAAAAGACAATTATCAGTAATATGGATATGGAATTTAGAATACTCTGGAGATGGTTTGGTATGGTCTTTTGCCTTACAGTTCTCTCTTCCTCTGTCGCAGCTGCCCATATAGGGGTTGGTATCAGTGGACAGGAAGGTATGCAAGCTGTGATGTCCAGTGACTACTCCTTCGCTCAGTTCCGATACCTGCAGAGGTTGATCCTGGTCCATGGCCGCTGGTCCTATATCCGCATGTGCAAGTTCCTTGGGTTTTTCTTCTACAAAAACTTTGCATTCACGTTGGTTCACTTCTGGTACTCGTTCTTCAATGGATTTTCTGCTCAGGTAAGCAGAGCAGCCTGTATAAGTGTTGATGGGCCGGGTCACACAGGGCTGAATAATTAGTTTGTTGGATAGCGGATCTAGAAGGAGTTGATCAAACTTGGAATACCATCATAGTCATTTTAGTTGAGATGTTTTAGTTTAGAATGCCTGCAAATACCTTAACAGTATTGAACAGGGTGGCTGGAAGATCTAGGAACTTTCTTTTTCGTACATCACGGGACACAGAGCGACTTAGTCATTACTAATGGGTTATATAGATTACCTTCAGGTGTTGGCACTGGCCAATTCCAAACCGGAAGTACCCTCCCCTATATAAGCCCCTCCCACCCGGGAGCACCTCAGTTTTTTGCCAGTGTCTAAGGTGTTGGCCAAAGAGTAACATGTGTTTTCACTGGGCTTGCGTACAGGTTCTTTTGGGCCTTAGTAAGCTGTTCCGGATCCCACCAAAAAAGCTTCATAGCTAAACGGTCGGTACCCGGGCCTTGCAGCAGAAGAGCAAGGTTTTGCCTGTAATGCCTCTCTTAGGAGGGCTGGACCCTGGGATCCAGAGCTCTGGTCATACCCACGACCAAGATGTTGTCTGTGCAGGGTGCTATACAGGTCCAGGGGAGTGGAATCCTTGGGAACCCGGTCCCTGAAGGTTTAATTACAATGCCTGCCGTGATAGGTGAAATTTGGACTTCTGTGGACCAAACAAAGTCCTGCGGCGGGGATCAGGTAAGTGGGGGCCCCCAGGAACTTGGTTCTATTGGGGGACCCCCAAGCCTAATTTGTCTTTCTGTCTGTTACCTAACGGTATTCCCGCTAAATATCTGTGTTTGCCTGTAACTACTGAAAATGTAAAATTTTAATAGTAGTCAAGAAAAAAAAAAAAAAAACGGACCGCGGTACCTGTGTTAAACCACTAGAGGCCGCTGTAGTCCATTTTTCTTGTCATGTGGATCTTTGGTTTTCTCAAGTCAAAAGATCCAGGCAGCTGGTAAGTTTCTCTGTGGGAATCCACTTCCTCTGCCCTGTTGCTGCGCTCATCCACCGCACAGGCCCTCCGGCAAAAAGGGCCCTGGCTCCTAGTCCCCTGTTTGATTTCGAAAAGGGCACCAATGGCGCACGGGCGCGCGCGGGCGCGTGCACGCGCCTCCTATGAAAAAAAGGGGCGGGGCGGGTGCATGACGCTCGATGCGCGCCGCGGCGCTTCTGCGCATGTGCGGGCGTCCCAGCATAGTTAAAAGACACAGTACAAGTGTCAGCTGGATGCAAACAGAGCTAGCAACAAACAGTGGCACACAGAGGCGGTTGATGCAGGCATCCCCATAGAAAGGCACTTTAGTGGACACCAGCTGGTATATAGCAGCACCTGTGTTAGGCTATTACCAGCAAAATTGGTGTATGACGACGGGAATACCTCAGCTTTGTGCTTAAAGGATATGTCGTCCAGACGCTCCGGAAATAGATCTTCCAGGAAGCCAAAGGGGTCTCCATCGGGCTCTGAGGATATTGGGCATGCTTGTACTGCACCAATCTCCCCTGAGAATTCAGAGGTCAGTAGCCGTAGAAACCCCGCAGGAATGCCTGGTGCTGCGGCTGTCCCCAGTCCACCTGCTCCTGTATATATAACAGAGGAGGTTTTATCCTCAACTCTGGGAGGATTGGAAGAGAGATTAACAGCGTTGATCGCTGCTTCCCTGTCTCAGGAAAAGCACGTCCGATCTCCGTCTCCTCCTTCAGAGTGCCTGTTAGTGGAGGAACAGCCCCACACAGAGATCGACCTACCTGAAGGGGATCAGGATGAGGTTGATTCAGTTATGGAGGAATCAACAGTGGAAGAACCTTTCTCAGCATCTCAGGCTGAAAGATTATGGGTTCAGTCTCTGACTAATATGGTCCGATCAGCATTTAAAATGCCTCTGGCGGAACCACCATCCACTAAGGTTTCCTCGCTGGGGTCGCTAAAAGCTCCCCAGGCTGTCTGTTCCTTCCCAATCCACCCTTTATTAGAAGGGCTTATTTACCAGGATTGGGAGCATCCTGATAAAATATTTGCTCCCCCCAAGAGATTTCCGGTGATCTATCCCATGGAGGATAAGTTCATAAAAAAATGGAGGGTCCCTACAGTGGACGCAGCCATCTCTTCTGTTAACAAATCACTGACATGTCCAGTAGATAATGTTCCAATGTTCAAAGACCCAATAGATAAAAAATTGGAGTCTTTACTAAAATCTGCTTTCTCTACAGCAAGCATGGTGACACAACCTGCGGTAGCAGCGATTGGAGTCTGCCAAGCAGTGAAAGATCAGTTGAAACAAGTCTTAAGGGACTTACCAGATCAGCAGGCTCTTGCCCTAGCTGACCTGCCTAGAGCCTTGTGTTTTGCGGTGGACGCCATAAAGGATACAATCCAACAGGCCTCCCGCTTTACGCTGTCTATAGTACATATGCGTAGGCTTCTGTGGCTCAAAAACTGGTCTGCTGAAGCTCCCTGTAAAAAAACTGCTGGTTAGCTTCCCATTTCATGGAGAACGCTTATTTGGAGAAGATCTGGACAAATATATCCAGAAAATTTCTGCCGGTAAAAGTTCACTCTTACCGGTTAAGAACAAGGGTAGAAGTCCTTCTTTTAAGAGGCCTACTTCTCCAGTCCCGGGCACATCGGCTGTGAAGCAGTTCCGACGGCCTCCGCGGTCAAATTCAGGGGGCAGAAATCAGGGACAATCACAGGGTAACAAAAAGCCCTGGATCAAGAGAGGTACAAAACCTCCCCCCAAGGCATGAAGCGTTGCCCCCACTCAATCGGGTGGGGGGAAGACTTCAGTTGTTCACAGAGACCTGGCGGGACACCATCAGAGACAGATGGGTGCTCTCCGCAGTAAGTCTGGGATACAAGCTGGAGTTAAAAGACACTCCTCCTGCCCAATTTATGAGGTCAAACGTGCCAAGAGATCCCCAAAAGAGAGGATCCCTCCTTCTGGCACTAGAACAACTATTGCTCCAAGGTGTAATCATGAAGGTTCCCCTGGAAGAAAGCGGATTCGGGTTTTACTCGAACCTTTTTACAGTCCCCAAACCAAATGGGGACGTGAGGCCCATATTAAATCTAAAAGGGCTAAACAAGTTCCTAAATATCAGGACTTTTCGGATGGAGTCGATCCGATCGGTGGCCACCGCCCTACAAGGGCAGGAATGGTTAGCCTCGATCGACATAAAGGATGCTTATCTGCATATTCCCATCTTTCCGGCCCACCAGAAATTTCTACGCTTTGCAGTAGAAGGGCGCCATTTTCAGTTCAGAGCCTTACCTTTCGGTCTGGCCACAGCACCACGAGTGTTCACAAAAATTCTGGCCCCATTATTGGCCAATCTAAGAACACAGGGTGTAACGATAATGGCATATCTAGACGACCTGCTACTAATAGACCACTCAGTGGAAAAGCTGGAAGTAGCTATTCACAAGACAATCAAGTATCTGGAATATCACGGTTGGATTATCAACCGGGACAAGTCAGCTCTAAGACCAGTCAAAAGTCTGGAATACTTGGGGCTAAGGCTGGATTCAAATCAGAGAAAGATTTTCTTACCTCCAGAGAAGGTGTCGTCTTTAAAAGATTTGACCCACTTAGTGGGTACAAAAAGAAAACCATCCATACGCCTCTGCATGAGGCTGCTGGGAAAGATGGTGGCTTCATTCGAAGCGGTACCCTACGGTCAATTCCATTCAAGGAATTTGCAAAGGGCCATACTGTCAGCCTGGAACAAAAAAGTTCAGGCTTTAGACTTACCAATGTCCCTGTCCCCTTCCGTTCGCAAGAGCCTCCATTGGTGGTTGGTGCCCCAGAATCTGGAAAGAGGGAAACCCTTCAGTCCGGTTTCTTGGAAGGTGGTCACTACAGATGCCAGCCTCATAGGCTGGGGGGCAATACTGGAGCAATGGTCTCTCCAGGGCAAGTGGTCAGAAGCAGAAAAGGCCCTGCCCATCAATCTCTTAGAGATACGAGCAGCCCGGTATGCCCTAGTAGCATGGACATCCAAACTCCAAGGGTCCCCTGTCAGAATTCAATCAGACAATGCCACGGCAGTGGCATATATCAATCACCAGGGTGGCACCAAGAGTCGTGCAGCCCAGAGGAAAGCAAATTGCATCCTGGAGTGGGCAGAAAGATATGTCCCAGCCATATCCGCGGTTTTCATCCCAGGAGTGGAAAATTGGAGAGCGGACTTTCTAAGTCGCCAACAATTATGCCCGGGGGAATGGTCTCTTCACCCCGAGGTTTTCCAGGCAATATGCCAGCGGTGGGGAACACCGGATGTAGATCTGCTAGCATCCAGATTCATGCGCAAAGGTGGACAGATTTGTGTCTCGCACAAGGGATCCCCTAGCTTGCGGCTCGGATGCCCTAATGTTCCCTTGGGATCAGTTCAAGCTGATATATGCATTCCCACCGCCACAATTGTTACCGCGATTACTCCGCAGAGTCAGGGTAGAAAAGAAACCAGTGATTCTGGTGGCTCCAGCGTGGCCCCGAAGGGCATGGTACGCGGAGATTGTAAAAATGTCAGTGAGGAGTCCTTGGACCCTCCCACATCGTCCGGACCTGCTGTCGCAGGGACCGATATACCACCCTGCCTTACCAGCCCTAGGTTTGACGGCCTGGCTATTGAAGCCCACATTCTGAAAAAGAGAGGGCTCTCTAATTCTGTGGTATCTACCATGATCAATGCCAGGAAGCCGGTATCCAGGCAGATCTATTATAGGATCTGGAAAGCGTACATTACGTGGTGTGAGGCCAAGAAATGGCATCCACGTAAGTACGTGATAGGGAGGATTTTGGACTTCCTACAGTGGGCTGTAGATAGGAAGCTGGCCTTGAGTACTATCAAGGGTCAGATTTCGGCCTTGTCAATATTTTTTCAAAGGCCCTTGGCTTCGCATTCACTAGTCAAAGCCTTTATACAAGGAGTGATGCGTATTAGCCCTCCGGTTAGTATTCCCATATGTCCATGGGACTTAAACCTGGTTCTGTCGGTTCTACAGAAACAACCGTTTGAACCATTGCAACACATTTCCTTGGTTCTTCTCACCAGGAAATTGATTTTCTTAGTAGCCGTTTGTTCGGCTAAAAGAGTATCGGAACTAGCCGCCTTGTCCTGTAAGGAGCCATATCTGGTTGTCCATAAGGACAGAGTAGTATTACGTCCTCATCCAGCCTTTCTTCCTAAGGTGGTATCGAGGTTTCATTTGAACCAAGATGTGGTTCTTCCTTCTTTTTTCCCCAAACCTAGCTCGGTAGAGGAAAAATTATTACATTCTTTGGATGTAGTAAGAGCAGTTAAAGCTTATCTGAAAGCCACGGCTCAGATTCGCAGAACGGATTCTTTGTTTGTTCTGCCGGAAGGCCCCAGAAGGGGTCAGGCAGCATCAAAATCTACTTTAGCCAAGTGGATTCGACAGGTCATAATACAAGCCTATGGCTTGAGAAAGAGACCGCCTCCGTTCAAAGTTAGGGCGCACTCCACAAGAGCAGTTGGAACTTCATGGGCAGTGCATCACCAGGCCTCCCTGGCTCAAGTATGTAAGGCCGCAACATGGTCTTCGGTACACACGTTTACTAGATTCTACCAGGTAGACGTTAGAAGTCAGGAGGATGTCGCCTTTGGGCGCAGTGTGTTGCAGGCCGCAAAAGATCCTCATGCCTGATGGCGCCCAGCTTATGTATCCCTCCCCTCATTTGGCATTGCTTTGGGACGTCCCATTAGTAATGACTAAGTCGCTCTGTGTCCCGTGATGTACGAAAAAGAAAAAGGGATTTTTATAACAGCTTACCTGTAAAATCCTTTTCTTGGAGTACATCACGGGACACAGAGCTCCCACCCCTCTTTTTGGGACACTTATTGCTTGGCTACAAAACTGAGGTGCTCCCGGGTGGGAGGGGCTTATATAGGGGAGGGTACTTCCGGTTTGGAATTGGCCAGTGCCAACCCCTTAAGGTAATCTATATAACCCATTAGTAATGACTAAGTCGCTCTGTGTCCCGTGATGTACTCCAAGAAAAGGATTTTACAGGTAAGCTGTTATAAAAATCCCTTTATTTCACCTGTTACTGACGTCAACAACGGGGCACTGTTTCTCCTATTGACACCAATGATGGGGCACTATTCCTGCCACTGACACCAAAAATGGGGCATAACTCCTGTTACTGACAACAACGGGGGGGGGGGCATTTTTCCAATTGACACCAATGATGGGGCACTATTCCTCCCACTGGAACCAACAATAGGGTTCTATTCCTCACCATAATGCCAAAGATACACTGTTCACTCCTACTGATGACAGGCCTATTTCTACTCCAAATAACTACAGTCCGGCCCCCCTAAAAATTGAAGGACTGTAAACTGGCCCTTTGTTTAGAAAGTTTGGTGACCCCTGGTTTACATATTCTTTAAGACCCCTGTTGTTTTTTGTTTTTGTTTTTTTGGCGGTCTGTCTCATTGGGGAGATTTCCCTTTACAGCTTGCCACACAGAGATAGCAGGAAGTAGTAGGAGATGTCATCAAAGTGAGGGAATTTTCTTAGTTGTTGGGCTTCCCATTGGAAGATTTCCCCTCTATTCCTGTTCCTGTGACAATTCAATAATTACTGTTTTACAAACTGTAACTGAATCTGATTTCCATGCTGAAAATGAAACCCAAATTTAAAAAAAAATTCCCTGACATTTCAGACGGTGTATGAAGATTGGTTTATTGCCTTGTACAATGTCCTGTACTCCAGCTTGCCTGTCCTTCTTGTTGGCCTTATGGATCAGGTCAGTGCCTTCATAGAACATATAAGTTCAAGACATTGGAGTTTCAGCAGTACGGCTCAGATTTGTGTTTTCTTACCCTGATTTCAAATATTTTTGTTGCAGGATGTCAGTGACAAACTGAGCCTTCGCTTTCCTCGCTTGTATATACCGGGCCAGAAGGATCTGCTGTTTAACTACAAGAAATTCTTCTTGAGTTTGTTCCATGGATTAGTGACTTCCTTGATCATCTTTTTCATACCGTACGGAGCGTTCTTGTTAACCATGGGGCAGGATGGAGAGGCCCCTTCCGATTACCAGTCATTTGCTGTGACCACGGCCACTGCACTCATCTTTACCGTTAACTTCCAGGCAAGCTGAGCTCATACGAACGCACTTTCTTTTATAATTATGACATTGTGATTTTTATGGTGGAAAATTGGAGAGCTTATGTCTTTTGGGAGTTTTTAAAGCAATCACTTCTGTCAATGTAACAATGTCACCACCAGTGCTGGGACAAGGTCATCTAGAGCCCGGGGCGAACATGCCAACTCCCCGCCCCCCCTCCCCCCCAAGATGCATGAGCAATAAGTGTCAGCAAAAATATAGGACCGGTGTAGATAAAGCCTCGCCGGCCCGTGGGAGAGTTGCCAAACCATGAGATGCAATACCGGAGGGGACATAGAAAGAAAATGATATTTGCAATATGGCTGTTAAATTTGGGATAAAAATAAGCCATTATAATAAGATAAACCGTAAATTGAACCGTGTCCCAGAAGCATGGGGCTTACCTAAAAGGTAGAAGGTCAAAAATCCGCACATAAGGAATAGGCATAGCTCACAACTGTCCCTGATTTTGAGGGACTGTCCCTGATTTGGAGCAATGTCCCTCTGTCCCTCATTTCTCCTAATTTGTCCCTCATTTTAGTCTGATCTATAAGAGTTGAATATAAAATGCACTTTTTATCTTTCAAAAAGTGTTTTCCAGCACTAAACCTTTCATCTGATTTCTAAATAGCTGCATTGGTCATTTCTAAAAGCCAATATAAAGGAATAGCAGTGGTAAAAAAAAAAAGCACTTGTGGGTTTAGCCAATCTTTTTTCATTTTTTTTGTACAATTCTCCTTTAAGGGGGCGTGGCAAGGGGTGTGTCCTATGCCTACATACTTTTGCTGATAGGTTTCCCTCATTCCCATCTCAAAAAGTTGGGAGGTATGGGAATAGGTGTTTTTAAATTGTCAGACCCATTGAACGTAACTCCAAACATAGGTGGTGGATGGTTGCCCAGCGCTTAGGCGCAGTTCATGAACTGTATTTGGCGCTTTATAAATAATAAATCAATCAATCACTACAATCAAGAGATATATATGCTAGTTCAAAACCAATCCCCAATTTTTAATATTATCCTATGTATTTCTGTCCACTGGAGGGGTATTTAAAAATCCCAGAATGTGTTTGTATATTGTGCCCTCCTAGCACAAATCCTCTACCACTAAAATTTCCTCTAAGTACAAGTACACCTCCTATTATCCCACTCCAAATCTCCTCTCCCAGCACAAATAGCCCCCCATCTCCCCATCTAGCACAAATCACCCCTTCCATCCCCCCTCCTAGCACAAATACTCCCTAATCATCCCTACTAGCACAATTACCCCCCCCCCCAAAAAAAAAAAATCCCTTCCTAGCACAATAACACCTATTCTAGCACAACCCCCCCAACACAGATCCCCTTAAGTCCACCACTCCTATCACACCTACAAATTTCCCCTCAATTCTTACTCCCTGTAACCCCCCCAACTTCCCCCTTCTAACACAAATCCCCTCCCAATCCTCTTAATGCCCTCCCACGATACATGATACCACAGTGCCCAGGCCAGCTGCCCCTCCTGGGTGAAGTGAGAGGAAACCTCCCCTAAGGGGACAACATCAAGGACCTGGTAGACCTGACCCTTTTCCACTCTATCCAGCTAATTATGTTTTTTAATTTTATTAAAATAAAAAACACAATGTCCACACTATATTTTATAAAAATAAAAAACCTTAAACTGCAGTGCTTTAAAAATAAAATGGTAATTGTACATCCATGATTTTTGGAGGAATATATATTTGCATTGGAAATTACAAAAAGTTGGTGACATTTGTTTTTTGGAAGTTAATGCTGCAGAATTAAAGAATAATTGTATTTCTTTAATTAATCTTTCTTCCTCTGTTCTATAACAGATTGGGCTGGACACATCCTATTGGACTTTTGTGAATGCATTCTCTGTGTTTGGAAGCATTGCCATCTACTTTGGAATCACGTTTGACCTGCAGAGTGCTGGGATCCATGTCCTCTTTCCTTCCAAATTCATATTCACAGGTAGATGATTCTACTGGGGGCAAGCTGGAATTTTCACTTCAAGTGTTTTACACAATATTCATGAATTTGCACTGTGATAGAAATGTAGTTGCTAGCACAAAAGTTTTTTCATCCTCCTGTGTGAAGAAATCAGAGCACCACCATCTTATAAAGTGGACACTCACCAAAATGATATGCTGCAATGAATACAGCAGCCACAGCATGAAATTCAAGGTCGTCTCCTTTTTAATGGCACAAGAGTCCGTTCCCAACTGCAGCAAATAAAGATCACCCAGGAGCCAAATAGATGTCAGTAATGGTGCAGTATTTTTATAAAAATAATGGGCATCAATACAATACCAGTACAGATTAGGGGTCCACTTGGGAACATCCAATGGGACGAAACAACTCGGGGTGGAGACTCTGTGCAGACGTCACACTGCTGCATGACCTGGGTCGGCAGCGGCTTTCTGTGTGAGTTTTTCATTTGTTTTAGCAATTATATTTTTATCTTCAGCCACCTCAGTGCTATGGGAGATTTTCTCACTACTGATGCATAAGCTTTGCAACCCTGCAACAGCCTGTGCTGGTGTCAAATTTCCGAAAATAATTATTTGGTTGATTTGTTTAGACACCTTTCACACTGGAGGTGTTTTTCAGGCGCTAAAGGGTTAAAAATAGCGCCTGTAAAGCGCCTAAAAAACGCCTCCCCTGCCACCCCAATGTGCTTTCATACTGGGGCGCTGCGCTAGCAGGACGTTAAAAAAAAATCCTGCAAGCAGCATCTTTGGGGCGGTGGAGGAGTATACACTGCTCCTAAACCACTCCTGCCCATTGAAATAAATGGGCACCGCTGCCGAAGTGCCTGCAAAGCGCTTCGGCAGCGGCGCTACACGGGTGCATTTAACCATTTTTTTTCGGGCCACTAGCAGGGGTTAAAAGCAGCCGAATAGCGCCACTAAAACAGCTAATGCTGCCCGCGGCTCAGTGTGAAAGGGCTCTAAATGATGTATTTAGCGGTTACAGGAACTTTGCAATTTAAAATATTTCCTACTGTTTAATTGGCTCTCTTTAACCACTTAAGGACTGCCCCACGCCGATATACTACAGCAGGGCGTGCCTCCTGCGCAAAATCACTTACAGGTACGTGATTTCATGCAGTGGGTCTGGGTCACTCGTGCACGCCGTCAGCCAATCACATGGGAATCAAATCAGTGGGCCCGGCGGCCGCCATGGCCACCAGGACCCACCAATCATTTACTGGAGAAGCAGAACGGCGGTCTGCCTGTGTAAACAAGGCAGACCGCCATTCTGTGAAAGAGGAAGATGGAGATCTTGTGTTTCTGCTAAGCAGAAACACGGATCTCCGTTTTCCTCCAGTGACCGCATTCCCCCCACAGTTAGAAAGCACTCCCTAGGAGCACACTTAACACTTTGATCGCACCTGATGTTAACCCCTTCGCCTGACAGTGTCCTTGGTACTGTGACCGTGCATATTATCTAGCACTGATCACTGTATTAGTGTGTAGACATGTGCACTGCAGAAAAATGTATTTGTTTTCGAAAATTCAGAAATTTTTAAATCAGAAAATACCAAAATCCATAAATAAGAATGAAAATTCAAAATAATAACTAACTATTAAATGGTAGGTATTGGAATTTCCTTTCAAACTTGCCTGTAAGTCAATGTAACGAATACAAATTTATCCGAAGCTACAAATGATCTGAAATAATGAATGCCGCATCTAAACAAATGAAACAGAATGAATTAATAATTATAACGTTTTTATTATTATTATTATTAATTCCTTACCTTCCATTCATTTAGATAAGGCATTCGTTATTTCAGATAATTCGTAACGTTCTTACATTCGTTACGTACAGCCAAATTTTAAAGGAAATCCCAATACCTATAATATAATATTTAGTGATAAGGTAGTTCGTTATTTTTTCAGATTTTCATTCTTTTTAAATTTAGAATTTCTGAATGTTAAAATTTTTCAAATTATCGAGTATTTGGAAAAATTTGTTAAACAGGTTTTCGTGTTTTCCAAATTGACGAATTTGTCGAAATTCGTTAAACGAATTTGGAACGAAACTAATTGCACATGTCTATTAGTGTCACTGGTACCCAAAAAGTGTCAGGTGTCCGATTTTTGTCCCGCTAAAAATTTGCTGATCGCCACCATTACTAGTATAATTAAATAAAAAAATAAATTCATAAATATATCCCATAGTGTTGTAGATGCTATAACTTTTGCGCAAACCAATCAATTAATGCTAATTGGGGGTTTTTGTTTACCAAAAATATGTAGCAGAATTCATATTGGCCTAAATTATTTGAAGAAATTTGATTTTTATTTTTTTATTGGATGTGTTCTATTGCAGAAAGTAAAAAAAATAAAATAATAAAATATATATATATATATATATATATATATATATATATATATATATATATATATATATATATATATATATATATATATATATATAATCATTATTTATTTTTCAAAATTGTCAGTGTTTTTTTTTTTTTATAGCGCAAAAAATAAAATACCCCCAAAAGAAAGTTCTATTTGTGGGAATAAATGACATAAATAACATAAATTTTGTGTGGGTACAGCTTCGCAGAACCGCGCGATTGTCAATTAAAGTAACACAGTGCAGTATCGCAAAAAAATGCCTGGTCATGAAGGGGGTAAATCTTCCGGGGCTGAAGTGTTTAAACCATGTACATAATCTATTATTTATTATGGTTATTTTTAACAATAATTTTATGGTATTAAATCTGTAAAATAATATTCGATTTTGGTTCTTGTCTTTAGGAGCGGCGCCAAATGCTTTACGCCAACCCTACCTCTGGCTGACTATAGTCCTGACGGTGGCGGTGTGTCTGCTTCCAGTTGTTGCCCTGAGATTCCTGTGCAAAACGATGCGGCCCTCAGAGAGTGACAAGGTAAAGTGGCCCTTTTCCTGTATTGTTGGCCAATGTTGTATGTTTTACAGCTAAAATAATAGTTTTAAAAATGTCAGATAGAAAAAGTGTTGCGCAACTCAATAATATCTGACATTTTCTAGGGCGTTGGAATACACATAACTGTGTAAGCAGCAACCTTTTATGTTGAAATCTATTTTTTTGGTTTATTTGTGAATTTTTTATATTATCACTGGTAATTTAGCACCTATGCCACATACACACGACCATTTTTCATGACGAGAAAAATGAAAATTTTTAATTTGGTCATTAAAAACGATTGTGTGTAGGCTCCAGAGCATTTTTCGCAACGTAAAAAATGGGCATTAAAAATTTGGAACATGCTCTATTTTTTCTCGTCGTTTTTCTCGTCGTGAAAAACGGCCGTGTGTAGGCTTTAAAAGACGTGAAATAAACGCGCATGCTCAGAAGCAGGTTATGAGACAGGAGCGCTCGTTCTGGTAAAACTAGCGTTCATAATGAAGATAGCACATTCGTCACGCTGTAACGGACTGAAGAGCACGAGACTGAAAAGCGCGAATCGTCTCTCACCAAACTTTACTAACACAAGGATCAGCAAAAGCAGCCCAAAGGGTGGCACCATCCGAATGGAACTTCCCCTTTATAATGCCGTCCTACATTTCGTACGTCACCGGCGCGCTTTGTTCAAGCATTTGTTTTCACGATGGTGTGTAGGCAAAGCAGGCTTGAGAAGAATCACGTTGAAAAAAACATTGTTTTTTTTTTTAAATGAAATTAAAAACAGTGGTGTGTACGCAGCATTAGAGTGGATTGCGCAGAGAATACCCTTTGACTATGTTTTCCAACAGTTTAAAACATGTTTTATTTCCGAAGGTAAATCTGATTTGTGAAGAAGAGTATTTTATGTTTAGGAGTCCAGGATTTTACATATTTATCAGACTAATCTTAACTGCTTTGCCAAAAATGCCTGTTTTTTACAGCGTTCAATAGTGCAAGCTCACATTACATATACACTATATTGCCAAAAGTATTGAGACACCTACCTTTAGGCCCCTTTCACACTGGGGCGGTTTGCAGGCGCTATTGCGCTACAGATAGTGCCTGCAAACCGACCTGAAGCAGCGACTGCTGTTTCTCCAGTGTGAAAGCCCGAGGGCTTTCACACTGAAGCGGTGCGCTAGCAGGACCGCTCCAAAAGTCCTGCTAGCTGCATCTTTGGAGCCGTAAAAGAGCGGTGTATATACCGCTCCTTCACCGCTCCTGCCCATTGAAAGCAATGGGACATCGCGGCTATACCCCCCGCAATGCGCCTCTGCAGAGGCACATTGCCGGCGGTATTGACCCTTTTTCGGCCGCTAGCGGGGGTAAAACCGCACCCCTAGCGGCCGAATACCGCCGCAAATCCGACGGTAAAGCGCCGCTAAAAATAGCGGCATTTTACTGCCCCCGTACCTCCCGTCCCAGTGTGACAGGGGCCTTGCGTGTACATGAAGATTAACCGCTTGCCGACCAGCCGCCGTCATTATACTGCGGCAGGTCGGCTCGTTCCCGCGGACCGTCGTAGCTGTACGTTGGTTTGTTTAAGCGGGATAGCGGGCGCGCCGATGCTCGTGACTGGCTGTCGCGATGACCGTCTGCCACGAGCGATCGCGGGCACAAGAGGAAGAACAGGGATGTGCGTGTAAACACACACATCCCTGTTCTGAAAGGAGATGCAGATCGTGAGTTCCTACAAGCTGGGAACCACGATCTGTTATCGCCTATAGTGAGTTCCCTCCCCCTACAGTTGGGTCACACATTAGGGAACACAATTAACCCCTTGATCGCCCCCTAGTGTTAACCCCTTCCCTGCCATTGACATTTACACAGTAACCAGTGCATTTTTATAGCACTAATCGCTGTATAAATGCCAATGGTCCCATAAATGTGTCAAAAGTGTCCGATGTGTCCGCCATAATGTCGCAGTCCCGATAAAAATCGCAGATCGCTGCCATTACTAGTTAAAAAAAATATATATTAAAATGCCATAAATCTATTCCCTATTTTGTAGACACGCTAACTTTTGCGCAAACCAATCAATATACGCTTTTTGCGATTTTTTTTTTTTATTACCAGAAATATGTAGAAGAATACACATCGGCCTAAACTGAGGAAAAAATTAGCTTTTTTTTAAAAAAAAATGGGGCTATTACAGCAAAAAGTACAAAATATTGTTGCTCCTTTTTTTTGTTTTTATAGCGCAAAAAAATAAAAAACTCAGAGGTGATCAAATACCGCCAAAAGAAAGCTCTATTTGTGGGGAAAAAAGGACGTCAATTTCGTTTGGGTACAACGACGCACCAGCGCGCAATTGTCAGTTAAAGCGACGTAGTGCCGAATCGCAAAAAATGCTCTGGTCATTGAGCAGCTAATTCTTCCGGGGCTGAAGTGGTTAAGGGCATCCCAGTCTTAGTCCGTAGCGTTCAATATTGCTTTGGCCCACGCTTTGCAGCTATAACAGCTTCAACTCTTGTGGGAAGGCTGTCCACAAGGTTTAGGAGTGTGTCTATGGGAATGTTTGACCATTCTTCTTCTAGAAGTGCATTTGTGAGGTCAGACACTGATGTTGGATGAGAAGGCCTGGCTTGCAGTCTCCACTCTAATTGATCCCAAAGGTTTTCTATCAGGACTCTGTGCAGGCCAGTCACGTTCCTCCACCCCAAACTCGCTCATCCATGTGTTTATGGACCTTGCTTTGTGCACTGGTGCGCAGTCATGATGGAACAGGAAGGGATCATCCCCAAACTGTTCCCACAAAGTTGGGAGCATGAAATTGTCCAAAATGTCTTGGTATGCTGACGCCTTAATAGTTTCCTTCACTGGAACTAAGGGGGCCAAGCCCAACCCCTGAAAAACAACCCCACACCATAATCCCCCCTCCACCAAATGATTTGGACCAGTGCACAAAGCAAGACATGGATGCGCAAGTTTGGAGTGGAGAAACTTGACTGGCCTGACCTCAACTCAATAGAACACCTTTGGGATGAGCGGAGACTGTGAGCCAGGTCTTCTCATCCAACATCAGTGCCTGACCTCACCAATGTGCTTCTGGAAGAATGGTCAAACATTCCCATAGACACACTCCTAAACCTTGTGGACAGCCTTCCCAGAAGAGTTGAAGCTTTTGCCGCTGCAAAGAGTGGGCCAACTCAATATTGAACCTTACAGACGAAGACTTGGATGCCATTAAAGTTCATGTGTGTGTAAAGGCAGGTGTCCCAATACTTTTGGTAATATAGTGTATATTCAGCTCGTTCAGGATTGAGGAAGATGTTGAGATCTTTGATATCCTGTTCTTACAGTGGTTGTATTTTCCTGTTTTTCCAGATTCAAAAGAACAGAAAGAAGCTCAAGGCAGAGGCCCTGTGGAGGCCGCGGGCCAGTACAATCAGACGTGGTGCCATTGGCCGCCGTTCCGCCTATGCCTTCTCACACCAGAGAGGATACGCTGACCTCATCTCTACCGGACGCAACATTGGCGCCAAAAAACGGGCTCCACTTGACGCTGTGCTAGGCGGTAACGCATCTGAAATGATCCACGCAGCAGGAACTTCCTGATTTAGAGACGTTCGTCGTTGCCTTTTTAAAGCAAATACATGCACATGAAAGTTACAATTCTATTTTTTTAAATGCTTCCCCTTCTCAGGGCTTTTTTATACAGAGATAAACCTATTCTTACATTCTACGCTACTGGCAGATTTGTGGAGACAATGTACACAAGACTGTATTTTTTTAAAAGAAAAAAACTTTTTTTTTTTTCACTAAGCCTGCATCTTTTTCTGTGGCCAGTAGGGAGCGCCAATCATACGTGAAAGTGACACTTTAGTAATGACTTGATCCTAAGAAGACATTGGTGGCTGTGTAGTAAGGTGTACAGTGCAGACTTGTCTTCTTTTTTTTTTTGTGAAACTTTTATTTTGATCACAGCAATCTGTGAAATTGTTTACATTTTAGCTTATTGTCTTTATTTAATGCTAATAAACTGTAGTAAATGTTAAAGCTCGCTTTTTCCTTAAAAATCAAACTGTTTTAAAGCTCCCTAGCCCTGGATGCAGACAGTTTGTGTCCGGGGCCGGTGGGGTTCTAGCCGCACATGACCTGAAATTTCCAGAAATGTCAGATTCTTCAGATGTTATTTAATACAGCATAGAGCAGCAGAACCAGTAGCTGGAGAGTTGAACATTAAACATTTTCTTTGCAGCAGACCCTTTACTTTAGAGCAGCCTTTCTCAACCTTTTTAACACAGAGGAACTCTTGAAATAACAGTCCGGTCTCAGGGAATCCCTGCTATAAATGACTATATCTACAACACATGATACATTAGTGTGATGGTCAGTGGGAAGAATGCTCTTTACGCTTGTGGTCATGGGGAAACCTTTTCTTTGCAGCAGACTATTTACTTTAGAGCAGCCTTTCTCAACCTTTTTATCACAGAGGAACCCTTGAAATAACTGTCCAGTCTCGGGGAACCTCTTCTGTAAATGACTATATGTACATCTCGTGATACATTAGTGTGATGGTCAGTGGGAAGAATGCTCCTTACACTTGTGGTCATTTGGAAGAATTACCCCCTTACAGATGGCAAAAAAGAAAATCAATGGATGGTGTCGGTAGGGAAGTGGACGGTGTCAGTAGAGCAGAGATTGGCGTCAGTAGGCAAGTGGACGGTGTCAGAGCAGAGATTGGCGTCGGTAGGCAAGTGGACGGTGTCAGTCGTTTTTTTTTTAATTCTTTTTTTACAATTTAACTTTTTAACTACTTCCCCCAAACCGGGTACTTTGACGTAGAATGCGGGGGGGGGGGGGGTATAGCAGTGGATACTGTATCTGCCATAACCCTGGTATTTTCTTCAACGACGGGTAGTCCTCTTTCAGATAGAAGTGGTCTCTGCTGCGGATTCTCCACAAGATCACTTTTTATCGGCGGCGGGAGAGGTGCCCTTCCCCTCCTTCAGACTGTCAGTTTAGCTGTCTGCCCATAGCTCATACGGACAGGCAGTTACTAAATGACAGGAAGAAACCATGAACTACCTACAGCACTCAACAGTGCCCTGGTAGTTCATTGAGAACTACAAGCCGACATCCGCAAAGGTTGTTGATACTGTTGGTAGTTCTCCATTTAACACAACTCTGTGAATGAATGACGCAATCAGGTGGGTTTGGCCCTTCTTTTTTTTTTGTCTTGGCGAATTCAGGGAGAAGATCCCCGGCTCGCTGTCACTAGAAGGGGGGGGGGGGGGGCAGGCAGCAACTGTGGCAGTGGAAACCTGTTATGTTCCACCCTAGAAGCGTCCCGAACATGTAACATGTTCCCTAAGGTGAACTCCTCCTTTTAATGAGAAAATATACCACATTTTGGCCACTAGATGGAGATTACAATCCAGGAATTAATCTATTACAGAAAGTACAGTATTTTTAATTTCTTTGTAATTCCTTTATTTTCCAAATAAATTTGCGTTTAACAGCCAAAGTATGCAATAGTAACAAATAACATGGTCAAGTAGCAAAAAAAGGTCACACAGTCAGAATTATACAACACGTCCAGAGCTTCACAGTATGGGTGGTCTTGAAAAAATATTGTGGTTTTGAAGATGGTTGTCGGCGTGTAGAGCTGGGGAGACAGACAAGCAACTACAGGGAAGACCAAAAACATAGATTTATAAATGCAAAACAGTATAAGAAAACAAAACTTTTACAGTATATCGGGAGACATTGCATCCCGATGGCCCGCTTAGCCCAGAAATGGGACAATGAGGTGAGAGATGCAAGCAAGGACATGCACCATATCTGAATAATACAGCCCATTACTGGGCCAGGGATATGGAGGAGGGGGGACTGCCAGAGGAGGAAAGGGTTTGGGGATCAGGCGTCCCCAGAGCGTGAAAGGAACAGGATCAAGAGAAGGGGGAAAGGCAGGGCCGATCTTTGGGTCAAAGGCGCCTGGGTGCAGAAATATTTCTGACGCCCCTCATGGGCGTGGTCATCTTACTAACTCCTCCCCTTTACAAATGTTTCTATGTCAACAACTCCACCTCTCCATCTGTAAGCCCCACCACTTTGCTTTGACAATAGCTTAGTCAACGGCTTTGACAAGTCAAAATAAATGTTTAATAGACAATTCTGTGTCAAGTGCTTGTAAATCAAATAGTGTAGCAAAAAAATGAATTTGGAATATAAATATGAACTGAACAATATTACAATTTTGAACAGAAAATGGCGAGCGGGCATGGGGGGGTCACAGTGGCACTATTTGATGGGCACAGTGGCTACGTTTGACGGGCACAGTGACTGCGTTTGAATGGCACAGAAAATTACTTACAGGGTGAGGCCGGGGGTCAGGTTAGGTGCAGTGCAGTCACTCACACTCACAGCAAGGCAGGCTGCCTTTGACGGGTACAGTGGCTGCCTTTGACGGGTACAGTGGCTGCCTTTGACGGGTGCAGTGGCTGCCTTTGACGGGTGCAGTGGCTGCCTTTGACGGGTGCAGTGGCTGCCTTTGACGGGTGCAGTGGCTGCCTTTGACGGGTGCAGTGGCTGCCTTTGACGGGTACAGTGGCTGCCTTTGACAGTGGCTGTGTTTGGGCACAGTGGCTGCGTTTGGGCACAGTGGCTGCGTTTGAAGGGCACAGTGGCTGCGTTTGAAGGGCACAGTGGCTGCGTTTGAATGGCACAGCAAATTGCTTACAGGGTGAGGCCGAGTGTCAGGTCAGGTGCAGTGCAGTCACTCACAGCAAGGCAGGCTCAGCCAGGCAGCTCTTCTCAGAAGTGCTCCGCTGTCAGCTCGCTCCCCTCCCTCTGAGCCATGCTGAGTCTGAAGATGGCAGAGATGGGTGGAGCCAAGCTAGTTTTCCAGCCACGGAGGCGGAGCGCTCTGAATGCTGGGGAGGCCGCGGAGCGCTCTGAATGCTGGGGAGGCCGCGGAGCGCTCTGAAAGCTGGGGCGGCCGCGGAGCGCTCTGAAAGCTGGGGCGGCCGCGGAGCGCTCTGAAAGCTGGGGCGGCCGCGGAGCGCTCTGAAAGCTGGGGTGGCCGCGGCGCGCTCTGAAAGCTGGGGCGGCCGCGGCGCGCTCTGAAAGCTGGGGCGGCCATGGCCTCTGACGTCACTGGTTGCTAGGCGCCGGGCGGCTGGCGATTCTAGCAACCAGTGCAGACGAGTGTGTGGTGTGCCACAGCTTTGGCGCCCCTTCTCTTACAGCGCTGGGGCGCGGTGCACCCACCTAGGATCGGCCCTGGAGAAAGGGAGTATACAGGTAGGGCCTCCCCCCAAGGGAGTGGGACTAAATCATGGAGGTCAGCCTGATTGTGTCACCTTCAGAAGATGGGCATCGGTGTACACAAAATGGTGCCAAGGCCTTACGGAAGGTCTCCTCCCGGTTGTTCAAGGTAGCGATGAGGTCCTCCATGTCTCTCAGTTTGTTTACTTTAGAAAACCAGAGATTTTAGTACAGGCAAAATTTGTGCAGCCTGTAAAAATGTGTGGGACACTTGTTTAATGAAAATTTTAGAAGATTCAAAGATCAGCGGAGTACAAGTCTCTTCTTTATACTGTTTCTTTTGCCTTGAGTTCAGCTTTAAGTTTCCTGAATAGTGATGAGCCGAACACCCCCGGGTTCGGTTCGCACCAGAACCCGCGAACGGACCGAAAGTTCGCACGAAAGTTAGAACCCTATTAAATACAATGGATGCGAACGTTCGAAATCTAAAGTGCTAATTATAACGACTATTATGCATGTTATTGTCCTAAAAAGGGTTTTGGGAACCCGGGTTCTGCACCAGGGGACATGTATCAATGCAAAAAGAAGTTTTAAAAACGGCCGTTTTTCGGGAGCAGTCATTTTAATGATGAATAAAGTGAAAAAAAAAGTCAAATATTCCTTTAAATATCGTACCTGGGGGGTTTCTAAAGTATGCCTGTGAAGTGCCACATGTTTCCCGTGTTTAGAACTGTCCCTGCACAAAATTAAATTTCTAAAGGAAAAAAAAGGCATTTAAAACTGCTTGCGGCTTTAATGTAATGTCTGGTCCCCGTAATATGGATGAAAATCTTTAAGAAAAATGGCATAGCTACCCCATCACACCCCCCCCCCCCTACCCCAGCCCATTACCAGCCCCTTTGGGTCTTGTATGGATATTAAGGGGAACCCCGCACACAAAATAAAAAAGGCCCTATATACTCTGAACAGCCGTATACAGGCGGTGAATACAAGACAGGGACTGTAGGTTTGTTCTTATGTAGAATCTGTTTGTAATTTTGAACAGGTACATTGTTTAAGTGTAGCTCCAGCCAAAAAATCTATTTTTAAGCTTTTTGGAAAACATAGGAGAGGGTTATCACCCCTGTAACATTTGTTTTGCTGTCTGTGCAGTGTGCACCTGTTCAGAACAGTTCACCTCACTTTCCGTCCTAATGACAAATGTTTTTTGAAAATTTTGGGGTTTTATTGAAACAAGAATTGGTGATAAAGCATCAGTGGAGAGGAGACACTTTTTTTCCCATATTAACTCTTACAGGAGAGAATTTGCCTTCCTAGGGGTAGATTTCTTCTCACTTCCTGTTGTATCCTTCGGTTTGCAAGGAGGAGTCGTTTGTAAGTTGGATGTTTGAAAGTAGGGGCCTGCCGTATATACTAAGCTGAAATTTTCCCCTTACATGTTGGTGTTGCCACAACACTGTGAGCCAGGTCTTCTCATCCAACATCAGTTACTCTTGGTGGGTGCATGAATGGGCCCTGCTGTGAATTATTAGATCTAGAATTGTAATTGCATGCCCCTGTTGAACAGGGGCTGAAAAATTGGGCCGGTGGTGGTAGTGGTGTTGACACAACACTGTAAGGCCTCACAGTTACTCTTGGTGGGCGCAGGAATGGGCCCTGCTGTGAATTATTAGATCAATAATTGTAATTACATGCCCCTGTTAAACAGGGGCAGAAAAATTGGGCCTTAGGCACTGGTGCCACAACACTGCAACCCCTCACAGATACTGTACTTGGAGCACAGCAATGAGCCCTGCTGCAAAGCATTGCATAAAAAATTGTAATTGCATGCCCCTGTTAAACAGGAGCTGAAAAATTGGGCCTTAGCCACTGGTGGCGGCACCCAGAAACAAAAATGTTCTTCCAAGCTATCATCATCAATCGGATCATTGGGGAGGAGGAGGATAGTCAGTCAACATAACAGGACAGTCTATCAGCATCAGCATCAGTCTTGAAGGGATGTGACATTTGAAAATAAATTAGTCTGTTATATCAGCTTCAGGTGTTTGGTAGCTGGTGGTGATCCAAGACTGGTTCATCTTTATGAAGGTCAGTCGATCAACCAAGTCGGTGGACAGGCGCACCCTGTGATCCGTGACAAATCCTCCAGCAGCACTGAATGTGCGTTCTGAAAAAACGCTGGATGCAGGACAGGCCAGTAGCTCAGTTGCATACTGTGCAAGCTCTGGCCAGTGATCCATCCTCAAGACCCAGTAAGCCAGAGGATTTTCGATGGGGAAGGTGTCCAAGTCTGACCTTGCCCCTAGGTATTCCTGCACCATGTATATCAGACGCTGGAGATGGTTGCTGGAACCGATCATGCCTTGGGGCTGCGGACTAAAGAATTCTCTGAACGCATCGGTCAGACGGCCACCTTCCCCACCGCTCCTTCTTTGACTGACCAAAGCCTCAGCAACTCGTTGTCCAGGACCAGGAGTTTGTAACCTCCCAGTCTCTGGGAATGCGTTGCACAGACCTCTCTGCAAGGCCTCCCGGAGTTGTCTCATCCTCTGCTCCCTCTGCGACGGTAAGATAAGGTCCGCAACCTTACCTTGATCCGAAGAATACAAGGATCCTTCCGCAGACTTTGCAGGATCAGGGAGGCCATGCAGCGTAGGTTAGCTGAGGCATTCGGTCCGGAGTCCTCTGGGGCACTAAGGATGACATGATCCGCAGCCACCTCCTCCCAGCCACGTACAAGTCCACTGGTTTCTTGGGACTGTAAATCATCCCTAAAAGACTGCTGCTGATGATGCTGAGTGCCAGGCTCCACCAAGTCCTCCTCTTCCTGACTCTGTTCTGCCTCAAGTGCCCTGTCCATTATTCCACGCAGCGTATGTTCCAACAGGTGGACAAGAGGTACAGTGTCACTGATGCATGCACTGTCACTGCTCACCATCCTCGTGGCCTCCTCAAATGGTGCCAGGACAGTGCATGCATCCCTGATCATGCCCCACTGGCGTGGTGAAAAAAAC
Organism: Rana muscosa; assembly: GCA_029206835.1. NCBI lineage: Eukaryota > Metazoa > Chordata > Amphibia > Anura > Ranidae > Rana > Rana muscosa. The sequence continues at coordinate 1,207,056,776 of CM055116.1, forward strand.
CCTGAGCTTCCCTGACCCTGTCCTGGTGCTGTAGTTGCACAGGTACTCATTGATGGCCCTCTGCTGCGTGTGCAGCCGCTGCAGCATGGCCAACGTTGAGTTCCACCTGGTGGGCATGTCACATATAAGGCGGTTCTTGGGCATGTTCAACTCCTTTTGCAGCTCAGCCAGGCGAGCACTGGCATTATAAGATCTGCGGAAATGCACACAGACTTTCCTGGCCTGCCTCAGGACATCCTGTAAGCCCGGGTACTTGCCCAGGAACCGCTGCACCACCAGGTTAAGGACGTGAGCCACACAGGGCACATGGGTCAGTTGTCGGAGGGCGGAGAGGAGGTTGGTGCCATTGTCGCAAACCACCATTTCCTGGCTTAAGCTGGCGTGGTGTCAACCACCTCTCGGCCTGCCCCTGCAGAGCAGACAGAACCTCTGCCCCAGTGTGGCTCCTGTCCCCCAAACTCACCAGCGCAAGCACGGCATGGCATCTTTTTGCCTGCGTACTTGCGTAGCCCCTTGAACGCCTACGGAGCACCGCTGGTTCCGAGGACAAAGCACAGGAAGAGGCCATGGAGGAAGAAGAAGAGGAGGGAGTGGAGGAGAGAGATGTGTTTCAACCAGTAGTAGCATTTTGGAGGCGTGGCGGCGGAACAACCTCCAACACTACTGCACCTTGTCCTGCATCCTTACCAGATGCCAAAAGAGTGACCCAATGGGCCGTGAAAGAAAGGTAACGTCCCTGTCCATGCCTGCTGGACCATGAGTCAGCGGTAATATGCACCTCACCGCTGACCGCCCTGTCCAGCAAGGCCAAGACCTTGCCTTCCACATGCCGGTAGAGAGCCGGAATCGCCTTCCGTGAGAAAAAGTGGCGTTTGGGAACCTGCCACTGAGGAACCGCACATTGCACAAACTCACGGAAGGGGGCCGAGTCTACCAACTGAAAAGGCAGCAGTTGAAGCGCTAGCAATTTAGCCAAGCTAGCATTCAACCGCTGGGCATGTGGATGGCTGGGAGTGAACTTCTTTCGATGGTCCAGCAGCTGGGGCAGGGAAATTTGCCTGCTAGAATCGGACGTCGGTGTACTGCTAGCAGAGTGGCCGCAAGTACTTGCCTGTGACACACCTAATTCTACACCTTCATTCCTCTCAGTGCAGGTTTCAGAGAGGACTGAAGGTATAGTGGGGTTGGAGATCCTAGCTGATGCGGTGCAAGGAGAGGTCCGCTTTGTTCTTTGGTGTGGGTCTTTAAGGTAGGCTTGCCAACGAGCTGCATGGCAGGTCAACATATGTCTGGTCAAGCATGTGGTGCCCAAGCGTGTGATGTTTTGGCCACGCGATATACGCTTGAGACATATGTTGCAAACAGCAGCTGTGCCATCTGATGCACTCGACTTCTAATGGCCTGCAGGGAGATGGGAAAACCAGCAATAAGGCCTAGCTTCAGGAGTATATTTTGCAGGAATCACACTACGCCTGCTGTAAGTGCTGCAAATGCCTGTTGGTGTAACACACCAGGAAAACACAGCAATACGGGCTAACTTCAGGTGTATAATGTGCAGGAGGCACACTCCGCCCGCTACAAGTGCTGCAAATGCCTGTTGGTGTAACACACCAGGAAAACACAGCAATACGGGCTAACTTCAGGTGCATAATGTGCAGGGGGTGCACTCCGCCTGCTGTAAGTGCTGCAAATGCCTGTTGGTGTAACACACCAGGAAAACACAACAATACGGGCTAACTTCAGGTGTATAATGTGCAGGAGGCTTAGCAACAATGACACCGACACTGTCCCCTGCCTATCCTTCTCTCTCTCCCTGCACACAAGGTTTATCAAAGAAGATGACACTGGCACTCTCCCTGCCTATCCTTCTCTCTCCCTGCACACATGGTTTAGTAAAGAATGTTACCACTCACACTGTCCCCTGCCTATCCTTCTCTCTCCCTGCACACATGGTTTAGTAAAGAATGTTACCACACACACTGTCCCCTGCCTATCCTTCTCTCTCCCTGCACACAAGGTTTAGCAAAGAATATGACACTGACACACTCCCTGCCTATCCTTCTCTCTCTCCCTGCACAAAGAATATCAACACTGTCCCTGCCTATCCTTCTCTTTCCCTGCGCCGGAACACACTACACAAGGCCGCCGCGCTGGCGGCCTTTTATAGTGTGGGGCGTGTGCTAAACCCCCTGAGCTATAATTGGCCACAGGCAACCTGCCTGTGGCCAATTATGGCTCTCCTAGCTGCCGGCGCTGTGATTGGCCAAGCATGCGGGGTCACAGTGCATGCTTGGCCAATCACAGCGTCGGGATTGCACTGCGATGGCGCAGTGTATTGTGGGCCGTTCGCGTCACTCGAATTTGGCGCGAACGGCCCAAATCGTTCGATGTTCGCCGAACAGCCGATGTTCGAGTCAAACGTATGTTCGACTCAAACACCGAGCTCATCCCTATTCCTGAAGTTGGGTCGTGATGTAGACAGTTTTTGAACAAATCATTTGTGTCTTCTGCAAACAAAATTCAACGTTTTATGCCACATTTAACCTCTTGGCTGAAAGCTTGTTGGACGAGATTTTTTTTCCAGTACTGTTAGAAGTTGAGCTATGATGACAAAGACTTGTTACAATACAGGAATTTCAGCTAAATGTATGAGCTGCATACATGCCCATGATAAAATAAAGCTGAAAAATGCAGCTCGGTTGTCTTATGTCCCATGTTTTCCTGCTGAGTGTGTGCAGAGTGCACTGACTTCAAAGGACACATCTACTATACTGGCAGCTACTATTATAGACAGGGCCGCCATCAGGAATTTTGGGGCCCCTTACACAGCTTCAGGCATGGGCCCCCAGGAGCAGGGGGGGCTGCCGCGAATTGAGAAGTGGGGGGTGCCATGAATTGAGAAGCGGCGGGTGCTGCCGCCGAAAATTGTTGAGGTCGGGTGCGGGGGCTTTGGGTGCTGACGAAAAACGAAAGAACGAAAGAAAAAAAATTGGGCCTCTGGGCCCCTTGCAATAAAAAAAAAAGGGGTTGCCATCCAGGCCCTGGGGACCTCTGGGCCCCTTACCAAAAAAAAAAAAAAAAATGGGCGTTGCCATCCGGGCCCCTGGGGACCTCCGGGCACCTTACAGGTGTACTTGCCTGTACCCCCCTGATGGCGGCCCTGATTATAGACCTGTTCTGGAAATACCGGCCACCTGGCTATAAAGCGGAACAAATATGTAGATACAGAGTTCTGATTTCACTTGCTGCATGATTATCTTGGTACAGTGATTGAGAGGTACTGATGCCAAAATCCACCAGTCCTTTTTAAAAGAAACGCAAACCAACAGAAGGAGCACCAAATTAAAGCGGGTGCCACCGAAAAGTGGAACTTCCGCTCATTTGTCCCCTCCAGTGCCACATTTGTCACCTTTTGAGGGGGAGGGGGGAGTGTATACCTGTCTCTGACAAGTATCCTGTCCCCACTTATGGGAGTCTCGGCCGCGGCCGTTGACGTCACCGCTTGGCTTCCCCCGCCGCCGGGCCAATAGGAGAGCACAGCGCGTGCTTCATGCATGCGCAGTAGGGACCAGGCGTGAAGCCGTAATGCTTCACTACTGGGTTCCCTTATTGGCTATGGTGGCGGCAGCACCCGACAGCGGATGGAAACATCAGCTGAGGTGCCGACATCACTGGACTCCAGGACAGGTAGGTGTCCTATTATTAAAAGTCAGGAGCTGCAGTATGTGTAGCTGCTGGCTTTTTATTTTTGCAGCGGTGGGCAAACCTCCGCTTTCATCAAGGAACCCAAAACAGTATTCAGGGTCACAAAATAGCCTACGCGCTTTAGAGGCAAAGCACACTTCCCTTAGCCAGGGCCTTGTGATGTGTGCAAATGAGCTCAGAGAAGCAGATACCAGAGAAATCTTAACAGTGAAAGAAAATCTGCCAATTACATTAGAATTCCCCTAATAGCTGTCCCTGCCACCTTTAAAAATACTGGTAAGTTCCTGATTGTTTAAAGTGTTTGTAACTGCTGACTTAAAAAAAAAAAAACAGCGAAAGATCCTCCTTAAATGTTTTTTCTGTTGTGGGCTGACCACACCTAGCATTTTAGTGGCCTTAGTGGTGTCAGCCCCGCCCAGTGTCTTTTGCTAAACTACCACTTTTAGATCTCCTTGAATGTAAAAGCTAATTATTTTGTAATCCAATATGAAAACTAGGAGGGTTCTTCAAAATACCACAGGAAATCTGCAGAGGACACAGGACAGCTCTGAATTTCTGATAGGATCAACAGCGATTTTTTTTATTTTATTTTTTTGCACTTGGTAGACATAGAAAAAAATGCTTCCAATGATATATTAAAGGGACAAAAAAGGAGCAAATAAGAGAAGATCATTGGGGTACCATAAAGATTCCAGAATGCTTAAATAGTTCTTTAGCAGCATCACAAAGACAGCCAACATGTTTCAGGGGCCACAAACTCCTTCATCAGAGATTAAAAAAAAGTACAAATAATTGTACACTAAAAAATATACTATATATATATATATATATATATATATATATAAATAAGTTTTTTAAAATATATAATATATACTGCATATAGGCATTTAATTATTTCCTAGGTATCCACTGGAGGAGATCCTTGTGTTAAGCCCGTACACACGATCGGATATTCCGACAACAATTGTCCGATGGACGTGTTTTGTTGGATAATCCGACCGTCTGTACTCTCCATCAGACAATTGTTGAAACTGTCCGACAATAAATGTGTTCTGTCGGATTATCCGATCGTGTGTACACATGTTCGTCGGACTAAAATCCAAAGTAGAAAAACGCATGCTCCAAACCAATGCTAACCATCGGACAACATTAGCAGAAGTTGCCCAAAGGGTGGTGCTAAAGAGCAGAAAAACAACATAGTTTTGTGTATGTTGGCTGAAAAAGTTCTGCTGTCTGTATGCAGAACAAGTTCACGGCCAACGCCCTTTGGACAAAAATCCACGGATTTGTCTGATGGAAGTCCGATTGTGTGTATGAGACTTAATATAAGTGGCCGAGCTGGAGCAAGGTAACTTCTTAAATTAACGTATCGCCTTCATTGCTAATAAATATCTGAAGTCCCAACGACATCTGGATACATTTTCACCTATAATTTAGTCTTGTATTTGCAGGCTTACAGATAGCCCTGCTAGCCCTGCCCTGAAGGTAAATCTCTTCCCAGTTCATGGCTAATTATTGAGCCAAAGTCTTATCATATTGATAAAGTCCCCACCGCCTATCCCAGAATAATACAGGAACTCCAAATCCGCCATACGATCATGTGCCATTCATATCTAAAGCTTCATAGATTAAGATACATCGCAACCACTTTCTTTTTTAGACAATTCTTCATTTCTGGAGTCCTCATCTCTGTAATTTGTCTACACGATTGTTGGGCCAGAACTATCAGAAAGAAAATTATAAATATTTCAAGTTTTTTTTTTTTTTTTTTTTTTTTTAGGGGCTGTTATATTTTGTTTTATGTGCAGGTATATTTATGTAAAAAAATAAAATCCATTTACATGAGATCATACTATAGTAAACTGTAGGAGCAATGTCTATATGCAGTATATTTAAATATACATTGTGCTTACAATTTACTATAGTATGGTCTCTCTTTTTTTTTTTGTAGGCAGTAACTAGAGCTTGGAATCGGTATGATAAAACAATAGTATGAGGTGTTAATTGTATTGGTTTACAACAGACCCTAAAGGGAGAAATTGCAGGTTTAGAAATGCAGTGCCTTGAAAAAGTATTCATACCCCTAGAAATTTTCCACATTTCGTCATGTTACAATCAAAAATGTAAATGTTATTTATTGGGATTTTATGTGATAGACCAACACAAAGTGGCACCTAATTGTGAAGTGGAAGGAAAATGATAAATGGTTTTCACATTTTTTTTTTTTTAATAAATACGTGAAAAGTGTGGTGTGGTATTCATTTTAAGCCCCCCCTGAGTCAATACTTTGTAGAACAACCTTTCACTGCAATTACAGCTACAAGTCTTTTTGGGGATGTCTCTACCAGGTTTGCACATCTAGAGGAGAAATTTTTGCCCATTTTTCTTTGCAAAATAGCTCAAGCTCTGTCAGATTGGATGGAGAGCGTCTGTGAACAGCAACTTTCAAGTCTTGCCACAGATTATCAATTAGACATGTGCACACTGAAATATTTCGTTTCGGAATTTCGTTTTCGTCCGAAAAATAAATTTATTTAGTTACTCCCGAAATTCGTTTTTATTTATTTCGTTTTTCGTTAGAAATTGCATTCGTCCGAAAATCTGAATTAATTAAGGTCGAATCTGTCATTGAAGGCTTATAGTGTCTGTCGAATGTTCAAAGAAGATTCGACGGAGCAGTGAAACTGTACGACGCTGCAATCATACATTTCCGGTCGAATGTTCCGCCCACAAGCTATAGAAGAATTCTAATGTTGTATGACTAGTAATAATTATATTTATTCATTACTATTACTAGTCAACCAACATTAGAATTCTTCTATAGCCTATGGGCGGATGCATTTGACCGGAAATGTACGATTGCAGCGTCGTACAGTTTTGCTGCACCGTCGAATCTTCTAACTTTCGATGCTTTGTCGAATCTTCGTCATTCTAGCTATTTTACTGCTCCTCCTCTTTGGTTACAATCAGCCAATAACATTCATCATCAACTTTATTTTTATTTTACTTCCCCCACCCAATTCCAGCAGTGATCTTTTCTCTCTATGTCGAATCTTTTCTCTCTATAATAACAAATCTTTTCTCTCCTATGTCGAATCTTTTCTCTCCTATGTCGAATCTTTTCTCTCCTATGTCGAATCTTTTCTCTCCTATGTCGAATCTTTTCTCTCCTATGTCGAATCTTTCTCTCCTATGTCGAATCTTTTCTCTCTATAATGTCGAATCTTTTCTCTCCTATGTAGAATAATCTTGGACTAATAGAGTTAAGGTTAGGCACATTCGACCACAGGTTCGATAGACACAGATTGTTATTGTCAGCGTCACGTCGAATCTCCTATCTATATCGAACTGTTGTAGCAACGAAAACGAAAATAAAGCATTTGTTTATGTCGGATCTTTCGGTTTTCGGATTCTGTGCTTTCGTTTTCGTTTGTTAAAACGATAACGAAAATAGCTGAAATTCGGACGAAAATGCATTCAGACGAAAACGAATGCACATGTCTATTATCAATTGGATTTAGGTCTGGACTTTGACTGGGCCATTCTAACATATGAATATGCTTTGATCTAAACCATTCCATTGTAGCTCTGGCTGTATGTTTAGGGTCGTTGTCCTGCTGGAAGGTGAACCTCTGCCCCAGTCTCAAGTCTTTTGCAGACTCTAACAGGGTTTCTTCTAAGATTGCCCTGTATTTGACTCAATCCATCTTGCCATGAACTCTGACCAGCTTCCCTATCCCTGATGAAGAAAAGCATCCCACAACATCATGCTGCCACCACCATGTTTCACGGTGGGGATGGTGTGTTCAGGGTGATGTGCAATGTTAGTTTTCCACCACACATAGCGCTGCGCTTCTATGCAATAAACTTCAATTTTGATCTCATCTGGCTAGAGCACCTTCTTCCACATGTTTGTGTTCCCCACATGGCTTCTTGCAAACGGGACTCCTAATGTCTTTATTTCTACAAAGGCTTATTTCTTGCAACTCTTCCATAAAGGCCAGATTTGTGGAGTAGTCCTGTGGACAGATTTTCCCACCTGAGCTGTCAATCTCTGCAGCTCCTCCAGAGTTACCATGGGCCTCTTGGCTGCTTCTCTGATGAATGCTCTTCTTGGCCGGCCTGTCAGTTTAGGTGGACAGCCATGTCTTGGTAGGTTTGCAGTTGTGCCATACTCTTTACATTTTCAGGTTAATGGATTGAACAGTGCTCTGTGAGATGTTCAAAGCTTGGGATATTTGTTTTATAACCTACCCCCGCTTTAAACTTCTCCACAACTGTATCCCTGACCTGTCTGGTGTGTTCCTTGGCCTTCATGTTGCTGTTTGTTCAGAGGTTTGTTAGAGAACCTTAGTGAGGTCTTCACAGAACAGCTATATTTATACTGAGATTAAATTACACACAGGTAGACTCTTTATTAATTAGGTGACTTCTGAAGGCAATTGGTTCCACTAGATTTAAGTTGGGGGTATCAGAATAAAGGGGGCTGAATACAAATGCACGCCCCACTTTTCAGATATTTATTTGTAAAAAATTTGAAAAAACATTTATTTCTCTTTCGTTCATGGACGGACACAGCCTTAATCTTGACAAAGTGGGTATTAGCCTTCCTTCAGGAGTGACTAGGCAGAATGTGTTAACTTCAAAGCTGAACAGCCCCGCCCAGGGAGCAGTCCTACTGAATATATCCTATCAGCCTGCACTAAGCAGCTCAGTTTTTTTCTGCCTAGCTAAGGAGAAGACATAGCTCCCTTCGGGCCCATAGATTGAAATTGTATTTTATTTTTATTTTTGTTCCTGTGATCTTCATTCAACTGCCAACTGGGCGACAGGCTGGATCCCAGATCCTTGTAGTCTCCGCAGTTTCGGCCATCGAGCGTGTGCCGTCCGTAGCTACGCGCTGGGTCATCCACGACATGCCCGTCGCTCTACGGGTGGCCGTTGAGCTATATGCTTCAGGGCATGCATAGGACCGGTCTATAGGGCCGAGTTACAGCAGCCGGGCTGACAGTCACCTCCGTCACCATGCGGAAGGTGGTCTGTCTGGGATGCTTCCAGCACAATCCACGCAGGAAGGGTAAGTAGTAATCCCCTGCCTCGGCAGGACGACAGAGCAGGACATTCCTGGAGAGGTGAGTAAGGGGCTCTATCCTTCCCTTTCTCCCTCCCTCCCTTCCTTCCCTCCTCCGTAGGCTCTCTAAGCTAGGCTGGCTGCTGGGGCGGGGGTTCATCTGGGGGCGGCTCCACCTGTGTGAGAACTCTGCATGTACGTCCGGTAGATAAAGGTTATGAGCTGCCATGAAAAGAGGGTTTGCTTACCTGTGTGTTCTGCTCCATGCTGTCGGCGGCCATTTTTCTTGTGATCCATGCTGTGTTTGGCCTCTTCTGCGCTGGCGCCCATGTTCTTGTGGTCCGTGCTGTGTTTGGCCTCTCTCGGCTGCTCGGCAGCCATTTTTCTTATGATCACACTGTGTGCCGCTCGGCGGCCATGTTCTTGTGGCCCGCGGCGTTTTTCGGTCTCTGCCGCTCGGCGGCCATTTTCTCACGGTCCACGCCGATCAAATAGCATGCTGCTCCCTCAATCCAATAAGGGTAAGGAGCCATGCCGTGGCAAGGACCCTCCTTCACCGTGCACAAGCGTTTTTTTTGTCTGCCTAGTGCGTCAAGTAAACGATCCCATGCCGATAAAGCGCCTGCTGAGGGACAGAAGCGTCCCTGGTTTTCGCAAACCCAACAAGCCTGCGAACAAATCTACCTCCGCATAAGGTCTGTCCCCATCCATCTCTCGGGCAGGGGGATGTCTTTGCGAATTTGCCACCTGGTGGACATCTCAGATCCCCGACCGTGGGTTTGCAAAATAGTTGGGGTACAAGATGGAGTTTCTCTCTTGCCCTCCGAACAGATTTTTATTTTTATTTTATTTTTTCCTATCCAACCGCCAGCTTAGCCGACTCGTTGGGAAGCCCTATATAGGGCGGTTCAAGACCTGCTGATACGTGTGGTGATAATTCCTGTTTCAGTACAGGAACGGTTTCAGGGGTTTTACTCAAATCTGTTTGTAGTACCTAGAAGGAGGGGGTTCGTCCAATCTTGGATCTCAGGGCCCTCAATTGCTTTGTGAAGGTACAAAGATTCTGGAGGGAGTTGGTTTGCTCTGTTGTCACTGCCCTCCATCCGGGGGATTTTGGCAAGGACGCATACTTACAGGTCCCTATATGCACCAGGCATCAGAGAGGTCTGCGCTTGCGGCCGGGGAAGACCACTACCAACTTGTGGCTCCCCCCTTGGTTTGGCATCCGCACAGAGGGTGTTCACCAAGGTGCTCGCCCTGATTCTGGCCCTACCAAGACATCGTGGCATCGCTATCATGGTCTACTTGGACGATATTCTTCTGAGGGCCACTTCAAGCTCAGAAATAGAGGTGAGCGTGTCTATAACTTGTCAGACCCTCCGATACTTTGGTTGGGTGTTGAACACTCAGAAGTCAGTATTGGTACCGACTCAACTCGTAGTGTATCTGGGGTTGATTTTGGACTCCTCAGAGGCTAAAGTTTTTCTCCCTATGGAAAGGTTGCAGACCATTCGGGCTGTGGTGCGGCAGTTGACATCCCCAAGATGGTCGTCACGCCGCTTTTGCAGGCGAGTCCTGGGCCTCATGGTAGCCTCCTTCGAGGCGTTACCGTATGCGCAATTTCACACGCGAGTGCTACAGAAAGTAATTCTGTCCAGAAGGGACAAGTGCCCTTCATCCCTGGATTGTCAAATCCGGGTGAGCCACTTATTTAGGACTTCCCTAGTTGGTGGCTGGCATTACCGGCTTTTCTGTCCGGGAAATCGTTCCTTCCTTTTTACTTGCCGATCAAGGTCCTGGAACTCCGGGCGATCGGCAGCTCAGCTGCAGCGTCGAAAGTCGCTCACATCTTAAGTAGGGTGACCACATTTCCAAACTACCATTCAGGGACACCCTCCCTTCCCAAAAATCAGCTTGTGTTGTAACGATTCACAGCACAGTGATTGGACATAAGAGGCGGGATTTATGATTTCTCCAATCACAATCAGGGGGCAGGATTGTGCTCCCCCAAGCATTCCCGGCGAGGACAAGTACTGTCAGTGAGTAAAGCGGTGATGTGAAGGCCATTTTTTGGGGGAATCAGATTGGACTGGGGGGTGGCTGTGTCAGTTTCATTCTGGGACACTGTATTGTCCTGGAATGAATGTGCCCGGGACAGACCTGCAAAATGCGGGACTGTCCCGGGCAATCCGGGACACGTGGTCACCCTAATCTTAAGGTGAGCAGAAAGGAGCAGTGGAGGAATTATAGGGGTCGCTGAGGTCGCCATGGCGGCCGGGCCCCTTGCTGCAGGGGGCCCTCAAGGGCCCCCTGTATACAGTACTTGGATAGGAGGAGCGGAGATGAGCTCCCTGATCCTAAGCCGAACTGTAATCGGCACTGTGTGCGGGGAGCTCGTCACATTGATTACAAAAAGCACATTGTGCTGTGCTCTTCGTCTCCCACTACAGTGCAGTACCGAGCAGGAAGGTAAAGCACTGCTGTTTTTTATCTACTGTGTGTGTGTTCATGTGTGTGTTTGCATGTGTGTGTGCTCATGTGCATGTATGAATGCATGTGTGGGTGCTCATGTGCATGTGTGTGCGCATGTGTGTGTGCATGTGCATATGTATGTATGTGAGTGTGCATGTATGTGTTTATATCAGTGGCGGTGCGTCCATAAGGGCGCACGGGCGCCGCCCCCTCTCTCCAGCCACCCCCTCTATCACCAATAGATAGATAGATTCATGCATAGCATGAATCTATCCATGGCCGTTGCTACCACCCCCTATTCAGGCGCCCAGCCCCTTTTCGGACGCCGGGCGCCTGAATTACAGCGGCGGGGGAGTGTTTTTTAAGCACTAATAGGCTTCAAAATAGGTGAACTGCAAGCACCATGCTGGGCACTCGCAGTGCACCTAGATGTGATAGAAAAGCGAATGAATATTCACTTTTCTAACACTGAACTGCCTCTCCACCAATCAGGTGCTCGGGTCTGTTACCTGTCACCTTATTGGCTGAAAAGACAGGCGCCGCTATTGGACGCCTATTAGGAGGACAGGATGGGAGGAGACGCATTGAGGACACCGCTCGTCGCTGTCACCCGCTGCCCCACCGAGACAGGGTAAGGGCCAGGCAGACTGCGCATGGGCGGGGGCACAGTGGCTGCGGTTGATGGGCACAGTGAGGCTGCAATTGTTTTTTAAATAATGTTTCAGTTTGCTTGCGCCCCCCAAAAATTTTGAGCACCAGTCGCCATTGGTTTATATGTGTGTGTATATGTGCATTTTTATATAATATATATTTATATATATATATATATATATATATATATATATATGTGTGTATATATACAGTGTATGTGTATGTATGTGTGTTTACATGACCCCCTATATGTGTACAATCAGAAGCGATTTTTAATTTTTTTTTGCTTGTTCATAGTACCAGCAAAAAAAAATGCTGTTCCCCTGAAAAGCGATCCATGCTCACATCGCTTTTCAGAGGCATTTGACAGCCGGTAAAGAGGCAATATGTTGCCTCCTGACCGCCTGTTTTAACCCCTTAAATGCATCATCACTATGCTGCAACTGCATGCAATGCACACAGTTGCAGGGTGGTTGCAGTGCAGCCCCATTCACCTAGGGGTATACTTCAAGGGTGCCCTGGCTGGAAAAATATTGAGAAACACTGGAGGAACCAATCTCTCCATTTTCCTCCTGCAGCTGCTAAATGCCTGCGGGAGGGAGAGGAGGAGAAGCAGGGGTAAATGGAGAAATCGGTTCCTTTTTATGCAGCCACCCCATTGTGACCGGGTCCTGTTGTTCCGCTACCGGGCTCGGAGAAAAAAAGCCCGGTCAGGGGGGCCCTTCATGGTTTCTTGTATCGGGGCCCTGAAGGTTCTAGTTACGCCACTGGAAAGGAGTGTACTGACCCTGTGGGCCGTATACATTCCGGGCATGTAAAACTTTCAGGCGGGGTCGCCAGATGCTGGACCAATGAGAATGGGCTCTACACCCGGAGGTGTTTCAGCTCCTTTGCCAAGGATGGGGCTCGCCAGATGTAGATCTCCTGGCTTCTCGACTCAATCGGAAGGTATTGAGGTTTTAGGCCAGGTCAAGAGACCCATGGGCAGACGCGACAGATGCGTTGGCACCGTGGAGTCAGTACCGGCTAATCTATGCCTTCCCTCCTCTGAAGCTCCTTCCTCATCTGCTTCGCAGACTGGAGGCAGAGAAGATTCCAATGATCCCTATTGCTCCGGATTGGCCTCAGTGTCCTTGGTACGCCGATCTAGTGCGTCTGATAGCAGACGCCTCTTGGCGTCTACCACTAAGAAAGGACCTGCTGTCGCAAGGTCCCATACGCCATCCTGTTTTACAGTCGCTGGCTTTAACGGCATGGGTATTGAGAGCCAGGTGCTAAGAGACCGGAGCCTGTCAGACTCTGTGATCTCTACCATGAGGAGTGCTCGGAAATCATCCTCTAGGAAGATTTACCATTTGTGAGGAAATGAGGTGGCATCCGCGTACTTATTTGGTTCCAGAGTCCTGCTGGTCTTACAGCGTGGGGCAATTAAGGGGAAAATATCTGCCCTGGCTGCCTTTTTATTCAACGACCCCTGGTGGCTCACTCTTTAGTGAGAACGTTTGTTCAGGGGGTTCGGCATGCAGCTCCTCTGGTCCGCCCTCCACTACCTTCTTAGGGCTTGTATAGCAGACGTCCCTTGGCGTCTACCGCTACGAGAGGACCTGCTGTCGCAAGGTCCCATACGTCATCCTGCTTACAGTTAATGGCTTAACGGCATGGCCTCTAGGTGCCTCAGAAACCACTGTTTGAGAACATAGGGAAATTCCCTTGTTGACACTTTCTCAGAAAGTGGTCCTTTTGGTGGCTGTTGTGTCAGTTAAGACGGGTTTCTGAGCTGGCAGCCTTGTCATGCAAGGCTCCTTATCTGATCTTCACAAGGATAAGATGGTGCTGCACCCGCAGCCTTCTTTTCTTCCTAAGGTCATTTTGACCTTCCATCTCAAGGAAGACATTGTACTGCCATCCTTGTGTCCTCATCCGTCGAATCCTAAGGAGACGACATTGCATTCCTTGGATGTTGTCCGAGCTCTGAGACTATACTTGTCTGTTACTGCTCCGTTCCGGAGTTCAGACTCAGTTTGTTTCGGTGGCTGGTCCCAAGAAGGGCCCAGCGGTCTCGTCGGCCACCATTCCGAGGTGGATCCGACAGATCATGATCAGGCTTACGCCATAAAGGGTCGGGCGCCTCCCTTTCCCGGCGCATTCGACCAGGGCAAGAGGTGCCTCTTGGGCTTTCTGACATCAAGCGTCTGTTTCCCAGGTGTGTAAGGCGGCGACCTGGTCGTCCGTTCACACTTTCACTAAACTTTACAAATTGATGTGAGTGCTTCTTCGGCCGCAAAGTTTTGCAGGCGGCTGTTTAGAGTTACAACTCCTCAGTTGAGGAGCTCTGTATTGTTTTGGGGTGAAGTTGTTTTAATGCTGTTCCCACCCCTCGTTTTGACACTGCTTTGGGACATCCCACTTTGTCAAGATTAAGGCTGTGTCTGTCCATGAACGAAAGAGAAAATATGATTTTTATACTCACCATAAAATCCTTTTCTCTGAACTTTTTACGTTTGTACGGCTTTTGACGAACTGAGCTGCTTAGTGCAGGCTGAGGGGATACAGCCAGTAGGACCGCCCCCTGGGCGGGGCTGTTCAGCTTTGAAGTTGTTAACACATTCTGCCTAGTCACTCCAGAAGAAAGGCTAATACCCACTTTGTCAAGATTAAGGCTGTGTCCGTCCATGAACTCAGAGAAAAGGATTTTACGGTGAGTATAAAAATCATATTTTTCCTTCCACTTCACAATTATATGCCAATTTGTGTTGGTCTATCACATAAAATCCCAATAAAATACATTAAGGCTCGTATAGCCACTTAGCCCTAATTTGATCATACTTGTTTACATACAACCCCTATTCACGTAGGTATCTCTATATAATGGTAAGCTGTTATTAATATATTGTTTCCAATATGAAAGTGTGGGCGAGGAAGGTTTTTTCCAATACAGGGCAACAGCTTTCCTGGCATAGAACAATGTAATATTAGCAAATGTCCGCTCTTCCTCTGTAGGAGGAATATCCTCTACCAAACCCAACAGGCATACAGACATAGAAACCAGCAAAGGGGTGGCTATAATGGAATTTAACAAAGCCACCACCTCCACCCAAAAACCTACTATATGTTGACAGGTCCAGAAGATGTGTGAGAAGTCCCCCGGAGCCACACCACACCACACCACACCACACACAATCAGAAGAGCACTTAGGATTCGTCTTATGAATTCGGCTCTATGCACCAATTTACATGTAATCAAACGGTCTCTCAATGAGACCAAGAATCGAAAGGGAAAGTCCCACACATCATCCCAGTCATCATTGTCTAAATTGGGAATATCCCGAAACCATCTAGCCCTAAGGCCCTCTAACCCCGGGAGAGAAACTGTGATAAAATAGGAATACAATCTGGAAGTGGGTTTCTCAGAGCAATCAGACCGAAGTTTCATTTCCAAAATAGACTGTTTAGAGCCGGTTCACACAGGGGCAACACGTCTTTGAGCGCGACTCTGCGAGGCAACTTGGACACGACTTGAGCCTGAACCACAGCGCGATCTGGAGCGACTTGAAGTCCATAACATTATATTTGGTCCATACAATAGGTTATGGTAATTTATAGAACTGGAGAAAAGTAGGATTCAACCAGAGAGGAGCATTTGGTGAAATTGCTGCTTTAGGGTAATTCTCGCATCTAAGACCAGCCCTCCAAGCTCGGATAGTAGTAAGCATTGGTTTATTTCTAATCGGCCCCCCATACATGCTCCAATCTGGTTGCATAAAAAAAAAAATAATAATAAATGCACATTTTTTTGCAGGCAAAAAAATGTGCATTTATTATTTTGTAGTAGGAGCCTGGAAAGCATTGCACCAGCGATCAGTAGATCGCTGATGCCATACAGGTCTCCTTCAGATAGGGTTACAATTTCGGTTATCACGATTAGTGATGAGCCGAACACCCCCGGGTTCGGTTCGCACCAGAACCCGCGAACGGACTGAAAGTTCGTACGAACATTAGAACCCTATTAAATACAATGGATGCGAACGTTCGAATTCTAAAGTGCTAATTATAACGACTATTATGCATGTTATTGTCCTAAAAAGGGTTTGGGAACCCGGGTTCTGCACCAGGGGACATGTATCAATGCAAAAAGAAGTTTTAAAAACGGTCGTTTTTCGGGAGCAGTCATTTTAATGATGCATAAAGTGAAAAAAAAAAGAGTCAAATATTCCTTTAAATATCGTACCTGGGGGGTGTCTAAAGTATGCCTGTGAAGTGCCACGTGTTTCCCGTGTTTAGAACTGTCCCTGCACAAAATGACACTTCTAAAGGAAAAAAAAGCCATTTAAAACTGCTTGCGGCTTTAATGTAATGTCTGGTCCCGGTAATATGGATGAAAATCTTTAAGAAAAATGGCATAGCTACCCCATGACCCCCCCCCCCCCCCACCCCAGCCCATTACCAGCCCATTACCAGCCCCTTTGGGTCTTGTATGGATATTAAGGGGAACCCCGCACATAAAATAAAAAAGGCCCTATATACTCTGAACAGCCGTATACAGGCGGTGCATACAAGACAGGGACTGTAGGTTTGTTCTTATGTAGAATCTGTTTGTAATTTTGAACAGGTACATTGTTTAAGTGTAGCTCCAGCCCAAAAATCTATTTTTAAACTTTTTGGAAAACATAGGTAAGGGTTATCACCCCTGTAACATTTGTTTTGCTGTCTGTGCCCCTGTTCAGAACATTTCACCTCACTTTCCGTCCCAATGACAACTGTTTTTGAAATGTGGTGTTTTTCTTGAAACAAGGATTGGTGATAAAGCATCAGTACAGAGGAGACACCTTTCTCCCATATTAATTCTTACAGGAGAGAATTTTCCTTCCTAGGGGTAGATTTCCTCTCACTTCCTGTTGTCTTCTTGCGTTTGCAAGTAGGAGTCGTTTGTAAGTTGGATGTTTGAAAGTAGGGACCTGCCGTATATACTCTGCAGAAATAGGCCCCTTAGTTGTTGGTGTTGGCACAACACTGTAAGCACTCAGTTACTCTTGGTTGGTGCTGGAACGCCCTGCTGTCAACTATTATATCAGGAATTGTAATTACATATAATTGTTGAACAGTGGTAGTCAAAATTGGGCCTTTGATGGTGGTGCTGGTGCCACAACACTGTAAGCCCTGACAGTTACTCTTGGTGGGTGCAGCAATGGGCCCTGCTGTGAATTATTAGATCAAGAATTGTAATTGCATGCCCCTGTTGAACAGGGGCTGAAAAATTGGGCCTTTCGTGGTGGTGGTGGTGGTGGTGTTGCCACAACACTGTAAGCCCTCAGAGTTACTCTTGGTGGGTGCAGCAATGGGCCCTGCTGTGAATTATTAGATCAAGAATTGTAATTACATGCCCCTGTTGAACAGGGGCTGAAAAATTGGGCCTTAGGCACTGGTGGCACAACACTGCAACCCCTCACAGATACTGTACTTGGAGCACAGCAATGAGCCCTGTTGCAAAGTATTGCTTCAAAAATTGTAATTACATGCCCCTGTTAAACAGGGGCTGAAAAATTGGGCCTTAGGCACTGGTGGCACAACACTGCAACCCCTCACAGATACTGTACTTGGAGCACAGCAATGAGCCCTGTTGCAAAGTATTGCTTCAAAAATTGTAATTACACGCCCCTGTTAAACAGGGGCTGAAAAATTGGGCGTTAGGCACTGGTGGCGGCACCCATAAACAAAAATGATCTTCCAAGCTATCATCATCAATCGTATCATTGAGGACTCGGAGGAGGAGGATAGCCAGTCAACATAACAGCACAGGCACTCAGCATCAGCATCAGTCTTGAAGGGATGTGACATGTTAAAATCAATTAGTCTGTTATATCAGCATCAGGTGTGTGGTAGCTGGTGGTGATCCAAGACTGGTTCATCTTGATGAAAGTCAGTCGATCAACCGAGTCGGTGGACAGGCGCACCCTGTGATCCGTGACAAATCCTCCAGCAGCACTGAATGTGCGTTCCAAAAGAACGCTGGATGCAGGACAGGCCAGTAGCTCAATTGCATACTGTGCAAGCTCTGGCCAGTGATCCATCCTCAAGACCCAGTAAGCCAGAGGATTTTCGGTGGGGAAGGTGTCCAAGTCTGACCTTGCCCCTAGATATTCCTGCACCATGTTTATCAGACGCTGGCGATGGTTGCTGGAACCGATCATACTTTGGGGCTGCGGACTAAAGAATTGTCTGAACGCATCGGTCAGACGGCCACCTTCCCCACCGCTCCTTCTTTGACTGGCCGAAGCCTCAGCAACTCGTTGTCCAGGACCAGGAGTTTGTAACCTCCCAGTCTCTGGGAACGCGTTGCACAGACCTTTCTGCAAGGCCTCCCGGAGTTGTCTCATCCTCTGCTCCCTCTGCGACGGTAACATAAGGTCCGCAACCTTACCCTTGTACCGTGGATCAAGGAGAGTGGCCAGCCAGTAATGGTCCCTCTCCTTGATCCGAAGAATACGAGGATCCTTCCGCAGACTTTGCAGGATCAGGGAGGCCATGCAGCGTAGGTTAGCTGAGGCATTCGGTCCGGAGTCCTCTGGGTCACTAAGGACGACATGATCCGCAGCCACCTCCTCCCAGCCACGTACAAGTCCACGGGTTTCTTGGGACTGTAAATCATCCCTAAAAGACTGCTGCTGTTGATGCTGCTGAGTGCCAGGCTCCACCTCCATGCTGACACAATCCTCCTCCTCCTCCTCCTCGTCCTCTTCCTGTGCGATGGGTGGGACAGAAGGAACACTGTCTGGGTAAAGGGGGCCTTGAGAGGCAAGGAAGTCCTCCTCTTCCTGCCTCTGTTCTGCCTCAAGTGCCCTGTCCATTATTCCACGCAGCGTGTGCTCCAACAGGTGGACAAGAGGTACAGTGTCACTGATGCATGCACTGTCACTGCTCACCATCCTCGTGGCCTCCTCAAATGGTGCCAGGACAGTGCATGCATCCCTGATCATGCCCCACTGGCGTGGAGAAAAAAAAACCAAGCTCCCCTGACCCTGTCCTGGTGCCGTAGTCCCACAGGTACTCATTGATGGCCCTCTGCTGCGTGTGCAGCCGCTGCAGCATGGCCAACGTTGAGTTCCACCTGGTGGGCATGTCACATATAAGGCGGTTCTTGGGCAGGTTCAACTCCTTTTGCAGCTCAGCCAGGCGAGCACTGGCATTATAAGATCTGCGGAAATGCACACAGACTTTCCTGGCCTGCCTCAGGACATCCTGTAAGCCCGGGTACCTGCCCAAGAACCGCTGCACCACCAGGTTAAGGACGTGAGCCACACAGGGCACATGGGTCAGTTGTCCCTGTCGGAGGGCGGAGAGGAGGTTGGTGCCATTGTCGCAAACCACCATTCCTGGCTTAAGCTGGCGTGGCGTCAACCACCTCTCGGCCTGGCCCTGCAGAGCAGACAGGACCTCTGCCCCAGTGTGGCTTCTGTCCCCCAAACACACCAGCGCAAGCACGGCATGGCATCTTTTTGCCTGCGTACTTGCGTAGCCCCTTGAACGCCTACGGAGCACCGCTGGTTCAGAGGACAAAGCACAGGAAGAGGCCATGGAGGAAGAAGAAGAGGAGGGGGTGGAGGAGAGAGGTGTGTCACAACCAGTAGTAGCATTTTGGAGGCGTGGTGGTGGAACAACCTCCAACACTACTGCACCTTGTCCTGCATCCTTCCCAGCTGCCAAAAGAGTGACCCAATGGGCCGTGAAAGAAAGGTAACGTCCCTGTCCATGCCTGCTGGACCATGAGTCAGCGGTAATCTGCACCTTACCGCTGACCGCCCTGTCCAGCGAGGCCAAGACATTGCCTTCCACATGCCGGTAGAGAGCCGGAATAGCCTTCCGTGAGAAAAAGTGGCGTTTGGGAACCTGCCACTGAGGAACCGCACATTGCACAAACTCACGGAAGGGGGCCGAGTCTACCAACTGAAAAGGCAGCAGTTGAAGCGCTAGCAATTTAGCCAAGCTAGCATTCAACCGCTGGGCATGTGGATGGCTGGGAGTGAACTTCTTTCGACGGTCCAGCAGCTGGGGCAGGGAAATTTGCCTGCTAGAATCGGACGTCGGTGTACTGCTAGCAGAGTGGCCGCAAGTACTTGGCTGTGACACACCTAATTCTACACCTTCATTCCTCTCAGTGCATGTTTCAGAGAGGACTGAAGTTATAGTGGGGTTGGAGATCCCAGCTGATGCGGTGCAAGGAGAGGTCCGCTTTGTTCTTTGGTGTGGGTCTTTGAGGTAGGCTTGCCAACGAGCTGCATGGCAGGTCAACATATGTCTGGTCAGGCATGTGGTACCCTAGCGGCTGATGTTTTGGCCACGCGATATACGCTTGAGACATATGTTGCAAACAGCAGCTGTGCGATCTGATGCACTAGCCTCAAAAAAGGCCCACACCAAAGAACTTTTTGAATGACGGGCAGAGGCAGCGCCCTGCACAGGCGGAGCTCTGCGGTGTGATTCCGTCGGTGTACTGCCCTTACGCTGGCCACCAAAGGGCATCCTGCCTCGTTGGAGATGTGCCTCCTCCTCATCCTCCTCCTCCTCCTCTCTCCTATTAGGCACCCACGTGGAGTCAGTGACCTCATCATCCCCTCCCTCCTCATCACTGGAGCCAATCTGGCAGTATGCTGCAGCTGCTGGAACATGACTGCCAGATTGGTGTCCTTCTTGAGCATCCCCTCTGTCTGCTCTCACGCTACTGCCTTCCTCTAGCTGGGTTTCATCATCAGACCCTTTGAAACGCTGGGCATCCTCCTGGAGCATGTACCCAACACTGTGCTCAAACAGTTCGGGGGACTCCTCAGGAGGAGGACATGGTGGGTCTAGGGAAGGAGTGACTGATGATGAGTCTGACATTGATACCAGGGAAGAGGACGCTTTGGCAGCTGCTTTGCCAGTACCCTGAGCCTGGGTGAGAGAGGATGAGGAGGAGGAGGAGGGCTTGGTCATCCACTCTACCAAGTCTTCGGCATGATGTGGCTCAACATGTCCAGCTGCCGAAAAGAAGGACAAGCGTGTCCCATGGCCATGTGCTGATGACAATGCACCGCGTCCACGACCAGCACTGTTGCCCCCAGACACAGAGCCTGCTTGCCCTCTTTTTTTGCCTCCTGACTGTCTGCCTCTCCTTGTTTGCCTTCCAGACATTCTAATGGATGGCCTGCAGGGAGATGGGAAAAAAAGCAATAAGGGCTACCTTCTGGTGTCCTTCTCTGTCCCTTTACTTAAGGATTTCTAAATATGGTTGAGGATGATTGCTTTCGCACAGAATAGCACAATGACAATTTCCCTGACTGTCCAAAAAACAAGGATTTCAAAGATGGTTGATGAGGAATGCTTTAGCACAGTATAGCACAATGAGAATTTCCCTCACTGTCCTTCCCTGTCCCTACAAACAAGGTTTAGCACAGTAAAACACACTGACACTCTCCCTACCTATAGTTTTCTGTCCCTATAAAAACATTTTTTTTTAAAGATGGTTGATGAGGAATGCTTTAGCACAGTATAGCACAATGAGAATTTCCCTCACTGTCCTTCCCTGTCCCTACAAACAAGGTTTAGCACAGTAAGACACACTGACACTCTCCCTACCTATAGTTTTCTGTCCCTATAAAAATTTTTTTTTTTAAAGATGGTTGATGAGGAATGCTTTAGCACAGTATAGCACAATGAGAATTTCCCTCACTGTCCTTCCCTGTCCCTACAAACAAGGTTTAGCACAGTAAAACACACTGACACTCTCCCTACCTATAGTTTTCTGTCCCTATAAAAAATTTTTTTTTAAAGATGGTTGATGAGGAATGCTTTAGCACAGTATAGCACAATGAGAATTTCCCTCACTGTCCTTCCCTGTCCCTACAAACAAGGTTTAGCACAGTAAAACACACTGACACTCTCCCTACCTATAGTTTTCTGTCCCTATAAAAATTTTTTTTTTTAAAGATGGTTGATGAGGAATGCTTTAGCACAGTATAGCACAATGAGAATTTCCCTCACTGTCCTTCCCTGTCCCTACAAACAAGGTTTAGTACAGTAAAACACACTGACACTCTCCCTACCTATAGTTTTCTGTCCCTATAAAAATTTTTTTTTAAAGATGGTTGATGAGGAATGCTTTAGCACAGTATAGCACAATGAGAATTTCCCTCACTGTCCTTCCCTGTCCCTACAAACAAGGTTTAGCACAGTAAAACACACTGACACTCTCCCTACCTATAGTTTTCTGTCCCTATAAAAATTTTTTTTTTAAAGATGGTTGATGAGGAATGCTTTAGCACAGTATAGCACAATGAGAATTTCCCTCACTGTCCTTCCCTGTCCCTACAAACAAGGTTTAGCACAGTAAAACACACTGACACTCTCCCTACCTATAGTTTGCTGTCCCTATAAAAAATGTTTTTTTAAAGATGGTTGATGAGGAATGCTTTAGCACAGTATAGCACAATGAGAATTTCCCTCACTGTCCTTCCCTGTCCCTACAAACAAGGTTTAGCACAGTAAAACACACTGACACTCTCCCTACCTATAGTTTTCTGTCCCTATAATTATTTTTTTTTTTAAAGATGGTTGATGAGGAATGCTTTAGCACAGTATAGCACAATGAGAATTTCCCTCACTGTCCTTCCCTGTCCCTACAAACAAGGTTTAGCACAGTAAAACACACTGACACTCTCCCTACCTATAGTTTTCTGTCCCTATAAAAAATTTTTTTTTTTAAAGATGGTTGATGAGGAATGCTTTAGCACAGTATAGCACAATAAGAATTTCCCTCACTGTCCTTCCCTGTCCCTACAAACAAGGTTTAGCACAGTAAAACACACTGACACTCTCCCTACCTATAGTTTTCTGTCCCTATAATTTTTTTTTTTTTAAAGATGGTTGATGAGGAATGCTTTAGCACAGTATAGCACAATGAGAATTTCCCTCACTGTCCTTCCCTGTCCCTACAAACAAGGTTTAGCACAGTAAAACACACTGACACTCTCCCTACCTATAGTTTTCTGTCCCTATAATTTTTTTTTTTTTAAAGATGGTTGATGAGGAATGCTTTAGCACAGTATAGCACAATGAGAATTTCCCTCACTGTCCTTCCCTGTCCCTACAAACAAGGTCTAGCACAGTAAAACACACTGACACTCTCCCTACCTATAGTTTTCTGTCCCTATAAAAAATTTTTTTTTAAAGATGGTTGATGAGGAATGCTTTAGCACAGTATAGCACAATGAGAATTTCCCTCACTGTCCTTCCCTGTCCCTACAAACAAGGTTTAGCACAGTAAAACACACTGACACTCTCCCTACCTATAGTTTTCTGTCCCTATAAAAATTTTTTTTTTAAAGATGGTTGATGAGGAATGCTTTAGCACAGTATAGCACAATGAGAATTTCCCTCACTGTCCTTCCCTGTCCCTACAAACAAGGTTTAGCACAGTAAAACAGACTGACACTCTCCCTACCTATCCTTCTCTTTCCCTAAACTAAAGGAATTAAGCAAGAAAAAAAAATGTCACTGTCCCTGCCTATGCTTCTCTTTCCCTGCTCCGGAACACACTACACTAGGCCGCCGTGCTGGCGGCCTTTTATAGTGTGGGGCGTGTACTAAACACCCTCAGCAATAATTGCTCTCCTCGCTGCCGGCACTGTGATTGGCCAAGCATGCGGGGTCACAGTGCATGCTTGGCCAATCACAGCGCCTGGATGACACTGCGATGGCGTAGTGCATTGTGGGCCGCGAATTAGGCGCGAACGGCCCAAATCGTTCGTTGTTCGGCGAACGATCGAACAGCCGATGTTCGAGTCGAACGTATGTTCGACTCGAACACCGAGCTCATCCCTAATCACGATCTTCTTTACTATGTGCACAACTCTCATTCCTTTCATCACCCTTATGTTGTCTCTATGGTCCAGCATTCCTTCACTACCATCACAATTATATCTTTTTTATTTCATTCACGTAGTCACTGGGGCACTTTTTAGCCTTCATCTTTTTTTTTCTTCTTTCTTTTTACACCTTTATCCTATCTAAATGGATTCAACTTTATCCATTATAGATGTTCACCCTATTTTGATCAAATCACTTTGCTACACTATGGAGATGGCAACCTGTGTTCGGGGGTTCATGCATGTGCGCCCTCGCTCTGCACCGGAATTCCTAATTACCTCAACTCCCGGGACGGTCAGTCATCTGGCCCAGCTCCCTTAGGCCCCTTTCACACTGGGGCAGGCAGGAGCAGTGGCGGTATAGCAGCGCGATTTTCAGCGCTGCTATACCGTCGTTCTTACCGCTGTATGCGGTCGCTAGGGGGGTAAATTTAACCCCCGCTAGCGGCCGAAAAAGGGTTAATACTGCCCGCAAACCGCGGCTATTGCCGCGGTTTGCGGGCGGTATTACCGCGCTGTCCCATTGATTTCAATGGGAGACCGCGGTAAAGGAGCGGTGAACACACCCCTCCTTTACCGCTGTAAAGAAGCGGCTAGCAGGACTTTTGGAGCGGTCCTGCTAGCGCACCGCTTCAGTGTAAAAGCCTTCGGGCTTTCACATTGAAGGCTAAAGGGCATGATTTTTTCATGCGGTATAATAGCGCTAATATTAGCGCTAAACCGCATGAAAAACGCCCCAGTGTGAAAGGGGCCTTACACACCATGGTCTGTGATATCATGTAAGTATCCAGGAACCGACATACAATTGTCTTTTCTGGCTATATCTAGTCTATTCCTTGACTCCATTACACCCTGCCATTTTAGATGTCTAGCATCCGCCCTTGAGGAAATGTCTTGTGACACGAAATGCGTCGGGCACCTAGGATGCAGCTAGATGACTCTTTAGGATTCTAATTAGATACACCAAGTTGATGACCATTATCATTTTTATATCCATTTTAACTTACTGTTATGTGTTGCCCAGACCAATCCATTTACATTGTTTTGACCATTCCACACTATTGTGATGTACTTAACATTCCATACTATTGTGATATATTGCCAATATTATGTTGTGTACTTGTTTTAATGTTTGTTATTAGTGATGAGCCGAACACCCCCGGGTTCGGTTCGCACCAGAACCCGCGAACGGACCGAAAGTTCGTACGAACATTAGAACCCTATTAAATACAATGGATGCGAACGTTCGAATTCTAAAGTGCTAATTATAACAACTATTATGCATGTTATTGTCCTAAAAAGGGTTTGGGAACCCGGGTTCTGCACCAGGGGACATGTATCAATGCAAAAAGAAGTTTTAAAAACGGTCGTTTTTCGGGAGCAGTCATTTTAATGATGCATAAAGTGAAAAAAAAAAAGTCAAATATTCCTTTAAATATCGTACCTGGGGGGTGTCTAAAGTATGCCTGTGAAGTGCCACGTGTTTCCCGTGTTTAGAACTGTCCCTGCACAAAATGACACTTCTAAAGGAAAAAAAAGCCATTTAAAACTGCTTGCGGGTTTAATGTAATGTCTGGTCCCGGTAATATGGATGAAAATCTTTAAGAAAAATGGCATAGCTACCCCATGACCCCCCCCCCCTACCCCAGCCCATTACCAGCCCCTTTGGGTCTTGTATGGATATTAAGGGGAACCCCGCACATAAAATAAAAAAGGCCCTATATACTCTGAACAGCCGTATACAGGCGGTGCATACAAGACAGGGACTGTAGGTTTGTTCTTATGTAGAATCTGTTTGTAATTTTGAATAGGTACATTGTTGAAGTGTAGCTCCAGCCCAAAAATCTATTTTTAAACTTTTTGGAAAACATAGGTAAGGGTTATCACCCCTGTAACATTTGTTTTGCTGTCTGTGCCCCTGTTCAGAACATTTCACCTCACTTTCCGTCCCAATGACAACTGTTTTTGAAATGTGGTGTTTTTCTTGAAACAAGGATTGCTGATAAAGCATCAGTACAGAGGAGACACCTTTCTCCCATATTTATTCTTACAGGAGAGAATTTTCCTTCCTAGTGGTAGATTTCCTCTCACTTCCTGTTGTCTTTTTGCGTTTGCAAGTAGGAGTCGTTTGTAAGTTGGATGTTTGAAAGTAGGGACCTGCCGTATATACTCTGCAGAAATAGGCCCCTTAGTTGTTGGTGTTGGCACAACACTGTAAGCACTCACAGTTACTCTTGGTTGGTGCTGGAATGCCCTGCTGTCAACTATTATATCAGGAATTTTAATTACATATAATTGTTGAACAGTGGTAGTAAAAATTGGGCCTTTGATGGTGGTGCTGGTGCCACAACACTGTAAGCCCTGACAGTTACTCTTGGTGGGTGCAGCAATGGGCCCTGCTGTGAATTATTAGATCAAGAATTGTAATTGCATGCCCCTTTTGAACAGGGGCTGAAAAATTGGGCCTTTCGTGGTGGTGGTGGTGGTGGCGTTGCCACAACACTGTAAGCCCTCAGAGTTACTCTTGGTGGGTGCAGCAATGGGCCCTGCTGTGAATTATTAGATCAAGAATTGTAATTGCATGCCCCTGTTGAACAGGGGCTGAAAAATTGGGCCTTAGGCACTGGTGGCACAACACTACAACCCCTCACAGTTACTGTACTTGGAGCACAGCAATGAGCCCTGTTGCAAAGTATTGCTTCAAAAATTGTAATGACACGCCCCTGTTAAACAGGGGCTGAAAAATTGGGCCTTAGGCACTGGTGGCACAACACTACAACCCCTCACAGATACTGTACTTGGAGCACAGCAATGAGCCCTGTTGCAAAGTATTGCTTCAAAAATTGTAATGACACGCCCCTTTTAAACAGGGGCTGAAAAATTGGGCCTTAGGCACTGGTGCCACAACACTCCAACCCCTCACAGATACTGTACTTGGAGCACAGCAATGAGCCCTATGGCAAATTATTGCTAAAAAAATTGTAATTACACGCCCCTGTAAAACAGGGGCTGAAAAATTGGGCCTTAGCCACTGGTGGCGGCACCCATAAACAAAAATGATCTTCCAAGCTATCATCATCAATCGTATCATTGAGGACTCGGAGGAGGAGGATAGCCAGTCAACATAACAGCACAGGCACTCAGCATCAGCATCAGTCTTGAAGGGATGTGACATGTTAAAATCAATTAGTCTGTTATATCAGCATCAGGTGTGTGGTAGCTGGTGGTGATCCAAGACTGGTTCATCTTGATGAAAGTCAGTCGATCAACCGAGTCGGTGGACAGGCGCACCCTGTGATCCGTGACAAATCCTCCAGCAGCACTGAATGTGCGTTCCGAAAGAACGCTGGATGCAGGACAGGCCAGTAGCTCAATTGCATACTGTGCAAGCTCTGGCCAGTGATCCATCCTCAAGACCCAGTAAGCCAGAGGATTTTCGGTGGGGAAGGTGTCCAAGTCTGACCTTGCCCCTAGATATTCCTGCACCATGTTTATCAGACGCTGGCGATGGTTGCTGGAACCGATCATACTTTGGGGCTGCGGACTAAAGAATTGTCTGAACGCATCGGTCAGACGGCCACCTTCCCCACCGCTCCTTCTTTGACTGGCCGAAGCCTCAGCAACTCGTTGTCCAGGACCAGGAGTTTGTAACCTCCCAGTCTCTGGGAACGCGTTGCACAGACCTTTCTGCAAGGCCTCCCGGAGTTGTCTCATCCTCTGATCCCTCTGCGACGGTAACATAAGGTCCGCAACCTTACCCTTGTACCGTGGATCAAGGAGAGTGGCCAGCCAGTAATGGTCCCTCTCCTTGATCCGAAGAATACGAGGATCCTTCCGCAGACTTTGCAGGATCAGGGAGGCCATGCAGCGTAGGTTTGCTGAGGCATTCGCTCCGGAGTCCTCTGGGTCACTAAGGACGACATGATCCGCAGCCACCTCCTCCCAGCCACGTACAAGTCCACTGGTTTCTTGGGACTGTAAATCATCCCTAAAAGACTGCTGCTGATGATGCTGAGTGCCAGCCTCCACCTCCATGCTGACACAATCCTCCTCCTCCTCCTCCTCCTCCTCCTCTTCCTGTGCGATGGGTGGGACAGAAGGAACACTGTCTGGGTAAAGGGGGCCTTGAGAGGCAAGGAAGTCCTCCTCTTCCTGCCTCTGTTCTGCCTCAAGTGCCCTGTCCATTATTCCACGCAGCGTGTGCTCCAACAGGTGGACAAGAGGTACAGTGTCACTGATGCATGCACTGTCACTGCTCACCATCCTCGTGGCCTCCTCAAATGGTGCCAGGACAGTGCATGCATCCCTGATCATGCCCCACTGGCGTGGAGAAAAAAAACCAAGCTCCCCTGACCCTGTCCTGGTGCCGTAGTCGCACAGGTACTCATTGATGGCCCTCTGCTGCGTGTGCAGCTGCTGCAGCATGGCCAACGTTGAGTTCCACCTGGTGGGCATGTCACATATAAGGCGGTTCTTGGGCAGGTTCAACTCCTTTTGCAGCTCAGCCAGGCGAGCACTGGCATTATAAGATCTGCGGAAATGCACACAGACTTTCCTGGCCTGCCTCAGGACATCCTGTAAGCCCGGGTACCTGCCCAAGAACCGCTGCACCACCAGGTTAAGGACGTGAGCCACACAGGGCACATGGGTCAGTTGTCCCTGTCGGAGGGCGGAGAGGAGGTTGGTGCCATTGTCGCAAACCACCATTCCTGGCTTAAGCTGGCGTGGCGTCAACCACCTCTCGGCCTGGCCCTGCAGAGCAGACAGGACCTCTGCCCCAGTGTGGCTTCTGTCCCCCAAACACACCAGCGCAAGCACGGCATGGCATCGTTTTGCCTGCGTACTTGCGTAGCCCCGTGAACGGCTACGGAGCACCGCTGGTTCATAGGACAAACCACAGGAAGAGGCCATGGAGGAAGAAGAAGAGGAGGGGGTGGAGGAGAGAGGTGTGTCACAACCAGTAGTAGCATTTTGGAGGCGTGGCGGTGGAACAACCTCCAACACTACTGCACCTTGTCCTGCATCCTTCCCAGCTGCCAAAAGAGTGACCCAATGGGCCATGAAAGAAAGGTAACGTCCCTGTCCATGCCTGCTGGACCATGAGTCAGCGGTAATATGCACCTTACCGCTGACCGCCCTGTCCAGCGAGGCCAAGACATTGCCTTCCACATGCCGGTAGAGAGCCGGAATAGCCTTCCGTGAGAAAAAGTGGCGTTTGGGAACCTGCCACTGAGGAACCGCACATTGCACAAACTCACGGAAGGGGGCCGAGTCTACCAACTGAAAAGGCAGCAGTTGAAGCGCTAGCAATTTAGCCAAGCTAGCATTCAACCGCTGGGCATGTGGATGGCTGGGAGTGAACTTCTTTCGACGGTCCAGCAGCTGGGGCAGGGAAATTTGCCTGCTAGAATCGGACGTCGGTGTACTGCTAGCAGAGTGGCCGCAAGTACTTGGCTGTGACACACCTAATTCTACACCTTCATTCCTCTCAGTGCATGTTTCAGAGAGGACTGAAGTTATAGTGGGGTTGGAGATCCCAGCTGATGCGGTGCAAGGAGAGGTCCGCTTTGTTCTTTGGTGTGGGTCTTTGAGGTAGGCTTGCCAACGAGCTGCATGGCAGGTCAACATATGTCTGGTCAGGCATGTGGTACCCAAGCGGCTGATGTTTTGGCCACGCGATATACGCTTGAGACATATGTTGCAAACAGCAGCTGTGCGATCTGATGCACTAGCCTCAAAAAAGGCCCACACCAAGGAACTTTTTGAATGACGGGCAGAGGCAGCGCCCTGCACAGGCGGAGCTCTGCGGTGTGATTCCGTCGGTGTACTGCCCTTACGCTGGCCACCAAAGGGCATCCTGCCTCGTTGGAGATGTGCCTCCTCCTCATCCTCCTCCTCCTCTCTCCTATTAGGCACCCACGTGGAGTCAGTGACCTCATCATCCCCTCCCTCCTCATCACTGGAGCCAATCTGGCAGTATGCTGCAGCTGCTGGAACATGACTGCCAGATTGGTGTCCTTCTTGAGCATCCCCTCTGTCTGCTCTCACGCTACTGCCTTCCTGTAGCTGGGTTTCATCATCAGACCCTTCGAAACGCTGGGCATCCTCCTGGAGCATGTACCCAACACTGTGCTCAAACAGTTCGGGGGACTCCTCAGGAGGAGGACATGGTGGGTCTAGGGAAGGAGTGACTGATGATGAGTCTGACATTGATACCAGGGAAGAGGACGCTTTGGCAGCTGCTTTGCCAGTACCCTGAGCCTGGGTGAGAGAGGATGAGGAGGAGGAGGAGGGCTTGGTCATCCACTCTACCAAGTCTTCGGCATGATGTGGCTCAACATGTCCAGCTGCCGAAAAGAAGGACAAGCGTGTCCCATGGCCATGTGCTGATGACAATGCACCGCGTCCACGACCAGCACTGTTGCCCCCAGACACAGAGCCTGCTTGCCCTCTTTTATTGCCTCCTGACTGTCTGCCTCTCCTTGTTTGCCTTCCAGACATTCTAATAGATGGCCTGCAGGGAGATGGGAAAAAAGCAATAAGGGCTACCTTCAGGTGTCCTTCTCTGTCCCTTTACTTAAGGATTTCT
Organism: Rana muscosa; assembly: GCA_029206835.1. Lineage (NCBI taxonomy): Eukaryota > Metazoa > Chordata > Amphibia > Anura > Ranidae > Rana > Rana muscosa. The sequence goes on from CM055116.1 coordinate 1,207,087,161, forward strand.
AAATATGGTTGAGGATGATTGCTTTTGCACAGAATAGCACAACGACAATTTCCCTGACTGTCCAAAAAACAAGGATTTCAAAGATGGTTGATGAGGAATGCTTTAGCACACTATAGCACAAGGAGAATTCCCCTCACTTTCCTTCTTTGTCACTAGAAACAAGGACTCGCACAGTAAAAGACACTGACACTCTCCCTACCTAGAGTTTTCTGTCCCTAGAAAAATTTTTTTTTAAAGCACACTATAGCACAAGGAGAATTCCCCTCACTTTCCTTCTTTGTCCCTAGAAACAAGGACTCGCACAGTAAAAGACACTGACACTCTCCCTACCTAGAGTTTTCTGTCCCTAGAAAAAATGTTTTTTTAAAGCACACTATAGCACAAGGAGAATTCACTCACTGTCCTTCCCTGTCCCTAGAAACAAGGATTCGCACAGTGAAATAAACTGACACTCTCCCTACCTAGAGTTTTCTGTCCCTAGAAAAAATGTTTTTTTAAAGCACACTATAGCACAAGGAGAATTCCCCTCACTTTCCTTCTTTGTCCCTAGAAACAAGGATTCGCACAGTGAAAGACACTGACACTCTCCCTACCTAGAGTTTTCTGTCCCTAGAAAAAATGTTTTTTTAAAGCACACTATAGCACAAGGAGAATTCCCCTCACTTTCCTTCTTTGTCCCTAGAAACAAGGATTCGCACAGTGAAAGAAACTGACACTCTCCCTACCTAGAGTTTTCTGTCCCTAGAAAAAATGTTTTTTTAAAGCACACTATAGCACAGGAGAATTCACTCACTGTCCTTCCCTGTCCCTAGAAACAAGGATTCGCACAGTGAAATAAACTGACACTCTCCCTACCTAGAGTTTTCTGTCCCTAGAAAAAATGCTTTTTTAAAGCACACTATAGCACAAGGAGAATTCCCCTCACTTTCCTTCTTTGTCCCTAGAAACAAGGACTCGCACAGTAAAAGACACTGACACTCTCCCTACCTAGAGTTTTCTGTCCCTAGAAAAAATGTTTTTTTAAAGCACACTATAGCACAAGGAGAATTCCCCTCACTTTCCTTCTTTGTCCCTAGAAACAAGGACTCGCACAGTAAAAGACACTGACACTCTCCCTACCTAGAGTTTTCTGTCCCTAGAAAAAATGTTTTTTTAAAGCACACTATAGCACAAGGAGAATTCCCCTCACTTTCCTTCTTTGTCCCTAGAAACAAGGACTCGCACAGTAAAAGACACTGACACTCTCCCTACCTAGAGTTTTCTGTCCCTAGAAAAAATGTTTTTTTAAAGCACACTATAGCACAAGGAGAATTCCCCTCACTTTCCTTCTTTGTCCCTAGAAACAAGGACTCGCACAGTGAAAGAAACTGACACTCTCCCTACCTAGAGTTTTCTGTCCCTAGAAAAAATGTTTTTTTAAAGCACACTATAGCACAAGGAGAATTCCCCTCACTTTCCTTCTTTGTCCCTAGAAACAAGGACTCGCACAGTAAAAGACACTGACACTCTCCCTACCTAGAGTTTTCTGTCCCTAGAAAAAATGTTTTTTTAAAGCACACTATAGCACAAGGAGAATTCCCCTCACTTTCCTTCTTTGTCCCTAGAAACAAGGACTTGCACAGTAAAAGACACTGACACTCTCCCTACCTAGAGTTTTCTGTCCCTAGAAAAAATGTTTTTTTAAAGCACACTATAGCACAAGGAGAATTCCCCTCACTTTCCTTCTTTGTCCCTAGAAACAAGGACTCGCACAGTGAAAGAAACTGACACTCTCCCTACCTAGAGTTTTCTGTCCCTAGAATTTTTTTTTTTTAAAGCACACTATAGCACAAGGAGAATTCCCCTCACTTTCCTTCTTTGTCCCTAGAAACAAGGAATCGCACAGTAAAAGACACTGACACTCTCCCTACCTAGAGTTTTCTGTCCCTAGAAATAATGTTTTTTTAAAGCACACTATAGCACAAGGAGAATTCCCCTCACTTTCCTTCTTTGTCCCTAGAAACAAGGATTCGCACAGTAAAACACACTGACACTCTCCCTACCTATCCTTCTCTTTCCCTAAACTAAAGGAATCCAGGTTAAGCAAGAAAGAAATAAATGTCACTGTCCCTGCCTATGCTTCTCTTTCCCTGCTCCGGAACACACTACACTAGGCCGCCGCGCTGGCGGCCTTTTATAGTGTGGGGCGTGTACTAAACACCCTCAGCAATAATTGGCCACAGGCATCCTGCCTGTGGCCAATCATTGCTCTCCTCGCTGCCGGCGCTGTGATTGGCCAAGCATGCGGGGTCACAGTGCATGCTTGGCCAATCACAGCGCCTGGATGACACTGCGATGGCGTAGTGCATTGTGGGCCGTTCGCGTCACTCGAATTTGGCGCGAACGGCCCAAATCGTTCGATCTTCGTCGAACGATCGAACAGCCGATGTTCGAGTCAAACGTATGTTCGACTCGAACACGAAGCTCATCCCTATTTGTTATGTTCATGTGCGGACCGCACATACTACCTGTACATAATTGATACGTATTATTATGCTCTCACACAATAAATACCTTTTTACCTTCTATACAACCCCCCTCAGTCTTCTGCTTCATTTAAAGTCCCAAATTCCCCTTTATTTAATTTCTACTCAAACCCGGGATGGAAGCTTACTTACTATATGCTTTATGTAAAGTCCCAAATTTCCCTAGTTTCGCTATTCTTCATTTAAATCGGAGTTCCACCCAAAAGTGGAACTTCCACTCATCGGATTCCGGTGCCACAATTGGCACCTTTCGCAGTAGGGTTCCCGGCGTGAAGCTTAAAGGCTACTGCTACACTGCCGGGTACCCTTAACTGCAATGGCGGCGGCAGAACCCAACAGCTGATGGAAACATCAGCTGCGGGTGCCGACATCGCTGGACTCCAGGACAGGTACGTGTCCATTTATTAAAAGCCAGCAGCTGCAGTATGTGTAGCTGCTGGTTTTAATTTATTAATTTTTTGGGGCGGAACACCGCTTTAGTTTCTAATAATTTAACTAAAATTATCATGGTGGCATTTTTCTTTTCTTTCTTTTTTTTTTTTTCTCTTCTTTTTTTATTTATTTACTTTTATTTGTATTTATTTTTTGAAAGAGGATGTTCAGCCTATGACTTCCAATCTGTTGTGAAGCTACAAATCCCAGTGTGTAAATTGTTTGACAATTATAGAGGATTAGTCAGGTTGTCAGTTACCTGTAGAGCATCCAGCACTTATTGTGTCCTTAGTTACAAATTTCTCTGTGGAGGAACCTGTAAAGCCTCCACCGCATGGATGACAGCTTGCAATGAGGATTGGCCTCAGGCCAGCTCTGGGGCTGTTAAGCTAGGGTGACCAGACATCCCTGGTTTCCGGGGACAGTCCCCGGATTGAGGACACTGTCCCCGGACCAAGTCTGTCCCCGGTTTTGTCCCCAGATTGGATTTGAACAGGGACTGGGGCAATTTCAAAGACAGTCAGAGCAGAATTATAAAAAAAAAACACAGAATTACACATCCTTGCTCTGCCGCTCCTACTAGCTTAGGGAGGTATATTTTTTCCATTATCAGTGCCCATTTCTGATGATCATGTGCTGGTCGGAGCAGAGAGAATATTTTTTCAGTTGCGGGCGCATTCCCATTCAGCTCCGCTCGCATGTTCTTCTGCTTTGGCTCAAGTCCCGGCCAGCTGCCTGCCTGCTTATCTAGTTGCCTTGCCTGGGCTCTCCACCCAGGTAGTAGCCACGGGGCCTGGAGAGTAAGACTTGACAGGCTGTGAGGCTGGCGGCAGTGGCAGCAACGGGCAGAAAGTCGCTGATTGCCGCCATTACTAGAAAAAAAAATGTCCCCGGATTTCATTTAAAAAAATCTGGTCACCTTATGTTAAGCTGCATGCCATCCACTCCAATGTTTAGACATAGAACCCTTCAAGTTGAGGAACAAGTGTAAAGATGGCCAAACAATTAGATTTTCATTTGAAGGTTCACACAAAATTCTGGAAAATCATTCATGAGAACATTCGATGATGACACCTATCATGTCACACATGCATCGTTGTTTGTTTGCCCCTGTAGCTAGGGGGAGCTCTGTGATTTAGTCCCACCCTCCTTCTTCATGCTTTAGCCTCCATTCATCATATGCACTTTATTCTTCTGGAGCTAGAAACACTAGGATTTTTATTTTATCTGATGTTCATCTCTCATGATCTGCACAAGGTTTTGGATGAAAAAGCTTGATCTATGATCTACAGGATGTCATTTGGATCTAGTCACTGTCTGCTAATTCTAATGCCGTGTACACACGACCGTTTTTCATGACGAGAAAAATGCAATTTTTTAAATTGGTAATTAAAAACAATCGTGTGTAGGCTCCAGAGCATTTTTGCGACGTGGAAAATTAAAAATTTGGAACATGCTCTATTTTTCTCGTCGTTTTTCACGTCGTCGTTTTTCTCGTTGTGAAAAACGGCCGTGTGTAGGCTTTAACGACGTGAAAAAACACGCATGTTCAGAAGCAGGTTATGAGACGGGAGTTCTGGTAAAACTAGCGTTCATAATGGAGATAGCACATTCGTCACGCTGTAACGGACTGAAGAGCACGAGGCTGAAAAGCGCAAATCGTCTCTCACCAAACTTTACTAATACAAGGATCAGCAAAAGCAGCCCAAAGGGTGGCGCCATCTGAATGGAACTTCCCCTTTATAGTGCCGTCGTACATTTCGTACGTCACCGCGCTTTGCTCAAGCATTTTTTTCCACGATAGTGTGTAGGCAAGGCAGGCTTGAGAAGAATCACGTTGAGAAAAACTTTGTGTGTACGCGGCATAAGACCGTAATTTACAGCTATCTTGCCACAATTGGATTGTTTATTGAAATTACACTTGCAGTGCTTGGTTTGGAGAAGCAGAACAACATCATTCAGTCAATTAATTAGGTTCAAAACCCTAAAGGCTAAGATCACTTTAAAAAAAAAAATAATAATAATAAATGCACATTTTTTTGCAGGCAAAAAAATGTGCATTTATTATTTTGTAGTAGGAGCCTGGAAAGCATTGCACCAGCGATCAGTAGATCGCTGATGCCATACAGGTCTCCTTCAGATAGGGTTGCCGCCTTTTCTTCAAGTCAAACCCGAACACTTAAAGCGGAGTTCCACCCAAAAGTGGAAATTCCGCTTAAACCACTTTGGCATGTATTTTTTTTTGGGGGGGGGGAGTGGGGGCTTCAGTAGGAGTGGGAATTCCTGTCCCACTTCCTCCTTCTGCCCAGGGCCCGCTTAGGCGACACGTCATATCGCCAAAGGCGGCCCCTCCTTGTAGGCGATCACCTGGGACACGTGACAGGTCCCAGGCGATCGTCTGTCCACTCAGGGAGCGCAAGCGCCGCTCGCGCATACGCAGTGAGTGCCCGGCCATGAAGCCCACAGTTAGAATGGAGGCGCCGGCGGAGAGGGGGGGAGAGGAGCGAAGCTCCGGGCGGCTGCGTCGTTGGACAGTGGAACAGGTAAGTGTCTGTTTATTAAAAGCGACTTGAGCCTGAACCACAGCGCGACCTGGAGCGACTTGAAGTCCATAACATTATATTTGGTCCATACAATAGGTTATGGTAGTTTATAGAACTGGAGAAAAGTAGGATTCAACCAGAGAGGAGCATTTGGTGAAATTGCTGCTTTAGGGTAATTCTCGCATCTAAGACCAGCCCTCCAAGCTCGGATAGTAGTAAGCATTGGTTTATTTCTAATCGGCCCCCCATACATGCTCCAATCTGGTTGCATAAAATTATTCTCTGGTAATAGCAAGGGTTGAGCTGAGTCTTTGCAGTTTGTTCTTATATTACATAGTTTTGGTAAACCTAAAGATTGTACCAACAGATTAGTAGGATGGAAGACTTGCTATCAACTGAGCAACACCAACAAGACAAGTACTCCACGACCTGGAGTCTCTGGAAACAAATTATCCTGTCCACAGAGGGTTTAGCCACATATGAACACTACCCCTCACACGCCTCGGCTATCCGGAACCAATGATACCCCATACCCTTCTTTTCCCTTTTCCACCCCCCCACTGTTTATCTCCCCCACTCTCCCTCCGTCTTCCCTCTTCCTTTTCTGTTTCACACTCTTTTTAGTTCTATTTTTTTTTCTTCTAATTGATTGAAACAAAGTCACTCGCTACTTTTTTCCTATTTTCCGTTACTTGAACTCCCTGTATGTGTGTTCTCTAGCAGACAAAAAGCGGCTACATTGGTCAGATACTAGTTTTATAAGCTACTACATTAATCTGGGCCGCCATATATTTGACCAATGATGTTTCTTTTCAACTGCAAAGTACAATCTGTATGTTATATTTGTAGCGGGGTGTCATATTTAGGGGGAGCATCTGAGTGGTAACTAGGCTCAGATGCACTAATTGTTAGGTTTCATGGATCATTTCTATCCCTGGGAGATGGTACTGGTGTGCATTTCCCTGGGGCCTATAGGTGGCGCTGTTGCCATGGGCTCGGGTTGAACCGCATTACAGGGTTGTTCCTTTTTTTTGTCCCCTCTCGGCAGCAGTATGGCGGGGCGGGGAACCTGCTGTGCCTATCGGGAGAGGATATAAAAGGGGGCGGCCATCTTCCAGAGGGGTCTTCATTCGTCCACGCCCAGGCACCTTAGGCCTGGGTGTGTGTGGGTTGTCTTGGGGTGCCCTAGGCCTGGAGATTAGTGATAAGCCGAACACCCCCGGGTTCGGTTCGCACCAGAACCCGCGAACGGACCGAAATGGATGCGAACGTTCGAATTCTAAAGTGCTAATTATAACGACTATTGTCCATGTTATTGTCCTAAACAGAGTTTGGGAACCCGGGTTCTGCACCAGGGGACATGTATCAATGCAAAAAGAAGTTTTAAAAACGGCCGTTTTTCAGGAACAGTCATTTTAATGATGCATAAAGTGAAAAAAAAAAAGTCAAATATTCCTTTAAATATTGTACCTGGGGGGTGTCTAAAGTATGCCTGTGAAGTGCCACGTGTTTCCCGTGTTTAGAACTGTCCCTGCACAAAATTACATTTCTAAAGGAAAAAAAGGCATTTAAAACTGCTTGCGGCTTTAATGCAATGTCTGGTCCCGGTAATATGGATGAAAATCTTTAGGAAAAATGGCATAGCTACCCCATCACCCCCCCCCCCCCCCCTACCCCAGCCCATTACCAGCCCCTTTGGGTCTTGTATGGATATTAAGGGGAACCCCGCACACAAAATAAAAAAGGCCCTATATACTCTGAACAGCCGTATACAGGCGGTGCATACAAGACAGGGACTGTAGGTTTGTTCTTATGTAGAATCTGTTTGTAATTTTGAACAGCTACATTGTTTAAGTGTAGCTCCAGCCCAAATACCTATTTTTAAGCTTTTTGGAAAACATAGGGAAGGGTTATCACCCCTGTAACATTTGTTTTGCTGTCTGTGCCCCTGTTCAGAACATTTCACCTCACTTTGCGTCCCAATGACAACTGTTTTTGAAATGTGGTGTTTTTCTTGAAACAAGGATTGCTGATAAAGCATCAGTAGAGAGGAGACACCTTTCTCCCATATTAATTCTTACAGGAGAGAATTTTCCTTCCAAGGGGTAGATTTCCTCTCACTTCCTGTTGTCTTCTTCCGTTTGCAAGTAGTAGTCGTTTGTAAGTTGGATGTTTGAAAGTAGGGACCTGCCGTATATACTCTGCAGAAATTGGCCCCTTAGGTGTTGGTGTTGGCACAACACTGTAAGCACTCACAGTTACTCTTGGTGGGTGCTGGAACGCCCTGCTGTCAACTATTATATCAGGAATTGTAATAACATATAATTGTTGAACAGTGGTAGTAAAAATTGGGCCTTTGATGGTGGTGCTGGTGCCACAACACTGTAAGGGCTGACAGTTACTCTTGGTGGGCGCAGCAATGGGCCCTGCTGTGAATTATTAGATCAATAATTATAATTGCATGCCCCTGTTGAACAGGGGCTGAAAAATTGGGCCTTTGGTGGTGGTGGTGGTGGTGGTGTTGACACAACACTGTAAGGCCTGACAGTTACTCTTGGTGGGCGCAGCAATGGGCCCTGCTGTGAATTATTAGATCAATAATTATAATTGCATGCCCCTGTTGAACAGGGGCTGAAAAATTGGGCCTTCGGTGGTGGTGGTGGTGGTGGTGGTGGTGGTGGTGTTGACACAACACTGTAAGGCCTGACAGTTACTCTTGGTGGGCGCAGCAATGGGCCCTGCTGTGAATTATTAGATCAATAATTATAATTGCATGCCCCTGTTGAACAGGGGCTGAAAAATTGGGCCTTTGGTGGTGGTGGTGGTGGTGGTGTTGACACAACACTGTAAGGCCTGACAGTTACTCTTGGTGGGCGCAGCATTGGGCCCTGCTGTGAATTATTAGATCAATAATTATAATTGCATGCCCCTGTTGAACAGGGGCTGAAAAATTGGGCCTTCGGTGGTGGTGGTGGTGGTGGTGGTGGTGGTGTTGACACAACACTGTAAGGCCTGACAGTTACTCTTGGTGGGCGCAGCAATGGGCCCTGCTGTGAATTATTAGATCAATAATTATAATTGCATGCCCCTGTTGAACAGGGGCTGAAAAATTGGGCCTTAGGCACTGGTGGCACAACACTGCAACCCCTCACAGATACTGTACTTGGAGCACAGCAATGACGCCTGTTGCAAAGTATTGCATCAAAAATTGTAATTACACGCCCCTGTTAAACAGGGGCTGAAAAATTGGGCCTTAGCCACTGGTGGCGGCACCCATAAACCAAAATGATCTTCCAAGCTATCATCATTAATCGGATCATTGAGGAGGAGGAGGAGGATAGCCAGTCAACATAACAGCACAGGCACTCAGCATCAGCATCAGTCTTGAAGGGATGTGACATTTTAAAATCAATTAGTCTGTTATATCAGCATCAGGTGTGTGGTAGCTGGTGGTGATCCAAGACTGGTTCATCTTGATGAAAGTCAGTCGATCAACCGAGTCGGTGGACAGGCGCACCCTGTGATCCGTGACAAATCCCCCAGCAGCACTGAATGTGCGTTCTGAAAGAACGCTGGATGCGGGACAGGCCAGTAGCTCAATTGCATACTGTGCAAGTTCTGGCCAGTGATCCATCCTCAAGACCCAGTAAGCCAGAGGATTTTCGGTGGGGAAGGTGTCCAAGTCTGACCTTGCCCCTAGGTATTCCTGCACCATGTATATCAGACGCTGGCGATGGTTGCTGGAACTGATCATACTTTGGGGCTGCGGACTAAAGAATTGTCTGAACGCATCGGTCAGACGGCCACCTTCCCCACCGCTCCTTCTTTGACTGGCCGAAGCCTCAGCAACTCGTTGTCCAGGACCAGGAGTTTGTAACCTCCCAGTCTCTGGGAACGCGTTGCACAGACCTTTCTGCAAGGCCTCCCGGAGTTGTCTCATCCTCTGCTCCCTCTGCGACGGTAACATAAGGTCTGCAACCTTACCCTTGTACCGTGGATCAAGGAGAGTGGCCAGCCAGTAATGGTCCCTCTCCTTTATCCGAAGAATACGAGGATCCTTCCGCAGACTTTGCAGGATCAGGGAGGCCATGCAGCGTAGGTTAGCTGAGGCATTCAGTCCGGAGTCCTCTGGGTCACTAAGGACGACATGATCCGCAGCCACCTCCTCCCAGCCACGTACAAGTCCACTGGTTTCTTGGGACTGTAAATCATCCCTAAAAGACTGCTGCTGATGATGCTGAGTGCCAGCCTCCACCTCCATGCTGACACAATCCTCCTCCTCCTCTTCCTGTGCGATGGGTGGGACAGAAGGAACACTGTCTGGGTAAAGGGGGCCTTGAGAGGCAAGGAAGTCCTCCTCTTCCTGCCTCTGTTCTGCCTCAAGTGCCCTGTCCATTATTCCACGCAGCGTGTGCTCCAACAGGTGGACAAGAGGTACAGTGTCACTGATGCATGCACTGTCACTGCTCACCATCCTCGTGGCCTCCTCAAATGGTGCCAGGACAGTGCATGCATCCCTGATCATGCCCCACTGGCGTGGTGAAAAAAACCCGAGGTCCCCTGACCCTGTCCTGGTGCCGTAGTCGCACAGGTACTCATTGATGGCCCTCTGCTGTGTGTGCAGCCGCTGCAGCATGGCCAACGTTGAGTTCCACCTGGTGGGCATGTCACATATAAGGCGGTTCTTGGGCAGGTTCAACTCCTTTTGCAGCTCAGCCAGGCGAGCACTGGCATTATAAGATCTGCGGAAATGCACACAGACTTTCCTGGCCTGCCTCAGGACATCCTGTAAGCCCGGGTACCTGCCCAAGAACCGCTGCACCACCAGGTTAAGGACGTGAGCCATACAGGGCACATGGGTCACTTGTCCCTGTCGGAGGGCGGAGAGGAGGTTGGTGCCATTGTCGCAAACCACCATTCCTGGCTTAAGCTGGCGTGGCGTCAACCACCTCTCGGCCTGCCCCTGCAGAGCAGACAGGACCTCTGCCCCAGTGTGGCTCCTGTCCCCCAAACACACCAACGCAAGCACGGCATGGCATCTTTTTGCCTGCGTACTTGCGTAGCCCCTTGAACGCCTACGGAGCACCGCTGGTTCCGAGGACAAACCACAGGAAGAGGCCATGGAGGAAGAAGAAGAGGAGGGGGTGGAGGAGAGAGGTGTGTCACAACCAGTAGTAGCATTTTGGAGGCGTGGCGGTGGAACAACCTCCAACACTACTGCACCTTGTCCTGCATCCTTCCCAGCTGCCAAAAGAGTGACCCAATGGGCCGTGAAAGAAAGGTAACGTCCCTGTCCATGCCTGCTGGACCATGAGTCAGCGGTAATATGCACCTTACCGCTGACCGCCCTGTCCAGCGAGGCCAAGACATTGCCTTCCACATGCCTGTAGAGAGCCGGAATCGCCTTCCGTGAGAAAAAGTGGCGTTTGGGAACCTGCCACTGAGGAACCGCACATTGCACAAACTCACGGAAGGGGGCCGAGTCTACCAACTGAAAAGGCAGCAGTTGAAGCGCTAGCAATTTAGCCAAGCTAGCATTCAACCGCTGGGCATGTGGATGGCTGGGAGTGAACTTCTTTCGACGGTCCAGCAGCTGGGGCAGGGAAATTTGCCTGCTAGAATCGGACGTCGGTGTACTGCTAGCAGAGTGGCCGCAAGTACTTGGCTGTGACACACCTAATTCTACACCTTCATTCCTCTCAGTGCAGGTTTCAGAGAGGACTGAAGGTATAGTGGGGTTGGAGATCCCAGCTGATGCGGTGCAAGGAGAGGTCCTCTTTGTTCTTTGGTGTGGGTCTTTGAGGTAGGCTTGCCAACGAGCTGCATGGCAGGTCAACATATGTCTGATCAAGCATGTGGTGCCCAAGCGGCTGATGTTTTGGCCACGCGATATACGCTTGAGACATATGTTGCAAACAGCAGCTGTGCGATCTGATGCACTCGCCTCAAAAAAGGCCCACACCAAAGAACTTTTTGAATGACGGGCAGAGGCAGCGCCCTGCACAGGCGGAGCTCTGCGGTGTGATTCCGTCGGTGTGCTGCCCATACGCTGGCCACCCAAGGGCATCCTGCCTCGTTGGAGATGTGCCTCCTCCTCATCCTCCTCCTCCTCCTCTCTCCTATTAGGCACCCACGTGGAGTCAGTGACCTCATCATCCCCTCCCTCCTCATCACTGGAGCCAATCTGGCAGTATGCTGCAGCTGCTGGAGCATGACTGCCAGATTGTTGTCCTTCTTGAGCATCCCCTCTCTCTGCTCTCACGCTACTGCCTTCCTCTAGCTGGGTATCATCATCAGATCCTTCTAAACGCTGGGCATCCTCCTGGAGCATGTACCCAACACTGTGCTCAAACAGTTTGGGTGACTCCTCAGGAGGAGGACATGGTGGGTCTAGGGAAGGAGTGACTAATGATGACATTGATACCAGAGAAGAGGACGCTTTGGCAGCTGCTTTGCCAGTACCCTGAGCCTGGGTGAGAGAGGATGAGGAGGATGAGGTGGGCTTGGTCATCCACTCTACCAAGTCTTCGGCATGATGTGGCTCAACATGTCCAGCTGCCGAAAAGAAGGACAAGCGTGTCCCATGGCCATGTGCTGATGACAATGCACCGCGTCCACGACCAGCACTGTTGCCCCCAGACACAGAGCCTGCTTGCCCTCTTTTTTTGCCTCCTGACTGTCTGCCTCTCCTTGTTTGCCTTCCAGACATTTTAAAGGATGGCCTGCAGGGAGATGGGAAAAACAGCAATAAGGGCTACCTTCAGGTGTATACTGTGCAGGAGGCTTAGCAACAAAGACACTGACACTGTCCCCTGCCTATCCTTCTCTGTCCCTAAACACAAGGATTTGCAATATGCTTCAGCAAGATTGGTTTAGCACAGAATAGCACACTGACAGTTTCCCTCACTGTCCTTCTCTGTCCCTACAAACAAGGTTTAGCACAGAATAGCACACTGATAGTTTCCCCGCGTGTCCTTCTCTGTCCCTAAACTCAATGATTTAACATATGGTTCAGCAAGATTGGTTTAGCACAGAATAGCACACTGACACTTTCCCTCACTGTCCTTCTCTGTCCCTACAAACAAGATTTAGCACAGAATAGCACACTGATAGTTTCCCCGAGTGTCCTTCTCTGTCCCTAAACTCAAGGATTTCAAATATGGTTCAGCAAAATTGATTTAGCACAGAATAGCACACTGATAGTTTCCCCGCGTGTCCTTCTCTGTCCCTAAACTCAAGGATTTCAAATATGGTTCAGCAAGATTGGTTTAGCACAGAATAGCACACTGATAGTTTCCCTCACTGTCCTTCTCTGTCCCTACAAACAAGATTTAGCACAGAATAGCACACTGATAGTTTCCCCGAGTGTCCTTCTCTGTCCCTAAACTCAAGGATTTCAAAAATGGTTCAGCAAGATTGGTTTAGAACAGAATAGCACACTGACACTTTCCCTCACTGTCCTTCTCTGTCCCTACAAACAAGATTTAGCACAGAATAGCACACTGATAGTTTCCCCGAGTGTCCTTCTCTGTCCCTAAACTCAAGGATTTCAAATATGGTTCAGCAAGATTGGTTTAGAACAGAATAGCACACTGACAGTTTCCCCGAGTGTCCTTCTCTGTCCCTAAACTCAAGGATTTCAAATATGGTTCAGAAAGATTGGTTTAGGACAGAATAGCACACTGACACTTTCCCTCACTGTCCTTCTCTGTCCCTACAAACAAGATTTAGCACAGAATAGCACACTGATAGTTTCCCCGAGTGTCCTTCTCTGTCCCTAAACTCAAGGATTTCAAATATGGTTCAGCAAGATTGGTTTAGAACAGAATAGCACACTGACAGTTTCCCCGAGTGTCCTTCTCTGTCCCTAAACTCAAGGATTTCAAATCTGGTTCAGAAAGATTGGTTTAGGACAGAATAGCACACTGACAGTTTCCCTCACTGTCCTTCTCTGTCCCTACAAACAAGATTTAGCACAGAATAGCACACTGATAGTTTCCCCGAGTGTCCTTCTCTGTCCCTAAACTCAAGGATTTCAAATATGGTTCAGCAAGATTGGTTTAGAACAGAATAGCACACTGATAGTTTCCCTCACTGTCCTTCTCTGTCCCTACAAACAAGATTTAGCACAGAATAGCACACTGACACTTTCCCTCACTGTCCTTCTCTGTCCCTACAAACAAGGTTTAGCACAGAATGACACACTGACACTCTCCCTACCTATCCTTCTCTGTCCCTAAACACAAGGAATCCAGGATTAGTAAAGGAAAAAAATGACACTGTCCCTGCCTATGCTTCTCTTTCCCTGCTCCGGAACACACTACACAAGGCCGCCGCGCTGGCGGCCTTTTATAGTGTGGGGCGTGTACTAAACCCCCTCAGCAATAATTAGCCACAGGCATCCTGCCTGTGGCCAATCATTGCTCTCCTCGCTGCCGGCGCTGTGATTGGCCAAGCATGCGGGGTCACAGTGCATGCTTGGCCAATCACAGCGCCTGGATGACACTGCGATGGCGTAGTGCATTGTGGGGCGTTCGCGTCACTCGAATTTGGCGCGAACGGCCCAAATCGTTCGATCTTCGTCGAACGATCGAACAGCCGATGTTCGAGTCGAACGTATGTTCGACTCGAACACGAAGCTCATCCCTACTGGAGATGGAGTTGCTGGTTGGTTCCACGCTCAGGCACCTTAGGCCTGGGTGTGTGTGGGTTGTCTTCGGGTGCCCTAGGCCCGGAGATGGAGTTGCTGTTTCGATCCCAGACACCTTCAGTCTGGGGTGAGGTACTTTGGTGAGGGCCCGGAACCCAGCAGCCTTCGTCTGGGGTCCGCTAAGGATCGAGGCTCCCAGGGATCTGCCGTGCGAGGGGACCCGTATCCAGGATCGAGGAGGCCAGGGAGGTGACCCTTTCTGAAGACCCAGCGCAGAGTCGTGGTGACAGAGGGGGCCTCTGGTAACTCTCCGGAGGGATGTTCTTATCTTGAAAAGGGCTAATGTCACAGTGGCAGTGACTCTACGCAGACCAGGTCAGTGGCAGTGACTTGCAACTATTCACCAGGTCAGTGACAGTGACCAACCTCATGGTCCATGGCAGGGAACGTGCGCCAAGCCTGTTCGTGCGAATCAGAATAGGAGAAACCCTGAATTAAGTTTGTGCCTGGACCTTTTCCCACCTTATCTGATCCGTGCTTGTCTCAACCTGTCTGCTCTCAAAGAGACTATTTATTGCCCTAAAGAATAAATAAGAAGTTGGACTTTTCAGTTGGTGTGGACAGTTGCTTACCGGGGAGAATTAAGGACTAGTTTCTGGCTACCCCAGAAACGAGGTCAGCTCTGGAGGTTTTAAACACTGGCTGCAAGCAGGCCCGAGAAAACTAACACCGCTCAACCTCCCCATCCAGGAGGGTACGGGCTTGTGGTGCGGTGTGCCTCAGTCTTTCCTGCGCAGGAGCCAACATAATAGAAAAGCAGGTAAAGGCTGGGGTGGGTGCGCTACATATTTTTCTGTTGTATTGACCTGATTTTGCCCGTTGTGGGTGTTAATAAAGATTATATTTGAAAAAAAAAAAAAAAAGATTGTACAAACCATATGGTCAGATTGCAATGTGTATGGTGACCCTAATATGTACATCCAATATTCAGTGCATATCAGACAGTCTCCTATGAGTTGTTGGGAAAGTTTGGTTATATTGATCTTTGCATTGTTATCAGAAATAAACAGAACTTTAAACACATTAATTGCAACACCAACACAGGTTTGCAGCAGTCTGCCAATATGATGGTTTATTCTTCATTTAATAAATAAAGGGGAATTTTGGACTTTAAATGAAGCAGAAGACTGAGGGGGGTTGTATAGAAGGTAAAAGGGTATTTATTGTGTGAGAGCATAATAATATGTATCAATTATGTACAGGTAGCACATGAACATAACAAACATTAAAACAAGTACACAATGTAATCTTGGCAATATATCACAATAGTGTGGAATGGTCAAAACAATGTAAATTGATTGGTCTGGGCAACACATAACAGTAAATTAAAATGGATATAAAAATGATAATGGTCATCAACTTGGTGTATCTAATTAGAATCCTAAAGAGTCATCTAGCTGCATCCTAGGTGCCCGACGCGTTTCGTGTCACAAGACACTTCCTCAGGGGCGGATGCTAGACATCTGAAATGACAGGGTGTAATGGAGTCAAGGGATAGACTAGATATAGCCAGAAAAGACAATTGTATGTCAGTTCCTGGATACTTACATGATATCACAGACCATGGTGTGTAAGGGAGCTGGGCCAGATGACTGACCGTCCCGGGAGTTGAGGTAATTAGGAATTCCGTGCAGAGTGAGGGCGCACATGCATGAACCCCCGAACACAGGTTGCCATCTCCATAGTGTCGCAAAGTGATTTGATCAAAATAGGGTGAACATCTATAATGGATAAAGTTAAATCCATTCAGACAGGATAAAGGTGTAAAAAAAAAAAAAAATGAAGGCTAAAAAGGGCCCCAGTGACTACGTGAATGAAATAAAAAAGATATAAATGTGATGGTAGTGAAGGAATGCCGGACCATAGAGACAACATAAGGGTGATGAAAGGAATGAGAGTTGTGCACATAGTAAGGAAGATCGTGATATTCGAAATTGTAAGGAGTGGGAAACTGCAAGCCTTGGAATAGAATAACAAAATATCCACAGTGTTAGAGTTAGGGTTGCGGCAGGTGCCCACAGCGCATCGGCGCCACGCACAGCTCCTTCCAGTGACGTCGCTTGCGGGCATCACGGCAGGAGCGTGATTTTACCATTCTCGCCGACTCGGCTGGGCGTTACGGTCTCAGCTCTGGGCGGGTTCAACACCGCCCAGTCTCAGACACCGCCCCCTGCCAATCAGGACCAGCGTGACGCTGGTATAGGTCCGGTGTACGCGCGGGACGCATACAAGGCATCTTTCCCAAGCACAGAGCTTTCTGCGACACACGTGGGGTTACTGCAGCCCTGAGAAGCACTTGTCTCCCAGTTCACTTTGAAGGTAAATACCTGTTGATTCCAATGTAAGGACCTTATTCCTTTACCTTTACTCTAATACCGTGGATATTTTTTTACTCTATTCCAAGGCTTGCAGTTTCCCACTCCTTACAATTTCGGTTATCACGATCTTCTTTACTATGTGCACAACTCTCATTCCTTTCATCACCCTTATGTTGTCTCTATGGTCCAGCATTCCTTCACTACCATCACAATTATATCTTTTTTATTTCATTCACGTAGTCACTGGGGCACTTTTTAGCCTTCATCTTTTTTTTTTCTTTTTTTTTACACCTTTATCCTATCTAAATGGATTCAACTTTATCCATTATAGATGTTCACCCTATTTTGATCAAATCACTTTGCTACACTATGGAGATGGCAACCTGTGTTCGGGGGTTCATGCATGTGCGCCCTCGCTCTGCACCGGAATTCCTAAATACCTCAACTCCCGGGACGGTCAGTCATCTGGCCCAGCTCCCTTACACACCATGGTCTGTGATATCATGTAAGTATCCAGGAACCGACATACAATTGTCTTTTCTGGCTATATCTAGTCTATCCCTTGACTCCATTACACCCTGTCATTTTAGATGTCTAGCATCCGCCCCTGAGGAAATGTCTTGTGACACAAAATGCGTCGGGCACCTAGGATGCAGCTAGATGACTCTTTAGGATTCTAATTAGATACACCAAGTTGATGACCATTATCATTTTTATATCCATTTTAACTTACTGTTATGTGTTGCCCAGACCAATCAATTTACATTGTTTTGACCATTCCACACTATTGTGATGTACTTAACATTCCATACTATTGTGATATATTGCCAATATTATGTTGTGTACTTGTTTTAATGTTTGTTATGTTCATGTGCTACCTGTACATAATTGATACGTATTATTATGCTCTCACACAATAAATACCCTTTTACCTTCTATACAACCCCCCTCAGTCTTCTGCTTCATTTAAAGTCCCAAATTCACCTTTATTTATTTTCTACTCAAACCCGGGATGGAAGCTTACTTACTATATGCTTCATGTAAAGTCCCAAATTTCCCTAGTTTCGCTATTCTTCATTTAAATCGGAGTTCCACCCAAAAGTGGAACTTCCACTCATCGGATTCCGGTGCCACATTTGGCACCTTTCGCAGTAGGGTTCCCGGCGTGAAGCTTAAAGGCTACTGCCACACTGCCGGGTACCCTTAACCGCAATGGCGGCGGCAGAACCCAACAGCTGATGGAAACATCAGCTGCGGGTGCCGACATCGCTGGACTCCAGGACAGGTAAGTGTCCATTTATTAAAAGCCAGCAGCTGCAGTATGTGTAGCTGCTGGTTTTAATTTTTTTTTTTTTTTGGGCGGAACACCGCTTTAGTTTCTAATAATCTAACTAAAATTATTATGGTGGCATTTTTCTTTTCTTTTTTTTTTTCTCTTCTTTTTTATTTATTTACTTTTATTTTTATTTATTTTTTGAAAGAGGATATTCAGCCTATGACTTCCAATCTGTTGTGAAGCTACAAATCCCAGTGTGTCAATTGTTTGACAATTATAGAGGATTAGTCAGGTTGTCAGTTACCTGTAGAGCATCCAGCACTTATTGTGTCCTTAGTTACAAATTTCTCTGTGGAGGAACCTGTAAAACCTCCACTGCATGGATGTAAATGACAGCTTGCAATGAGGATCGGCCTCAGGCCAGCCCTGGGGCTGTTAAGCTAGGGTGACCAGACATCCCTGGTTTCCGGGGACAGTCCCCGGATTGAGGACACTGTCCCCGGACCAAGTCTGTCCCCGGTTTTGTCCCCAGATTGGATTTGAACAGGGGCTGGGGCAATTTCAAAGACAGTCAGAGCAGAATTATTTAAAAAAAACACAGAATTACACATCCCCGCTCCACCGCTCCTACTAGCTTAGGGAGGTATATTATTTCCATTATCTGTGCCCCTTTCTGATGATCATGTGCTGGTCGGAGCAGAGGGAATATTTTTTCAGTTGCGGGTGCATTCCCAATTAGCTCCGCTCGCATGTTCTTCTGCTTTGTCTCAAGTCCCGGCCAGCTGCCTGCCTGCTTATCTCGTTGCCTTCCCCGGGCTCTCCACCCAGTAGTAGCCACGGGGCCTGGAGAGTAAGACTTGACAGGCTGTGAGGCTGGCGGCAGTGGCAGCAACAGGCAGAGAGTCACTGATTGCCGCCATTACTAGAAAAAAAAAAAGTCCCCGGATTTCATTTAAAAAAATCTGGTCACCTTATGTTAAGCTGCATGCCATCCACTCCAATGTTTAGACATAGAACCCTTCAAGTTGAGGAACAAGTGTAAAGATGGCCAAACAGTTAGATTTTCATTTGAAGGTTCACACAAAATTCTGGAAAATCATTCATGAGAACATTCGATGATGACACCTATCATGTCACACATGCATCGTTGTTTGTTTGCCCCTGTAGCTAGGGGGTGCTCTGTGATTTAGTCCCACCCTCCTTCTTCATGCTTTAGCCTCCATTCATCATATGCACTTTATTCTTCTGGAGCTAGAAACACTAGGATTTTTATTTTATCTGATGTTCATCTCTCATGATCTGCACAAGGTTTTGGATGAAAAAGCTTTCTATGATCTGCAGGATGTCATTTGGATCTAGTCACTGTCTGCTAATTCTAATGCCGCGTACACACGACCGTTTTTCATGACGAGAAAAATGCCATTTTTTAAATTGGTCATTAAAAACGATTGTGTGTGGGCTCCAGAGCATTTTTCGCGACGTGGAAAATGGGCACTAAAAATCTGGAACATGCTCTATTTTTTCTCGTCGTTTTTCACGTCGTCGTTTTTCTCGTCGTGATAAACGGCGTGTGTAGGCTTTAACGACGTGAAAAAAACGCGCATGTTCAGAAGTAAGTTATGAGACGGGAGAGCTTGTTCTGGTAAAACTAGCATTCATAATGGAGATAGCACATTCATCACGCTGTAACGGACTGAAGAGCACGAGACTGAAAAGCGCGAATCGTCTCTCACCAAACTTTACTAATACAAGGATCAGCAAAAGCAGCCCAAAGGGTGGCGCCATCCGAATGGAACTTCCCATTTATAGTGCCGTCGTACATTTCGTACGTCACCGCGCTTTGCTCGAGCATTTTTTTTCACGATAGTGAGTAGGCAAGGCAGGCTTGAGAAGAATCACTTCGAGAAAAACGTTTTTTTTCAATGACATTAAAAACGGTCGTGTGTACGCGGCATAAGACTGTAATTTAAAGCTATCTTGCCACAATTGGATTGTTTATTGAAATCACACTTGCAGTGCTTGGTTTGGAGAAGCAGAACAACATCATTCAGTCAATTAATTAGGTTCAAAAGCCTTAAAGGCTAAGATCACTTTAAAAAAAAAATATAATAATAAATGCACATTTTTTTGCAGGCAAAAAAATGTGCATTTTCTATTTTGTAGTAGGAGCCTGGAAAGCATTGCACCAGCGATCAGTAGATCGCTGATGCCATGCAGGTCTCCTTCAGATAGGGTAGCCGCCTTTTCTACAAGTCAAACCTGAACGCCTAAAGCGGAGTTCCACCCAAAAGTGGAAATTCCGCTTAAACCACTCCTCGCCCCCTTACATGCCACATTTGGCATGTAATTTTTTTTGGGGGGGAGTGAGGGCTTCAGTAGGAGTGGGACTTCCTGTCCCATTTCCTCCTTCTGCCCAGGGCCCGCTTAGGTGACACGTCATATCGCCAAAGGCGGCCCCTTCCTGTAGGCGATCACCTGGGACATGTGACAGGTCCCAGGCGATCGCCTGTCCACTCAGGGAGCGCAAGCGAGGCTCGCACATGCGCAGTGAGTGCCCGGCCGTGAAGCCCACAGTTAGAATGGAGGCGCCGGTGGAGAGGGGGGGAGAGGAGCGAAGCTCCGGGCGGCCGCGTCGCTGGACAAGTGGAACAGGTAAGTGTCTGTTTATTAAAAGCCAGCAGCTACACTTTTTGTAGCTGCTGACTTTTAATAAACATAAAAAAAGGCTGGAACTCCCCTTTAAGCACACAGCAACTTTGCTAATAAATAACATTTCTAATCGTATGAAGTTAATAACAAGAGTCCCCCCTTTACATCAGAGTCCACAGAGTTCCCCTTTTACATCTGAACTCGCAGAGTTCCCTTTCACTGTAAGGGGGGACTCTGCAGACTCTGATGTAAGGGAGAACTCTGGGAACTCTGACATAAGGGATGCTCTGGGAACCCTGATTTAAGGGGGAACACTGGGAACTCTGATATACGACTCTGATGTAAGCGGGAACACTGAGAACTCTGATGTACAGAGAGGACACTGATGTAAGGGGGAACACTGTGACCTCTGGTGTAAAGGGGAACTCTGATGTAAGGGGTGCTCTGAGAACCCTGATTTACCTTGATGTACTCATTCAGAGGCAGGAGAGAGAAGGGGGGAGACTTCAGTCACAGACAGGGGTGGATGGTGAGCTCACTCACCCCTTGGCAGTCAGCACCTCTTATCCAGATGTACAGTATCTGAGGCTGCAGGACCTCAAATTTCTGGCCCCAACTTTTTTTCTGAGGAAAAGCACCAGAGATTGGAGTGTGGGCAGACACAGAGAGGTAGAGGGGGGGGGAGGGAGAGGTGCAGATCGCGCCCTCTCTCCTCTCCCGTCTGTATGTGTGAGGGGGGAGGATTGTTAGGTTAGTGCTAACTTTGGTCAATGTGAAAGAGAGTGAACCAGACACTCTCGGCTCAGACAACTGCAGCCAGCAATCCTGCTGGGAAACCATAGTCCAGTCTGAATAATGTGTCCGGGTTTCAGGCAGTCTGAAACCCCGGCGCATAATTCCAAACCCAAACTGTCCGGGTGAATCCTGGACAAGTGGCAACCCTACTTTCAGATCTGTCAGTGTATCTGCTTGCCTGTACATCGCGCATGACCGAGCTGTTTTAAAACCGTAACTGCTAGTAAGGGAAACTAAAAGCAAACTTCTTTTTAGTTTTGGACAGAGTGGAGAGGCATTAGAACACCTGTCCATTTTTATTTCTGTCTGTGCCCCTGTTAGGGAGATTCCCCCTCTCTATTTGTGCTGCTTACCATTATCATTAAAAGTGAAAGTAAAAGAAAATCTCAAATGTTGTGTCGTCCCCAGAAATTAATAAAGGGGAAATCTTCCAATGGGGACACTAGTTCTGGTTACCTAAGGGACCGCAAGGAATTCCCTTAATTTGCAGGGATTTCCTCTCACTTCCTGTTTGGCTATGGGACAGAAAGTGAAGGGAAATCTCCCCAATGGGACACAGATGGCAAAAAAATCCTCCCATACTCTATCCAAAGTGAAAAAAAAGTTTTGCCTATAGTTCTACTTTAAAAAATTTGCCCAGACTCACTACTTGAATGGGTTGCCAGGCATATTTATACACGTTTCTTTATTGCTTATAAAATCAATGGAAGAATCATGTAAATCAATGTTTAACTTTATAGGTATAATGTATATGACACAACAAAGCTCTTAATTCACTCCCTGGTCATCTCTTGCCTCGACTACTGCAACTCCCTCCTCATTGGCTTACCCCTACACAGTCTATCCCCCTTTCAATCCATCATGAATGCTGCTGCCAGACTCATCCACCTCACCAATCGCTTTGTGTCTGCTACACCTCTCTGTCAATCCCTCCACTGGCTTCCGCTCACCCAACAAATTAAATTCAAAATACTAATAACTACCTACAAAGCCATCCACAACTCTGCCCCCAGCTACATCACTGACCTAGTCTCAAAATATCAACCTCCTCGTTCTCTTTGTTCTTCTCAAGACCTCCTGCTCTCTAGCTCCCTCGTCACCTCCTCCAATGCTTGCCTCCAGGACTTTTCCAGAGCCTCTCGAAATCCTATGGAACTCCTTACCCCAATCTGTCCGATTATCTCCTACTCTATTAGCTTTTAGACAATCCCTGAAAACCCTCCTCTTCAGAGAAGCCTATCCAACCCACACCTAACAACTGTATTTTCATCTTCTCCATCTAATTATCCCCCACAGTTATTACCTTCTGTTCCACTTGACCCTCCCTTCTAGATTGTAAACTCTAACGAGCAGGGCCCTCTGATCGCTGCTGTATTGATTTGTATTGTAACTGCACTATCAGCCCTTACAGTGTAAAGCGCTGCGCAAACTGTTGGCGCTATATAAATCCTGTATAGTAATAATAATAATAATGTATATTTAGAAGTATACTTATTTACATTATTTGTTCCTCAGCCCAAGGGGTTGTAGTAGCCATACTATATATATATATATATATACTGTATATACATTTTTTTTTTTTATTAGCATGGGAAGTTTCCCCGATGGGGTTTTTTATTTGCCTATACGCAAAAAAAATCCCACCCTTCGTCTCTCATTACTGTAGTCAAAAGCAATTGTTAATTTGTCCCCATTAACCATGAAAAAGTTGAATGTTTCCAAAATAAACATTTTTTAACTATATTCCAACCGTGTATGGCGAGGGTCTACTTTTGCTTTTAATAACACAATTTCTCAAAACACTGCACTCCCAGCATTCCTTTATATGTGGACATTTTTCACTGAAGAGAACTCCCCGGGCAATGAACCTGGCTGGGGATGCCATATTCTGGGTGTCAGCAAGCCATCGATCCCAATCAACTAGCTGACAGCGGGCAGCCAACAGGTAGATCGGGAACACAGCCCTGCATTTTCCGGTCCTTCTGCCCGCCACCCCTCTCACCGCAGAGCAGAGAGCGGGACATATCACAGTACGGGAGCTGCCGGAGTTACCGGTTTACATTAGCCAGCAGGTGATTGGTTGCTAGAAAGCTGGGCGGTCCTAGCAACCAATCACCAGCTTGTTCATGTGAACTCTGGCAGCTCCAGCCCTCCATCCAGGAGACTGCTAATTACACTGTATATGGGTGTGGGGGGGGAGAGCAGGACACTACATGGGGGAGGTGATGTGAAGGGGGGCACAGGACACTGTTATGGGGGGCAGGCAGAGGACACTACAGGGGGGGGATGTGAAGGGGGGAAGAGGACAGTACAGGGGGGGTTGTAAAGGGAGGCAGAGGACACTATGGGGGGTGATGTGAAAGGGGTCAGAGGAGGATACTACAGTGGAGTGGGGGAGTGATGTGAAGGGGGCCAAATGCACTGCTATGAGGGGGGGAGCAGAGGACACTCTAGTAGGGGGTCTATGTGAAGGGGGGCAGGACACTGGTATGCGGAGGAAGAACACACTACATTTTCTTCTTCTAAAGGGTGTCCTCCCCTTCCTTACCCGGGTATCTTTGATTACCTCCATGATGTCCAGGTAATTAGACATGTGCACTGCTGAAAAATTCATTTTTTTTTTTTTTTTTTCATTTTCGTTTGTTTGTTTTCTTTTTTTTGTTTATCGGATCGTTCGTTATAATTGTCATTTGTTATTTTGATAATTCGTAACTTCGGATGCATTCGTT
Source organism: Rana muscosa (assembly GCA_029206835.1). Taxonomy (NCBI): domain Eukaryota; kingdom Metazoa; phylum Chordata; class Amphibia; order Anura; family Ranidae; genus Rana; species Rana muscosa. The sequence goes on from CM055116.1 coordinate 1,207,111,138, forward strand.
ACATTCCATTTGTTTAGATGCGGCATTTGTTATTTCGGATAATTCATACCTTCGGATAAATTTGTATTCCTTACGTTCACTAACAGTTAGCCAAATTTGAAAGGAAATTCCAATACCTATACTTTAATAGTTTATAGCTATTATTATTGTTTTTATTATTTAATATTAATTAAAAATAATATAAAAAAAGAAGCTATAATAGTGGTTAATAATTTAAAGAAGTTGTAAAGGCAAAAGATTTTTTATCTGATTTTTAGAAAATTTGTGTTCGAAAAAACTTGCCACATAGAGGTGTCATGTAGTCCTAGCACACTCTCTGTCCTAGGGTGACAATGCTGTAGAGTACAATTGTCACCATAGGACAGGAAGTGGGTTAATGGCAGAATCACTAGGTAAAAAAAAAGAAAAAAGGAAAAGTGTGAAAAAAGAAAACAAATGCAGCCACCACATCTAAGTACACCAGTAAGTAATAATACAATCAATGTTTGCTCTTGGGTTTAGATATGCTTTAAGCTTAGACCTGACAACACACATAATACTGTTACTCAGCTTGCAAGGAGGAAACTTTCAAATTTCAGTCAAATGGAAAGGTTATATTAACACCATTATATTCCAGAAAAAGTCTTCTGTAGCAATGACATGAAATGGTTTCATATAATTGTAGCTTTCTTTATAATGCGCCTTCCAGCCGCACTGACCTGATGGGATGGTGTCGGAGTTGGAGGAATGTTCTCTTACCTGTTGAAGGAGATGTCTTTCCTTCATCTCCAGGAACTTACAATGATCATGTAGAACGTGTTTGTGTCAGTGTAACCACTTCCCTGTGCCCAATCACACGCACCTTGTAAAGTCACACAGCACGCCACACCTTCCAGTATAGATATGACTGCAGGTTATTCATAGCTGGACGCTTAACACCTGACGACACACAAAGGTAAGCGATGGGGGATCCAGCTGGCTGGGGGGGGGGGTTAGGGAGTAAGCCATGGAGTAGACTGTATGAAACTGTTAGTAAGGGGTGCTCATCCCCATACTAGGTGGATGGGGATGGTCCAGGTGGATGGATAGAAATCAGATCAAGGTGTTAAGAATTAGTCTACCCAACAATGATATTTCAGTCCTGGTCTGACAATGGTAGGCTGAGTATCTCATGCGGGTTATACCAATAGGATCTCCTATCTTACATTCTTGGCTTCCTTCTGGCACGGAGTCTTCTTCTATAGAACCTTATTGTCCCTTTTACACAGGTGGTACTATCAGATCCACCTGTCAGTTAGGTGAGTCTGAACTAATCTTCCGTGTTAGTCTAAAGGGCAGGTGCGTCCTTTTACATGCAATTACCTTCGATTCCATCTAGATTCAGAAAAGGAAAGAAAAGGTCTATGTTCTTTTCCATATTTTGGAAACGTGATGGGTCAGAGGCAGTCAGATATGAATGAACACACGTTTGTCTACATACTCGTGCCCATAGACTTAACATGGGTCCAATTAGCTCTGAGAGGCAAAACATAATTATTTGGATCCATACCATTCGGATCCCCATATCATTCTGATCCATACCATTCGGCTCCAATTCAGCAAGGAATCTGGGTCCAATAAGCTCCATGAGGCAAAACTGAATTATTTGGATCCATATCACATTGATCCATACGATTCGAATCTATACCATTTGGATCCATACCATTCAGCTCCAATTCAACAAGAAAACTGGGTCCAATAAGCTCTGGGAAAAAAAATGAATTATTTGGATCCTAACCATTTGGATCCATATCATACTGATCCATACCTATCAAATCCATATCATTTGGATCCATACCATTCAGCCCCAATTCAGCGAGAAAACTGCGTCCAATAAGCTTCATGAGGCAAAACTGCATTATTTGGATTTACACCATTCGGATCCATACCATTTGGATTCATATCATAATGATTCATACCAGTTGAAACCATACCATTTGGATCCACACCTTTTTGCCCCAATTCAGCAAGGAATCTGGGTCCAATAAGCTCCATGAGGCAAAACTGAATTATTTAGATCCATATCACATTGGTCCATACAATTCAAATCTATACCATTTGGATCCATATCATTCAGCTCCAATTCAACAAGAAAACTGGATCCAATAAGCTCTGGGAGGAAAAACTAAATTATTTGGATCCATACCATTTGGATCCGTATCATACTGCTCCATACCTATCGAATCCATATCATTTGGATCCATACCATTCAGCCCCAATTCAGCGAAAAAACTGTGTCCAATAAGCTCCATGAGGCCAAACTGCATTGTTTGGATTTACACCATTCGGATCCATACCATTTGGATTCATATCATAATGATTCATACCATTTGAAACCATATCATTTGGATCCATACCTTTTTGTCCCAATTCAGCAAGGAATCTGGGTCCAAAAAGCTCCATTAGGCAAAACTGAATTATTTGGATCCATTCCATTTTGGATCCATACCATTTGAATCCATATCATAATGATCTACACCTATTGAATCCATACCATTTGTATTCTTACCATGTGGCTCTAATTCAGCAAGGAATCTGGATCCAATAAGCTCCATGAGGCAAAACTGAATTATTTGGATCCCCGCCACTCTGATCCATACCATTTGGAAATTGGATCCATACCGTTCGGCCCCAATTCAGCAAGGAAACAGGGTCCAATAAGCTCCATGAGGCAAAACTTAATTTTTTTGGATCCATATCATAATGATCCATACCTATTGAATTCATACCATTTGAATCCATATCATAAAAATCCATGCCTATCAAATTCATACCATTTGGATTCCTATCATAATGAAACTATACCATTTGCATCCATACTATTCGGCTCCAATTTGTCAAGGAATCTGGGTCCAATGCACTCCATGGAGGCACAATTGAATTATTTGGATGCAAAACATTCTGATTCATAAAATTCTGATCCATATAATTAAAATCCTTACCATTTGGATCCATACCATTTGGCAAGCAATTTGGCCATGTTCATTCCGATCAGCAGTCAATAGACATGGCCAGTGTAAAACGTCCCTAACACTTCTGCATTATCTGTCATTCCAAATAAAAAGAATCCCTTGAGAAGATGCCTACAGAGATGAGATGAGATGTAAGTCTACTAATCGTAGGCATTTCTGGTGGGAGGTGGAGATGATCATTTTCTTCATCTTATTGCTATGATTTGCCCCAAGTCAGTACCAGGACTGCCCTTAGGTCTGTGTAAGCCTTCTTTCCAACCATAGAACTTCTGCAACCTCAGCAGTTCCCTCGCTGTCCATGGCTTCAATACCTTCTGAGTACACAGATCTAAAGTCCTGATCTGAATACTTGTTCCATAGGGATTTAGAAAGAGTTGGTGCCAGGGACAGCCAGGGAAGTAGCATTTTCAGAGAGCGAGAGGCTGACAATGGCCTAATTCATTGTCTTGGAAAGCAACCTGTCTAGAAAGAAACAAAGGATCAGATGGTATGTGGTCACCTGATCACTGCTGAAAGGACGTATCAGCCAACCTGAGCTCCAGATAAGGCAATTGAAGTCTTTAACGTTTGGTGACATGAAAAAGGGTGCAGAGCATCATTTTCTCCAGGGAAGGTCTTTAATCTTTCTCCCCTTTTATCTATTCATATCCAAATCCTTTACTTCTTTGTTTCCATCCCAGCAAGAATTAGCTTAAAGGGGAGTTCCAGACTTTTTTTAATGTTTATTAAAAGTCAGCAGCTACAAAAAGTGTAGCTGCTGGCTTTTAATAAACAGACACTTACCTGCTCCACTGTCCAACGACGCGGCCGCCCAGAGCTTCGCTCCTCTCCCCCCTTCTCCGCCAGCGCCTCCATTCTTACTGTGGGCCCCTGGCCATGACAGCTTTCGGCTTCACGGCCGGGCACTCACTGCGCATGCGCGAACAGTGCTGCGTGATCTGAGTGGACAGGCGATCGTCTGGGACCTGTCACGTGTCCCAGATGATCGCCTACAGGGAGGGGCCGCCTTTGGCGATATGACGAGTCGCCTAAGCGGGCCCTGGGCGGAAGGAGGAAGTGCCGCCACTCCCCCCCCCCCCCAAAAAAAAATTACATGCAAAATGTGGCATGTAAGGGGGCGAGGAGTGGATTAAGCAGAAGTTCCAATTTTGGGTGGAACTCCGCTTTAAAGTTAAAACGTACAGGGTATGTAAACCAACATCTATATTTTGGTATATTTAGCATCACGTCTCATTGGGTACAGGGTTCTTGAGCCAACCAAGTATGTGTATCATAGTTACATAGTACATAGTAGGTGAGGTTGAAAAAATTCAGTCCACCAAGTCCACCATGTGTGTGATTCTATGTCAGTATTACATTGTATATCCCTGTATGTTGTGGTCGTTCAGGTGCTTATCTGATAGTTTTTTGAAACTATCGATGCTCCCCGCTGAGACCACCGCCTGTGGAAGGGAATTCCACATCCTTGCCGCTCTCACAGTAAAGAACCCTCTCCAGGGGTCTCAAACCTGCGGCCCTCCAGCTGTTGCGGAACTACAAGTCCCATAATGCCTCTGCCTATGGGAGTCATGCTTGTAACTGTTTAGCCTTGCAATGCCTCCATGGGAATTGTAGTTCTGCAACAGCTGGAGGGCCACCAGTTTGAGACCCCTGCAAGTTTACGCAGTTTAAGGTTAAACCTCTTTTCTTCTAATTTTAATGAGTGGCCATGTGTCTTGTTAAACTCCCTTCCACGAAAAGGACTGTGCTTGTCAGTCTGACAACATTAGTGCCAATTGCATGGCAGTGGCTGATGCTGCGTACACACGACCGTTTTTAATGTCATTGAATAAAACTGCATTTTTCTCGATGTGATTCTTCTCAAGCCTGCCTTGCCTACACACTATCATGGAAAAAAATGCTCGAGTAAAGCGCGGTGACGTACAACACGTATGACGGCACTATAAAGGGGAAGTTCCATTCGGATGGCGCCACCCTTCATGTTAGTGTAGCGGGGTCCTCAAATTGATGGGATACACCTGGGCAATAGTGTGACCCAGGTGTATAATTGTGTTAGGATTCAGACCCCTTTTTGTTTCGTGGAGGATTGGAGGATGTAATATTCTCCTTTGCCTGTGGGTGGCGAGGTACCCACAGGCTTCAGGTAGAATCATCTTCGCAGTGCTCCCTGGTTTGTCCCTTCCTGGAGATGGTATGGCTGGGGCGGGGAACCCGCCGGGCCGTTGATGGGAGGAGATAAAAGGGGGAGACGCCCTTGCCACGAGGTCTTGCGGAGAAGGAGGTCCTCGGAGGAGGAGGGTTGCGGTCCGCACCCAGGGCCCTTAGGCCTGGGTGCTGAAGATCCAGGAGTCTGGTCCAGGTGCCCATGGCCTGGTCCGGAGTCACGTTGGCGTCCATCCCAGGCACCTTCAGCCTGGGGTGAGGTACTATCGAGGAGGCCTGGGGCCCAGTACCTTCGACTGGGTCCCGCTAGGGTGGACTGTCCGAGGGTCCCTGAGCGGAGGGACTCGTACCTGAGGTGAGGAGGCCAGAGAGGTTACCCACTGGAGACCCGGAGCAGCACCATCCCGGTGACAGTGGGCCTCTGGGAACTCTCTTGGGGGGACACATCCCCCTGATAGGGGCCACAGCGCATCGAAGAGGGCTCCATTGCTGTTCATAGGGGTTGCTGGAAGAGACCCCATCTTTCCTGTTCTGTAACAGCCGGATTGGCTTAGGCGCCGCTGGTCATAGTACAGTGGCATAGAACTGAAACTTTAGGAAGTGCCTTGATCTGCTCGGCCCACCGTTGGCAAGGTTATAGGTCCCAACCAGTTTGCTGCAAAAGAACTGTTTATTGTGCTTTGCGTATTGGAGTGTCAAATAAACAAGTGTTGGACCTTTCTCCGGTGTGTGAACTCCAGTTACTGGAAACAAAGGGGAGGCTGGTGAGCTTGCAATTACAGACTCAGTGCATTCACAGAACACACCGGCCCGAGGAAACATCAGGAAGTGGCCTTCACCTCCCTACTACAATGGGGAGGACATGGGCCGTGGCGCATCTCACTCTCACAACCCAGGAACCCCTAGACATGAGTTGGCGTGTAACCGATAAAGATGGAGAGAGAGTGAGGCCGCTACACGTGGGGGCTCGTCTGGGATAGAGTGTGTTCTAAAGATGGACTTGAGAATGTCTACATTTGAACTTTGCTGCCCAGAGGAGTTCCGAGCAGATCGGCCATATTACTGGCCAAAGTGCGTCCCTGCTCGGAGTTGTGGAAATGACCCTAACAAGGGAAAGGCCCATGCGGAGGAGCGGAAAAAGGGAGAGGTCCAGCCGTGTGACGTACTGCACGTGGGGACTGTTAACGCACTGCGCCACGAGGCACCCCATGGCGACATCGTTCGTGGGCGGAGTCAAGAAGAAGCCCGCGAAAATGTACAGCTCATGGGAGGAGTCTGGCCAAGTGTGGGGATACACGTGGAGACTCCGGCGCAGGGGCAGTGCATGATGGAGCAGCAGATAGTCGGGATGACCTCAAGTGCCCCGTGGATTATGGTTCCTCACCCCACGAGAATGACTTCCTTTGCTGCCCCCATCACAGACACGGGGATAAGACTTAGGCCCCGAGGGCGGTTGGCTCTGTACACTTGCAGAGACACGGAGGCCCTCGGTGTGATCTGTCCCGGCTGCTCGGGACTGGTGGTCACCCTGAAGCCATTCGGGCGATGTGAGGAGTGCAGAGAATTCCTTTTTGAGGTTGAGTCGTCCACAGCAAGGCCCCGGGCCCTTCGCCTCAACCACCTCACGGGTACTGCTACTCCGGAAGGGGAGGTCAAGGCCTCTGTCGAGGTTCCCGTGCGCGCTGACCAGGGCGATGGACTGCCCAACAGAGAAAAATCCGAGGATGCTGCCTCGGTCGCCACAAGTTCTCTGCTCCCACCCCCGAAGAGGAAAGTTGGCCTAGTACAGGCATCCTATGGACGTGGTCGAGCTTCACCCCGCTGCTTGCCTGGCCTGGATGGCGCCGGTCGAGAAGGAAGTCCCGGACATCCCAGTCTACAAGGGTCAGGTGAGCCAGGGGCTGGGACTGTGGTGGTGGTTGGAGGTGTCGGGGGCCCATTGGAGGTGGAGCCCCCCAGGGAGGTTGATTCTGTGTCCACCGGAAGATATCTGCCTGCGGAGATGTATGACACCTCCGACCTAGAGTCGCTGTCTGATTGCGGAGATGATGGCGAGATAGACGAACTGTTCAGCCGCAAGGGCTGGGATAGAGTGCCACTTCTTGCTTCCCGTGCGGTACGGGATTCACCTATGTACACAGGAGACAGCACGCCTCGGGTGGAAGACCCGCAGCTTACGAGGGAACCTACCCCTCCACCTGTGTCCTCAGCTACTGTTACCTCACCTACTTTGGTTGTGGGGACACCCCGCGCTTCTCTGAGAGCGCCGAAAGTCATTTCCAGGGAGCTGGTAAAGGTACCTCGGCATCCGGAAGCTATTGTGCTGCCTGGAACTGGAGAGAAAGCCACTATGCCACCTTTGGCCCGTTTGCAGAGACTGTTTTGCCATAAAGTAGCTCGGGAATATGGGTGGGAGTACCCGTATCTACCCCGGGACTTGCTGTATGAGGTGGAAGTCTGGAGAACAAGATGGTATGACGAGTTTGTGTGGGACAAGTTGAAGGTGCCCCATGCTCGCAGGTACCTGGAATGTGTGCCGGCAGTGTCTAAGAGGTTTGAGGACTGCAAGGCTGAATGGAAATTGGGGCGCCATATCCATGCTGACAAGATAGTCATTTGCAGAAGAGAAGGAGAAGATGTCGAGTATTCGATAGAGGCATTTGACAAACACCTGAAACCCCTGTACCTGCCGGATCCAAAGTTTTACTTATAGGAGAAAAGAACTCCTGTTTATTTCTTTTGTGCACTTGAACTTTCTGGAAGAGCCATTCCCAGACACGCAGGACTGTGCCCTGTTTTTGTTTTTGTTTGGGCTTTTCTTTTTCTCATTGGAGACTTGGGGACTGTTGTGTTTTCGTGTTTCCCCTTTTCTTCATGTGCCAAAGGCAAGGACATTTGGGAATAGTGGCAGAGTAGGAAAAGCTGGAAGAACGAAGATTCGTTGAGTGTCATGACCGCGGCGCTGTCACCAGGTGGCAGTGTTGCGCAACAAATGTTTGAAAATATTTCACCCACACATCACCTTGCTTGTTGGAGTGAGTGGGTCTCTCGGCTGACGGGCCCACTCATCCCAAATGACACAAAATTATGTTAGGATGTTGTTTTTCTTTCCCCTGCAGGAGAATCGTCAGTCAAGATCATTGAGAGTGGGTGGCTCTTAGACAGTGTGGGAGAGGGGTTGTGATTATGCAGATGTTAAAAATGTTTTATGACATAAGTTGTTTTATATGTTCTCCATTCCCTGAGCAGGTCTTGGCACTTGGGAAATTTTTTTTAGAGGAATTGCTTCAGGGGTTTCACTCCATGCCACCACTTTATGGGAGGTATGGGTGTGCACCTGACGCTGGGGACCAGCGTCAAATTACAGGGGGGAGTGTGTAGCGGGGTCCTCAAATTGATGGGATACACCTGGGCAATAGTGTGACCCAGGTGTATAATTGTGTTAGGATTCAGACCCCTTTTTGTTTCGTGGAGGATTGGAGGATGTAATATTCTCCTTTGCCTGTGGGTGGCGAGGTACCCACAGGCTTCAGGTAGAATCATCTTCGCAGTGCTCCCTGGTTTGTCCCTTCCTGGAGATGGTATGGCTGGGGCGGGGAACCCGCCGGTCCGTTGATGGGAGGAGATAAAAGGGGGAGACGCCCTTGCCACGAGGTCTTGCGGAGAAGGAGGTCCTCGGAGGAGGAGGGTTGCGGTCCGCACCCAGGGCCCTTAGGCCTGGGTGCTGAAGATCCAGGAGTCTGGTCCAGGTGCCCATGGCCTGGTCCGGAGTCACGTTGGCGTCCATCCCAGGCACCTTCAGCCTGGGGTGAGGTACTATCGAGGAGGCCTGGGGCCCAGTACCTTCGACTGGGTCCCGCTAGGGTGGACTGTCCGAGGGTCCCTGAGCGGAGGGACTCGTACCTGAGGTGAGGAGGCCAGAGAGGTTACCCACTGGAGACCCGGAGCAGCACCAACCCGGTGACAGTGGGCCTCTGGGAACTCTCTTGGGGGGACACATCCCCCTGATAGGGGCCACAGCGCATCGAAGAGGGCTCCATTGCTGTTCATAGGGGTTGCTGGAAGAGACCCCATCTTTCCTGTTCTGTAACAGCCGGATTGGCTTAGGCGCCGCTGGTCATAGTACAGTGGCATAGAACTGAAACTTTAGGAAGTGCCTTGATCTGCTCGGCCCACCGTTGGCAAGGTTATAGGTCCCAACCAGTTTGCTGCAAAAGAACTGTTTATTGTGCTTTGCGTATTGGAGTGTCAAATAAACAAGTGTTGGACCTTTCTCCGGTGTGTGAACTCCAGTTACTGGAAACAAAGGGGAGGCTGGTGAGCTTGCAATTACAGACTCAGTGCATTCACAGAACACACCGGCCCGAGGAAACATCAGGAAGTGGCCTTCACCTCCCTACTACAATGGGGAGGACATGGGCCGTGGCGCATCTCACTCTCACAAAGCAGGAACCCCTAGACATGAGTTGGCGTGTAACCGATAAAGATGGAGAGAGAGTGAGGCCGCTACATTAGTAAAGTTTGTTGAGCGACAATTTGCGCTTTTCAGCCTCGTGTTTTTCAGTCCGTTACAGCGTGACGAATGTGCTATCTCCATTACAAACGCTAGTTTTACCAGAACGAGCGCTCCCGTCTTATACTTGATTCTGAGCATGCACATTTTTTTTCACGTCGTTAAAGCCTACACACATGGCCGTTTTTCATGACGAGAAAAACTACGAGGTGAAAAACGACGAGAAAAATTAGAGCATGTTCCAATTTTTTCATGGCCATTCTTCACGTCGTGAAAAATGCTCTGAAGCCCACACACGATCATTTTTAATGACCATTTTAAAAAATTGCATTTTTCTCGTCATTAAAAACGGTTGTGTGTACGCGGCATTAGCGTTGTCAGCCAGCAAAAGGAAGTGCTGTTAGTGGCAGGATCTCCAAATAAGAATCTTTACAACACAATCACAAAAAAAAACACATTTGCTTAAAGTGTTACTAAACCCAGGAACCTGCATTCACTATATCTGATCTCCCACAGTACCCAGAACATGGAAATGCAATTATTTTTGTAAATATAAACTGCTAAATACCTTTTCTCATCAGCAGTATATAGCAGTCATGTGACTTCTATCAGTGTCTGGTTAAAGCTTGTAGGAGGAGTTTTCATTCTCCTCAGACTGTCCTGTGAGGCTGACCCTCTGGGAAGTGCTGATTGGCCCTGTGCTGATCACATGCACCCTCCCAAAAAAAGCAAAAATTATAAAACTCTCTAGCATTACACACCAAACTGACCATGTGCAGAGTGCCCCCAAGGCTCTGTACTATGAGGAGATGAATTGGGGACAGTGGAAGAAGGGGAGGATCAGAAAGACAGGATCAAACAGCCTTTTTACACAATGCAGGGAATTAACCTCTTAGGTCCCACAGTGAGTATAACAAGCATGCTTTACTGCATATACAGACTGATTTTACTGTTGTGGGTTTAGTAACACTAAGAAAATTGCACACAGTGAAGTATTACACCAAACCTACTGGAAAATAGTACAGGGTGGACACTTAAGAGTTTTTTTTTTAAGAGTCACTTTTCAAAGGGCATTTGACAGGTGGTGAGGAGATGTTATGTCGCCTCTTCACCACCTGATTAAACTCTGTAAATGCACCCGGTTAAAGGGCAGTTGCAGCTCAGCCCCGTTGACGTGCATTGGATGCATTTGGCGGTGGTAATTTCTGCCAAAGGTGGCATGCAGTTTAATTTTTGCACGGCCACAAAGCACAACACTGTATGCATGGCATGTGCACAGATCTAAGCAGCTGTATGCCCAGGTTCAGACGGGCATTTGGGGGATGGTAAAACCATGGCGCAACCTCCTAGTTTTACCAGCTTCTAGCCACATAAGTGTTAGCATTCCTGTCTTTATTCTTGTCTGTGACTTTATGGGGGAGATTTTCCACCACTTCCTGTCACTGTAACACTCCTACAATCATTGGTGGGATTGGTTGTCTCTATAAAAAGGGAGACAACTGAAGTAAACTTGCTTTGTGTCTATGTCCAGTGAGAGATTTCTCCTCACTTCCTGCCCTGTATAACTGTCCATAGAGCATGCTAATAGGAGGAGAGAGCAGAGTGACAGAGAGATGAGCTCATCAGTGAGCTGCTTCTGCTTTTATTGTCCAATCACAGGCTTGGGGAAGGACAAGACCTGTCAGTGTTACTAAACTGCAGCAGATAAATATCATGTCTCCTGCTCTGCTAGACAGGGCTGTGCTGTTTGGCAGAGCTGTGTAAATCCCAGGACTGGATGGATGGAAATGCAAATCCTTTGGCAAGTGAAACAGCTCCTTTTATAAGTATTTGATCAGGTGCTTGCCTGGAGTTCAGATTTAAAGTATCCCTGAAATGTAGCCCTTAAGATCAATACGAACTTTCAGACAGTTAAGTAGGAACCGAATATCATATATAGTAGTTTTTTTTTTTTTCCGCTAGTATACAGTGCTTTGAAAAATTATTCATACCCCTTGAAATTCTCCACATTTTGTCATGTTACAACCAAAAAACATAAACTTATTTTATTGGGATTTTATGTGATAGACCAATGGTCTACGAACTGCGGCCCAGGGGCCAGATGTGGCCCTTTGCTTGCCTTTATCTGAACCTTGGGCACTATTCTCACCGATAAAAGATACTATTTTGCCAACTGACATTCACAATGGGGCACTATTCCTCCCAATTATACCAACGATGGGGCACTATTCATCTCGAAAGTACCAATGATGGGACACATATTCTCAGGGCCGCCATCAGGAATTTTAGGGCCCCTTACACAGCTTCAGGCATGGGCCCCCTGGAGCAGAGGAGAACCGGGGGGTGCTCTGCCCCTGCAAATTGAGAAGCGGGGGGGGGGGGCTGCCGCGAATTATGAAGCGGGGGGGTGCTGCCGCCGCGAATAGTTAAGGTCGGGGAGGGGCTTTGGGTGCTGATGAACAAACTAAGAACAAAAAAAAAAAGGGGGGTTGCCATCCAGGGCCCTGGGGACCTCCGGGCCTCTGGGCCCCTTACAAAAAATAATAATAATAATAATAATAATTTATAAAAAATAAAAAAAATATATAAAAAATAAAAAAGGGGGGGGTTGCCATCCGGGGCCCTGGGGACCTCCAGGCCTCTGGGGACCTCTGGGCCCCTTACAAAAAAAATATATATATATATATATATATTTTTTTTTTTTTTTTTTTTAATAAAAAATACATAAAAACGGGGGTTACCATCCGGGGCCCCAGGGACCTCTGAGCCCCTTACGAAAAAAATAAAATAAAATATATATATATTTTTATAAAAAATACATAAAAATGGCGGTTATCATCCGCGGCCCCGGGGACCTCCGGGCCTCTGGGGACCTCTGGGCCCCTTACAAAAAAAAAATTAAAAAAAATTTAAATAATATATTTTTTTTATATAAAAAATACATAAAAATGGGGGTTACCATCCGGGGGCCCCGGGGACCTCCGGGCCTCTGGGGACCTCTGGGTCCCTTTAAAAAAAAAAAAAAAAAAAAATCTTTTATAAAAATATATATATATATATTTTTATTTAAAAAAAAGGGGGGTTGCCATCCGGGGCCCTGGGAACCTCCGGGCCCCTGGGGACCTCTGAGTCCCTTTAAAAATAAAAATAAAAAAAATAAATAAATAAAAAAAATGTATAAAAATAAAAAGGGGGGTTGCCATCCGGGCCCCTTACAGGTGTACTGCCTGTACTCCCCTGATGGCGGCCCTGCATATCCTACCAATGATACCAAGAATGTGGCACTATTCCTCCCAATGATACCAACGATGGGGCACTATTCCTCCCAATGATGCCAACGATGGGGCACTATTCCTACCAGTGATACTAACAATGTGACACTATTCCTACCAATGATACCAAATCTTTCCCCCTTAAAGTCTATAGCACAAAAAAATGGCCCTTTGTTTAGAAAGTTTGGAGACCCCTATGATAGACCAACACAAAGTGGCACATAATTGTGAAGTCGAAGAGAAATAATAAATGGTTTTCAAATGTTTTACAAATAAATATCTGAAAAGTGTGACGTGTATTTGTATTCAGCCCCCTTTTACTCTGATTCCCCTAACTAAAATCGAATGGAACCAATTGCCTTCAGAAGTCACCTAATTAGTAAATAGAGTCCTCCTTTGTGTAATTTAAACTCAGTATAAATACAGCTGTTCTGTGAAGGCCTCAGAAGTTTGTTAGAGAACCTTAGTGAACAAACAGCATTATGAAAGCCAAGGAACACACCAGACAGGTCAGGGATAAAGGTGTGAAGAAGTTTAAGGCTGTGTTCACACCACAGCATGGAGCAGCTCCCAACAGGGGTCCGGTGCATCCCCATTCACCATTTCAGGTTCCGATTTCAGCCCGAATTTTTGCCTAAATTTGGACCTGAAACGGACCAAAATATGCACAGGACTCCTGTGCAAATTGCACCGGAGCCGCTCCGGAGATGTGTGAACCGGCTTCATAGAAAGCCGGTCACAATCTCCTAAAATGCGAATTGGATGTGGAGAAACCGTCTAATTCGCACTAGTCTAAACCCAGCCTCAAACAGGGTTAGGTTATAAAAAAATATCCCAAGCTTTAAACATCTCATGGCGCACTGTTCAATCAATCATCCAAAAATGGAAAGAGTATGGCACAACTGCAAACCTACCAAGACATGGCCGTCCTCCTAAACTGACAGGCCGGGTAAGGAGAGTATTAATCAGAGAAGGGGCCAAGAGGTCCATAGTAACTCTGGAGGAGCTGCAGAGAACCACAGCTCTGGTGGGAGAATCTGTCCACAGGACAACTATTAGTCGTGCACTCCACAAATCTGCCCTTTATGGAAGAGTGGCAAGAAGAAAGCCATTGTTGAAAGAAAGCCAAAAGAAGTCCCGTTTGCAGTTTGCGAGAAGCTATGTGGGGGACACAGCAAACATGTGGAAGAAGGTGCTCTGGTCAGATGAGACCAAAATTGAACTTTGTGGCCTAAAAGCAAAACGCTATGTGTGGCGGAAAACTAACACTGCACATCACCCTCAACACACCATCCCCACCGTGAAACATGGTGGTGTCAGCATCATGTGGTGGGGATGCTTTTCTTCAGCAAGGACAGGAAAGCTGGTCAAAGTTGATGGGAAGATGGATGAAGCCAAATACAGGGCAATCTAAAGCCCCGTACACACGGTCGGACTTTTGGCCAACAAACTTCATTTTGAGCAAGTTGGACCAACAATCCGACCGTGTGTACGCTCCATCGGGCAAATGTTCGGTCTGCAAACGGACAAACTTTTGGCCAACAAAAGTCCGATGGAGCAAAGTCCGACCGTGTGTACAGAAAACTATCGGTGGACAAAACAAATAATGTTAAAATCAACCAACAATAGCAGAAGTTGACCAAAGGGTGGCGGTAAAGGGCAGATAAGAGCAGAAAAACCACGTGATGTTGGAAGAAGTTTTGGGAAAGTTTACAGAAAAGTCCTGTGGTGTGTATGCTATGGGTGTTCCCAGCCAACTCCGTTCGACAAAAATCCACGGAAAAGTCAGATGGAAGTCTGACCGTGTGTACGAGGCTTTAGAAGAAAACCTGGTAGAGTCTGCATAAGACTTGAGACTGGGGCAGAGGTTCACCTTCCAGCAGGACAACGACCCTAAACATACAGCCAGAGCTACATCGGAATGGTTTAGATGAAAGCATATTCATGTGTTAGAATGGCCCAGTCAAAGTCCAGACCTAAATCCAATTGAGAATCTGTGGCAAGACTTGAAAATTGCTGTTCACAGACGCTCTCCATCCAATCTGACAGAGCTTGAGATATTTTGCAAAGAAGAATGGGCAAAAATGTCACTCTCTAGATGTGCAAAGCTGGTAGAGACATCCCCAAAAAGACTTGCAGCTGTAATTGCAGTGAAAAGTGGATCTACAAAGTATTGACTCAGGGGGGCTGAATACAAATGCATCCCACACTTTTCACATATTTATTTGTATAAAAAATTTGGAAAACCATTTATAATTTTCCTTCCACTTCACAATCATGTGCCACTTTGTGTTGGTCTATCACATAAAACCCTAAAAAAATACATTGACATTTTTGGCTGTAACATGACAAAATGTTAAACATTTCAAGGGGTATGAATACTTTTTCAAGGCACTGTATATTCCTGTCAATGGTTGTTAAGGAAACGGCGGATGCTGACCTTATTTATTTGCTTGCCAGAAATCCCCAGCCATTTAAACAAAGCGTCCACTTGCCGTCATCTACCAAATATGGTCATGTCCATATATGGTCAATGACATCACTTGGGAGATCCTGCCCCTTTAATTATATCAGCTGTTATTCACTGGAGCTGTAAGTAGTGAAGTAGTGGGTAAGCATTTGTTAGGATAGGATTGCGTCTGCAAGTCGCAGTTTTTTTTTCTTTCTGTGGGTCGATGGGCATCGGGCATCGGGCATCATGACTAACTTGGATCTGCATTGCTGGATGACGTGATTGATGGTGAAAAGACTTATCAAAAACTGTTCCCATTTGTTTCTGTGAATACGTACTATATATACCTTATTCATTTATAATAAAGGGGGTGGTATCAACAGGCCCACTTATTGTTAAAGGGGGCTACCCGATTCCAATAAGCTCCTCCTCAAACTGCACACCCCCACAACCACTGGGCCAGGGTTGTGGGGGAGAGGTCCTTGTCTTCATCAACATCGGGACAAGGTGCTTTACCCCCATGTTGAGGGCATGTGGCCTATTATGGTTCAGGAGGAAAGGGGGAACATGCTTATTCTCCCCTTTACTGGCCAGTAGAATGCAAGCTTAGATAAGGGTCTTGTATTGATTTTTTGTTATTTTGGTGTGGCATTCCCCCTTAAAATCCAAACCATATCTATTAGCTCTGGCATAGAATTTGAGGGGACCCCATTCTGTTTTTGTTTTGTTTGTTTTTTCCATTTTTTTTGTGTTGTTTTTGCATGAGATTCCCCTTACAATTACTCCATGCTATTTTTTTCTTTTTTTTTGTGGAGGCCCCATTAACATCCACAGTATATCAGACTTTCATCTAGGATAAGGGTCTGCTATAAATGAATAGAATCCTTGGCCGCTTCGTTTACAGACAGAACTGTCATTTAACCCCTTCGCACCTAAAGGTAAAACAAATCTAAAGCCTCGTACACACGGTCGGACTTCCATCGGACTTTTCCGTGTTTTTTTGTCCGAACGGAGTTGGTCGGGAACACCCATAGCATACACACCACAGGACTTTTCTGCAAACTTTCTTAAAACTTCTTACAACATCACTTGTTTTTTCTGCTCTTTTCTGATCTTTACTGCCACCCTTTGGTCAACTTCTGCTATTGTTGGTTGATTTTAACATTGGTTGTTTTGTCCATCGGACAAAAGTCCTATGGTTTTCTGTACACACGGCAGGACTTTGCTCCATAGGACTTTTGTTGGGCAAAAGTTTGTCCGTTCGCAGACCCAACTTTTGTCCGATGAAAACAAAACCAAACTCAAAAAAGTTTGTCCGATGGAGCGTACACACGGTCGGATTGTTGGTCCAACTTGCTTAAAACTAAGTTTGTTGGGCAAAAGTCCGACCGTGTGTACGGGGCTTAAGCCCACGTTCACACTGGGGCTGTGGGAGTGAAGCCTGCGAGTTCAGCTGAACTCGCATGATTTCACTCCCGCTGGCAGTCCCGATTTCAGCCACGATTTCAAAGACATCTGAAACAGATGTCAATGTAAATCGCGGCTGAAATCGCAAAAAGTAGTACAGAAACTACTTTTTGTAATCGGTGCAGCGCCGCAGATGCGGCGTTGCACCGATTAGGACGGTGCCATTGGCCGCAATTTGCGGCAAATTTCGCCGATTTGACATGCGATTTGACATGTCAAATCGCATGTCAAATCGCACCAGTGTGAACCAGGGCTAAATGTCTAAGCCCTATTTTGCAACTTTGACATGTGTTAGTAAACCTGTATGTAGCAATACCCCCGTAGCGGGCCGCTGGTTTCGATTTTGGGCTTTGCACGTTACCTCTAAGTTCGTTGTCAGGGGAAGAAAGTCTGTAGAAACTGCAATGTCCACACAAGATGTAAAACCTTCAACTGTTGGGTTTTATTTTTGCTGCAGTAACGTGTATAGAAAGTAGAAGGTATGAGAAGATAGAGGAAGGTTCAGGTACCCATTGCAGAACACACAAAATGTCTAAAGTCATCCACCACTCTCACTGTTGAGTGGGTATTGCTCACCCGGATAGACCCCTCTCACCTGGCCTAGCAGCCGGGATGAAGCACGAACCAGTATGAGAACAGTCTCTGCCACAGACCGTTTGAGAACAGTTGTGGATAGCCAGGAATCCTCTGCCACAGGATTTCAGTCCCGAACTTCCAGCCGTGCAGTAAAAGAACCTTTAAGCCGATTCGGCAAACTGCTGGGCTTTTAAAGTAGTGGATCCCTTTTTAACAAAGTCACCAGGCCTATTCCGAGACATTAGTACTTTGCTGTTCTCCTTCAGGGCAGGTCCTCCCCCGGTTCCCTTCGTTAAGCAGCTTCCTTCCTCTTGGTGGACAGATCCTTTTAGGATTGTAGGCCCCAGTCATCATAACTGGGCCTACTCGCTAGAGATGCAGCCTCGGGCCAACGTGGCCCCGGGCTGAGAACACACACACATACCTCGCTCCAGGAGGGCCACGAGGTGAATGACCCCGCACAATGGCGTCTGCCCTTTAAGTATCCCTCCCCAGCATTCACAGCGGGGCACCACTCCCACTGAATTGCTGCCGAGAAGGGACACCCAATACACCATGGTCTGCCTGTGTTCCAACATGGGCCTGAGGTGGTACCGCCACCTTCAGGCAACAGGGGAAAATGCTATCAGGCACCACCATAACCCGGACAGAGGCAATTTGAATATAATTACACAAGTCTGAGCCCAACTATTGGCTCAGACACCCCCTAAATTTACAATAGCGCCCCAATCATCGGGGGCAGGGCGCTACATGTACATATCATCATAACTACTTTGTGCATCCAGGTGGATTATACCGTGTTTTTTCAAGAAAAATTGGGCTTTCATTTAGTGGTAAATGGTAATGGATATCTCCTGATTTTTTTATTATTATTATCTAAGAAAAACCTGGCCCAATAGTAATTTTTTTTTTTTTTTTTTAAATGTAACTGTATATTTCTTGCTGCTACCATAACCTACCACCTAAGAACAACCCGAAATTCCCCCAATTCTCATGTGTATGTTAGTTGTTGTTTGTACCTGTAGTATAACCCAGAAACAATAGAGCGCATTTTGCTATTTTTTTTTATACTGCCTAAAACACACCGACACTGACACTAATAAAAAATAAAAAAGAATGTTCAAAAATACTGACCTGGCCTTGACCTTTGACCTTGACCCTGACCTTGACCCAAATACTAAACGTGGGGCTGATCTAGGTATTTTTATTTTTTATTTTATTTTTAAAATTATTATTATTATGTAGCGGGTACTTTAAATTTAAGGGCGCATCTGGGTGGTAGTATGACCCGGGTGCACTGATTGTTAGGGAATTTGGGACCATTTCCAGTCGTGGAGGACTTCAGTGGTGTGTAGTTCCCTGCGGCCTGTGGGTGGCGCTGTCGCCCTGGGCCGGGGTTAAACCATCACTGCAGTGCTGTGCCCTTTTTGTCCTGTTTCGGCAGCGGTACGGCGGGGCAGGGAACCTGCTGTGCCTGTCAGGAAGGGAGATAAAAGGGGACAGACGTCCTCAACACGAGGGTCAGTCGTCGGAGGTCAGAGCCGCGCCCAGGCACCTTCAGCCTGGGTGCTGGCGTTCCGGAGTTCCGGGCCCAGGTGCCCTTGACCTGGCCGGAGCGGGAGATGGAGTCCATTCCAGGCACCTTCAGCCTGGGGTGAGGTACTACCGAGGAGGCCTAGGGCCCAGTACCTTCGATTGGGTTCCACAAGGGTGGAAGAGTCCGAGGGGCCCTAAGGTGTTGGACGCTCAAATCTGAGATGAGGAGGCCAGGGAGCGTAACCCCTCTGAACAGTCCGGTGCAGCATTACTGGTGACGGCGGGGCCTCTGGTAACTCTCTTGGAAGGATGTCTTCCCTCTGACAGGGGCTGCATTTAGCAAAGGTAAATTCTGTTCCTTTCCTACATGGTCGGTGGCAGCGGCTGGGCGCCATAACCGTTGGTGACACCCAATGGTTAGTTCTATTTAAGGATTGTGCCTCGACCTACTCCCCACCTATACTTAACTGTTCTTTGGGTCACATCCTGTCTGCTGTTAAAGGACGATTTATTGCTGTCAGAGAATAAATAAGAGTTGGACCTTTTCAGTGGTGTGGAACTCTAGTTACTAGGAGCAAAGGGGGGTTATCTATAGGACGGACTTGGCTCTGGGTTATGCACACAGCCCGAATGTGAACAGGTGTTGGCTTTTACCTCTACACATTAGAGGACATATGCCTTGGTGTACTGCACCAGTCCTCCCTGATCCCCCTAGACGAGACAGCAAGCCGAGAAGAAGAGGGGGTGAGAGGGGTGAGGCCGCTACAATTATTATTATTTTTTTTTTACTCACACTTTTTTTTCTCTATCTCTGCAAGGACAGAGAAAAATACAATGTATCTGTCTCGTCTATTCACAGAGACAGAAAACACGGGTAGCTGGCTTCACCATGACTATCCACTGTGATAGCCAATCAGAGGCGATCAGGTGACCCGGAATCGGACTTTCCGGGTCCTGATCGTTAGAACGGGGCCCGGGGCACTTGGTGAGACCACATGGCACGTTTCCAGCACAAAGGGAGATGCGCAAATATGCGGCCCCATAGAATAAAGCCCAGTCCAGGGGGGGGGCGCATATTTGCGTACAGTAAGGCTGGATTCACACCTAGGTATTTTTAGTGCTTTTTTCATTTTGCAGATTTGCACCACAGAACGTGTTCTATAGGAAACCATGTTAAATGGACTGTAGTCCAAATCTGCAAAATGCAAAAAGCACTAAAACTGCATAGGTGTGAATCCAGCCTGAAGGGGTTAAACTAACTTTTTCTTTGTAAGTGCTGCTGTAGTAGGTTGTATACATCTACAGATGTGCCACTTCATAGGCAGGGTCAGGGCCTCCCCAGCCACCTTATTTAATAGAGTTTTGCACTTTTAATGTTTCTTTTCAAAGATGGCTAAAATCACTGCTCCCCCAAACAGAATGGCATTGTCACCATTTGCACTGGAATATAAAGACAAGAACAAGCACTTCGAAGGACTCTTCATCGACGCACATGTTGGCACTGTATACTAATTCCACTTTAATATTTGAAATTGCTTCTAAATAAGATTACGTTTATTTCAGTCACATTTTTGTATTTTTACAGACATCACAAGTTCAAAACTCTAGGAGCAAAATAATATAGGTACACAAGGTTTTTTGTGGGTAGCAGTGTTAATTTTGTCAACAAAAAACTTTTTCGTCAAAGTTTTCGTCAGCGGCACTTTTACAGTGACAAAAACGAAATTAAAGTACAGCACATTTTCGTCCACTGACGAAAACTATGATGAAAATGAAATCCGTTTGAATGAAATCAGGACGAAAATGCATACCTCCCAACTTTTCAAATGTCCACTGCGGGACATTTATTCACATTTTCCCCCCTCTCATCAGACTTGTTGAGCGGGGAGGTTGGTTCTGCGTGTCTTCCAAACCTCTTCTATTGCAGGAAATTACATCCTCTCGCGGGACTGTGGGAAGTCAGTGTCCGTGCGGGTAGTTCCCGCAGAATCCGTGTGTGTTGGGAGGTATGGAAAATGTGAGGCAGGGACGTTTACCCTTGTAAACTAACTTCACTGAGCTCCACCTGCTTCATCTCCCACCAAGCAAGTTGAAGCGACTGTGTGCACCGTCTGTGATGACTGCCAAAGACCAGAGCAGCACTGTGCATTACAGGCAGGCCTCCAGACGAGACTGTCCCACTCCCGAGTCTCGACTCACAAGATGACTGCCCACATCCAGAGCAGAGAGCAGACTGTGAGTGTGTAGTACTAGTGTACATTACATATACAGTAGGCCTGAGGCCTCCCCTCAGACCACTGTCCGTCCAGAGCACTGTGCGTGCATTACAGGCCTTCTCTGACCACTGGCATCCAGGGCACTGTGTATTACAGGCCCTCCCTCAGACCCGAGACCCCCATCCAGCACTGCATAGCATTACAACAGGCCTCCTCTGACCACCAGCATCCAGGGCACTGTACTATACAGGCCATCCCCCAGACCTGAGACCACCATCCAGCAATGTGCAGCATTACAGGCCTCCTCTGACCACCGGCATCCAGGGCACTGTGCATTACAGACCATCCCTCAGACCTGAGACCACATCCAGCACTGTGCAGCATTACAGGCCTCCTCTGACCACCGGCATCCAGGGCACTGTGCATTACAGGCCATCACTTAGACCCAAGATCACCATCCAGCACTGTGCAGTATTACAGGCCTCCTCTAACCAGTGACCACCAGCATGGCGGTATCCAGAGCACTGTGCATTACAGGCCATCCCTCAGACCTGAGACCACCATCCAGCACTCTGCAGCATTACAGGCCTCCTCAGAACACTGTCCAGAGCCCTCTGCAGCAGATCTCCTCAAACCACCGTCCAGAGCACTGTGCAGCATTAGAGGCCTCCTCAGACCACCATCCAGAGCCCTGTGCAGTATTACAGGCTTCCCCAGACCACCGTCCAGAGCACTGTGCAGCATTACAGGCCTCCTCAGACCACCATCCAGAGCACTCTGCAGCATTACAGGCCTCCTCGAAGCACCGTCCAGAGCACCGTGCAGCATTATTGGCCTCCTCAGACCACCATCCAGAGAACTGTGCAGCATTACAGGGCTCCTCAGACCACCATCCAGAGCACTGTGAAACATTACAGGCCTCCTCGGAGCACCCTCCAGAGCACCGTGCAGCATTATTGGCCTCCTCAGACCACCATCCAGAGCACTGTGCAGCATTACAGGCCTCCTCAGACCACCATCCAGAGCAGTTTGCAGCATTACAGGCCTCCTCAGACCACCGTCCAGAGCACTCTGCAGCATTATTGGCCTCCTCAGACCACCATCCAGAGCACTGTGCAGAATTACAGGCCACCTCAGACCACCATCCAGAGCACTGTGCAGCATTACAGGCCTCCTCAGATCACCATCCAGAGCACTCTGCAGCATTATAGGCCTCCTCAGACCACCGTCCACAGCACTGTGCAGCATTACAGGCCTCCTCAGATCACCGTCCACAGCACTGCATTACAGGCCTCCTCAGATCACCGTCCACAGCACTGTGCAGCATTAGAGGCCTCCTCAGATCACCGTCCACAGCACTGCATTACAGGCCTCCTCAGATCACCGTCCACAGCACTGTGCAGCATTACAGGCCTCCTCAGATCACCGTCCACAGCACTGCATTACAGGCCTCCTCAGATCACCGTCCACAGCACTGTGCAGCATTACAGGCCTCCTCAGACCATCCAGAGTGGCTAAATCTGTATCTGTGAGTTTTTCAAACCTGAACACCATAAATAATAACATGATATTCATTTTTTTCACTCCAGGAGTAAATAATAAGTTTGGAAATTCTATAGAAATGCTTAAATAATGCATTACAATTTAACTAATCACATTTGATTTCAGTTGACTAAAATTATTTTATTCAATTAAAATGTACTGGAGATTTTAGTCGACTAAAATACGATGACTAAAATGGGACTAAAACTAAAATAGCATTTTAGTCAAAAGACTATAACTAAAACAAAATCAAAATTCAATGCCAAAATTAAGGCGGAGGTCCGCCGATTTTTTTTGTTTAAAAAGTCAGCAGCTACAAATACTTTTAAAATAAGGACACTTACCTGTCCAGCGCGGCCGTGATGTCGGCACCCAAAGCCAATCTCTCCCTCGGCTCTCGGTTGCTGCCGCCGCCATCTTCGGTAAGGGAATCAGGAAGTGAAGCCTTGCAGCTTCACTTCCTGATTCCCTACTGCGCATGCGTGACTCGCACTGCGCGTTTCCACTGGTCCCTGCTGTCTTCTGGGACCCGTGTGTCTCCCAGAATACAGCGGGAAGGGGACAGAGAAGGCGCCGGAAGGAGCGTAGATACCTGCGGGTCCATTTTTGGGTGGAACTCCGCTTTAACACTGGTGACTAGACAGCGCTGGGTCTATAGATCACAGGTTTATATTTTTTTATCTGTGTCCCCATTGGGGAGACTCACCCTCCCTTTTTGTCCTGGTAAGTAACCATTGTCACTGAGATAGAAATTGATAGAAAAAAAAATAAAAAATTGGAGAGGAACTCACACCTTATACCACAGCAGCAGTCAAAAAGCTTTTCTATAGATCACTATATACACCACAGCACAGGGACAATAATATCCATAAACAAAAATATAAATCTGACAGGGGTTCTAACCCTTCCCTACTCTATCCAAGAGCCAAAAATAGACTTTGGCTTCAGATTCCCTTTATTTGAACTTAGGGGCTAGGTTGAGAATTAGGGTCTAGTTACGTTAGGGGTTAAGGGTATTGTGAGGGGGTTAGTTCGGCAGCGGGTGTGTGTGACCCCCGGGATGGGCTCCCCACACAAAACAGGCCCAGCAAACGGAGGTTGTGGTTTTCAAAATCAAAAAGGTGCGGTTTATTTTCTATTTACAGTGACAAAACACAGCAAAGCAAAAGAAACATAACCAAAATAAATCCTGGTCAAGTTGACCTCTGACTAAACATACAGGTTTCCTAACTAACAACTGGGATCAGCCTAGTGCTGTCCTAGTCCCTAAGTCCCTGGTTTTAAATGTCCAAACAAATAGCCACACAGGCTTTTTCTCACCGCACAGGGGTTCACTCTCCCTAGACAGTCCACACAGGTCTGGTTCCAGGCATGAGCTAACACCTAATGAATCTGGGAGTTTTTTATAGAGGCCTAAATGAGCTGACAAGCTTCAGCTGGCCTCATCAACTCCCTGTCTGCACGACGCCCAGCCCTCTCCCTAGAGGTATGAGTCATCAATGAGCCCACTAGCCTTATACAACTCTCCACCTAGTTGTATAAATCGGCGTAAAGCCTGAATCTGGGCGAAATATATCTACCCCCCTGGATGCAACCAGGTGACTTTACCTTCCTGCTGTCACATACCCCCCCCTCTTGTTTTAACCTCGGGGTTGGAACACCAGCAATCAGGCATTCATGTACTCGAGACAAAGCATCCACATTCCCCATTTGAACGCCAGGGCGATGCTTTACTGTGAAGTTGAATTCCTGGAGGGCCAGGAACCACCTATTCACTCTTCTATTTGTTTCCTTGTTTTGAGCCATCCACTTTAACGGAGCGTGATCCGTAACCATGTCAAAGTGCCTACCTAGCAGGTAGTACCGAAGGGAATCTAGAGCCCACTTCACCGCTAAACACTCCTTTTCAACGGTGGCGTAATTTACCTCATGGGACTTCAACTTCCTGCTGAGGTAAATGACTGGGTGCTCTTCCCCGTTCCAGACCTGGGAAAAGGTACGGGTCTTGGCTCCACGGTTGTACACTCTCTGCTGTGCCAACTGCGCTTGGGCCAAATGTTCCTTCACGATGGGCATTACCTGTGCAATTCGATCTTGCATCAGGGCGACATGCTCAATCACACTCCTGTGGGGAGAACTCTCACTTTCCCAAGTTTCCTTGGCAATATCCAACAGCCCTCTTGGGTGTCTCCCATACAGTAACTCAAAGGGGGAGAATCCCGTAGAGGATTGGGGCACCTCCCTAATAGCAAACATCAAATAAGGAAGTAGACAGTCCCAATCCCTTCCATCTCTATCCACCACTTTCTTCAACATTTGTTTTAGGGTTTTGTTGAATCTTTCAACCAGCCCATCGGTTTGGGGGTGATACACAGATGTACGCAATTGCGTCACTTTGAACAATTTACACAGCTCTTTCATAACCCGGGACATAAAGGGTGTACCTTGGTCCGTAAGCAGTTCTTTACAAATACCCACCCGGCTAAAAACAAGAGATAGCTCTTTGGCTATGGTTTTGGCCGAGGTATTTCTGAGAGGGATCGCTTCTGGATAACGGGTGGCATAGTCCATTATAACCAATATGTACTGGTGCCCCCTAGCGGACTTGATTATAGGACCTACCAAATCCATTGCGATTCTCTCAAACGGGACCTCAATGATGGGTAGAGGGACCAGCGGGCTACGGAAATGTGGCATCGGGGCCGACCTCTGACACACAGGGCAGGAGGAACAATAATTTTCTATGTCCTTCATCACCCCAGGCCAATAGAATCTCTGTAATACCCTCTCTCGGGTTTTCTCTGTCCCCAGATGACCTCCAAGAATGTGCCCATGGGCCAACTCCAACACCAACTTCCTGTAAGGTTTGGGCACCACAAGCTGCTCAACGGTTTCTTCTGCCCTTTTTGCCACCCGATACAGTAGGTCCTTCTCTACGCTGAAGTATGGGTAAGTGCCGGTATTATCTGGGTTCACTAACTCGCCATCTATTTTCACTACGTTTTCCCGTGCCTTTATTAGGGCGGGGTCTTTCAACTGTTCTGTGGCAAAGTTTTCCCTGTGAACCTCAAGATCAGAAAACTCCACAGACGGTAGGTTTTCGTCTGAGGAGGTGGGCTCCTCTCCAGTTTCTTGAGTCTCCCCTGCCAATACTGACAAGGGAAATTCCGGAGAGTCCTCACCACTCTCAGGGGAGTTCTGGCTATCACATTCCTGGTACATAGGGGGCGGGGCACCAGTGGGGGGCTCAGGATCATCCCACAGTTCCCAGAACTTCGGAAAATCCCTTCCCACAATGGCGTCATGCGGTAACTGAGATACTAAGCCCACTGGATGAGAGAGGGTACCTTTGGGGGTCTCGAAACACACTGTAGTCACTGGATACTCTCGGGTGTCCCCATGCACACAAATAACGGCTACCTTGCTATTCCCAGAGACCTCTGTTTTAACTAACTCAGCCTTTATCAGGGTCACAAGGCTACCTGAATCCAGCAATACCACAACATTTCTACCATTAATACACATTTTGCATAAATGTTTCTCAGTTCCCCGAATGGCAGTGCATGCGACTGTCGCACACAGCGACTGACGTCTGCCCGTCAGAAAGTCACACTGCATGGGTTCCTCCACAACCGGGCAATTGGCTGCAATATGTCCCGCTTGCCGGCAGCGGTAGCAAACGATCCTTCTTGCCGCCTCTTGAGCCGCTGATTTCCCAGGCTGTTCTCGCCAAACTTGGGGTAGAGCTCCCACCCTCTCACTCTCTCCACCCTCACCCCTTGGAATCCTCTTATCCGCCCCTGGGGATGGTCTGGTCTTAGGGTGGAAAGTCCGAGTGTCTCTGGAAGAGGCCGTCAGGTTCTCTGTAGCCAAGTATTTCTCCACACGATCCACAAGACCATCGGCCGTCTCTGGGTCTCCATGGCTTACCCACTTTTGGATGGCAGTAGGAAGAGCTCTCAAAAACCGATCCATTACAACACGTTCCACAATCTTTGGTGCGGACAAAGTCTCTGGCTGTAGCCACTTTCTGCTCAGGTGAATGAGATCATACATTTGAGACCTGGGGGGTTTTCCAAGCTGGAAAGTCCAGTTATGCACACGCTGAGCCCGGACAGCCAGGGTGACACCCAGCCTTGCCAATATTTCAGCTTTTAGCATCACATAGTCTTTTGCTTGGTCAGGCTCTAGGTCATAGTAAGCTTTCTGCGATTCACCAGTTAACAGAGGAGCCACTAGTCCAGCCCACTGCTCCTCAGGCCACTTTTCTCTTTCAGCGGTCCTTTCAAATGTGGTCAAAAATACCTCTGGATCATCCTCTCCAGTCATTTTTGTCAATAAACGACTCACCCCAAAGGACGCGGTATTAGTGGGACGGCTTTCCTCACTGGTCTGCGGACGTTGCTGCATTACTGCTTCCATCTGTTGTTGTAGTCTCTGCTCTTGCTTCTGCAACAGGTCTATGAAGCGGGCCTCAGATTGCTGTTGGGCTTGTTGCTGAGCCTCCAGACTCTGTTGTAAAGTTGCAAGGCTCTGTTGATGAGCTTGCTGCTGGGCTGCAAGGCTCCTTTGCAAACCTGCATTTGTCTGCTGTTGATTGGCATTTGCTAGAGCCAGCTGTTTCAGTATCTCCTCCATGCTGGCTTAAAAAAAAAAACTGCCACTGGTTCTCCACCAACTGTGAGGGGGTTAGCTCGGCAGCGGGTGTGTGTGACCCCCGGGATGGGCTCCCCACACAAAACAGGCCCAGCAAACGGAGGTTGTGGTTTTCAAAATCAAAAAGGTGCGGTTTATTTTCTATTTACAGTGACAAAACACAGCAAAGCAAAAGAAACATAACCAAAATAAATCCTGGTCAAGTTGACCTCTGACTAAACATACAGGTTTCCTAACTAACAACTGGGATCAGCCTAGTGCTGTCCTAGTCCCTAAGTCCCTGGTTTTAAATGTCCAAACAAATAGCCACACAGGCTTTTTCTCACCGCACAGGGGTTCACTCTCCCTAGACAGTCCACACAGGTCTGGTTCCAGGCATGAGCTAACACCTAATGAATCTGGGAGTTTTTTATAGAGGCCTAAATGAGCTGACAAGCTTCAGCTGGCCTCATCAACTCCCTGTCTGCACGACGCCCAGCCCTCTCCCTAGAGGTATGAGTCATCAATGAGCCCACTAGCCTTATACAACTCTCCACCTAGTTGTATAAATCGGCGTAAAGCCTGAATCTGGGCGAAATATATCTACCCCCCTGGATGCAACCAGGTGACTTTACCTTCCTGCTGTCACAGTATATAAATTACAGATGCAATAAATTCATTTTTTAGGAATGATTAGGGATGAGCTCGGTGTTCGACTCGAACATCGGCTGTTCGAACGTTCGGCGAA
Organism: Rana muscosa; assembly: GCA_029206835.1. NCBI lineage: Eukaryota > Metazoa > Chordata > Amphibia > Anura > Ranidae > Rana > Rana muscosa. The sequence goes on from CM055116.1 coordinate 1,207,139,248, forward strand.
CATCGAATGATTTGGGCCGTTCGCGCCAAATTCGAGTGACGCGAACGGCCCACAATACACTGCGCCATCGCAGTGCAATCCCGGCGCTGTGATTGGCCAAGCATTCACTGTGACCCCGCATGCTTGGCCAATCACAGCGCCGGCAGCTAGGAGAGCCATAATTGGCCACAGGCAGGTTGCCTGTGGCCAATTATAGCTCAGGGGGTTTAGCACACGCCCCACACTATAAAAGGCCGCCAGTGCGGCGGCCTTGTGTAGTGTGTTCCGGCGCAGGGAAAGAGAAGGATAGGCAGGGACAGTATGATATTCTTTGTGCTATTCTTGTGTGCAGGGATAGAGAAGAATAAGGCAGGGAGAGTGTCAGTGTCATATTCTTTGCTAAACCTTGTGTGCAGGGAGAGAGAAGGATAGGCAGGGGACAGTGTCAGTGTCATATTCTTTGCTAAACCTTGTGTGCAGGGAGAGAGAATGATAGGCAGGGAGAGTGTTAGTGTCATATTCTTTGATAAACCTTGTGTGCAGGGAGAGAGAAGGATAGGCAGGGGACAGTGGCAGTGTCATATTCTTTGCTAAACCTTGTGTGCAGGGAGAGAGAAGGATAGGCAGGGGACAGTGTCAGTGTCATTGTTGCTAAGCCTCCTGCACAGTATACACCTGAAGTTAGCCCTTATTGCTGTGTTTTCCTGGTGTGTTACACTAACAGGCATTTGCAGCACTTACAGCGGGCGGAGTGTGCCTCCTGCACATTATACACCTGAAGCTAGCCTGTATTGCTGTGTTTTCCTGGTGTGTTACACCAACAGGCATTTGCAGCACTTACAGCAGGCGTAGTGTGATTCCTGCAAAATATACTCCTGAAGCTACGCCTTTTCTTTTTCGTACATCACGGGACACAGAGCGACTTAGTCATTACTAATGGGTTATATAGATACCTTCAGGTGCTGGCACTGGCAACTTCCAAAACCGGAAGTACCCTCCCCTATATAAGCCCCTCCCATCCGGGAGCACCTCAGTTTTTTGCCAGTGTCTAAAGGTGTTGGCCAAAGAGTAACATGTGTTTTCACTGGGCTTGCGTACAGGTTATTTTATGGGCCTTAGTAAGCTGTTCCGGATCCGACCAAAAAAGCTTCATAGCTAAACGGTCGGTACCCGGGCCTTGCAACAGAAGAGCAAGGTTTTGCCTGTAATGCCTCTCTTAGGAGGGCTGGACCCTGGGATCCAGAGCTGTGGTCATACCCACGACCAAGGTGTTGTCTGTGCAGGGTGCTATACAGGTCCAGGGGAGTGGAATCCTTGGGAACCCGGTCCCTGAAGGTTTAAATACAATGCCTGCCGTGAGAGGTGAAGTTTGGGCTTCTGTGGACCAAACAGAGTCCTGCGGCGGGGAACAGGTAAGTGGGGGCCCCCAGGAACTTGGTTCTATTGGGGGACCCCCAAGCCTAATTTGTCTTTCTGTCTGTTACCTAATGGTATTCCCGCTAATATCTGTGCATGCCTGTAACTACTGGAAAATGTAAAATTTTAATAGTAGTCAAGAAAAAAAAAAAAAAGGGAGACCGCGGTACCTGTGTTAAACCACTAGAGGCCGCTGTGGTCCATTTTTCTTGTCATGTGGATCTTTGGCTTTTTCAAGTCAAAAGATCCAGGCAGTTGGTAAGTTTCTCTGTGGGAATCCACTTCCTCTGCCCTGTTGCTGCGCTCATCCACCGCACAGGCCCTCCGGCAAAAAGGGCCCTGGCTCCTAGTCCCTGCTTGTTTTCAAAAAAGAGCGCCGAAGGCACACGGGCGCGCGCGCGCGGGCGCGTGCACGCGTCTCCTATGAAAGGAAAGAGGCGGGGCGGGTGGATGACGCTCGATGCATGCCGCGGCGCTTCTGCGCATGTGCAGGCGTCCCAGCATGGATAAAAGACACAGTACAAGTGTCAGCTGGATGCAAGCAGAGCTAGCAACAAAACGGTGGCACACAGAGGCGGTTGATGCAGGCATCCCCATAGAAAGACACTTTAGTGGACACCAGCTGGTATATAGCAGCAACTGTGTTAGACTATTACCAGTAAAATTGGTGTATGACGGCGGGAATACCTCAGCTTTGTGCTTGAAGGATATGTCGTCCAGACGCTCTGGAAATAAGTCTTCCAAGAAGCCAAAGGGGTCTCCATCGGGCTCTGAGGATTTTGGGCATGCTTGTACTGCACCAATCTCCCCTGAAATTTCAGAGGTTAGTAGCCGTAGGAACCCCGCAGGAGTACCTGGTGCTGCGGCTGTCCCCAGTCCACCTGCTCCTGTATATATAACAGAGGAGGTTTTTTCCTCAACTCTGGGAGGATTGGAAGAGAGATTAACAGCATTGATCGCTGCTTCCCTGTCACAGGGAAAGCGCGTCCGATCTCTGTCTCCTCCTTCAGAGTGCCTGTTAGTGGAGGAACAGCCCCACACAGAGATCGACCTACCTGAAGGGGATCAGGATGAGGTTGATTCGGTTATAGAGGAATCAACAGTGGAAGAACCTTTCTCAGCATCTCAGGCTGAAAGATTATGGGTTCAGTCTCTGACTAACATGGTCCGATCAGCATTTAAAATGCCTCTTGCGGAGCCATCAACCACTACTGTCTCCTCGCTGGGGTCGCTGAAAGCTCCCCAGACTGTCTGTTCCTTCCCAATCCACCCTTTATTGGAAGGGCTTATTTACCAGGATTGGGAGCATCCTGATAAAATATTTACTCCCCCCAAGAGATTTCCGGTGATCTATCCCATGGAGGATAAGTTCATAAAAAAATGGAGGGTCCCTACAGTGGACGCAGCCATCTCTTGTGTGAATAAATCACTGACATGTCCAGTAGATAATGTTCCAATGTTCAAAGACCCAATAGATAAAAAATTGGAGTCTTTACTAAAATCTGCTTTCTCTACAGCAAGCATGGTGACACAACCTGCAGTAGCAGCGATTGGGGTCTGCCAAGCAGTGAAGGATCAGTTGAAACAAGTCTTAAGGGACTTACCAGATCAGCAGGCTCTTGCCCTAGCTGACCTACCTAGAGCCTTGTGTTTTGCGGTGGACGCCATAAAGGATACAATCCAACAGGCCTCCCGCTTTACGCTGTCTGTAGTACATATGCGTAGGCTTCTATGGCTCAAAAACTGGTCTGCTGAAGCTCCCTGTAAGAAATTGCTGATTATCTTCCCATTTCATGGAGAACGCTTATTTGGAGAAGATCTGGACAAGTATATCCAGAAAATTTCTGCCGGTAAAAGTACACTCTTGCCGGTTAAGAACAAGGGTAGAAGTCCTTCTTTTAAGAGGCCTACTTCTCCAGTCCCTGGCACATCGGCTGTGAAACAGTTCCGACGGCCTCCGCGGTCAAATCCAGGGGGCAGAAATCAGGGACAATCACAGGGTAACAAGAAACCCTGGGTCAAGAGAGGTACAAAACCTCCCCCCAAGTCATGAAGGGTTGCCCCCACTCAATCGGGTGGGGGGAAGACTTCAATTGTTCACAGAGACCTGGCGGGACACCATCAGAGACAGATGGGTGATCTCCGCAGTAAGTCTGGGATACAAGCTGGAGTTAAAAGACACTCCTCCTGCCCATTTTATGAGGTCAAACGTGCCAAGCGATCCCCAGAAGAGAGGATCCCTCCTTCGGGCACTAGAACAACTATTGCTCCAAGGTGTAATCATGAAGGTTCCCTTGGAAGAAAGCGGGTTCGGGTTTTACTCAAACCTTTTCACAGTCCCCAAACCGAATGGGGACGTGAGGCCCATATTAAATCTAAAAGGGCTAAACAAATTCCTACATATCAGGACTTTTCGGATGGAGTCGATCCGATCGGTGGCCACCGCCCTACAAGGGCAGGAATGGTTAGCCTCGATCGACATAAAGGATGCTTATCTGCATATTCCCATCTTTCCGGCCCACCAGAAATTTCTACGCTTTGTAGTAGAAGGGCGCCATTTTCAGTTCAGAGCCTTACCTTTCGGTCTGGCCACAGCACCACGAATGTTCACAAAAATTCTGGCCCCACTATTGGCCAATCTAAGAACACGGGGTGTAACGATAATGGCATATTTAGACGACCTGCTACTAATAGACCACTCAGTGGAAAAACTGGAAGTAGCTATTCACGAGACAATCAAGTATCTGGAATATCACGGTTGGATTATCAACCGAGACAAGTCAGCTCTAAGACCAGTCAAAAGTCTGGAATACTTGGGGCTAAGGCTGGATTCAAATCAGAGAAAGATTTTCTTACCTCCAGAGAAGGTGTCGTCTTTGAAAGATTTGACCCACTTAGTGGGTACAAAAAGAAAACCATCCATACGCCTGTGCATGAGGCTGCTGGGAAAAATGGTGGCTTCATTCGAAGCAGTACCCTACGGTCAATTCCATTCAAGGAACTTGCAGAGGGCCATACTGTCAGCCTGGAACAAAAAAGTTCAGGCTTTAGACTTACCAATGTCCTTGTTCCCTTCCGTTCGCAAGAGCCTCCATTGGTGGTTGGTGCCCCAGAATCTGGAAAAAGGGAAACCCTTCAGTCCGGTTTCTTGGAAGGTGGTCACTACAGATGCCAGCCTCATAGGCTGGGGGGCAGTACTGGAGCAATGGTCTCTCCAGGGCAAGTGGTCAGAAGCAGAGAAGGCCCTGCCCATCAATCTCTTAGAGATACGAGCAGCCCGGTATGCCCTAGTAGCATGGACATCCAAACTCCAAGGGTCCCCTGTCAGATAGTGGCATATATCAATCACCAGGGTGGCACCAGGAGTCGTGCAGCCCAGAGGGAAGCGAATTGCATCCTGGAATGGGCAGATAGATATGTCCCAGCCATATCCGCGGTTTTCATCCCAGGAGTGAAAAATTGGAGAGCGGACTTTTCTAAGTCGCCAGCAATTATGCCCGGGGGAATGGTCTCTTCACCCCGAGGTTTTCCAGGCAATATGCCAGCGGTGGGGAACACCGGATGTAGATCTGCTAGCATCCAGATTCATCGCAAAGGTGGACAGATTTGTGTCTCGCACAAGGGATCCCCTAGCTTGCGGCTCGGATGCCCTAGTGTTCCCTTGGGATCAGTTCAAGCTGATATATGCATTCCCACCGCCACAATTGTTACCGCGATTAATCCGCAGAATCGGGGTAGAAAAGAAACCAGTGATTCTGGTGGCTCCAGCGTGGCCCCGAAGAGCATGGTACGCGGAGATCGTAAAGATGTCAGTGGGGAGTCCTTGGACCCTCCCACATCGTCCGGACCTGCTTTCGCAGGGACCGATATACCACCCTTCCTTACAAGCCCTAGGTTTGACGGCCTGGCTATTGAAGCCCACATTCTAAAAAAGAGAGGTCTCTCTAATCCTGTGGTATCTACCATGATCAATGCCAGGAAGCCGGTATTCAGGCAGATCTATTATAGGATCTGGAAGGCGTACATCGCGTGGTGTGAGGCCAAGAAATGGCATCCGCGTAAGTACATAATAGGTAGGATCCTGGACTTCCTACAGTGGGCTGTGGATAGGAAGCTTGCCTTGAGTACTATCAAGGGTCAGATTTCGGCCTTGTCAATATTTTTTCAAAGGCCCTTGGCTTCGCATTCACTAGTCAAAGCTTTCATACAAGGAGTGATGCGTATTAGCCCTCCGGTTAGTATTCCCATATGTCCATGGGACTTAAACCTGGTTCTGTCGGTTCTACAGAAACAACCATTTGAACCATTGCAGCACATTTCCTTGGTTCTTCTCACCAGGAAATTGATTTTCTTAGTAGCCATTTGTTCGGCTAAAAGAGTATCGGAATTAGCCGCCTTGTCCTGTAAGGAGCCATGTCTGGTTGTCCATAAGGACAGAGTAGTATTACGTCCTCATCCAGCCTTTCTTCCTAAGGTGGTATCGAGGTTTCATTTGAACCAAGATGTGGTTCTTCCTTCTTTTTTTCCCAAACCTACCTCGGTAGAGGAAAAGTTATTGCATTCTTTGGATGTAGTAAGAGCAGTTAAAGCTTATCTAAAAGCCACTGCTCAGATTCGTAGAACGGATACTTTGTTTGTTCTGCCGGAAGGCAGCAGAAAGGGTCAGGCAGCATCAAAATCTACTTTAGCCAAGTGGATTCGACAGGTCATAATACAAGCCTATGGCTTGAGAAGGAGACCGCCTCCGTTCAAAGTTAGGGCGCACTCCACAAGAGCAGTTGGAACTTCATGGGCAGTGCATCACCAGGCCTCCCTGGCTCAAGTCTGTAAGGCCGCAACATGGTCTTCAGTACACACGTTTACTAGATTCTACCAGGTAGACGTTAGAAGTCAGGAGGATGTCGCCTTTGGGCGCAGTGTGTTGCAGGCCGCAAAAGATCCTCATGCCTGATGGCGCCCAGCTTATGTATAGTGTATCCCTCCCCTCAATTGGCATTGCTTTGGGACGTCCCATTAGTAATGACTAAGTCGCTCTGTGTCCCGTGATGTACGAAAAAGAAAAAGGGATTTTTATAACAGCTTACCTGTAAAATCCTTTTCTTGGAGTACATCACGGGACACAGAGCTCCCACCCCTCTTTTTGGGACACTTATTGCTTTGCTACAAAACTGAGGTGCTCCCGGATGGGAGGGGCTTATATAGGGGAGGGTACTTCCGGTTTTGGAGTTGCCAGTGCCAGCACCTGAAGGTATCTATATAACCCATTAGTAATGACTAAGTCGCTCTGTGTCCCGTGATGTACTCCAAGAAAAGGATTTTACAGGTAAGCTGTTATAAAAATCCCTTTATTGCTGTGTTTTCCTAGTGTGTTACACCAACAGGCATTTGCAGCACTTACAGCAGGCGTAGTGTGATTCCTGCAAAATATACACCTGAAGCTAGCCTGTATTACTGTGTTTTCCTGGTGTGTTACACCAACAGGCATTTGCAGCACTTACAGCAGGCGTAGTGTGATTCCTGCAAAATATACTCCTGAAGCTAGCCCGTATTGCTGTGTTTTCCTGGTGTGTTACACCAACAGGCATTTGCAGCACTTACAGCAGGCGTATTGTGATTCCTGCAAAATATACTCCTGAAGCTACGCCTTATTGCTGTGTTTTCCTAGTGTGTTACACGAACAGGCATTTGCAGCACTTACAGCAGGCGTAGTCTGATTCCTGCAAAATATACACCTGAAGCTAGCCCGTATTACTGTGTTTTCCTGGTGTGTTACACCAACAGGCATTTGCAACACTTACAGCAGGCGTAGTGTGATTCCTGCAAAATATACTCCTGAAGCTAGCCCGTATTGCTGTGTTTTCCTGGTGTGTTACACCAACAGGCATTTGCAGCACTTACAGCAGGCGTAGTGTGATTCCTGCAAAATATACTCCTGAAGCTAGCCCGTATTGCTGTGTTTTCCTGGTGTGTTACACCAACAGGCATTTGCAGCACTTACAGCAGGCATAGTGTGATTCCTGCAAAATATACTCCTGAAGCTACGCCTTATTGCTCTGTTTTCCTGGTGTGTTACACCAACAGGCATTTGCAGCACTTACAGCAGGCATAGTGTGATTCCTGCAAAATATACTCCTGAAGCTACGCTTTATTGCTCTGTTTTCCTAGTGTGTTACACCAACAGGCATTTGCAGCACTTACAGCGGGCGTAGTGTGCTTCCTGCAAAATATACTCCTGAAGCTAGGTCTTATTGCTGGTTTTCCCATCTCCCTGCAGGCCATTAGAATGTCTGGAAGGCAAACAAGGAGAGGCAGACAGTCAGGAGCCAATAAAAGAGGGAAAGCAGGCTCTGTGTCTAGAGACAACAGTGCTGGTCGTGGACGCGGTGCATCGCCATCAGCACGTGGCCATGGGACACGCTTGTCCTTCTTTTCGTCAGCTGGACGTGTTGAGCCGCATCATGCTGAAGACTTGGTAGAGTGGATGACCAAGCCCTCCTCATCCTCCTCATTCTCTCTCACCCAGGCTCAGGGTACTGGCAAAGCAGCTGCCAAAGCGTCCTCTTCCCTGGTATCAATGTCATCATCAGTCACTCCTTCCCTAGACCCACCATGTCCTCCTGAGGAGTCCCCCGAACTGTTTGAGCACAGTGTTGGGTACATGCTCCAGGAGGATGCCCAGCGTTTCGAAGGGTCTGATGATGATACCCAGCTAGAGGAAGGCAGTAGCGTGAGAGCAGAGAGAGGGGATGCTCAAGAAGGACACCAATCTGGCAGTCATGTTCCAGCAGCTGCAGCATACTGCCAGATTGGCTCCAGTGATGAGGAGGGAGGGGATGATGAGGTCACTGACTCCACGTGGGTGCCTAATAGGAGAGAGGAGGAGGAGGAGGATGAGGAGGAGGCACATCTCCAACGAGGCAGGATGCCCTCGGGGGGGCCAGCGTAAGGGCAGCACACGGACGGAATCACACCGCAGAGCTCCGCCTGTGCAGGGCGCTGCCTCTGCCCGTTATTCAAAAAGTTCTTTGGTGTGGGCCTTTTTTGAGTCGAGTGCATCAGATCGCACAGCTGCTGTTTGCAACATATGTCTCAAGCGTATATCGCGTGGCCAAAACATCAGCCGCTTGGGCACCACATGCTTGACCAGACATTTGTTGACCTGCCATGCAGCTCGTTGGCAAGCCTACCTTAAAGACCCACACCAAAGAACAAAGCGGACCTCTCCTTGCACCGCATCAGCTGGGATCTCCAACCCCACTATACCTTCAGTCCTCTCTGAAACCTGCACTGAGAGGAATGAAGGTGTAGAATTAGGTGTGTCACAGCCAAGTACTTGCGGGCACTCTGCTAGCAGTACACCGACGTCCGATTCTAGCAGGCAAATTTCCCTGCCCCAGCTGCTGGACCGTCGAAAGAAGTTCACTCCCAGCCATCCACATGCCCAGCGGTGGAATGCTAGCTTGGCTAAATTGCTAGCGCTTCAACTGCTGCCTTTTCAGTTGGTAGACTCGGCCCCCTTCTGTGAGTTTGTGCAATGTGCGGTTCCTCAGTGGCAGGTTCCCAAACGCCACTTTTTCTCACGGAAGGCGATTCCGGCTCTCTACCGGCATGTGGAAGGCAATGTCTTGGCCTCGCTGGACAGGGCGGTCAGCGGTAAGGTGCATATTACCGCTGACTTATGGTCCAGCAGGCATGGACAGGGACATTACCTTTCTTTCACGGCCCATTGGGTCACTCTTTTGGCAGCTGGGAAGGATGCAGGACAAGGTGCAGTAGTGTTGGAGGTTGTTCCGCCGCCACGCCTCCAAAATGCTACTACTGGTTGTGACACACCCCCTCCTCTTCTTCTTCCTCCATGGCCTCTTCCTGTGCTTTGTCCTCGGAACCAGCGGTGCTCCGTAGGCGTTCAAGGGGCTACGCAAGTACGCAGGCAAAAAGATGCCATGCCGTGCTTGCGCTGGTGTGTTTGGGGGACAGGAGCCACACTGGGGCAGAGGTTCTGTCTGCTCTGCAGGGGCAGGCCGAGAGGTGGTTGACGCCACGCCAGCTTAAGCCAGGAATGGTGGTTTGCGACAATGGCACCAACCTCCTCTCCGCCCTCCGACAGGGACAACTGACCCATGTGCCCTGTGTGGCTCACGTCCTTAACCTGGTGGTGCAGCGGTTCTTGGGCAGGTACCCGGGCTTACCGGATGTCCTGAGGCAGGCCAGGAAAGTCTGTGTGCATTTCCGCAGATCTTATAATGCCAGTGCTCGCCTGGCGTAGCTGCAAAAGGAGTTGAACCTTCCCAAGAACCGCCTTATATGTTACATGCCCACCAGGTGGAACTCAACGTTTGCCATGCTGCAGCGGCTGCACACGCAGCAGAGGGCCATCAATGAGTACCTGTGCGACTACGGCACCAGGACAGGGTCAGGGGAGCTCAGGTTTTTTTCACCACGCCAGTGGGGCATGATCAGGGATGCATGCACTGTCCTGGCACCATTTGAGGAGGCCACGAGGATGGTGAGCAGTGACAGTGCATGCATCAGTGACACTGTACCTCTTGTCCACCTGTTGGAACATACGCTGCGTGGAATAATGGACAGGGCACTTGAGGCAGAACAGAGGCAGGAAGAGGAGGACTTCCTTGCCTCTCAAGGTCCCCTTTACCCAGACAGTGTTCCTTCTGTCCCACCCATTGCACAGGAAGAGGAGGAGGAGGATTGTGTCAGCATGGAGGTGGAGCCTGGCACTCAGCATCATCAACAGCAGTCTTTTAGGGATGATTTACAGTCCCAAGAAACCCGTGGACTTGTACGTGGCTGGGAGGAGGTGGCTGCGGATCATGTCGTCCCTAGTGACCCAGAGGACTCCGGACCGAATGCCTCAGCTAACCTATGCTGCATGGCCTCCCTGATCCTGCAAAGTCTGCGGAAGGATCCTCGTATTCTTCGAATCAAGGAGAGGGACCATTACTGGCTGGCCACTCTCCTTGATCCACGGTACAAGGGTAAGGTTGCGGACCTTATCTCACCGTCGCAGAGGGAGCAGAGGATGAGACAACTCCGGGAGGCCTTGCAGAAAGGTCTGTGCAACGAGTTCCCAGAGACTGGGAGGTTACAAACTCCTGGTCCTGGACAACGAGTTGCTGAGGCTTCGGTCAGTCAAAGAAGGAGCGGTGGGGAAGGTGGCCGTCTGACCGATGCGTTCAGACAATTCTTTAGTCCGCAGCCCCAAGGTATGATCGGTTCCAGCAACCATCGCCAGCGTCTGATATACATGGTGCAGGAATACCTAGGGGCAAGGTCAGACTTGGACACCTTCCCCACCGAAAATCCTCTGGCTTACTGGGTCTTGAGGATGGATCACTGGCCAGAGCTTGCACAGTATGCAATTGAGCTACTGGCCTGTCCTGCATCCAGCGTTCTTTCAGAACGCACATTCAGTGCTGCTGGAGGATTTGTCACGGATCACAGGGTGCGCCTGTCCACCGACTCGGTTGATCGACTGACTTTCATAAAGATGAACCAGTCTTGGATCACCACCAGCTACCAAACACCTGAAACTGATATAACAGACTAATTTATTTTCAAATGTCACATCCCTTCAAGACTGATGCTGATGCTGAGTGACTGTCCTGTTATGTTGACTGACTATCCTCCTCCTCCTCAATGACCTGATTGATGATGATAGCTTGGAAGAACATTTTTGTTTCTGGGTGCCGCCACCAGTGCCTAAGGCCCAATTTTTCAGCCCCTGCTGTTTAACAGGGGCATGTAATTACAATTTTTTATGCAATGCTTTGCAGCAGGGCTCATTCCTGCACTCCAACTAGAGTATCTGGGAGAGGTTGCAGTGTCGTGGCACCAGCACCAGTGCCTAAGGCCCAATTTTTCAGCCCCTGTTTAACAGGGGCATGTAATTAATTTTTTTTATACAATGCTTTGCAGCAGGGCTCATTCCTGCACTCCAACTAGAGTATCTGGGAGAGGTTGCAGTGTCGTGGCACCAGCACCAGTGCCTTAGGCCCAATTTTTCAGTCCCTGTTTAACAGGGGCGTGTAATTACAATTTTTGATGAAATACTTTGCAACAGGGCTCATTGCTGTCCTCCAAGTACAGTATCTGTGAGGGGTTGCAGTGTTGTGGCACCAGTGCCTAAGGCCCAATTTTTCTGCCCCTGTTCAACAGGGGCATGCAATTACAATTCTTGATCTAATAATTCACAGCAGGGCCCATTTATGCGCCCACCAAGAGTAACTGTGAGGGCTTACAGTGTTGTGTCAACACCACCACCACCACCACCAAAGGCCCAGTTTTTCAGCCCCTGTTCAACAGGGGCATGCAATTACAATTCTTGATCTAATAATTCACAGCAAGGCCCATTCATGTGCCCACCAAGAGTAACTGTGAGGGCTTACAGTGTTGTGGCAACACCAACATGTAAGGGGCAAATTTCAGCAGAGTATATACGGCAGGCCCCTACTTTCAAACATCCAACTTACAAACGACTCCTACTTGCAAACGAAAGGAGACAACAGGAAGTGAGAGGAAATCTACCCCTAGGAAGGGAAATTCTCTCCTGTAAGAGTTAATATGGGAAAAAGGTGTCTCCTCTCTACTGATGCTTTATCACCAATCCTTGTTTCAATAAAAACCCCACTTTTCAAAAACATTTGTCATTGGGACAGAAAGTGAGGTGAAATGTTCTGAACAGGGGCACAGACAGCAAAACAAATGTTACAGGGGTGATAACCCTTCCCTATGTTTTCCAAAAAGCTTAAAAATAGATTTTTTGGCTGGGGCTACACTTAAACAATGTACCTGTTCAAAATTACAAACAGATTCTACATAAGAACAAACCTACAGTCCCTGTCTTGTATGCACCGCCTGTATACGGCTGTTCAGAGTATATAGGGCCTTTTTTATTTTGTGTGCGGGGTTCCCCTTAACCACTTAACGACCGCTCACTGTACATATACGTCGGCACAATGGCACCGACAGGCACAATCACGTACAGTGTACGTGATTGCCTTTGTACAGTTGGGGGGTCCAATCGGACCCCCCTTCTGTACAGTGAGCGATCGGAATTTGTCTGGGAGCGTTCCGAGATGGGGGGGCGGCCATTCGATTCCGGCCACTCCCCCCGCGATCGCTCCCGGCGAATGGAAATGCCCCCTCTGTCTGTGTAATGTACACACAGGCAGAGGAAGCAGGAGGAAGTGATGTCATCTCTTGTGCGGCGCTCACATATACCGAGCGCCGTACAAGAGAAGACATCAAGGTTAGTGCACAAACACTACACTAACACCAGCACACATAGGCACATAAATCGCCCCCCCAGGCAATCGTTTTTCTGATCGCTGTCTTATTGTCGGTGATGCAGATCGGTAGCCAGTATTTTTTTTAGGTTCGCCGCAGGTTTTTATAGCGTCAGGTACCCCAATATATTACCTAATAAAGGTTTAACCCCCTTGATCGCCCCCCAGGTAACCCTTTCACCCCCTATCACCACTGTCGCTAAGCGATCATTTTTCTGATCGCTGTCTTATTGTCAGTGATTCAGATCGGTAGCCAGTAATTTTTTTTTTAGGTTCGCCGCAGGTTTTTATAGCGTCAGGTACCCCCATAAATTATCTAATAAAGGTTTAACCCCCTTGATCGCCCCCCAGGTAACCCTTTCACCCCCTATCACCACTGTCGCTAAGCGATCATTTTTCTGATCGCTGTCTTAGCGTCGGTGATGCAGATCGGTAGCCAGTAATTTTTTTTAGGTTCGCCGCAGGTTTTTATAGCGTCAGGTACCCCATATATTATCTAATAAAGGTTTTAACCCCCTAATTGCCCCTAGTTAACTCTTTCACCAGTGATCATCATATAAGTGTTACGGGTGACGCTGGTTAGTTAGTTTGCTTTTTATAGTGTCAGGGCACCCGCCGTATATAACCCAATAAAGGTTTAACCCCCTGATCGCCCGGCGGGTGATATCAATTAGGTTTTAGCGTCAGAGAGGGTCTGCGTCACACCCCAGGCAGCGTCAGGTTAGTGCCAGTAACGCTAACACCCATGCGTGAAGCATACACCCTCCTTAGTGGTATAGTATCTGAACAGATCAATATCTGATCTGATCAGATCTATACTAGCGTCCCCAGCAGTTTAGGGTTCCCAAAAACGCAGTGTTAGCGGGATCAGCCCAGATACCTGCTAGCACCTGCGTTTTGCCCCTCCGTCCAGCCCAGGCCACCCAAGTGCAGTATCGATTGATCACTGTCACTTGCAAAACACAACACACATAACTGCAGCGTTCGCAGAGACAGGCCTGATCCCTGCGACTCCAGTGCTGTAGGAGGTGATTTCACCACCACAGTTAAAAAAAAAAAAGCATATATGCCGAAGCATTTGGGCAGCAGGGGCGGAGGAGCGATTTTGCTCCTAATGCCGCGTACATACGGTCGAAATTCCGACGGAGGCTTGCCCGTGGAAAAGTCCGACCATGTGTGTGCGGCATAACTTTTTTGCGGGAGGATGCCCCCATGCTTCGGCATATATAAATGGTGCATGTATGCCCATCATTAGAAGTGGGTGGATGAAGGGCGGTATTCCAATGGTGGGCATACCCATCCGATCAATCTCTTTTTTCATTCAGCCAACTGGCTGCATGAAAAAAAAAGATTACAATACATGTCCAACAAGGACCAGCAACGTACTGGTATGTTGCTGGACTTTGAATGGTTATACCAGATTGATTCCTGCGGGTTTAGGTATCATCTTGGTATCATTCTTTTCAGCCAGCGGCCGGCTTTCATGTAAAAGCAATCCTAGTGGCTAATTAGCCTCTGGACTGCTTTTACAAGCAGTGGGAGGGAATGTCCCCCCCCCCCGGATATAAAAAGCGGCATTGGAAAATTGGGAAAGCCTTTTATCACACTGATCTTGGTGTGGTCAGATGCTTTGAGGGCAGAGGAAAGATCTAGGGTCTAGACCCCAGTTTTTTCAAAAAAAGAGTACCTGTCACTACCTATTGCTATCATAGGGGATATTTACATTCCCTGAGATAACAATAAAAATTATAAAAAAAAAAAAATATGGAAGGAACAATTTAAAAATAAAATAAAAAAGCAAAATTAATAATAAAAAAAAAAAAAAAAAAGCACCCCTGTCCTGCCCTGCTCTTGCCCAAAGGCGAACGCAAGCGTCGGTCTGGCGTCATATGTAAACAGCAATTGCACCATGCATGTGAGGTATCACCGCAAAGGTCAGATCGAGGGCAGTAATTTTAGCAGTAGACCTCCTCTGTAAATCTAACGGGGTAACCTGTAAAGGCTTTTAAAGGCTTTTAAAAATGTATGAAGTTTGTCGCCAATGCGCGTTTGTGCGAAATTTTAAAGCATGTCGTGTTTGGTATCTATGTACTCGGCCTAAGATCATCTTTTTTATTTCATCAAACATTTGGGCAATATAGTGTGTTTTAGTGCATTAAAATTTAAAAAAGTGTATTTTTTCCCCAAAAAATGCGTTTGAAAAATCGCTGCGCAAATACTGTGTAGAAAAAATAAATGCAACACCCACCATTTTATTCTGTAGGGCCTTTGCTTTAAAAATATATATAATGTTTGGGGGTTCAACATAATTTTCTTGCAAAAAAAAATATGTTTTCATGTAAACAAAAAGTGTCAAAAAGGGCTTTGTCTTCAAGTGGTTAGAAGAGTAGATGTAAGCTTCCTAATGTTGTGTATAAAATGCCAGAACAGTTCAAAACCCCCCCAAATGACCCCATTTTGGAAAGTAGACACCCCAAGCTATATACTGAGAGGTATGTCGAGTCCATGGAATATTTTATATGTTGACACAAGTTGCGGAAAAAATATATATTTTTTTTTTTTTGCACAAAGTTGTCACTAAATGATATATTGCTCAAACATGCCATGGGCATATGTGGAATTACACCCCAAAATACATTCTGTTGCTTCTCCTGAGTACGGGGATACCACATGTGTGAGACTTTTTGGGAGCCTAGCCGCGTACGGGACCCCAAAAACCAAGCACCGCCTTCAGGCTTTCTAAGGGTGTAAATTTTTGATTTCACTTCTCACTGCCTATCACAGTTTCAGAGGCCATGGAATGCCCAGATGGCACAAAACCCCCCCAAATGACCCCATTTTGGAAAGTAGACACCCCAAGCTATTTGCTGAGAGGTATTGTGAGTATTTTGCAGATCTCGCTTTTTGTCACAAAGTTTTGAAAATTAAAAAAAAAAAAAAATATTTCTTTCTTCATTTTCAAAAACAAATGAGAGCTGTAAAATACTCACCATGCCTCTCAGCAAACAGCTTGGGGTGTCTACTTTCTAAAATGGGGTCATTTGGGGGGGTTTTGTGCTATTTTGGCATTTTATGGCCTTCGAAACTGTGATAGGTAGTGAGGAGTGAAATCAAAAATTTGTGCCTAGAAATCCTGAAGGCGGTGCTTGGTTTTCGGAGTCCCGTACGCGGCTAGGCTCCTAAAAAGTCCCACACATGTGGTATCCCCGTACTCAGGAGAAGCAGCAAAATGTATTTTGGGGTGCAATTCCACATATAACCATGGCATGTGTGAGCAATATATCATTTAGTGACAACTTTTTGTAATTTTTTTTTATTTTTGTTGTCATTATTCAATCACTTGGGACAAAAAAAAAAATATTTAATGGGCTCAACAGGCCTCTCAGCAATTTCCTTGGGGTGTCTACTTTCTAAAATGGGGTCATTTAGGGGGGTTTTGTGCTATTTTGGCATTTTATGGCCTTCAAAACTGTGATAGGTAGTGAGGAGTGAAATCAAAAATTTGCGCCCTTAGAAATCCTGAAGGCGGTGCTTGGTTTCCGGGGTCCCGTACGTGGCTAGGCCCCTAAAAAGTCCCACACATGTGGTATCCCCGTACTCAAGAGAAGCAGCAGAATGTATTTTGGGGTGCAATTCCACATATAACCATGGCATGTGTGAGCAATATATCATTTAGTGACAACGTTTTGTAATTTTTTATTTTTTTTTGTCATTATTCAATCACTTGGGACAAAAAAAAAAATATTCAATGGGCTCAACAGGCCTCTCAGCAATTTCCTTGAGGTGTCTACTTTCTAAAATGGGGTCATTTGGGGGGGTTTTGTACTGCCCTGCCATTTTAGCACCTCAAGAAGTGAGATAGGCAGTCATAAATTTAAAGCTGTGTAAATTCCAGAAAATGTACCCTAGTTTGTAAACGCTATAACTTTTGCGCAAACCAATAAATATACGCTTATTGTCATTTTTTTTACTAAAGACATGTGGCTGAATACATTTTGGCCTAAATGTATGACTACAATTGAGTTTATTCGATTTTTCTTATAACAAAAAGTAGAAAATATCATTTTTTTTCAAAAATTTCGATCTTTTTCCGTTTATATCGCAAAAAATAAAAATCGCAGAGGCAATCAAATACCATTAAAAGAAAGCTCTATTTGTGGGAAGAAAAGGACGCAAATTTCGTTTCGGTACAACATTGCATGTCCGCACAATTTACAGTTAAAGCAGCGCAGTGCAAAATTCCAAAATCACCTTTGGTCCTTTAGCTACCAAATGGTCCGGGGCTTAAGTGGTTAATATCCATACAAGACCCAAAGGGGCTGGTAATGGGCTGGGGTAGGGGGGGGGGGGTGATGGGGTAGCTATGCCATTTTTCTTAAAGATTTTCATCCATATTACCGGGACCAGACATTACATTAAAGCCGCAAGCAGTTTTAAATGGCTTTTTTTCCTTTAGAAATGTCATTTTGTGCAGGGACAGTTCTAAACACGGGAAACACGTGCCATTTCAATGATAGATATGCATCAGATTGCAAGCAGAATAATGTGCTATATAAAAAAAAAAAACAAGCAAGAGTCAAAAATTTGTTCACAACTTTATTGTTCAAAAATTATTTGGAGATTTAGTGCAACTGTGTCAACAAGAGACACAAGATTTTCAGAAGCTGAAATACGATTTACTGTAGCACCTCGCTCTCAGTAACCTCAACCATAAGGGATGGGGACCTGTAATTAAGAAGGTGTTCCTTTAATCCAAAGGATTTGCAGAATTTACACCTGCAAAGAACCCATAATCTGCTGAATTGCTGAGATTTGTAGTTTATAAGCTCCAGGCTACCCAGCCCCTACTATAGACCGTTATGGATTTTCCACAGATAAGGGATTACAGTGCTTGACACGTCTTTCCATGTGATGATGACGCCGTCTGATGGAACACCAGCAAGAGCCTTGAGTCAATTTTACCAACCAGTCTTTCTCGTTTCACTTGAACAGATTGTGGACAAAGTTCATTTTATCTTGTTCTGGTGCAGAAATAACCACTGTATTACCTTTGAAGGCAAACAATGTGACAGAGACGGTGAAAAGACCTGGACTAAGTCAACATGTTAGCAACTTTCTCCATTTATTATGCTGTAACAAAGAGCTGAGGGGGTGGGCTGGTCTTGGTAACCTATAACTCTGGGCCCCAATGCATGCGTGTACGCAAATAAATATTGAGTCATGTCATGTGATGGGGTAGTAGGTTTTCTCCACTTCTTCAAAAGAAAAAAGTAATTGGAAAAAACAATTTGTGAAGCATAGCAAACAAGACTATTGCTTCGTCCAGCAGGGGCCTTAGTGCTGAATTTTAGGTTTATTCATAGGTCATAAAAGTCCATCTCATTACTTGCTTTTTTTTTGTATATTTTTTTCGTTCAATAGATTTTTATTATTTTTGAAAGGACTAGGTAGAGCTATTAAAAGACGATTTATTAGGTACTCCTTGCTAGCACCGGGTTGGACCCCAATTTGCCTTCAGAACTGCCTTCATTCTTCATGGCATAGATTCAACAAGGTGTTAGAAACATTCCTCAGAGATTTTGGTCCATAGTAACATGATAACATCACACAGTTGCTGCAGATTTGTCAGCTGCACATCCATGATGCACATTTCCAGTACCATCACATCCCAAATGTGGGCAGCACAGTGGTGTAGTGGTTAGCACTTTCACCTAGCAGCAAAAGGGTCACTGGTTCAAATCCTGACCGCGACACCATCTGCCTGGAGTTTGCATGTTCTCTCTGTGTCTGCGTGGGTTTCCTCCGGGTACTCCGGTTTTCTCCCACACTCCAAAGACATGCTGGTAGGTTAATTGGATCTTGTCCAAATTGGCCCAGTATATATGTATATATGTGTGTACGACTGTGTGTCCCAAGCGTGTCGAGATCCTAGGGGGTAAAATGACCACACCAGCCAAGCAGACACTGGCTGCAAAAAGCGCCTAGAGCAGTGGTTCTCAACTCCTGTCCTCAGGACCCACTAACAGGCCAGATTTTAAGCATTACCTTGGTGAGATGCAGACTAGAATACTGCAACCTCTGAGCAGCAAATTATATCACCTGTGATGCATTTCAGTTATCTGGCAAACCTGGCCTGTTGGTGGGCCCTGAGGACTGGAGTTGAGAACCACTGGCCTAGAGGCAATTCAGTTCGCATGTGAGCGCTATACAAGTCACTCATTCATTCATTCATTCAAAGGTGCTCTATTGGATGAGATCTGGTGACTGTGGAGGCCATCGGAGAGCAGTGACCTCATTGTCATGTTCAAGAAACCAGTGGTGAGATGATTGGAGCTTTGTGACATGGTGCATTATCCTGCTGGAAGGAGCCATCAGAAGATGGGTACACTGTAGTCATCAGACCCCTTCCACACTATGCCGCCCCGAGCGTCGGCGGTAAAAAGCTGCTATTTTACCGTCGCATTTTGGCCGCTAGGGTGATTTTAACCCCCGCTAGCGGCCGAGAAAGGGTTAAAACCGCCCGCAATGTGCCGCTACATCGACGTATTGCCAGCGGTACGGCGGCGCTGGCCATTCATTTCAATGGGCAGGAGCGCTCCAAAGAAGCTGCTGGCAGGACTTTTTCTGCCGCCCTGCCAGCGCACCGCTCCAGTGTGAAAGCCCTGGGCTTTCACACTGGAGTGAATAGAGCAGCTGTTTTAGGGCGGATTGCAGGCGCTATTTTTACCGCTATGGCTATGGCGCATGCAAAACGCCCTCAGTGTGAAAGGGGTCTAAAGGGATGGACATGTTTAACCACTTCAATACCATGCACTTAAACAGCTTCCTGCCCAAGCCAATTTTGAGCTTTCAGCGCTGTCGCAATTTGAATGACAATTGCGCGGTCATGCTACACTGTACCCAAACAATTTTTTTATCATTTTGTTCCCACAAATAGAGCTCTCTTTCGGTGGTATTTGATCGCCTCTGCGATTTTTATTTTTTGCGCAACAAATAAAAAAAGAGCGAAATTTTTTAAAAAAACTATGTTTTTCTTTGTTTCTGTTAATTTTTTTGTAAATAAGTACCTTTTCTACTTCAATGACGGGCACTGATAAGGCGGCACTGAAGGGCACTGATAAGGCGACACTGATGGGCACCGATGAGGTGGCACCAATGAGGTGGCACTGATGAGGTGGCACTGATGGGCACTGATGATGGGCACTGATAGGCGGCACTGATGGGCACTGATATGTGGCACTGGTATGCGGCACTGATGGGCACTCATAGGTGGCGCTGATTGGCACTCATAGGCGGCACTGATGGGCACTCATATGCGGCACTAATGGGCACTTTTAGGCGGCACTGATGGGCACTTATGGGTGGCACTGATAGGTGGCACGGACGGGCACTGATAGGTGGGCACTTATGGGCACAGATGGGCACGGATGGGCACTGATAGGTGGCACTGATGGACACTAGTAGGTGGCACTGGTGACACTGCTGCCTAGCAATGCCAGCCACCACACATTATTTTCTTGGCATGATCGTGCCAGTCAGTGCCCATGTGTGGGCACTGATTGGCATATTTTTTTATGTTTTTTTATATATATATTTTTTTTACTACATGTGGATGGCCATGGGGGCCATCCACATGCTTAGGGCTTCCCTGGTGGTCCTTGGGGGCTTCCCTGGTGGTCCAGTGTGGGTATCCGAGGGGGGGCTGCGCTGATAAACAATCAGCGCGAACCCCCCCTGTCAGGAGAGCCGCCGATCGGCTCTCCTCTACTCGCGTCTGTCAGACGCGAGTGAGGAAGAGCCGATCAACGGCTCTTCCTGTTTACTTCCTGATCAGCCGTGATTCGACACGGCTGATCACATGGTAAAAAGCCTCCGACGGAGGCTTTTTACCGAGATCAGTGTAGCGGTGGGTCAGACTGACCCACCGCTCCACCGATCGCCGCGATGCGCGCCCCCCCGGGCGCGCGGCGGCTGTTATCCCGCAGGACGTCATATGACGTCCAGTGTGGATAACAGAACCACTTCCCGGACGTCAATTTGCTATTGACTGGGCGGGAAGTGGTTAAACAATGCTCAATTGGTACTAGGGGCCCAAAGTGTGCCAAGAAAATATCCTCCACACCATTACACCACCAGCCAGAACCATTGATACAAGGCAGGATGGATCCATGCTTTCATGTTGTTTACGCCAAATTCTGACCCTATCATCTGAATTTCACGGCTGAAATGGAGACATCAGACCAGGTAACGTTTTTCCAATCTTCTATTGTCCAATTTTGGTGAGCCTGTGCGACTTTTAGCCTTGGTTTCCTGTTATTAGCTGACATGAGTGGCACCCTGGGCAGTCTTCTGCTGCTGTAGCCCATCTGCTTCAAGGTCCGATGTGTTGTGCGTTCAGAGATGGTATTGTGCATTCCTTGGTTGTAACGAGTGATTATTTGAGTTACTGTTGCCTTTCTAGCATCTTGAACCAGTCTGCCCATTCTCCTCTGACCTCT
This sequence comes from Rana muscosa, assembly GCA_029206835.1. Classification (NCBI taxonomy): domain Eukaryota; kingdom Metazoa; phylum Chordata; class Amphibia; order Anura; family Ranidae; genus Rana; species Rana muscosa. The sequence continues at coordinate 1,207,160,444 of CM055116.1, forward strand.
GACATTTTTGTCCACACAACTGCCGCTCACTGGATATTTTCTATTTTTTGGACCATTCTCTGTAAATCCTAGAGATGGTTGTGTGTGAAAACCCCAGTAGATTAGCAATTTTTTAAATACTCAGTCCAGCCCATCTGGCACAAATAATCATGCCACGTTCAAAGTCACTTTACTTTTGTTGAGAAAAAACATTCCCCTCTGGGTGATCTGTGTACATTGCAGGGATTAAAAAAAAACTTTGTTGCAGATTCCTACCGTTTGTCATTCTGAAGAAATATCTGTGTTTCTCTGTGCCCCTGTGGGAAAGTGAATCTAATGGCTTCAAAATTATCAATCAGCTGCAGCACCTGCAAAGCTTTAATGAGAAAAGCTGCTGGGCCTGCATCTCTTTAGCCGTGATTTCCTATTGGGAGTATCTCACCAAAAATGACATTACTCTTTCGTCCATGGACCGACACAGCTTCCCCTCAGTCTGCATCTCACAGATCAGTTTTTTTCTGTCTAGCAAGGAGTAGGACATGGCTCCCTTTGGGCCCATTGGTCCAGGGGGAAAAAGATTTTTTTTTTTGCTAAATTTTTTTGTTTCCTACGATCTTCGATCAATTGCCGACTGGGTGACAGGCTGGATCCTCGATCCTTGTAGTCTCCCCAGTTTCAGCCATCGAGCTTGTGCTGACCCTAGCTACGCGCTGGGTTTTCCACGACATGCCCGTGGCTCCACGGGTGGCCGGTGAGCCTACGCTCCAGGGCCTGCATCGGACCGCTCAGCTTAGGCTGACCTTCCGGCCGAGTCGCAGCAGCCTGGCCGGTGAGCTTACGCTCCAAGGCTTGCATCGGACCGCTCAGCTTCGGCTGACCTTACGGCCGAGTCGCAGCAGCCTGCCCGGTGAGTGTCGCACTCCAGGGCATACATATGATCGTCCCCTTAGGTCCAATCACAGCATGCCTGGCCAACAGTCACCTTCCGTGCACGGACGATGATCTGTTTGGAATGTCTTCCAGCATGATACATGCAGGATAGGTAAGTAAACTCCCCTGCCTCGGCTGGGTGATTTGGCTGGACATTCCTGGAGATCCCGTTCTGTCAGGGGAGTAGAGAGAGATCTGCTGTTCCTATTGATTAGGAACAGCGATCTCTCTCCTCCTCCAGTAAGTCCCCTCCCCCCACAGTTAGAAACACCTCCCAGGAAACACTTAACCCCTTAGTCGCCCCCTAGTGTTAACCCCTTCCCTGCCAGTGACATTTATACAGTAATCAGTGCATTTTTATAGCACTGATCGCTGTATAAATGTCAATGGTCCCAAAAAAGTGTCAAAAGTGTTCAATCTGTCCGCCGCAATGTCGTAGTCCTGCTAAAAATCGCTGATCACCGCCATTACTAGTAGAAAATAAATAAATAATAAAAATGCCATAAATCTATTCCCTATTTTGTGAACGCTATAACTTTTGCTCAAACCAATCAATATACACTTTTTGTGATTTTTTTTAACAAAAATATGTAGAAGAATACATATTGGTCTAAACTAATGAAGATTTATTTTTCAATTTTTTTTATTTTTTGGATATTTATTATAGCAAAAAGTAAAAAATATATTGTATTTTTTTCAAAATTGTCTGCCTTTTTTTGTTTATAGCGCAGAAAATAAAAACCGCAGAGGTGATCAAATACCACCACAAGAAAGCTCTATTTGTGGGAAAAAAAGGACATCAATTTTTTTTGGGCACAGCATCGCACGACCGCGCAATTGTCAGTTAAAACGACGCAGTGCCGGGTCGCAAAATGGCCGGTCATTAAGGGGGCAAATCTTCCGGTCCTTAAGTGGTTAAATCCCCTTTCTTCCCCAATATTATGCTCGGTTTGAACTTTAGCAAGTCATCTTCACCATGTCTAGATGCCTAAATGCATTGAGTTGCTGCCATGTGATTGGCTGATTAGCAACTTGTGTTACCAAACAATTGAACAGGTGTACCTAATAAAGTGTAGATACATGTATGGCATGCAGGCCCAACATTACAGAATAGTCATCTTTCAATGATTCGGGATGGTCCAATACGAAAAGAAGAGAGCAACATATAATCTCAGAAGCCAACACATTTTTAAAAGTGCAGGAGGCTAGCAACAGTATAAAATCACTAATTTTTTGGTCAAGGGTTGTATACTTTTAGTATATGTAGCAATACCCCCGTAGGAGCCGCTGGTTTAAGATTTGGGCCTGCCGTTACCTTACTGCTCACCACGTCCGTCTTAGGGGTTTTGCCTGAAGAATTGTTAATAAATGTCTGCACCAAACACTTAAGCCCTGTACACACGATCGGATTTCCTATGGATTCTAGTCTGATGGATTTGTCCATCGGATATCCGATGAAACTGTTTTCCATCAGTCTTGCCTACACACCATCAGTCAAAAAACCGACCGTTCCAAACGCGGTGACGTAAAACACTCCGATGAGCCGAGAAAAATGAAGTTTAATGCTTCTGAGCATGCGTCGACTTGATTCTGAGCATGCGTGGGTTTTTTATCCGATGGACTTGCCCATAGACGATCGGAATTTGCTATCGGTTTTGGAAAAAAGACAGATGGGTCCCATACACGATCGGTTTGTCCGATGAAAAAAATCCATCGGACGGTTTTCATCGGTAAAACCGATCGTGTGTACAGGGCTTTAGTCTCTTTTTCTCAAGGGTTTATTTCAAGAACTTCAGACAGAGGGATGGAGGGTTGGGGAGATTCAGGTACCTTAGGTTTTGTGGATCACGGGTACTTTCCTTTATTCAGAGGACCAAAAAATTCCACACTGGATGTAGCATCCACCGGATAGGCCTCTCTCACTGACCTAGCAGCCGGTGCGAGCTCGTTCAAAAGTCTCCGCCACAGACTTGTATAACCACACACTTGGTAAAGTTCTGGAACACAACACACAGTACCAGGATCTTTCAGCCAGGCCGGCAGCACTGTGAGGTAGATTATGATCCGGATGCGTCCCCCAATTGAGTCCTCAATTGCTCGGCCCCTTCCCGCAGGCAAAGCGACACAGGACCACCTCTGGATCAGTAGGCCCCAGAAACTCCTGGGCCTACTCTCAGCAACGGAGACTCTGGGATCTGCAGGCCCCGAGGCAGAAAACTGCTGACACATATCTGAGGCCAGGAGGGCCGTCAGGTCAGGATCAGAAGACCCCACCAAAACGGTGTCTGCTCCTTAAGTACCCTCTCCCAGAATGCACAGCGGGGTGACCAAACCCACTGAGCTGCTTCTGGGCAAGAGGTACTCAATACATCCAGCCTGCTGCAGTTCCAACCTTGACCTGTGGTGACAGCGACACCCAGAGGAAGGTGGAAAATGTGCAACTCAGCTGAACTGGAACAGAGACCCATAATTTGGTACAATTATTCTGAGTTGAACTATAACTCAGACAACTAAATTTACACCAGCGCCTACCCAATAGGGGCAGGGCGCTACATATATTTTTATATGTTGATCATTTTTATTGGAACTACTAGGGATGACTGGCCTATAATGTGCATGCACCATATCCTCAAAATTTGCAATGTATCCAAAAAGTAGAAAATACCATGGGACTTTCAAGGGCCACTGATAAATATGCAACATACAAATCCAAATAATTTTGTAATTCCTAGATTTTATTATTACATTATCCTCATTAACCACTTCCGGACCGCCGCACGACTATATACGTCGGCACTTTGAAGAGGGATATCTCTGTTATGGAAGCAGCTAGCTGCCATAAACCAGGTATCCATCTCTTCAGCCGGCGGTCCGGTTTCTAAAAATGGTGGTGGGGCCCCCCCTCCCGCCGCTCTCCCGTGCCCTCCTTACCGGAGCCGTCGGTAGCGGAGGCGATCGGGTCCTTCACGTTGCTGGGTATGGAGACGAGTGAGGGAAAGACGGCCCCCACCCATCTCCATACCATAGCAGGTGCGGAAGCGACGTCAAAACGTCACTTCCGTTCATAGCTCTTAACTACTTGAGGCCTGCGCTATAGCCAAATGACGGCTTCAGCGCGGACCTGAACTTCGCGCGCGCCCCTGCAGGGCGCACGCTGTGATCACCTGAGTCACTAAGACTCGGGTGATCACCGATCCGAGTAAGGGGCCGATCCCGACCCCTTACCACGTGATCAGCTGTCAGCCAATGACAGCTGATCACTTGATTTAAACAAAGAATCGGTAATCATTTTTTTTTCTCTCCTCACGCTGACAGGGTGAGGAGGAAAAAAAAAGCCGATCACCGACTCTTTCACAAGGGACATCGGTCCCGAAGAGGAAGGAGGCAGATGTGCCTTATCAGTGCCAGCTGCCAGTATGAACATTATTGCTACCTGCCAGTGCCCACAGTGCCACCTATCAATGCCCACAGTGCCATCTATCAATGCCCACAGTGCCAGCTATCAATGCCCACAAGTGCCACCTGTCAATGCCCGCAAGTGCCGCCAATCAGTGACTCATCAGTGCCACCTAGCAATGCTGCCTATTAGTGTAACCTCCCAGTGCCCATTATTGCCACCCATCAGTGCCCATCACTGGCACCCATCAGTGCCCATCACTAGCACCCATCAGTGCCCATCACTGCCACCTATCAGTGCCACCTATCAATGCCACCTATTAGTGCCACTTCTCAGTGCCCACCAGTGCCACCTATCAATGCCCATCAGTGCCACCTCTCAGTGCTGCCTATCAGTGCCCACCAGTGCCGCCTATCAGTGCCCACCAGTGCCGCCTTATCGGTGCCCACCAGTGCCGCCTTATCGGTGCCCATCAGTGCAGTCCATCGGTGCCCATCAGTGCAGCCCATCAGTGCCCATCAGTACAGCCTCATCAGCGTACATCAATGAAGGAGAAAAATTACCTGTTTATAAAATTTTCTAACAAAATATAAAAAAATATATATATATATTTTTTAAATCTGTCTTTTTAATTTTTTTTAACAAAAAATAAAAAACCGCAGAGGTTATCAAATACCACCAAAAGAAAGCTCTATTTGTGGGGAAAAAAATTATAAAAATGTTATTTGGGTACAGTGTTGAATGATCGCGCAATTGTCATTCAAAATGCATCAGCGCTGAAAGCTGAAAATTGGTCTAGGCCAGGTGGGGGGTTTAAATGCCCAGTAAGCAAGTGGTTAACGGGCCGTTTTTTTTTTTTTTTCATTTTTTCAAATGACAAATATTTTTTTTTTTTATTTATTGCATGTCCTGTCATGCTTTTTTCTATTACAAGGGATGTTTACATTCCTTGCAATAGGAATAAAAGTGACAATTTTTTTTTTTAAAGAACAGTGTAAAAAATTTAAATAAAAGATAAAATAAATAATAAAAAATAATTAAAAAATTTAAACGCGCCCTGTCCCGCCGAGCTCGCGTGCAGAAGCGAACGCATATGTGAGCAGCGCTCGCATATGAAAACGGTGTTCAAACCACACATGTGAGGTATCGCCGCGATCGCTAGAGCGAAAGCAATAGTTCTAGCCCTGGACCTTCTCTGTAACTCAATACATGCAACCTGTAGAATTTTTTAAACGTCGCCTATGGAGAGCGGGCGCAATTCTGAAGCGTGACATGTTGGGTATTAATTTACTCGGCGTAACATTATCTTTCACAATATAAAAAACAAATTGGGCTAACTTTACTGTTGTCTTATTTTTTAATTAAAAAAGCGGTATGACAAAAAGTATTGCAATGAACGACATTTTATTCTCTAGGGTGTTAGAATTTTTTTTTATAATGTTTGGGGGTTCTAAGTAATTTTCTATCAAAAAAAATGTTTTTAACCACTTAAGCCCCGGACCATTTGGTAGCTAAAGGACCAGAGGTGAATTCAGAATTTTGCACTGCGCTGCTTTAACTGTAAATTGTGCGGACATGCAATGTTGTACCCAAACGAAATTTGCGTCCTTTTCTTCCCACAAATAGAGCTTTCTTTTAATGGTATTTGATTGCCTCTGCGATTTTTATTTTTTGCGATATAAACGGAAAAAGACCGAAAATTTTGAAAAAAAATGATATTTTCTACTTTTTGTTATAAGAAAAATCGAATAAACTCAATTTTAGTCATACATTTAGGCCAAAATGTATTCAGCCACATGTCTTTAGTAAAAAAAATGTCAATAAGTGTATATTTATTGGTTTGCGCAAAAGTTATAGCGTTTACAAACTAGGGTACATTTTCTGGAATTTACACAGCTTTAAATTTATGACTGCCTATCTCATTTCTTGAGGTGCTAAAATGGCAGGGCAGTACAAACCCCCCCCCCCAAATGACCCCATTTTAGAAAGTAGACACCTCAAGGAAATTGCTGAGAGGCATGTTGAGCCCATTGAATATTTTTTTTTTTTGTCCCAAGTGATTGAATAATGACAAAAAAAAAATTACAAAAAGTTGTCACTAAATGATATATTGCTCACACATGCCATGGTTATATGTGGAATTGCACCCCAAAATACATTCTGCTGCTTCTCCTGAGTACGGGGATACCACATGTGTGGGACTTTTTAGGAGCCTAGCCACGTACGGGACCCCGGAAACCAAGCACCGCCTTCAGGATTTCTAAGGGCGCAAATTTTTGATTTCACTCCTCACTGCCTATCACAGTTTTGAAGGCCATAAAATGCCAAAATAGCACAAAACCCCCCCCCCCCAAATGACCCCATTTTAGAAAGTAGACACCCCAAGGAAATTGCTGAGAGGCCTGTTGAGCCCATTGAATATTTTTTTTTTGTCCCAAGTGATTGAATAATGACAAAAAAAAATAAAAAAAAATTACAAAAAGTTGTCACTAAATGATATATTGCTCACACATGCCATGGTTATATGTGGAATTGCACCCCAAAATACATTTTTCTGCTTCTCCTGAGTACGGGGATACCACATGTGTGGGACTTTTTAGGAGCCTAGCCGCGTACGGGACCCCGAAAACCAATCACCGCCTTCAGGATTTCTAGGCACAAATTTTTGATTTGACTCCTCACTACCTATCACAGTTTCGAAGGCCATAAAATGCCAAAATCGCACAAAACCCCCCCAAATGACCCCATTTTGGAAAGTAGACACCCCAAGCTGTTTGCTGAGAGGCATGGTGAGTATTTTACAGCTCTCATTTGTTTTTGAAAATGAAGAAAGACATTTTTTTTTTCTTTTTTTTTTTCAATTTTCAAAACTTTGTGACAAAAAGCGAGATCTGCAAAATACTCACAATACCTCTCAGCAAATAGCTTGGGGTGTCTACTTTCCAAAATGGGGTCATTTGGGGGGGTTTTGTGCCATCTGGGCATTCCATGGCCTCCGAAACTGTGATAGGCAGTGAGAAGTGAAATCAAAAATTTACACCCTTAGAAAGCCTGAAGGCGGTGCTTGGTTTTTGGGGTCCCGTACGCAGCTAGGCTCCCAAAAAGTCTCACACATGTGGTATCCCCGTACTCAGGAGAAGCAACAGAATGTATTTTGGGGTGTAATTCCACATATGCCCATGGCATGTTTGAGCAATATATCATTTAGTGACAACTTTGTGCAAAAAAAAAAAAAAAAATTGTCTTTTTTCCGCAACTTGTGTCAACATATAAAATATTCCATGGACTCGACATGCCTCTCAGTATATAGCTTGGGGTGTCTACTTTCCAAAATGGGGTCATTTGGGGGGTTTTTGAACTGTTCTGGCATTTTATACACAACATTAGGAAGCTTACATCCACTCTTCTAACCACTTGAAGACAAAGTCCTTTTTGACACTTTTTGTTTACATGAAAACATTTTTTTTTTTTGCAAGAAAATTATGTTGAACCCCCAAACATTATATATATTTTTAAAGCAAAGGCCCTACAGAATAAAATGGTGGGTGTTGCATTTTTTTTTCTACACAGTATTTGCGCAGCGATTTTTCAAACGCATTTTTTGGGGAAAAATACACTTTTTTAAATTTTAATGCACTAAAACACACTATATTGCCCAAATGTTTGATGAAATAAAAAAGATGATCTTAGGCCGAGTACATAGATACCAAACACGACATGCTTTAAAATTTCGCACAAACGCGCATTGGCGACAAACTACATACATTTTTAAAAGCCTTTAAAAGCCTTTACAGGTTACCCCGTTAGATTTACAGAGGTCTACTGCTAAAATTACTGCCCTCGATCTGACCTTCGCGGTGATACCTCACATGCATGGTGCAATTGCTGTTTACATATGACGCCAGACCGACGCTTGCGTTCGCCATTGGGCAAGAGCAGGGCAGGACAGGGGTGCTTTTTTTTTATTTTTTTATTATTAATTTTGCTTTTTTATTTTATTTTTAAATTGTTCCTTCCATATTTATTTATTTTTATCATTTTTATTGTTATCTCAGGGAATGTAAATATCCCCTATGATAGCAATAGGTAGTGACAGGTACTCTTTTTTTGAAAAAACTGGGGTCTAGACCCTAGATCTTTCCTCTGCCCTCAAAGCATCTGACCACACCAAGATCGGTGTGATAAAATGCTTTCCCAATTTCCCAATGGCGCTTTTTATATCCGGGGGGGGGGGACATTCCCTCCCACTGCTTGTAAAAGCAGTCCAGAGGCTAATTAGCCACTAGGATTGCTTTTACATGAAAGCCGGCCGCTGGCTGAAAAGAATGATACCAAGATGATACCTAAACCCGCAGGCATTAATCTGGTATAACCATTCAAAGTCCAGCAACATACCAGTACGTTGCTGGTCCTTGTTGGACATGTATTGTAATCTTTTTTTTTCATGCAGCCAGTTGGCTGAACAAAAAAAGAGATTGATCGGTGGGTATGCCCACCATTAGAATACCGCCCTTCATCCACCCACTTCTAATGATGGGCATACATGCACCATTTATATATGCCGAAGCATGGGGGCATCCTCCCGCAAAAAAGTTATGCCGCACACACATGGTCGGACTTTTCCACGGGCAAGCCTCCGTCGGAATTTCGACCATATGTACGCGGCATTAGGAGAAAAATCGCTCCTCCGCCCCTGCTGCCCCAATGCTTCGGCATATTTGCTTTTTTTTTTAACTGTGGTGGTGAAATCACCTCCTACAGCACTGGAGTCGCAGGGATCAGGCCTGTCTCTGCGAACACTGCAGTTATGTGTGTTGTGTTTTGTAAGTGACGGTGATCGATCGATACTGCACTTGGGTGGCCTGGGCTGGACGGAGGGGCAAAACGCAGGTGCTAGCAGGTATCTGGGCTGATCCCGCTAACACTGCGTTTTTGGGAACCCTAAACTGCTGGGGACGCTAGTATAGATCTGATCAGATCAGATATTGATCTGTTCAGATACTATACCACTAAGGGAGGTGTATGCTTCACGCGTGGGTGTTAGCGTTACTGGCACTAACCTGACGCTGCCTGGGGTGTGACGCAGACCCTCTCTGACGCTAAAACCTAATTGATATCACCCGCCGGGCGATCAGGGGGTTAAACCTTTATTGGGTTATATACGGCGGGTGCCCTGACACTATAAAAAGCAAACTAACTAACCAACGTCACCCGTAACACTTATATGATGATCACTGGTGAAAGGGTTAACTAGGGGCAATTAGGGGGTTAAAACCTTTATTAGATAATATATGGGGGTACCTGACGCTATAAAAACCTGCGGCGAACCTAAAAAAAAAATACTGGCTACCGATCTGCATCACCGACGCTAAGACATCGATCAGAAAAATGATCGCTTAGCGACAGTGGTGATAGGAGGTGAAAGGGTTACCTGGGGGGCGATCAAGGGGGTTAAACCTTTATTAGATCATTTATGGGGGTACCTGACGCTATAAAAACCTGCGGCGAACCTAAAAAAAATTACTGGCTACCGATCTGCATCACCGACGCTAAGACAGCGATCAGAAAAATGATTGCTTAGCGACGGCGGTGCTAGGGGGTGAAAGGGTTATCTGGGGGTGATCAAGGGGTTAAACCTTTATTAGGGGGGGTTAGGGGGCTACACTGGACCTAAAACTAAATGTAGTGACACTTTTACAGTCACAAATGTCACTGATTGCAGTGATCAGTAAATAAATGGTCACTGCAATCAGTGACACTGTGACTGGGGGCTGGGGGGGCCTGGGGGGGGCGATTTATGTGCCTATGTGTTCTGGTGTTAGTGTAGTGTTTGTGCACTAACCTTGATGTCTTCTCTTGTACGGCGCTCGGTATATGTGAGCGCCGCACAAGAGATGACATCACTTCCTCCTGCTTCCTCTACCTGTGTGTACATTCGACAGACAGAGGGGGCATTTCCATTCGCCGGGAGCGATCGCGGGGGGGTGGCTGGAATCGAACGGCCGTCCCCTCATGTCGGATCGCTCCCCAACGAATTCTGACCGCTCACTGTACAGAAGGGGGGTCCGATTGGACCCCCCAACTGTACAAAGACAATCACGTACACTGTACGTTATTGTGCCTGTCGGTGCCATTGTGCAGACGTATATATACAGTGAGCGGTCGTTAAGTGGTTAACTTGTAAACAATATATCTGAAAAAGAGGCTTGGTCCTTAAAGTGGTTGTAAACCCTTACAGACCACTTTGACCTACAGGTAAGCCTAGATTAAGGCTTACCTGTAGGTGCAAGAAATATCTCCTTGACCCACGGTTAAGGAGATATTTGCAAGAAAGGCGGCACCGATGTCTACGGCGCATGCGCGCCGTAGACAATGGCGCAGACGCACTGAGCGTGCCGTTAGTGAAGGCGATCATGCCGCTCTCATTATGCCTTTGTCTTGCAAGGTGTTTTTTTTTTTCTTTTTTTTTTTTTTTAGAGAGGGTTTACTTCCTCTTTAAGTGGTTAAAAAACAATCTTTTACTATTAAAAGAATTTGCTTGTGAAAAGGTTCTACGTGAGTCTCAACACTATATGATAGGACGTTATAATAGCTTCACATTGGTTAACATATGCTGGTCTACACACTCTACCCACTGAATAACCCCAGCATATAAACACAAAAATACTTAATGGAATGAGGATTTTATTCTTTCTTTACATAGTTGTCAATTCCAATGGGGCGAGCGGGTGTGTTAGGCTTTGATGCATTTCACAGGCTTTCCATCTGCTTCATCTGGAAACTGTGGAGCGTCTTTATTTCATTTATATTCCAATCATTGTTACTGAAGTTTTTCAAATACATATGTCTCAAATACAGAGTTGTAAAGTTTTACAATAAGAGTACAATAGGAAATCTTACAATTTGCTCATATCAAGATGGTACAGATAAGGTAGGTAAGAGATATGAATTTATAGTCTGGGAACACAAACGCATTCCGATCAAGAAATACCATAGCTATGCTCATAAAAAAACAAAATAGAAGAGAAAAAAAAATGGACGCAGTAAAAGGAAAACAATAAACCAGAATAACCACAATAAACCATGCAAGAGAACCATGTACAGTGTTCCAGACTCGCGAATGATTAAATTCTTTCATTCACCATAATACTACCACATTATACATTTTCAACCATGCATCCTATTGTCGATGCCAATATGCAAAGAATCTTTTATGAGTGCATTAACTTGATGGACCACTTCAGATAAGTTAGGGGCTAAAGTTTGTTTCCACTTATTAGTAATCATCAGTCTTGCTGCAAATAGGATATATGATCCAATAGTCATTGCAAAAAATGTCCTGACGAAGCGAAATAGCGAAACGTGTTGACTCACTGCTCACTGCTGTCCATTTGGTGTCAACCTTCTGTTCACATCATAGTTTTATGTATCTTTCTGTGTTTAATGTATGTTTTTTTAACTCTTTCTGTACTTGATCTGTTTGTGAGCGATTCGTTATTAATAAAATACCATTTTTTATTATACTCTCGTCCATCTTGCCTACAAAGTCCGACCCAGAGTCTTTGACTCTTCATTTTTTCACAAACTCGATCCAATAGTCATATATTACTTTGGAAATGTATCAATAGATATACCGAACAACGACAACTGAGGGGAAGGGGGTGTAAGAATTCCCGTAACTTCTAAAATTAATGAAAACATGGACCCCAAAAACTTGTAAGATTCCTATTTTCCAATAAGATATGGAAGAGATGTCCTACATGACCGCACTTTTTTTTATTTGGACAAAAAAAAAAGATTTTTATTGAAGAAAAAAGAAACATACAGAGGATAATCACAGTACATAGCACAAACACCGGACTAACAAAACAATCTACAGGTGACACCGTACAGGGGGAAAAAATCAAACAACAATGTCCGCCTTCACACATACTCTATATTGCCAAAAGTATTGGGACACCTACCTTTACACGCACATGAACTTTAATGGCATCCCAGTCTTAGTCCATAGGGTTCAATATTGAGTTGGTTTATGGGAATGTTTGACCATTTTTCCAGAAGCGCATTTGTGAGGTCAGGCACTGATGTTGGAGGAGAAGACCTGGCTCACAGTCTCCGCTCTAATTCATCCCAAAGGTGTTCTATCGGGTTGAGGTCAGGACTCCCACGCCAAACTTGCTTATTCATGTCTTTATGGACCTTGCTTTGTGCACTGGTGTGCAGTCATGTTGGAACAGGAAGGGGCCATCCCCAAACTGTTCCCACAAAGTTGGGAGCAGGAAATTGTCAGAAATGTCTTGGTATGCTGACGCCTTAAGAGTTCCATTCACTGGAATTAAGGGGCCAAACCCAACCCCTGAAAAACAATCCTACACCATGATTTGGAGGGGTGGCCCAATATTTTTGGCAATATAGTGTGCATGAGCAAGTTTGGGGTGGAGGAACTTGACTAGCCTGCACAGAGTCCTGACCTCAACCCGATAGAACACCTTTCGTATGAATTAGAGTGGAGACTGTAAGCCAGGCCTTCTCGTCCAACATTAGTGCCTGACCTCACAAATGCTTTTCTGGAAGAATGGTCAAACATTCCCATAGACACACTCCTAAACCTTGTGGACAGCCTTCCCAGTAGAGCTGAAGCTGTTATAGCTGCAAAGGGTGGGCCAACTCAATGTTGAAGCCTTTTGACAATATAGTGAATCTGTTCATTACATATGCATATTTTGTTTACTTCTACTGCCGCACTGTCTAATTTAGGTCAAAGCCTACTGCAGTCTCTAATATGATAAAACACACACAAAGCTCCTGCTATCCTGGGGCCATGTGATCTTTGCCTAGGCTTTACATCATATGAGAAAAATAGCAGAGTAACAAACTTCTAGTCATTATTTGAAAGAAGTATGTTTTTTTACCTTAAAATAATAAACGGGTTCTACTGTCATGTGCAAAGATTGAACTTTCATAAAGGTTCCAGTCTTACTGCATACTGAGTGAGGGCACACCTCATTCCAAGACATTACGTCTGTGATGTAACAGATACCAACTTCGAATGATATAGCATTGTGTTGTTTACTTTCCTAAGTAAGGTGTATCCAAATTATTTATGTTACGTGGTTATATGTGAGACAGGTAAGCAGAAGAGCAGGTATGGTATTGTGTTTCTAACTTCCGCATATACAAGCGTATCTTCAGAATTTTTTATACTTGTAACAATAAAAAGTCTTACATTTCTGTTTAAATTGTTTTTATTAATTTTTTATACAGATAGGTACATAAATGGATCCATCCTCTAACATACACTTAAAAATGAATCTATACCGCATCATGTAATCTCCTGGGTCATCTAGATCAGGGTTCCCCAACCCCCGGTCCGCGGCCCACTGCCGGGCCGTGGCCTATTTGCAGATGGGCCGCGAAGGCTGCACTGTGTGAGGTGCTGCAGCGGGCAAGCAGAGAGATGATATCTCTCACCGCCCGCCCGGATCACGGCACTTCCGCCCACACAGCGGGGCTCCTACTGCGGTGAGGCGCGGGAGCAGAGAGATGAGATCATCTCTCGCCGCCCGCCTGGAACGCGGCACTTCCGCCCACACAGCGGGGCTCCTATACTGCGGTGAGGCGCGGGAGCAGAGAGATGAGATCATCTCTCGGCGCCCGCCCATAACGCGGCACTTCCGCCCACACAGCGGGGCTGCTATACTGCAGCGAGGCGCGGGAGCAGAGAGATCATCTCTCACCGCCTGCCCCGCATTATCGCTGTTCTCCCTCACCTGCCTGTGCTGCCACCACGGCAGGTGACAAAAAAATCTACTGGCAGGTGGCAAACCACCTCTGGTGGCAGGAGGCAATCCACACCTGGTGGCAGGTGACATGGCAAGTAGCAATCCACACCTGGTGGCAGGTGACGTGGCAATCCACACCCGGTGGCAGGTGACGTGGCAATCCACACCTGGTGGCAGGTGACGTGGCAATCCACACCTGGTGGCAGGTGACGTGGCAATCCACACCTGGTGGCAGGTGACGTGGCAATCCGCACCTGGTGGCAGGCGACATGGCAATCCACACCTGGTGGCAGGTGTTGTGGCAAGCGACAATCCACATCTGGTGGCAGGCGAGGTGGCAAGCGACAATCCACATCTGGTGGCAGGCGACGTGGCAATCCACATCTGGTGGCAGGCGACGTGGCAATCCACACCTGGTGGCAGGTGACGTGGCAAGCAACAATCCACACCTGGTGGAAGGTGACGTGGCAAGTGACAAATCGCATCTGATGGCAGATTCTGCATTATGGTGAGTTTGAACTATTTCATTTTATATTACAATGCAATGACAGAAATAATGCGCTTCAATCATCCCAACACCATATCAGCCATTGTTCTGTGATGATTGAGGCGCTAACACCAGCCATTTCTCCCCGACAAACTGCCCGCGAAAAGCTACATAACAACCCAACCCCCCCCCGGGCCTTGGCACGATTCTATTACACAACGCCGGTCCTCGGTGCCAAAAAGGTTGGGGACCACTGATCTAGATAGTAAACAAGAGAAAAAGAGAAACATTGGAGCAGGCCAGTTTCCTCATCCCCACCCCTCCAGAAAAAAAAGAAAAACATATACATACATGTGTATGCATATATACACGTACACACATATACATACACATCCTTATGTAAATAACTTTCCCCCAAATCTATGCCCCCTCTTACCTGTGTCTATTTATCTTTACTTTCGAGGGGGGGGGGAGAGATTCCCATCTCCCAGTCCCCATTACTATCCTCCTTCAAATTGTGCAAAAAGAAAAGAAAATATATCTTTATGTAAATTTCTTTACCCCTATATAAACAAATCTATACCTCTCTTACCCGTGTCTATTTATCCCTTTATTTTCGAGAGGAGGAGATTCTCATCTCTCTATCCCTATTACTATCTCCTTCAAATTGTGCAAAGAAAAAAAAAAAAAAAGGGGGGGGGGGCGCGGAGTGAGGGCGTCAGGGGACAAGCTCCTAAGTACTCCCTCCGTTCCCTATAATTCCCAAATAAATCGGGGACTGTTTAAATTCTAGCCATTTCTTCCAAGTACCCTGAAATCTTGTTTCTGCGTCCCTTTGGAAACATATTAATTCTTCCATTATCCTTGTTAAAGAAGAAGATACAGGTCTGTGAGAGACAGAAATCTTGCTTGTTTGTAGGTGACCAAATACTTATTTTCCACCATAATTTGCAAATAAATTCTTTCCAAATCAGACAATGTGATTGTCTGGATTTGTTTCCACATTTTGTCTCTCATAGTTGAGGTATACCTATGATGACAATTACAGGCCTCTCTCATCTTTTTAAGTGGGAGAACTTGCACAGTTGGTGGCTGAATAAATACTTTTTTGCCCCACTGTATTTCTCTAAACCAATCCTTTATCATTGGTATTTCCTTTGTTTTCCAATGTTTCGGGATTAGTGCTTTCGCTGCATTCAGACAAGAGTACTGTGTGAATCAGCTTACATTTCTTGGATCATTTGCAGAAAATTCTGGTTCTTGTGATTTGCCTAGTTCACTGTAGAATAAGGATCTTCTCCTGCACACCTTGGTATAATGGTAATCGTGTCCTTTATTCGTGTAAGGTAACAGGCATCGTGGAACAATGTTTCGGGACCTCCTAGGATCCCTTTTTCAAGGCAGAGGTCCCAAAAACTGATGCCCGTTATAATAAAGAACAAGATCATCATTATAATAAAGTGTGAGACTGAAGATCTTTATTCTACGATATTTGAAAAGTGGCACCATCCACAAATTTACTACAACACCCTACACAAACTGGGTCAGCCTGTAATGCCCCGTACACACGAGCGGTTTTCCCGTCGGAAAAAAAATGGATAGTTTTTCCGACGGAATTCCTCGCAAGCCTGCCTTGCATACACATGGTCACACAAAAGTTTGGTGAACTTTTGACTGCCAAGAACGCTGTGACGTAAAAGATTACGATGAGCCGAGAAAATTAAGTTCTATGCTTCTGAGCATGCGTCGATTTATTTCCGAGCATGCGTGTTTTTTTCGGAAAAGCATACAGACAAATTATTTTCCCGGTAGGATTTTTTCCCAACGGGAAAATAGAGAACCTGCTCTCTTTCTTTTTCTGGCACTTTTCCTGTTGGAAAAAGTCTGATGGAGCATACACACGGTCGGGATTCCTGACCAAAAGCTCTCATCAGACTTTTTCCAAAGGGAAAACCGATCATGTGTACGGGGCATAGGGAGTGTGATGGACACAGTACAACTTCTAATATGATTCACCGTGAATTCACTGATTCTGCATGGACTGGGTGATTTGGGCCATATTTATGAAGATCTACAGAATCACGATAACCTATAAAATATATGATATTCACCAAGAGCATCTAATATCTCTCATCTTTAGATCAAATGTAGCCCATGATGGGTTCCTCAACCTCTTGCCGACAACGTATTGCATAGATGCGGCCATGATGGTCTGAGAGCTCGCCCACTGTGTGCTCCCAGCACATTGACCAAGTTGTTACCAACAGTCTTTGGTCACAGCTTCTCATTAGAAGCCAGTGGGATGGGCTCCCAATCATGTGACCGATGTGAGAGTCAATCACAGAAATTACATGATAGAGAAGAAGCACTGGCTTCTGTGCACTAAAGCCTACTTTAATGCATTTAAGCAGCTTAAGTTTAGGCAGGTTGCCTACAGTATGTTAGGTAACTGGCTGGCACAGGTGAGGGAAGTGGTTAACGTTTTGCACGTCAGTTCCCGGGCTTTTTGGGCCCTGCCTATCCACCCTGTGATATAAATATAGGGGAAAGCTGGGTTCCATGGTCCGCCCGCTCTCTAAAAAATACTGTGACTATCATGGAACACTGAGGGGGATTGCTGTGCCCAACAGTCTGCAGGAACTGCCAAGCCATGGAGGATGCTGATAATGGACTACCAACAAGATGAGGTATGCCTGGGCAGCCTAGTTCAGTTACAGAGGGACATATTGCACTGGAAATGTACTTGTTGTAAAGTTCCATCAACTGTTCAAAGCCTGGTCTGGAGTTATTTAACCACTTCGATACTGGGCACTTTTACCCCCCTTCCTGCCCATGCCAATTTTCAGCTTTCAGCGCTGTCACACTTTGAACGACAATTGCGCAGTCATGCAACACTGTACTCATATGACATTTTTATAATTTTTTTCCTTACAAATAAAGCTTTCTTTTGGTGGTATTTAATCACCACTGAGTTTTTAATTATTTTTTGCAAAATAAACAAAAAAACTGCAAAAATATTGAAAAAAAAAAGTATTGAACACGTCACCATTTTTCTAGGTAAATCTATTTCTAAAGGTGCTATTGACATAAAATTTTCACCACATGTCGATAACAATCCATACATACAAAGAAACCAAAACAAGTTCAGAAATTAAAGTGATACTAAAGCTTTGAATATAAAAACAAAACAAAAACAAACATGTCATACTTACCTCCACTGTGCAGCCTGATCTTGATCCTCGTCTTCTGGGGTCCCTCTGAGGCTGTCTCGGCTCCTCCCCACTTCTGATAACTCCCTCTGGGAAGCGCTCTCCCAAGGGGGTTACCTTGCGGGCGTGCTTCCGAGTCCTGTATTCAGTGTCTATAGTTGCCGACTACAGGACTCGGCCCCGCCCCCGGCCCTCGCCTCATTGGAGTTGATTGACAGCAGGGCGAGCCAATGGCTGCGCTGCTATCAATCTATCCAATGAAGAGCTGAGAAGACCGAGCAAAGGAAGAGAGCGTTCGCGATGCGGGACTTTCCAGGGCTCAGGTAAGTAAAACGGGGGGGCTGGGGGGCCGGCAATCATCAGATATTTTTTCACCTTAATGCATAGGATGTATTAAGGTGAAAAAACATGAACCTTTACAAACCCTTTAAGTTATGTGAAAAAAAATTGAATGACGCACAAAAAAAAAAGTATTGAACACGCTAACTGAAATTTATTTAATAACTCGTACAAAATCCTTTGTTGGTAATGACAGCTTCAAGACGCCTCCTGTATGGAGAAACTAGTCACATGCGTTGCTCAGGTGTGATTTTGGCCCATTCTTCCACATATACAGTCTTCAAATCTTGAAGGTTCCGTGGGCCTCTTCTATGAACTCTGATCTTTAGTTATTTCCATAGTTTTTCTCTTGGATTCAAGTCAGGTGATTGGCTGGGCCATTCTAGCAGCTTTATTTTATTTCTTTAAAACCAATTGAGTGTTTTCCTTGGCTTTGTGTTTGGGATCATTGTCTTGCTGAAATGTCCACCCTCATTTCATCTTCATCATCCTGGTAGACGGCAGCAGATTCTTATCAAGAATGTCTTGGTACATTTTTCCATTTATCCTTCCTTCAATGATATGACGTTTGCCAGTACCGTATGCTAAAAAACAGCCCCACACCATGATGTTCACACCTTTAAACTTCACTGTTGGCATGGGGGTGTTTTAGGGTAATGTGCAGTGCCATTTGACCTCCAAACATGGTGTGTATTATGGCCTCCAAAGAATTACATTTTGGTCTCATCTGACCAGACTATATTCCCCCAGTATTTCACAGGCTTGTCTAAATGTTGTGAAGAAAACGCGCTTCAACATGCTTTTTCTTGAACGTGCTTACAGGCCATGGTGTCTGAGTGCATTACTTATTTTCTTTAAAATAATTGTACCTGCTAATTCCAGGTCATTCTGAAGCTCTGCACAAGTGGTCCTTGACTTTTGGACAACTCTTCTGATATTTCTTTTCACTCCTCTGTCAGAAATCTTGCGAGAACCACCTGGTTGTGGCCGGTTTATGGTGAAATTATGTTCTTTCCACTTCTGGATTATGGCCCCAACAGTGCTCACTGGAACATTCAGAAGTTTAGAAATCGTTCTGTAACCAATGTCATCAGTATGTTTTGCAACAATAAGGTTGCAAAGGTCTTGAGAGAGCTCTTTGCTTTTACCCGATCATTTCTAGTCTGACACCTTGGTAATGAAACACCTTTTTATAGGCCATCAGTTGAGACTGAATCAGCTGATATCAATTTGCACTGACAAGGGGCAAGATTGCTTTCTAATTACTTGTAGATTTCAGTTGGTGTCTTTCCATGCCTGTTTGCACCTCCCTTTCTTCACGTGTTCAATACATTTTCCCTGTGTTATTCCATTTTATTACACATAAATACATTTCTGAACTTATTGGTTTTGGTTTCTTTGTATGTATGGATTGCATGGGTTGTTACCGACATGTGGTGACATTTTCATGTCAATAGCACCTTTGAAATACGCTATATTTTATAAAGTATTGGGACGCCTGCCTTTTTACGAGCATTAAAGAGGAAGTAAACCCACTGGAAAAAAATAAAATAAAAACACCACCTGCAAGACAAAGGCATAATGAGCTAGTATGCATAGCATACTAGCTCATTATGTAATACTCACCTCAGATCGAAGCCTCCACAGCCGTCCTCGTTCACCACTCGGGCGGCCGACATCTCTCCCTGGGGTTACTTCTGGGTATGGCGGCTCTGTGATTGGCCGGAGCCGCAATGACGTCACTCCCGCTCATGCGCATGGGACAGCCAGTCACGGCACGGCCTCCTTTAGGAATGGCACGATCGCTGTCCCTAAAGTGTGCCTGCGCTGTTGTCTATGTCGCATGCACCGTAGACATCGGCGCCCGCCATTTTTCGAAATATCTCCTAAACCGTGGAGGTTTAGGAGATATTTCAAGCACCTACAGGTAAGCCTTAATCTAGGCTTACCTGTAGGTAAAAGTGGTTGTAAAGGGTTTACAACCACTTTAACTTTAATGGCATCCCAGTCTTAGTCCGTAGGGTTCAATATTGAGTTGGCCCACCCTTTGCAGCTATAACAGCTTCAACTCTTCTGGGAAGGCTGTCCACAAGGTTTAGGAGTGTGTCTATTGGAATGCTTGACCATTCTTCCAGAAGCGCGTTTGTGAGGTCAGGCACTGATGTGGATGAGAAGGTCTGGCTCGCAGTCTCCTCTCTAATTCATCCCAAAGATGTTCTATCGGGTTGAGGTCAGGACTCTGTGCAGGCCAGTAAAGTTTCTTCACCGCAAACTCGCTCATCCATGACTTTATGGACCTTGCTTAGTGCACTGATGCGCAGTCATGTTGGAACAGGAAGGGGCCATCCCCAAACTGTTCCCACAAAGTTGGGAGCATGAAATTGTCCAAAATGTCTTGGTATGCTGACTCCTTAAGAGTTCCCTTCACTGGAACTAAGGGGCCAAGCCCAACCCCTGAAAAACAACCCCACACCATGATTCCCCCTCCAAAAAATGATTTGGACCAGTGCACAAAGCAAGGTTCATAAAGACATGGAGGAGTGACTAAGACTGGGATGACATTAAAGTTCATGTGCGTGTAAAGGCAGGTATCCAAATACTTTTGACAATATAGTGTATAGTTACCTAGAAAAATGGTGTTCAATACTTATTTTACCCGCTGTATATCTAAAAATTGATCAATCCTGATGTACTGACGGCCTATCTCATTTCTTGAGGCCCGAAAACTCCAGGACAGTACAAATACCCCTAAATGACTTTTTTGGAAAGCAGACAGTCTGAGGCATTTAGTAAGAGGCATGGCGCGTTTTTGAAGTTTTTCCGCCACACATAGGGCTCTTTCACACGGAGGTCCGTTCAGGTCCGCCTGTCAGTTTTTTAGGCGGACCTGAAACGGATCCTCCATGTACCCCTATGGAGGCACGGATGTCAGCGGAGACATGTCCGCTGACATCCGCTCCGCCAAAGTGTGACGGAGGAAAACCCTATTTTTCCTTCCGTCGGCGGAGCGGATCGGATGACAACGGACTCTACGGTCCGTCGTCATCCGATTCCCCATAGGGGAGAGCAGCGCTCTGACAGGGCGGTCCCTGCACAGTGTGCGGGGACCGCCCAGTCATCCGTCGGCTCAGCGGGGATCAACGGAGCGATCCCCGCTGAGCAAGCGGAGCTTCACGGGGCGGATCTGCACGGATCCGCCCCATGTGAAAGGACTTATAGTGTTTTGCTTTTAGGCCAAAAAGTTTAATTTTGGTCTCATCTGACCAGAGCACCTTCTTCCACATGTTTGCTGTGTCCCCCACATGGCTTCTCACAAACTGCAAACAGGACTTCTTACAGCTTTCTTTCAAGAATGGCTTTCTTCTTCTCACTCTTCCATAAAGGCCAGATTTGTAGAGTGCACGACTAATACAGTTACCATGGGCCACTTGGCTGCTTCTCTGATTAACGCTCTCCTTGCCTGGCCTGTCAGATAAGGTGAATGACCATGTCATGATAGGTTTGCAGTTGTGTCATACTCTTTCCGCTTTTGGATATTGGATTGAACAGTGCTCTGCGAGCTGTTCAAAGCTTGGGATATTTTTTTATAACCTAACCCTGCTTTAAACTTCTCCACAACTTTATCCCTGACCTGTCTGGTGTGTTCCTTGGCCTTCATGATGCTGTTTGTTCACTAAGGTTCTCTAGCAAAACCTCTGCGGGCTTCACAGAACAACCATAATTATACTGAGATTAAATTACACACAGGTGTAGTCTATTTATTAATTAGGTGACTTCTGGAGGCAATTGGATCTACAAG
The DNA here is from genome assembly GCA_029206835.1 of Rana muscosa. Taxonomy (NCBI): domain Eukaryota; kingdom Metazoa; phylum Chordata; class Amphibia; order Anura; family Ranidae; genus Rana; species Rana muscosa. Next base: position 1,207,182,366 of record CM055116.1, read on the forward strand.
ATTTTAGTAAGGGGTATCAGAGTAAAGGGGGCTTAATACAAATGCATGCCACACTTTTCAGATATTTATTTGTAAAACATTTTGAAAACCATTTATCATTTTTCTTCCACTTCACAATTATGTGCCACTTTGTGTTGGTTTATCACATAAAATCCCAATAAAAATACATTTACATTTTTGGTTGTAACATGACAAAATGTGGACAATTTCAAGGGGTATGAATACTTTTTCAAGGCACTGTGTGCAATGTACAGAGTGAAGGGTTCAGGAGTGTACTACGTACAGAGTGAAGGGTTCAGGAGTGTACTATGTACAGAGTGAAGGGTTCAGGAGTGTACTACGTACAGAGTGAAGGGTTCAGAAGTGTACTACGTACAGAGTGAAGGGTTCAGGAGTGTACTACATACAGAGTGAAGGGTTCAAGAGTGTACTACGTACGGAGTGAAGGGTTCAGGAGTGTATTATGTATGGAGTGAAGGGTTTAGGAGTGTATTACATACAGAGTGAAGGGTTCAGGAGTGTACTACGTACAGAGTGAAGGGTTCAGGAGTGTGCTACATACAGAGTGAAGGGTTCAGGAGTGTACTACGTACAGAGTGAAGGATTCAGGAGTGTGCTACATACAGAGTGAAGGGTTCAGGATTGTGCTATGTACAGAGTGAAGGGTTCAGGACTGTACTACAAACAGAGTGAAGGGTTCAGGAGTGTACTACGAACGGAGTGAAGGGTTCAGGAGTGTACTACATACAGAGTGAAGGGTTCAGGAGTGTACTACACAGGGCTTGTTTTCTCAGACAATAGGTGCAGGAACTCCCCTTTTCCGAGTCACTTGTTTTCTCCGCCCCTACCCACCTCCGAGCAACGTCCCTTGGTTCCGTCCCCTACCCACTTCCCAGTACCGCCCCTTTTAGACAATACAGAACCAAGTATCATTTTGTTGTGCTAAGTAATTTGTAGGGAATTTGGTTTCCCCTTCAGCCAGCAACAATAGATCCCCCTAACAATGTACCACCCACAACAAAATTTCCCCCCCCCCAGCAACAATAGAATCCTGGCAGAATCAACAGATCTCCGCACAGCCAGCATTAATAGACTCTCTGGCAGCTATCAACAATAGACCCCTCCCCCAACAGTAGTTCTCCTTCAGCAACAATAGACCCCCCTGCAAAAATAGATCCCCTCCAGCTAGAATAGATCTGCCAGCAGTGAGCATCAATACCCTGCAGCACACCCCAGCACCCCTTGACATTACATACAGTCAGTCCAGGAGGTGCCGGAACTGCGTTCCCTCGCGTTCCCGCTGAAAAAAAGCCCTGGTACTACATACAGAGTGAAGGGTTCAGGAGTGTGCTATGTGCAGAGTGAAGGGTTCAGGAGTGTACTATGTACAGAGTGAAGGGTTCAGGAGTGTGCTATGTACAGAGTGAAGGGTTCAGGAGTGTGCTATGCACAGAGTGAAGGGTTCAGGAGTGTGCTATGCACAGAATTCAGGGTTCAGGAGTTACAAACTTAATCTGGCTGAAAAAAGACACAAGTCCATCCAGTTCAACTAACAGAGAAACAAAAAAAGAAAGAAAACCAATACACTCAAATAGAAAACCTCCATATACACTATTCTATACCCACTGTTGATCTAGATGTACAGAGCTGCCCTCCCACCTCCAAATCCCCTCTCCTCACCTGAATTGTAAAATGAATATGTGATAGTAAGAGCTGATTCAACACATTATCCCAGCGATTGTGCAAAGGTTTATACTTGTTCACACACAGTAGAGATAATGAAATATATATATATATATACACACAGTATCCCACAAAAGTGAGTACACCCCTCACATTTTTGTAAATATTTTATTATATCTTTTCATGTGACAACACTGAAGAAATGACACTTTGCTACAATGTAAAGTAGTGAGTGTACAGCTTGTATAACAGTGTAAATTTGCTGTCCCCTCAAAATAACTCAACACACAGCCATTAATGTCTAAACCGCTGGCAACAAAAGTGAGTACACCCCTAAGTGAAAATGTCCAAATTGACAAAGCTTGACAAAGGAGCGCACCCTGAGTTCCATCTACCAGTGCGCATGCTCCGAAACGCCGTGGCAACCCACCAGTGACGTCATCACACCCGGCGCCGTGTTCCAGCCCTCACCATCGGCCTGATCCAAGCCTCGGTTTCATCGCCATGGTCCTAGAGATCCTGCTGGCTAGGATATCTCCCCCACGTGCAGAAAAATCAGCTCTTCAGAATGCCGCTCTGCAGTGAATGCCACGCCAGTGTGGATGGACTCGTGTCTGTGTTTCTCTTCTCATTTACAAGCTGTACACTCACTACTTTACATTGTAGCAAAGTGTCATTTCTTCAGTGTTGTCACATGAAAAGATATAATAATAGGATTTTTATAACAGCTTACCTGTAAAATCCTTTTCTTGGAGTACATCACGGGACACGGAGTGGCATAGTCATTACTATGTGGGTTATATAGAATTACCTTCAGGTGCTGGCACTGGCAACTTCCAAAACAGGAAGTACCCTCCCCTATATAAGCCCCTCCCATCCGGGAGTACCTCAGTTTTGTAGCAAAGCAATACGTGTCCCCAAAAGAGGGGTGGGAGCTCTGTGTCCCGTGATGTACTCCAAGAAAAGGATTTTACAGGTAAGCTGTTATAAAAATCCTATTTTCTTCCTCGTACATCACGGGACACAGAGCGGCATAGTCATTACTATGTGGGACGTCCCAAAGCAATGCCAAATGAGGGGGGGGGGATACACCATACATAAGCTGGGCGCCATCAGGCATGAGGATCTTTTGCGGCCTGCAACACACTGCGCCCAAAGGCGATATCCTCCTGACTTCTAACGTCCACCTGGTAGAACCTAGTAAACGTGTGTACTGAAGACCATGTTGCGGCCTTACAAATTTGAGCCAGGGAGGCCTGGTGATGCACTGCCCATGAAGTTCCAACTGCTCTCGTGGAGTGCGCCCTAACTTTGAACGGAGGCGGTCTACTTCTCAAGCCATAGGCTTGTATTATGACCTGTCGAATCCACTTGGCTAAAGTAGATTTTGATGCTGCCTGACCCTTTCTGGGGCCTTCCGACAGAACAAACAAAGAATCCGTTCTACGAATCTGAGCAGTGGCTTTTAGATAAGTTTTAACTGCTCTTACTACATTCAAAGAATGCAATAACTTTTCCTCTACCGAGCTCGGTTTGGGGAAAAAAGAAGGAAGAACCACATCCTGGTTCAAGTGAAACCTCGATACCACCTTAGGAAGAAAGGCTGGGTGAGGACGTAATACTACTCTGTCCTTATGAATAACCAGATATGGCTCTTTACAGGACATGGCGGCTAATTCCGACACTCTTCTAGCCGAGCATATGGCTACTAAAAATATCAATTTTCTGGTGAGTAGAACCAAGGAAATGTGCCGCAAAGGTTCAAATGGCTGCTTCTGCAGAACCGACAGAACCAAATTTAGATCCCATGGGCAAATGGGAGCTTCAATCGGTGGAATAATACGAGTCACCCCTTGCATAAAGGATTTGACAAGTGAATGCATAGCCAGGGGCCTTGGAAATAGTATTGATAAGGCCGAAACCTGACCCCTGTTAGTACTTAAGGCAAACTTTCTGTCTACAGCCCACTGTAGGAAGTCCAGAATTCTGCCTATAACGTACTTACGTGGATGCCATTTTCTGGCCTCGCACCAAGTGATGTACGCCTTCCAAACTCTATAGTAGATCTGCCTGGATACAGGCTTCCTGGCATTGATTATAGTTGATACCACAGAGTTAGAGAGACCTCTCTTCTTTAGGATGTGGGATTCAATAGCCAGGCCGTTAAACTTAGAGTTAGTAAGGAAGGGTGGTATATCGGTCCTTGCGAAAGCAGGTCCGGACAACGTGGAAGGGTCCAAGGACTCCCCACAGACATTTTTATGATCTCCGCGTACCAGGCCCTTCGGGGCCACGCTGGAGCCACCAGGATCACCGGCTTCTTTTCCAACCTGACTCTGCGAAGGAGTCGAGGCAACAATTGTAGCGGAGGGAATGCATATATCAGTCTGAACTGATCCCAAGGGAACAACAGAGCATCCGAGCCGCAAGCGAGGGGATCCCTTGTCCGGGAGACAAATCTGTCCACCTTTGCGTTGAATCTGGATGCTAGCAGATCTACATCCGGTGTTCCCCACCGCTGACATATTGCTCGGAAGACCTCGGGATGAAGGGACCATGCCCCTGGGCATAACTGTTGGCGACTCAGAAAGTCCGCCTTCCAATTCTCCACCCCTGGAATGAAGACAGCTGATATACATGGGGCATGCTTTTCTGCCCATTCCAGGATGTGACTTACTTCCCTCTGGGCTGCACGACTCCTGGTGCCTCCCTGATGATTGATATATGCCACTGCTGTGGCATTGTCTGATTGAATTCTGACAGGGGACCCTTGGGCATACCGGGCTGCTCGTATCTCTAAGAGATTGATGGACAGGGTTTTTACTACATTTGACCATCTGCCCTGGAGAGACCATTGCTCCAGTACTGCCCCCCAGCCTATAAGGCTGGCATCTGTAGTGACCACCTTCCAGGATATCGGACTGAAGGGTTTTCCCTTTTGGAGATTCTGGGGGATCAACCACCAGCAGAGACTCTTCCGAACGGAAGGGGACAAAGCCATCGGGAAGTCTAGAGCCTGAACTTTTCCGTTCCAGGCTGACAATATGGCCCTCTGAAAATTCCTTGAGTGGAATTGGGCGTATGGCACAGCTTCGAATGATGCTACCATCTTTCCTAGCAGCCTCATGCACAGGCGTATGGACGGCTGTCTTTTTGCACAAAGCAGACGGACCAAGCCCCTCAAAGAGGATACCTTGTCTAGAGGTAAGAAAATCTTCCTCTGGTCTGAATCCAGCCGTAGCCCTAGATATACCAGGCTTTTTACTGGCTGTAGGGCTGACTTGTCCAGGTTGATGACCCAACCGTGAGATTCTAGATACTTGATTGTATCGACAATTACCACTTCTAGCTTGGCAACTGAGTGGTCCATCAACAACAGGTCGTCCAGGTATGCCATTATCGTTACACCTCGTGTTCTTAGATCGGCCAACAGTGGGGCCAGAATTTTTGTGAACACTCGTGGTGCTGTGGCCAGACCGAATGGTAAGGCTCTGAACTGAAAATGGCGCCCTTCTACTGCAAAGCGTAGAAATTTTTGATGACCTGGAAAGATGGGAACATGCAAGTAAGCATCTTTGATGTCGATCGAGGCTAACCATTCCTCCCCCTGTAGGGCAGCGGTGACCGATCGGATCGACTCCATCCGGAAGGACCGGATGTTTAGAAATTTGTTTAGACTCTTTAGGTCCAATATGGGTCTTATGTCCCCGTTTGGTTTCGGGACTGTGAAAAGGTTTGAGTAGAAACCCAACCCCCACTTTTCCATAGGAACCTCCATAATTACTCCTTGGAGCAATAGTTGTTCTAACGCCACTAGGAGAGACCCTCTTTTCAGAGGGTCTTTTGGCATGCCTGACCACATAAAATGGGAAGGAGGAGACTCTTTTAACTCCAACTTTCATCCCAGAGTTACTGCGGAGAGCACCCATCTGTCTTTGGTCGTCTCCCGCCAGGTCTCTGCGAACAACTGAAGTCTTCCCCCCACCCGTTTGAGTGGGGGCAGCCCTTCATAGGCTTGACTTGGAGGCTGGTTTAGTACCTCTTCGGATCCAGGGTTTCTTATTACCCTGTGACTGTCCCTGATTTTTACCCCCTGAGTTTGACCGAGGAGGCCGTCGGAACTGCTTAGTAGCAGACGTCCCAGGGATAGGAGAGGCAGTCCTCTTAAAAGATGGACCCCTAGACCTCTTTTTAATTGGTAAGAGAGTACTTTTACCACTGGAAATCTTCTGGATATACTTATCCAGGTCTTCGCCAAAAAGGCGTTCCCCATGAAATGGGAAGCTAACTAAGAGCTTCTTACAGGGAGCCTCAGCAGACCAGTTCTTGAGCCACAGAAGCCTACGCATATGTACCAAAGACAGCGTGAGGCGGGAGGCCTGATGGATGGAATCCTTGATGGCGTCAACCGCAAAGCATAATGCTCTAGGCAGATCAGCCAGAGCCTGGGCCTGCTGGTCTGGCAAATCCCTCAGGACCATTTTCATCTGATCCTTTAAAGCTTGGCAGACTCCAATAGCTGCCACTGCTGGCTGTGTAACAGCCCCTGCTGTGGAAAAAGCAGATTTTAATAAAGATTCCAATTTTTTATCTACTGGATCCTTGAACATTTGAACATTATCTACTGGACATGTCAGTGATTTGTTCACAGAAGAGATGGCTGCGTCCACCGTAGGAACATTCCATCTCTGGGTGAACTTTTCCTCCATGGGATAGATCACCTAAAATTTCTTAGGTGGAACAAATAGTTTATCAGGATGTTCCCAGTCCTGGTATATAAGTCCTTCCAATAATGGATGAATTGGAAAGGAGCAGTTAATCTGGGGAGCTTTTAGCGACCCCAATGAGGAGACAGCAGTAGTTGATGGTTCAACAAGAGGCATTTTAAATGCAGATCGAACCATGTCAGTTAGGGTCTGGACCCACAATCTTTCAGTCTGTGATGCTGAAAATGGTTCATCTACTGTCGATTCCTCAAAAACAGAGTTAACCTCCTCCTGATCCCCTTCAGGTAGGTCAATCCCTTCCTGGGACTGTTGCTCTGCCAACAGGCACTCTGATGGAGGTGATGGATATCTGGCGCGCTTTCTTTCCTGTAGAGAAGAAGCGATCAATGCTGCCAATCTCTGCTCCAATCCCTCCAGAGTTGAGGCAAAAACCTCCTCTGTTATATATGCAGGAGCAGGTGGACTGAGGACAGCCGCAGTACCTGGCACTCCCGGGGGTTCCTTATGGGCATTAACCTCTGATTTTTCAGGGGAGGAAGGTGCAGATGACTGCTCAAGATCCTCAGAGCCCGATGGAGACCCCCTACACTTCCTGAGAGGTATATCCCGGAGTTTTTTAGGCGGCATATTCCTTAGTTCAAAGCTGAGGTATTCCAGCCGCAATACACCCCTTTACTGAAATAGTCTAATGCAATTTGCTACTATGTACATCAGTGGGTGTCTACCAATGCGTCTTTCTGGGGATGCCTGTATCAACCGCCCGCTGTAAGCCCCTATACCATGCTACCAGCTCCTTTTCATGCTCTGTGTCCATAGCAAGCAGCGTGGACTGAGTCCTTTTATCTTGCTGGGACGCCCGCACATGCGCAGAAGCGCTTGGCGCACAGAGCGCGTCATCCGCCAGGCTCCGCCCCCTTTTTGAAGCTAAATCTTTAAGAGAAAGCGCGTGCACACGCGCGTGCACGTGTGCGCTCTTGGCGCTATGTAGGGAGAGGAGCCAGGGTCCTTGTTTCACCAGGACCCGGGGATGGAAGAAACTACTTGGCAGCATGACAGAGGAATGCAGCTTCCCTGATAGAGAGCTCACTCATCTGCCTGGACTTTCACCATGGAAGGAATAGTCCCAAGAAAAAAAGACGTTCCACAGCGGCCTCCAGTGGACAAACACAGGTACCGCACTTTTGTCTTTTTTTTTTTTTTTTTTTAAAAACCTCCTTTATGAAAAACATTTCCAGGTTTACAGTTTTTTTTTTTTTTTTTTTTTATAAACTTCCTTTATGAAAAGACATTTCTAGGATTTTTTAGGCATATACAGCTATTAGCGGGAATACCTTTAGGTAACAGGCAGAAAGACATATTAGGCTTGGGGGTCCCCTCAATAGAACCAAGTTCCTGAGGGGCCCCCACTTACCTTTTCCCCGCCGCAGGACTTTGTTTGGTCCACAGAAGCCCAAACTTCACCTCTCACGGCAGGCATTGTACTAGACCTTCAGGGACCGGGTTCCCAAGGATTCCACTCCCCTGGACCTGTATAGCACCCTGCACAGATAGCCTCTTGGTTTTGGGTATGACCAGAGCTCTGGATCCCAGGGTCCAGCCCTCCTAAGAGAGGCATTACAGGCAAAACCTTGCTCTTCTCTGCAAGGCCCGGGTACCGACCGTTTAGCTATGAAGCTTTTTTGGTCGGATCCGGAATAGCTTGCTAAGGCCCAGAGAACCTGTACACAAGCCCAGATGAATACATGTTAACCTTGGCCAACACCTTAGACACTGGCAAAAAAACTGAGGTACTCCCGGATGGGAGGGGCTTATATAGGGGATGGTACTTCCTGTTTTGGAAGTTGCCAGTGCCAGCACCTGAAGGTAATTCTATATAACCCACATAGTAATGACTATATCGCTCTGTGTCTCCTGTGATGTACGAGGAAGAAAAAATATTTACAAAAATGTGAGGGGTGTACTTACTTTTGTGAGATATTGTATATATTCATTATATTTATTCTGGTTATATGTTTATATATATCATATATTAATATATTATCTGAGGAGTTAGAGAACCCTTTGTTAATTTGTTTTTGGCAGAGCTTTGTAATAAAAAAAAAAGACTGCCAATCACTGCCCTATAAGATAGTTCCATTATAATTATAGAAAAACACAGACAGAGGGGTTTCCTTGCAGTGGAATAGTAGGATAGTAGAGGCTATGGGGATGGACTTCAGCTGGAGTTGCTGCCGCCAGATTAGCTGTGCACAAGCTCTGGCCCCTCCTCTGCGCTCACAGGGGTATGCCGGGCAGGGAGGGTTCTGTGTGGAGCCACTGGGAGAGTATCACTGTCTCTTGTAAGCACAGACGCCAGGCTTCTGTGTTTTCAAGTGATGGTAGTGAGCAGCAAGCACAGAGATAGTGGAACCACATTCCTGCTGAAAAAAAGCCCTGCTGAACACCTTTGGGATGGGATGGAACACAGATTGCAAAACCAGACCTTTTTATTTACCATCTGTATCTGACCCCACAAATGCTCTTTTGGCTGAATGGACACAAACTTACACACACTCCAAGAATTTATTGAGAGCCTCCCAAAAATAGTGGAGTCTGTTCTTGATGTAAACGAGGGAGATGGTGGGTTGTGGTCTTATTTGGTAGCAACACCATCCTAATGGCCATGGTTTGGGAAAAGAATGTCCAACAAGCTCATATAGGTTTGATGGTTATGTGATCACAAATGTTTGGCCACGTAGTATATAGAATGGCAGTTGGTGACTCACCCCGCTTTGCAGTTCCTAGTGCCCAAAATATTGGTTTTGCTTGTACTGTTCTGTCTGTAGGACAGAGAGCTAAACCTTCCCGCTCCATAAACTTCAGATACCATATTTCTTTGATCTTAAATTTATTAGAACGAGCCAGGTGAATTTTTTTTTGATATTTTAAGCTCGCTGATGGGTGATGGAGAGAGTAGGAGAAACAGCCTTACTACCTTGCTGAAGATACTTAAAGAGGTTGTAAAGGGTCGTATTTTTTCACCTTAATGCATCCTATGCATTAAGGTGAAAAAACACCTGGCTGTCACGGGCCCCCCAGCCCCCCGTTTTACTTACCTGAGCCCGTTCACCTGCTGTGCGTGTCCCCCGGCGTCCTCTTCTCCGTGGAGTCTGGCCGTTGATTGGATAGATTGATAGAAGCGCAGCCATTGGATCCCGCTGCAGTCAATCACATCCAATGACGCGGCCGCCGGGGGGCGGGACCGAGTCATACACGCTGTGTCTATGGACACAGCGTGTATGACAGGGAGCGTGCCCGCAAGCTAACCCCCTCGGGTAAGAGCTTCCCAGAAGGGGTTAGCTTTAGCGGGGAGGAGCCGAGACAGCCGCCGTGGGACCCCAGAACAGGAGGATCGGGCCACTCTGTGCCAAACGAACTGCACAGTGGAGGTAAGTATGACATGTTTGTTATTTGTTATTTTTTTTAAAACAAACCTTTACAAGCCCTTTAAAATGGTGGCTGACTCACTTCCTCTAGAGAATCTCCCAGAATACACAGGTTCCTAACAACTTTATTAACACATTCTAAGAAATTACAATATGTAACTAATACAAACAGCTAAAGCTATACCAGAAAGGGAGCAGTAGGTCGTGCCTGCGCTCTGCATAACTAGCTTGGTATACATCAAGAAAACCAACATGTTTTTTTAAGCACATAAACACAGGTAAATTGAATAAAGGCCCGGTGGGCAGAATATGTACTGACCTGTTAATTTTCCTATATTGGTGAGCAGCATGGCAAGAGGTGGACGGGTGGTAAGTCAGGATTCAGAAAGTCCAAACGATGAAGACCTACCATATTCAGATGATGAGACAGATGATGAGCTAGACAGCCCCCAGTCTCCAGGACCAGAGGAAAATGAAGCCACGACACGTCCTGAACAGGAACAGACATCCAAAGGCAAGTGTTATTTCTCTCTGATTTAATTTTTCTCCATTTAAATAAACATAAAAGTAAAAGTAATAGCCTTTACATGTTAACAAAGCAACTTATTCACTCCTTGATTATTTTCCGCCTTGACAACTGCAACTCTCTCCTTAATGGCCTACCCTTACGTAGGCTATCCCCCCTTCAGTCTATTATGAATTCTGCTGCTAGACTAATACACTAAACTAACCGATCAGTGACTGCTGCTCTTCTCTGCCAATCCCTTCACTGGCTTCCCCTACCCCACCGTGTAAAATGCAAAATGCTAACCATAACATACAAGGCCATTCACAACATCGCCCCATCTACATCACCAACCTCATCTGCAGATATCGCCCAAATCGTCCCCTCCGCTCCTCCCAGGACCTCCTGCTCTCTAGCTCCCTTGTTACCTCCTCCCATGCTCGCCTTCAGGACTTCTCCAGAGCCTCTCCCATCCTCTGGAACTCCCTGCCCCGGTATGTCCAATCAGGCCCTACCCTGTCCACCTTTAGGAGATCCCTGAAAATTCATTTATTCAGGGAAGCCTATCCCACACCCACCTAACAACTGTCCCCGAGACACCCCCATCAAATCATTCTCTGCCGCTATTACCTTTTGTACCACCCCCCCCCCCCCTTAGAATGTAAGTTCAACGAGCAGGGCCCTCCTATACCTTCTGTTTTGAACGGTACTGTAATTGTGCTGTCTCCCCCCTATACATTGTAAAGCGCTGCGCAAACTGTTGGCTCTAAATAAATTGTGTATAATAATAATAATAATAGACTGTATATCCAGGCTGTACAGAATATGAAGGTACAATATCAAAAAATGCACTACCTATTTATTGGCAGTCCGTACTGAGTTGATTTACCAAAGAAAAATAGGCTGTTTACTTTGTAATGGCATTTTCACTTTTTGCCTATAAAAAAAAATCAACGCTAATGGTCTGTTTCAGCTTGTATAAGAGCGATGTGAAAAACAAGTTTTGGCAAAGCATTTGCAGAGCTTTCAGCAAGCTTTATTGAAGCTTTTAAGGTACCATTCAGCTCTAGTTTGTAAATGTTGAACATAAAGCCTAATGGGAGTGCTGATTGCCACTTTAAGCAAGCTGCTAGCAGGCTTTCAAAAAGCTCCAAGAAGTGCTGAGGGAGCAAGTCTAGCCCCTTATTTAGCCACCTACTATTATTACCAGTCAGTTAATTCTTATATATCGTTAAAGATTTCGCTACAGATGCTTTATCTCACAGCTTGCTATGAGGACATTTGTAGCTTAGCTGTAAATTCAGTCTTTAGCTATAAACTGCTAAATACCTTTTCTCATCATCAGCATATAGCAGTTGTAGCTCATCCCCGTAGGAGCCGTTAATGAATAGTGATCCACCCTGCACAGCCAGGCACACCAAATTTCTACACGCTCGCTTGAGACAGGAAACAGTCCAGCAACTTTGTTTTTATCTAAATTGTATTAGGGGTTAATAAACTTGGATAAGGATGGAATGATTATAGAATGCCCATTTGGAACAAACTTCTTCAGGTACACTCTAACTATATGTATTTGCTGTATACACTCCTCTTCCTTAAGCACATCACTTGCTTGCAGAAACAACACAGACCCAGCTGGAACACTGTTTGGTGGATCAGGCCAGGCACTCAGCCAGCTCAAGCAAATGCCCTTTACAGGCAGGGACCGGGGGCCCCTTTTTGGTTGTGTAGAGAAAAGTCCAGTGTCCCGCTCCATTCCCGTGGCTACTAATCCAAGCACCACCTCTTCAGGCACTGCCAGCCCGCCTGGCTGCAGCTGCCCCATTCACTAACCCCCCTGGCTACTCCCCACAGTCCTCCCAGACTGTCTCACACACCAGCCACCCGGCTGTCTTTTCCCTGGAGATCTCCTGGATGTGCTAGCTGATCCTGCTGTCCTCACTCTTGCTCCTGTGCATCTGGACAGGACTCTTCTGTGTGTCTTTAGAGGATCCCTCCAGCATCTGAGCCCCAGGCCAGAGGTTACCCCCCCTCCCCTTCCAGACTAGGAGGCTACCCTTAAGGGCCTCCGACAGCTTCCTCAGCACTCCATCTCCAGCTTCCACCTGAAATCCACTCTGCCCCTGCTGGCCTGACCCTGAGTATTTAAGAGGGGCCTACTCCCTGCCAGACCATTTGCTTGGGATTGGCTGGGACACTCCTTAATACTCCAGGCAGCTCCTCCTAACCTCCCTCCCATTCTTCTGGAAGCTTCTCCAAGGTTCCAGTAAGTAGGGGGAGGTACCAAATGTACTTTCTTATGAGTCATCCAGCCTCCTTGAGTCACTCACCCTGACCCAGATTCAACACAGGCTTGGCTGCCAGCAAAGCCAAACCACGTTCCGACGAAGCACGTGATGACGTGCAAAACACGTCAATGTAGGCTGCACCATGAGAGCGGAGCCTGCAGACATAGCCTGTAGCTGTGATATGACACGCTACCTCTGAAAGTCCAGGCGTAACAGGATATCCAGCATTGATACAGTGTTACGAGTGACTTTGCCCCCTCAGATATCCCCAGTTTTCCCAGGTGGCCCAAGTGACACCCCATGCTGTCAGCAGCCATGCTTGGACACGGTTCCCCATGTTAATCAGTGTGCTTACTTGTCCACCTCCTATTGTGGCAACAGCAAACAATTTACCTACACTACAAAAAAAAAGCGAATATTGTTTCACTAATATCACAAGTGGGTGGGCTTGGGACGCAGTGCTCTGCGGCCCCAGCCCAACCTTTTTGAAGCCTCAGGCTCTAATCATGTGCTTAAAAAAAAACTCGTAGAAATCAATGCGTCCGGTGCCCCGCATGGAGATTAGGGGGCGGCACTTGGAGATTATAGATTACACGCCCCTTATGGACTGGCCATGTTGCTGACTCTGACTGTCCTATGAGGCTGTGGGACCCTTAATCCTCTGTCTGGACAGTGCTGATTGGCCCTGTGCCAATTACATGCACCGTATAGCAATACACATTTAACTGAGCATGTGCAAAATGCCCCCAAGGCTCTGTACTATCAGGAGATGGATTGGGGACAGTGGAAAAAGGGGAGCATCAAACACAATGCAGAGGATTAATCCCTTAAATTCCACAGTGAGTATAACAAGCATGCTTTACTGCATATACAGACTGATTTTACTGTTGTGGGTTTATTGACACATTAAAATTCCTTAGCATAAATTTCTCAAAAAGTTGTTTTACTGTCACAAATTTGTCTACTCCGAGGAGTACACAGGGCTGCTGAATTGAATCCCCTTTACTAGAGACTATAATGATAGGTCCCCAGGCCCGGTTGGATTAATTGGCAGTTTGAATGGTCCCCTTGCCCCCTTCCCTATACCCCCCCTTTTGTCTTTTTTTTTCTCCCCCTCCCCTGTTTTACTTTGCTCATCCTTTTTCTTCTTTCTCTATATTGTTCTTCTTACTTGGTAAGACCCCTTGGGTCATTTTTGCTCTTTTTCTTCTTTAGAAAAATTGTATCTACCATGGAAAACGCCACACGGGGTACAGAGGCTCCCTAGACCCTAGTGTTGTGGGCAGTGTTGCCAACCCCCCCAAGTGAAATTTACTGACAAGATGTCTAAAAATTACGAACAACGCAAATTTTTTACTGACACTTCAAAAAAACACCTAAAATGACTGTTTTCAGTGCTAAACTGTGCAACTTTTAGTATTTAAACTATAAACATGTAGCTAAAGCTATTAGTAATGTGTTTAAGTTAAACAAAAGTCAAAAACTGAATTTCTCTATTTACATGAAGGTCAGGTTAATATAACACAGCCAGCACAGAGTTCCCCATTACAGTGCTAGGGAGAACTCTGCGAACCTTGATGTAAAGAACAATGCCACAGATCACGATCTAAGGGGGAACTCTGATGTAAGGGGGGGCTCTGCGCTCCCATTTACATCAGAGTTCCCACTTACATCAGGGTTCGCAGAGTTCACCCTTGCACTATAAGAGGAAATCCTCAGACTCTGATGTAAAGGGGAACATTGGGAACTCTAATGAGGGGGGGGACTCTGGTGACCAGAGATTTCCTTCCGCAGAGTCAATACACTAAGGTAAGGGGGGTTACTGATACAAGGGTTAACCTTTATTTCAGTGCCCCCTTACATTATTGTGTTCACCCCCCCCCTTACATTAGTGACCCCCCCCCTCAGACTGACCTCCTCTCAGGTGCACCGTGCAGGGCTCAGTCAGGCAACTCCAGCTTGGCGGCTTTGGTGTTATCCGATAGTCTCCATCACCCCCTGCCTCCATCACCCCCTGCCTCCATCACCCCCTGTCAACCTCTGCCTCCATCAGCCCCTGCCTCCATCAGCCCCTGCCTCCATCAGCCCCTGCCACCATCAGCCCCTGCCACCATCAGCCCCTGCCACCATCAGCCCCTGTCACCATCAGCCCCTGTCACCATCAGCCCCTGCCTCCATCAGCCCCTGCCTCCATCAGCCCCTGTCACCATCAGCCCCTGTCACCATCAGCCCCTGCCTCCATCAGCCCCTGTCACCATCAGCCCCTGTCACCATCAGCCCCTGTCACCATCAGCCCCTGTCACCATCAGCCCCTGCCTCCATCAGCCCCTGTCACCATCAGCCCCTGTCACCATCAGCCCCTGTCACCATCAGCCCCTGCCTCCATCAGCCCCTGTCACCATCAGCCCCTGTCACCATCAGCCCCTGTCACCATCAGCCCCTGCCTCCATCAGCCCCTGTCACCATCAGCCCCTGTCACCATCAGCCCCTGTCACCATCAGCCCCTGTCACCATCACCCCCTGCCACCATCACCCCCTGTCAACCTCTGCCTCCATCAGCCCCTGCCTCAATCAGCCCCTGCCACCATCAGCCCCTGCCACCATCAGCCCCTGCCACCATCAGCCCCTGTCACCATCAGCCCCTGCCTCCATCAGCCCCTGCCTCCATCAGCCCCTGCCACCATCAGCCCCTGCCTCCATCAGCCCCTGCCACCATCAGCCCCTGTCACCATCAGCCCCTGTCACCATCAGCCCCTGTCACCATCAGCCTCTGCCACCAACACCCCCTGCCACCAACACCCCCTGCCTCCAACAACACCAACTGCCTCCAACACCTCCTGCTGCCTCGAGCCCATCCCCCTCGGCCTCCATCATTCACCCCCCTCTGCGGCCTGCTACCATCACCTGCAGTCATCTGTCACCGTCGTTGGCTGGGCTGTCACTCCGTGCCCGACTCCGAGTCCCCCGTGGACTTTGGAAGCTGGATGCAGGGCTCCTCCGTTCCGCGTGCTGCAGTGCTCAGCCTTCTGCCTGCTCCAGTGCTCCTGGTTACTATTTTAAAAACTGGCGCTGTGGCGGGATGTGTTATTACATCACTCGCCTCGTCAGCATAGCGCGCCGCACAGCCCCTGTGAGATCCGCCCTTCTGCCGGCCGAATACAGGATCGGCTCGGCTCGGCAAGCTCCGGAACTGCGCATGCGCAGTTCCAAGTCGGAACGGTCGGCAATTTTTTACTGGCACTTCCCCGCTAGTACGGACAATTACGGACGGGTGAAAAAGTGCCCGTTTTTACGTAATGTCCGTAAAAATACGTACGGTTGGCAACACTGGTTGTGGGTCGTTCCATTACGTGCATGTCTTTTATACGTAATAGCTTTTGTTGTGTAGACTCATTCATGGAAATGCTTAATTTTAGAACTGCCGATGCTGTGGTCTTTGTACTTACCGTGTGTTTCTTTAACCACTTCCATACCGGGTCATTGTAAAATGATGCCAGCAGGAACCCTCTCTCCCTCCGGGTGGACGTCATATGACGTCCTGGGTTTGTGGGGGGATATCTGAATGATGCCTGCAACTAGAGGCATCATTCAGATATCCTTCTCTTCAGCCTTCTCTTCTGCGCACCATAAGAATGATCCATAAGAATGATCATAGCAGCTGTTCCGCTGCTTGATCGTTCTTATAGGTGGCGGGAGGGGACATCCCCCCCTCCCGCCGCCATACGGTGCTTCTCTGGGCTCTCCTGTGCCATCGGGGGCCCGGAGAAAGAATCGTCCAACACCGGTGGTCACATGACGAGCATAGAGATGACTGGTGACCAGATGGTTCTCTATGACCGTTGGAGGCCCGGGCACGATTTGATGATGTCACGCCCGGGTTCTCAAAAGTAAACAAAGCCGCCATTGCGGCTAGTAAGCATGAGATCGGTGAATTTTTTTTCACAATCTCATGCTTTCCAGCCTGGAGGAGAGATGTGGGATCTTATTGACCCTGCATCTCTCCATAAAGAGGACCTGTCACACACATTCCTATTACAAGGCATGTTTACATTCCTTGTAATAGGAATAAAAGTGATCAAAAAAAAAAAAAAGTGTAAAAAAAAGTGTAAAAATAAAAAAAAATAAGTAAAATAAAAAAAAATATATATATATTTTTTTTTAAACGCACCTGTCCCCAATAGCTCGCGTTCAGAAGCGAACGCACACGTAAGTCCCGCCCACATATGTAAACGCCGTTCAAACCACATATGTGAGGTATCTGTAACTCTAACCTGGTAACCTGTAAAAAATTTCAAAGCGTCGCCTATGGAGATTTTTAAGTACCGAAGTTTGGCACCATTCCATGAGTGTGCGCAATTTTAAAGCGTGACATGTTAGGTATTTATTTACTTGGCGTAACATAAGCTTTCATATTTTACAAAAAAAATGGGCTAACTTTACTGTTTTGTTATTTTTTAATTCATGAAACCATTTTTTTTCCCAAAAAAATGCGTTTGAAAAATTATTGCGCAAATACCGTGCAAGATAAAAAGTTGCAACAACCGTCATTTTATTCCTTAGGGTGTCTGCTAAAACAACATATATAATGTTTGGGGGTTCTGAGTAATTTTGTAGCAAAAGATTGATGATTTGTACATGTAGGAGAGAAGTGCCAGAATAGGCCCGGTATGGAAGTGGTACTGTATAAAACGGAAAATTGAATACTCACCTTTCCGTAATTTTCCTTTCTTGGTGCTGACCCATGGCAGCATACTAATGGTTGATGGCTCCGCCCCCGGTCAACCCCCAGGACCACGTAACTCTATAAAAGAAAGAGTTACTCCCCCATTCAGACATTCTTTGTAACTAGACTTCAGAATTTTAAGGATTATAGCAGGGAGGGTGCATGCTGCCATGGGTCGGCACCAGGAAAGGAAAATTACGGAAAGGTGAGTATTCAATTTTCCGTTTTCCTGGTGCCTTCCATGGCAGCATACTAATGGTAAATATCTCGCTCATAGGGAGGGAACTGCGATAATAAATTTTTTAATGACTTTTTGAAAGTGATAGTTCCAGAGTCCTTTTCCCAAAATCTCGGGAGGTAAGGACCGCAGGATCCAAGCTATAATGCGACATAAAGGTGTTGAACGATGACCAGCTAGCCGCTCTACAAATTGTCTCCGGGGAGACCCTAGCCATAGCCGCCCAGGATGATGCGATTCCTCTTGTTGAATATGCATTCACCGCGTTTGGAACTGGAAGACCACTAGCCCGGTATGCCTTTTGAATTATCTTCACGATCCAACTGGCTAATGTTGTTTTAGAAGCTGCCAAGCCTCTTCTGGTGCCTTTGGGGATAACAAAGAGTCGTTGATCCTTTCTGAACTGCTGTGTCAGCTCCAAATAACGCTTTAGAGATCTGGCCACGTCCAGTTCATGTAGTTTTGAGGAGGATGGATCCTCTCCGAAAGCTGGGAGTACCCACTCCTGGTTGGAATGGTAGACTGAAGGCACTTTGGGGACAAATTGATGGATAGGCTGTAGGACTACCCTGTCCGGAAAAAAAGTGACGTAGGGCTCCTCTGCCCCTAGGGCTTGTATCTCTGATACTCTTCGACCCGAGGTGACAGCGATCAGGAAAACCGTTTTGCCGGTGATATCTTCCAAGGAGCACTCCTCTGTGGGTGTAAAGGGAGAGCTTGCTAAGACGTTAAGAACAACCGTTAGGTCCCATTTGGGATACAGCGTTTTCCTGGGAGGACGTAATCTTAACACCGCCTTCAAGAAACATTCCACCAAGGGGTTTAGTGCCCAGCGTGTGTCTGTAAAGGCTGACAGGGCTGAAATATGCACTTTTAGCGTGCTGAGACCTAAGCCTAGGTCCAGGCCATTTTGCAGGAAAAGTAGGATATCTTGGACCCCAGGATTCAGAGGGTTGAAATGATTCGTTTCGGCCAGTGTAGAGAATTTTTTCCATATTCTGCAGTAGGTGGCATTAGTGGATGCCTTTCTTGCCTGTAATAACGTTTGTACAACGTCCCGAGAGCAACCTAGGTCGCCCAACCTCCTCCTTTCAACTTCCAGACCCTCAAGTCTAGGATCTCTGGATGCGGGTGTAGAAAAGCGCCTTGAGATAGCAGCTTGCTCGTGGGTGGGAGGGGTAATGGGTTGCCCAGGGCCATCTCTACTAAGAGCGGAAACCACGGTCTTCTCGGCCAGTAAGGAACAACCGCCAGGATGGTGACCCTCTCTAGAGTCAGTCGCTGGAGAAACCTGAGGATTAAGGGTGTCGGAGGGAAGGCGTAGCCTATCTGGAATTCCCATGGTTGGACTAGAGCATCCGCCCCTGCCAAAATCGGAGATGGTGACCTCGTGAAGAAGAGAGGTGCTTTCGCGTTGTGCGGAGACGCAAAGAGATCTATCTGGGGATGCCCTAACTGTTGGCATATCCAGCTGAAAACCTGTGGATCCAACGACCATTCGTTGTTGGATGTGAAGGATCTCGAGAGATGATCTGCCAGCTGATTCTCGGGGGCTGGAATGTAGGTAGCCTGGAGATTTAATAAATTCTTCTCGGCCCATGCAATAATTGGGGCTGCTTCGCTGGCTAGTGTATTGCTGTGTGTTCCCCCTTGATTTTGGACATAGGCTACTGCCGCTCTGTTGTCCATTTGTAGTAGCACGGATTTTCCCTTGAGGAGAGGAGCCAAATGCAGGATTGCCATCCATGCTGCCCTTAGTTCCAGGATGTTGGATACCATCCCTTCTGCATTGAAACTCCATCTGCCCTGAACCAGCTGATCTTGGAGGTGTGCCCCCCAACCCAGCTGGCTTGCGTCTGATGTGATAATGGTCCATGAGATTGTACCGAGAGGACAAGCAGCTAGTAGATTTGGAGACCTTGTCCACCACCAGAGGCTGGACTTCATCGAGGGAGTGATAGCTATCCTCTGACCGAGACGCTTTCTCCTCCACTGCTTCAGAAAACCTTGTTGAAAACCCCGTAAGTGGCTTCTGGCCCATTTTACCATCGGTATCCAGGCCGAGAGGGACCCTAGAAGGCTCAGGCAATCTGACGCTGGCATAGCGTGACTCCCCAATGTATGCTTCACCTTTTGCACCAACACCGGAATTTTGGCTGGTGGAAAGGACACTGACTTCCTCGGTGTGTTGAATAAGGCACCTAGGTATATAATTTTTTGTGTAGGTACAAACTGACTCTTCGAGTGGTTGATTAGCCATCCGAATTGTGTCAAGGTGTTCAAGACCATCTGCAGGTGCGACTGTAGAACTTCTCTGTGCTGAGACAGAATTAATATGTCGTCCAGATAGTGTAGGACTCGTATGCCCTTCTCCCGAAGGGGGGCTAAGATGGCTACCAGAACTTTGGTGAAGGTTCTGGGTGCTGATGAAATCCCAAAGGGGAGACACTGGAACTGAAAATGTAGGTTGCCTATTTGAAACCGTAGAAAATGTTGAAAGTTGTAGTGGATGGGGATGTGAAGATATGCATCCTGGAGGTCTACGGACACCATCCAGTCCCCTGGCTGTACTGAAAGGATTACCGTGTTCAGAGACTCCATCTTGAAGTGTTCTACATAAAGGTACCTGTTTAGCCTTTTCAGGTCTAAAACCGGTCTCCAGCCCCCCGTTTTTTTGGGGACCAAGAAGACCGGGGAATAGAACCCTAAGTGCTTTTCCGATTCCGGAACCGGTAGGATTGCCCGTTGAGATAGAAGTATTTGCACGTATTGGACAAGTGTTTCCCTCTTTTGTTTTCCGGCTGGTATCTTGGTTGATTGGTAGGAGAAGGATGGAGGGCGGCATCTGAATTTCCAGAAATGTCCCTGAAGGACTGTGGATACCGCCCACTGGTCTGTACAATTTTCCACCCAAACCCGGGCAAAGGATCTGAGTCTTGCTCCCACTGGCCCGGCTTGGGTGGAGGGCGTGTCAAAAGGACTTCTGGTTTTCTATCGCCAGTGTAGGGGCCTTTGATTTTAGTTTGAGGAAAGAGGCCTGTGAGCCTTTCCAGTCCCTTCTGTATTGTTTACCCGGGCGATAAGCCCTGGAGTCTCTTGATCTCTGTTGGAAATTTGCCTGCGGAGTAAACTTCCTCCTTCTGCTCCTATCCTGGGGAATAAGACCGCTTTTCCCGCCTGTGACTCTGGATATTGCCGTATCCATTTTATCTCCAAATAAGGACTTCCCGTCATACGGGATGCGACACCATGACTGTTTTGACGACGGGTCTGCTGACCATGGCTTAAGCCATAACGCTCTCCTGGCTGTGATAGAGTAAAGCATTGCTCTGGAGGAGCATCTTAGAACGTCTATGGCTGCTTCCGCCATGAAATCAGAGGTCAGCTTCAATTCATCTAGAGCTTTAATGATTTCTTCAGTATCTAGGCCACGTCTGAGGGCCATTTCAATATTATCTGTCCACACCCTGGTGGCTTTGGAGATTGAGGATAGGGCCACCGCCGGTTTGCAGGCTCCCCCCGATGCTTGGTATACTTTTTTCAGATCGGCGTCTATTCTGCGGTCTAGGACGTCTCTAAAGGAGACTGCGTCTTCTAAAGGTAGTGTTGTATTCCTAGCCAGTCGCATGACAAATGCATCTACTGACGGGACGGCATCAAAAATCTGAGCATCTCCTTCCGTGAGTGGGTAGAGTTTGGAAAAGCGGTTGAAGGCAAAGGGTCGTTTATCTACCTTCTTCCACTCCTCCAATACCACCCCCTTAATCTCCTCTATTAGGGGAAAGGCTGATTTTTTCCTGGTCAAATGTGGGAAGTATTTTCCTGCTTTATGTGGAGGTTCAGGATCTTCCTCCCACTGAATTGCATCCTTAACTGCGCCAATAAAGGGTTCAATTAACCCAAAGTCGAAGGTCGATGTGCCCTCTTCTGGTATATTTCCGTCATCTTCCGAATTGAGCTCAGAATCAGGCTGGAGACTAGCTGTCTCCACTACCCTTTGTTCAACAAGTGGGGTGGATTGATCCTGGGATGAGGCCAATTCCCTGATGGTGTCCTTGACTAATTCTTTGATTGAGCCTATGGACCCTTGTCTGTCGACCGTAGCCTCCAAAAAACACTGGCCACAGGCTAGCTTGTCTGGCAAGGCTTGCTTGCCGCATACCCAGCAATCCTTCCTCCCTGGTTGCAAAAACTTGCGCTGGGAGTCGTGTCTACTTGAGGAGTGGCGGGGTGACCTTCGGTCACTACGGGAAGCATGGGTTGAGGGTGAGCGACCCGAGCTTCTATGTCCCCCCGAACGTCCGTCACGAGAACCTCGATGAGAAGAAGTGCGGGCTGCTTCACGGCGTGGGCTATAAAGAAACAAAACAACTGGTGTTTCTATATATCCTCTAAAGTAGTAGTGCTCTTTGAATGGAAACAACTTACCTAACGTTGCAGCCCTTACCTAGTGGTATGTTGAGGATCTTTTTGGTGCGGCAATACTGGGGCAGCTGTGTAAAATTTTTTAGCTAGTCAATACAGCACCGTGCAATGTCAGCGAATGTACATTTATATGTTTAACATCATTACGCTGCAAAATAACATTTTAGCATTAACACACAGGTAATTACCTTGGCTGGGTTCCATCTGGCATGTAGAATAGTTAATACTCACAGCAAGGTGTATTTTCTGACAATCTGCCATTTGATTGTGGTCCCAGGCTGTTTAAATAGGATTTTTTGCTTGGGTGTACCAAGATGGCCGCCGCGCGACTTCCTCCGGCTATTGCGCATGCGCGATTGCGTCATGCCGTGACTCCGCCCCCCGGACGAGTAAAGCTAGGCTGTGTGGGGCGCGCGAAGCGTCCACACTAGCCATAGACATTGCAGAAAGCAGACATTTAAATGCAGCAGTGCTAAGCTGCTTATAGAGATCATTACCCGGGTAAAGCAATGTGTGACCCGAGGATTGTAACTGCCGCTGAGGAGAAAATATGCTCCTGTGTGCCCTTCATGCCCAAAAAAGATCCACAGAAAAAGGGGCTCCCACACTTATATGGCGCATTTAGCAGCCCAAGATGCGGGACTCCGTACTGCAGGAGAGCATGAACCTGCAACGGTAGCACCATGAGACGGTGAGGTAAGGCTGATTAGTGATCCTGTAGGGATTGAGGACAGGAAAAAGAATGTCTGAAGGGGGGAGTAACTCTTTCTTTTATAGAGTTACGTGGTCCTGGGGGTTGACTGGGGGCGGAGCCATCAACCATTAGTATGCTGCCATGGAAGGCACCAGGAAAAAGCCTTGTATTGAAAGGGTTAAATAGAGTATTGAAAAAATAAATAAATCCCATAGCATTGTCAAAAAAGATGTATCATCCTGGACACATCTCCGCTTCTCGGAAATTAAACATTGGTGCTCACCACCCAAAATAAAAAGCTTGGGCCTTCAAAAAAATCTCTTATTTCCTTTCAGCTTGCAACTGGAAGGTGAAAGCAAATGATCCTAACTTCTGCAATCAACCACAATTCATGAAGAAACATCATTTCTTCTTTAAGAAAAGTAAATATGCTGTATGTATTTCATTTTACTTATTTTCCTTTAAGAATCAAACTTTTTTTTTTTCTAATAAGTATCACTGTACATTTTATAAAAAGGGAAGACTGAAAAGTAGAAGTGTCATACATTATGTTATATGGATAAAAAAAAAAACGGTCTTCTTCAGGTAGTATTGATCCTTTTTTCAAGGAACCAAGAATTCCAAAGACAGACTTCACTAAGGCCTGGTTCACACTAATGTGTTTTTTAGTGCGTTTTCAGTTTTGTAGAAACACACTACAGTCCATTTAACATGGTTTCCTATTTATGTTGTTAACATCTGTGCATTTTACAGAAAGGGTCAGTGATTTTTTTCAGTTTTTTTTTGTTCCATAGATTTAAATGGTTTAAAGATGTGTATTGAAAAAATGCAAAATGCACCTGGAATATGCAAACTGCAGCCTGCATAGGTGTGAATCAGGTCTAAACAGACATACTGGAGGAAAGTCCACAAATTCCACTTGTTTGTGTAAGATCGTATCTTAGATCCAGCTGTGGACATTTGTGTCTAAAGTTCACAAGAGAACAGAAGCATTACATTATTATTAAGATTATAGTGGCAATAAAATTGTTAGTTCATGTCATATACTAATTGACAACATGACTGAACAATGGTGATGTGCAAACAGATGCTCTAGATTCGATACTAAAGGCAATTTCAACAGCAGCGGAAGTTATATACTAAATGACAAAGAAAGGTCATAAACAGGCGAAACAACACATACAGTGTAAAGGAGAAAGTAGTGACGCACTCCAGTATGTGTAAGAATGCAAAATAACTAAAAATATACACAAATCATCAAATCGTGTGTAAATAATGTGAAGGATGCAAAAAAAAACAAAAAAACACTTCTGATGATTGGCATGAGCCATGAAACATGCGTCGAGTTTTGATCCATAAATGCCAAGACAAGCCTGGTTTCAAGCAAGCTGATTTTTTTCTTCCTATTATATTTGCCTATATGATGATTTTTTTTTTTTTTCCAAATATAATTTTATTAGGTTTTCCAAAAAAAAATAGGGCAGGGCCCACAAAATACAAGAGTAGCTTACAACAATGGAGGTTGCAGCCTCCTATCAGCTAGTCACAAGAAATGGCAATGTGCTTCAGAATAAACAATATGCGTCATGAAATTTCCACTATCGACACCTATAGTTCTCGCTGAGCTACATATTCCAGATGGCACCAATACTCGTACAGAAACATTAAAGTGGCGGGTAGCCCACATTCCTATACTCTTAAACAAATATTACAGAAAAAGAGGAGAAAAAAGGATGGACAAACAAATAATAGCTGTAGAGGACGGGAGAGTAGACAGAGAGATACCGGAAAGGGGGGGGGGAGGGGGGGAGAAAAAGGGGGGGGAGAGGGGAGGGGTGGCGTTAGGATGGGAGCGCATACATGGCCCGAGATCGTGGGGATCTTCCTGGCCTGCATTAAATCGGTAGAGGTTCAAGTCTCATAAAGAGCCTTGCCCTCCTCTGAATATATAAACATATTCCAGATAGTTCAAGTCTCATTGTAGGTTTCGTTTCTATCTTGTGTTGTAATTATCAGGTCCTCCATCTTATTTATATCTTCCACCTTCCGCAGCCACATTGCTACGGTCGGCGGTCTCTGTTGTTTCCATAACATGGGAATGCAGGCTTTAGCTGCATTCATCAGGTGTCGTAGTAAGGATTTTTTATAGACTCTGGGCGAGAGAGTAGATAGGTGGAGTAGAAAAAATGCCGGATCGTTTGGAATCTGGAAGTCAGTAAATTTTTGGGATATGGTGCGTATCGCGGTCCAAAAAGTCATCAGCTTAGGGAAGGACCAGAATATGTGCAGCATCGTGCCCCTGTCCTCACGACATCTCCAGCAATGTTCTGGCGTGTCTGGGAAGATGATATGCAGGCGACTGGGTGTCAAGTACCACCTCGTCAGAATTTTATAATTGGTCTCCTGAATTTTAGTGCAGATCGAGGACTTGAGGGAGAAACTGATCATATTCTGTTTTTGGGGTGGAGAGAACGTGCGGTCTAGGTCTGTTTCCCATTTCGCAATGCAAGGCAGGTCAGGTTGTTGTAAGGGTGTGTTGAGAAGGGCGTACATTTTAGAAAGAGTTTGTGGTAGTGGGTCTGTGCCCGAGCAATATTCCTCGAACGCGGTCAAGGACCTAGTATAATTTTGGGGGTTCGGAATGGTCTGGAGAAAATGTTGTAACTGTGCTGCATTCCAGAATGTGAGCCCGAAAGGGCCTGCGGGATCCATCAACTTCAGGATGGAGGGCCATCTACCGCTTGTTACAAACTGGGAGGCAGTCACACAGTTAGAGTTCCTTAACGACTGGAATTGAGTAGATGATAGCCCTGGGGGAAACCCAGGATGACCTAAAATCGGGGTTAGAGGTGACATCTTAGCTGTTAGAGAGGTTCTAAGGACTGTTTGGGAGCATTGTTGCAGGGTATTCCCTATCAAAGGGTGTGATTTCAGTTCTGAGGGTAGGGAGTCTCCGCACCAGAGTGCAGTCCCCAGGGGGATGTTAGTTTGATGTTGTTCAATTTGTGCCCACAATTTGGACTCATAATGTCGCCACTAGTCGACAACCCTGCCCAAGTGTACTGCCTGATAATATCTCCTAATGTCAGGTAATGCGAGGCCCCCACAGTGTTTTGGCATGGAGAGCTGGATGCGAGGGGTGCGCGTTTTTTTTATGCGCCCAGACAAAAAGGGTGAAAAGAGCTTGGACTTGTTTAAAATATGCGGGGGGTATCCTAATCGGTAGGGCCTGAAAGAGGTACAAAAATTTTGGTAGGATGCTCATTTTCAATAAGTTACACCTCCCAAACCATGAGTGTAGCCCCTTGTTCCATGTATCTAGTAACACCCTGGTTTTAGCAAGTAAAGCGGGGAAATTACTCTCATAGATACGGGAAAGTTCAGGCGGGATGCTAGTACCTAGGTACGTCAACGCGGAGGACATCCACTTAAACCGGAAATTCGATCGTATAGTTTGTAAAATAAGCGGTGACAGAGCCACTCCCATCGCATCTGACTTTGAAAAATGTATCTTCAAATTGGAAAACTTCCCGTATGTTTCAAATTCAGTGAGGAGGTTCGGAAGGGATACTACCGGGTTAGTTAGTCTTGGCCCACCGAGCCAGCTTAAACGGATGGCCAAGACACTACATAGAGCCCAATGTTGTCTCCAAACTACATGTTTGGAGACTACAGCATTCGGGTGAGTGTGACTACACATTTTAGTCACATTCGGGTGAGTGTGACTACACATTTTACTCTCCCATGCATTCTGATCCCCCACACCCAGCTGCATGCAGTGAGTGCTACATCGATTGGCGACAGGACATGGTCAGACCATGCGCCTATATTTCTGACTTACAAACTAACGGATGCCTCTTCGCCTTGGCATCGCTTCTGGCCTCCTGCAAATCCCGGAAGTACTGGCGGAGGTGACCAGAGCACTAAATCTTTACTTTCAAGAGAATGACCAACCAGACTGTGACCCTGGTATCCTGTGGGAAGCCCACAAAACGGTTATCAGGGGAATCCTGATTAAGCATGGTGCCCGTATCAAACGAGAGCGCAATAAACAGCTGTCCTGACTGCTACAGAAACTGACCGTGGCTGAATCTAGACACAAACATGCCCCCTCACAATCATCAGAGGTTGACTTGACAATACTTAGGACACAGATTACTGATTTACTCCGTTACAGAGCCAAGGCAGCCTTGCAGTTTTGCCGCAAAGCAGGCTTTGAATCGGGAGACAAATGTGGGAAACTACTGACGAGAATGGTCAGAGATCATAAACTCTCCACATACATTCCCCATATACTCACGTCAGGTGGTCAAAGAGTGGTCCTGCCTACGCATGTCACTCAAGAGTTCAAAGCCTTTTACTCCCAATTGTATAATCTACGAGTGGGGACAACACGGCAAATGGAACTTGGCAGAAGGAGGAGGGTCAGCAATCAACTTAAGCGGCAGCAGCCCGGAAATGAGGGCCGCAGGGGAAATTACTCCCGGCTCATTGGACTCACAGTTCCCTCGCTCCCTCTGGGTTAGCCAGTTAGGGACTTCAATCGGCTCTGCATCAAGGAATGCAAATAAAGCTGGCAGTGAGGACGGCGACCGGAGGATGAATGATCTCTGCTCTCTCCGGAAGGTCACCGATAGCGGGTATCCCCAGCGGTAGGTGGCGTCCCATCTCCTGGCTAGATCCAGGAGTGGCTTGAGCATAGCCCGCCTGTGTAATGTGGCTCAGGAGAGGTCCGGGAGTATCTTGATGGAGGCTCCGTCAAACTCTGGCTCTCCCGCCTCTCAAGCCTTGTGGGCGATCTGTTCTCTGTGTACATAGTGGTGCATTCTGCAGATGACGTCCCGGGGTGGCCGTGGATCTGTTGGCTTGGGGCCTAGGGCTCTGTGGATGCGGTCCAGGATGACTCTATCTGGTAATTCCACTCCCTCGATGCTGCGGAAGATAGCAAGAGCCGTGTCGGCCAGGTCCTCAGCAACCGGAGCCTCCAGCAGGCCCCGGAGTCGCAGGTTGTTACTACGGCTCCGGTCTTCCATGTCCTCGAGGTGTAGCTGCTGATCCACCAGGGCCTCCATTTGTGTTTCGTGTCGCTCCTCCAGGGCAAGGACTCTGTGGCCTAAAGCAGATAGGGATGTTTCTCCCCTCCCCATACATGATGAGAGGCCCTTCAGTTCCATTTTCACTTCCCCAAGTTCTTTCCTGTGGGCTGTCTCCACTGAGCTAATCAGGGCTGTAATGTCGGCCTTAGTGGGCAGCGCTTGGAGCAGGGAGCGCAGTTCCGGGTCTGCCCGGAGCAGAAGAGATGTAGACTGCAACGGATCTACTGATTTAGGGTGAGTCCGGGGTTGTAGATACTGTCTGGGCCAAAGGTAAGCTACTGGATGCTGAAGCTCCCTCCATGCTTGCACGTGCGGCTGCCATTTTGAGGTCCGGGGATCCTAGTTGAGAAAGTTGGAAAAGTCTTCTAATTTCACTAGCTGGTGGAGCCGGAGGTGAGAGCTTTGCAGCTTTGGTAGTTTTCTTTGCATACTGTGGTAAGTCCGGTAGATTAGTCAGGGCATTCGGGAAATGGTAAGGAGCTCAGAGAAAAAACGTCTCTATCCAGCCATGTCCAAGCCACGCCCCTGTATATGATGATTTTTAATAAGTGTTTTGTAATGATTTATTAATCATGTGTATTGAATGTTTGTACCATATGAGCCTATATATTTTATGTGCAAGTCACTATGACCGCTAATATATTTTTGATTGATTCAACTGGTTTTAAAAATATGGCATGTTCAACATGAATATAAAATAAATCTTATTAATTCCATATATCATCAGTGGCGTTTGTCAAGCCTCATTTAAAGTCCCATTTTTTCCCTCCCCGTTCTTTGTAGTTGCTACACAGGGATGGAGGCTTGCCATTATTGCTGTGTCAGGTCATATTTCCAAGGCATTTTAAAACAAAAAAACACAGTAACAATCAAAATATATTAAGAAAACCTCAGTATCCATATGAATCATCAAACCATGTGAAAAATATATATATCAGATAATAAAATAGTATACCCACATTCAACAATCTATTAATGAATATGTAGCGGCCTCACCCCGTCTCCTTTTTCTAGGGGTATGTCACACAACAGGGTGAGATGCGCTACGGCCCATGTCCTCCCCATGGCTGTGGGTGAGGTGAAGGCCAGTATCAGTATCTTCCTCGGGCCAATGTGCTTTAGTTATGAAACTCAGTCCTGCTATGCTGGCACCCTCCTTTGCTCCCATTAACCAGAGTCCACACACCGATCACGATCCAACTTTTGCTTTATTGTAAGCTCCACAATAAACAATGCTTCAGTAGCCAACTGGTTGGAACGTTTGAACAGCCTGATACGGTGGGATGAGCAGGTCGAGGCACTATCCTGAATTCAATCTAAACCACTGTGATTTCACCAGCGGTTATCGTAACCTTGATTAGCACAGAACATAGAACTTGTGAGTCTCTACCAGCAACTCAAAAGAACGTATTTAGGAGTACCTTCGCTGCGCTGTGGCCCATATCAGGGGAAGATGTCCCTCTAAGGGAGTTACCGGAGGCCCATCCGTCACCAGGTTGATGCTGCTCCGGAATCTCCGGACGGGTGACCTCCCCAGCCTCCTCACCTCAGATGCGGGTCCCGTCCACCTCGGGGACCCTCGGATCACTTCGCCCTTGCGGGACCCAGTCGAAGTTACTGGGCCCCAGGCCTACGATCTAGTACCTCACCCCAGGCTGAAGGTGCCTGGGATGGACTCCAACTCCATTCCGGCCAGGCCTAGAGCGCCTGGGCCAGAACTCCGAACCGCCCGCACCCAGGCCTAAGGTGCCTGGGTGCGTGAAGAGAAGATCCTCCAAGACCTCGTGGTGAGGGCGTCTCCCCCTCTTATCCCCTCCCATCGACACCCCGGCAGGTTCCCCGCCCTTGCCGTACCGTCTCCGAAAAGGGACAAAAAGGGTAGCACTGCGGTAGTGATTCTACCTCGCGCCTGCGGGTACACCGCCACCCACAGGCCAAGGAGAATAATACACCACCCAATCCTCCACGAATACAAAGGGGTCCAAAACCTCTCACAATTACACACCTGGGTCATACTACCACCCAGGTGTACCCCAACTAAATTTAAAGACCCCGCTACATACTCCCCCCTGTGATTTGACGCTGGTCCCCAGCGTCTGGTGCAAACCCATGTCTCCCATGGAGTGGTGACACAAGCCTGGCCCCAGAGGCTATCCCTAAAAAAATTTAAACCCTGTTTGTGCCAAGACCTGCTCAAGGGGAAGGGGAATATAACAAAAACATTTCCATAAAACCATCCGAACATTCACATATATACAATCCCTCCCGTCACTGTCTAAGAACCACCCCATACTCAGTAGTCTTGACGGACGAATCTCCTGCATGAGGGAAATAAAAAAAACACAGAAAAACATCCTAACATTGTGTGTTGACTTGAAACGAATGAGTCTATCAGCCGAGAAACCCATTCGCTTCAAATGGCAAAGTAATGCAAGTGTAGAATTCCAACAACCGTTGCGCAACACTGCCACCTGGTGACAGTGCCGTGGTAATGACACTTGGTGAAGTCTTCCTTCTTCCTGCGTCCCTACACTAATTCTACCCCACAAAAGTCTCTGTCCTTGATGTCTAAAAGAAGAGAGAACGAACAACAAAAACTGCTCTTATTCCTCCAAAGAGTAGAAAAACAAACCCAAATAAAAAACCAGGGTACAGTTCAAATGTTCCGGCAAGGACACTTCCAAGAACTGCAGGGAAAACAAGTGAGTTTCTTCTCACAGATAGAACTTCGGATCAGGCAAGAACAAAGGCTTTAGATGCTTATCGAAAACCTCAATCGAATAGTTGACATCCTCTTTATCCTTCCGGCAGATAAGCACCTTGTCCGCATAAATGTGGCGCCCCAACATCCAGTCTGCTCTGCAGTCTTTGAACTTTTTCGACACTGGTGGCGAACAGGACAAGTATCGCCGGGCATGAGGCACTTTGAGTTTTTCCCAAACAAATTTGTCGTACCATCTCTGTCGCAGGACCTCAACTTCGTAAAGTAAGTCCCGAGGCAAGTAGAGATATTCCCATCTGTACTCACGGGCGACTTTCTGGGTTAAAAGTCTTTGCAATCTGGCCAAAGGAGGCATGGCATCCCGCTCACCTTCTCCTGGTGGAACGATGGCCTCCGGGTGCCGAGGTACTTTCACTACCTCGGGCGGCTTCGCTCTCGGTGCCCGCAATGAAGCACGCTGCATCCCCGCTACCAAAAGGGGTGATGTTGTGGAATGTGGAAAGTTGGCCGGAGGACTAGACTTCCTCGTAAGCTCTGGGACCTGCACCCGGGGCATGCTGTCTCCCACAGACATAGGGGAATCCTGCGGTTCACGTAGCACGGGTAACGGGCGTTTGTCCCAGCCCTTCCGGTGAAACAGTTCATCTATTTCCCCGTCATCCCCGCAGTCTGACAGCGACTCCAGGTCGGAGGTGTCATACATCTCGGCGGGAAGGTAGTCTCTAGAAGACGTGGAACTACCCTCCCTTGCGGGCTCCACCGACTGTGGACTCCCGACACCTCCAACCACCACCACAGTCTCAGCCCCTGGCTCACCTTGACCTTTTGTAGAACTGGGATGTCCAGGACTCTTCCAACCGGATCCATCCAGGCCCGGCAAGCGACGGGGTGAAGCTCTTCCACGACCATAGGAGGCCTGCACCAGGCCAACTTTCCTCTTCGGAGGTGGGAGCAGGGAATCTGTGGTGACCGAAGCAGCATCCTCAGATTTTTCTCTCTCAGTCTCTGGTTGGGCAGTCACGTCGCCCTGCTCAGTGCGTACGGGAACCTCCGCAAAGGCCTGGATCTCTCCTTCCAGATTAGCGGTACCTGTGAGGCTGTTGAGGCGAAGGGCCCGGGGCCTTACTGTGGATGGCTCCACCTCGAACAGGAACTCCTTGCATGCTTCGCAACGCCCAAATGGCTTCAGGTGGACCACCAGTCCCGAGCATCCGGGACAGATCACGCCGAGGGCCTCCGTGTCTCTGCATGAGTACAAAGCCAACTGCCCTCGGGGCCTGAGTCTTATCCCCGTGTCTGTAAGGGGAGCAGCAAAAGCAGTCATCTTCGTGGGGTAGGGAACCGGAATCTACGGGGAGCTTGAGGCCATCCCGACTATCTGCTGCTCCATCACGCACTGACCACACGCCGGAGTCTCCACGTGTATCTCCTCACATGACCAGACTCCTCCCACGACTTGCACGTTTTCGCAGGCTTTCTCCAGTCTCCGCCCACGAATTGCGCAGTCACGGGGTGCCTCATGGCGCAGTGCAGCAAAAGTCCCCACATGTAGTACTTCACACGGCTGGACTTCTCCCTCTTCCCGCTCTTTCTGCATGGGCCTTTCTCGTCTTGGGGTCATTTCCACGACTTCGAGCACAGGGACGCACTTTGGCCAATCACATGGCCGACCTGCTCAGAACTCCTCTGGGCAGCAAAGTCCAGACACAGCCATTTCAAATTTCAAAGTCAATACACATTTCATCCCGGACGAGCCCCCACGTGTAGCGGCCTCACCCCGTCTCCTTTTTCTAGGGGTACACACGACAGGGTGAGATGCGCTACGGCCCATGTCCTCCCCATTGATGTGGGTGAGGTGAAGGCCAGTATCAGTATCTTCCTCGGACCAATGTGCTTTAGTTCTGAAACTCAGTCCTGCTATGGTGGCACCCTCCTTTGCTCCCATTAACCAGAGTCCACACACCGATCACGATCCAACTTTTGCTTTATTGTAAGCTCCACAATAAACAATGCTTCTGTAGCCAACTGGTTGGAACGTTTGAACAGCCTGATACGGTGGGATGAGCAGGTCGAGGCACTATCCTGAATTCAATCTAAACCACTGTGATTTCACCAGCGGTTATCGTAACCTTGATTAGCACAGAACATAGAACTTGTGAGTCTCTACCAGCAACTCAAGAGAACGTATTTAGGAGTACCTTCGCTGCGCTGTGGCCCATATCAGGGGAAGATGTTCCTCTAAGGGAGTTACCGGAGGCCCATCCGTCACCAGGTTGATGCTGCTCCGGAATCTCCCCAGCCTCCTCACCTCAGATGCGGGTCCCGTCCACCTCGGGGACCCTCGGATCACTTCACCCTTGCGGGACCCAGTCGAAGTTACTGGGCCCCAGGCCTACGATCTAGTACCTCACCCCAGGCTGAAGGTGCCTGGGATGGACTCCAACTCCATTCCGGCCAGGCCTAGAGCGCCTGGGCCAGAACTCCGAACCGCCCGCACCCAGGCCTAAGGTGCCTGGGTGCGTGAAGAGAAGATCCTCCAAGACCTCGTGGTGAGGGCGTCTCCCCCTCTTATCCCCTCCCATCGACACCCCGGCAGGTTCCACGCCCTTGCCGTACCGTCTCCGGAAAGGGACAAAAAGGGTAGCACTGCGGTAGTGATTCTACCTCGAGCCTGCGGGTACACCGCCACCCACAGGCCAAGGAGAATAATACACCACCCAATCCTCCACGAATACAAAGGGGTCCAAAACCTCTCACAATTACACACCTGGGTCATACTACCACCCAGGTGTACCCCAACTAAATTTAAAGACCCCGCTACAAATATAAAGAGAAAATGATGTACACTATATTGTCAAACACATGAAATGTAATGGCATCCCAGTCTAACACACGATCGGAAATTCCGACAACAAAACCGTGGATTTTTTCTGACGGAATGTTGGCTCAAACTTGTGTTGCATACACACGGTCACACAAATCTTGTCGGAAATTCTGACTGTCAAGAACGCGGTGACGTACAACACGTACGACGAGCCGAGATCAATGAAGTTCAATAGGCAGTTCGGCTCTTCTGCTTGATTCTGAGCATGCGTGTTATTTTGCGCGTCGGAATTGCATACAGAAAATCGGAATTTCCGATAGGAACTTTTTCCGTCTGAAAAATAGAGAACCTGCTCTCATTCTTTTGTTGCCGTAAATTCCGACAGCAAAAGTCCGATGGAGCATACACACGGTCGGAATTTCCGACCAAAAGCTCACATCGGACTTTTCTTGTCGGAATTTCCGATCGTGTGTACGCGGCATTAGTCCGTAGGGTTCATATTTTGGTTGGCCCACCCTTTGCAGCTATAACAGCTTTAACTCTTCTGAGAAGGCTGTCCACAAGGTTTAGGAGTGTGTCTATAGGAATGTTTGACCATTTATCCAGAAGCACATTTGTGAGGTCAGGCACTGATGAAGGCCTGGCTCACAGACTCCGCTCTAATTCATCCCAAAGGTGTTCTATCTGGTTGAGGTCTGTACTCTGTGCAGGCCAGTCAAGTTTCTCCACCCCAACTCGCTCATGATGTCTTTATGGACCTTGCTTTGTGCACTGGTCCAAATCATTTGGTGTGGAGTTGTTTTTCAGGGGTTGGGCTTGGCCCCTTAGTTCCAGTGAAGGCATCAGTATACCAAGACATTTTGGACAATTTCATGCTCACAACTTCCTGTTTCAACATGGCTGCGCACCAGTGCACAAAGCAAGGTCCATAAAGTCCAGATCTCACCTCGATAGACTGGGATGCCATTAAAGTTCAGGCTGACTTTTTGTCAACCATTAAGTTCTGACATTATCTGATTTAGCCCCAATTCACATTGTATGCGGCTTTGAAATTGTGTAACTTCATCTGAAATCGCACAATTCCAAAGCCAAAGGTCAGTACGACTTCAGATGCGACTTTGTGTAGCTTCATGCTCAGATGTCTATTCAAGTCACACCTGAAATTGGCAAAAGTAGTGCATGCACTACTTTTTCAAATCGATGATTGCACCAGAAAGTCGGCATTAGGATGCGACTTGTCATGCGATTTGACCTGTCAAAATCATTCTCAAACTAACAAAAAAAATTTTTTTTATCATTCTATTATAATTAATTTTGTAGTATAAAGGGGTATAACCGTACAAGAACAGTACAAAGACTGCCATGCAGGCGAAGTATAGAAAAGGTCTTACATGTCAATTAAATAACATGAATAGGAAAACAACAAAACAAAGAAGGAAATGCATTAAAGTATTCCCAAGGTTTGCATGATAAGAAGTATTACAGTGTTAAATGTTACTGAGCAGTGCAATGAAATTCCTTGTAGAAAGCACAACAAAGTACAAGAGTAATCAGAGTAGATCTTAAGGCCAATGCATCCACCTGGTCCATGCTTTCCAGCGTTTTTCAAAAAGAAAGAGTTTATCCCATCTAATTGCTAGCAATTTTTCATATATAAAAAATTGTTTTTCACCATCTTAATAGTTTCTGAAGGAGTGGGTGCCAACGGTCTTTTCCAATGCTTGGTAGTCTGGCCACTTATAGTATGTAGGTTTTCACCATATGGAAGTGCACATTGGAAGTGGATACTTTTCTATATCCAGGTTTAACATTGCTAAGGCTGGTGATGGTGGTGTTAGAATTTTTTTAAATTTCTGCTATGAGTTGGAAAATTCTCTTCCAGAAACTACAGAGGTGTTTACAATACCACATAATGCGCATCAGCCTGCCTATGGAACCACATCCTCTCCAGCATAAGACATTTTTGACAATTATGCACTTTCTACACATTCTTGAAAAAGGTTTCTTCCTGGGCAAGGTCCTTTTCTTTTCTATTATGATTATTCTGTCCACAAAGCCATCACCATAAAGAGATAAATCATTGAAACTTAGCAATGTCCCTCAAAGTTAATATTGCCCTACGGGAAGGGGGGGGGGAGTGGCCATGCATTACAAGCCATGTTTCTACCTAATAAAGTTTATTGAGAAGGATATATTGTATTGGGAAATAGCAAAGTTCAACCAGAATTGTTTTTTTCCATAAAAGCATGGTTTGATGAGTTTGGTGTGGAGGAACTTGATTGGCCTGCACAAAGACCTGACCTCAACCCTAAACAACACGTTTGGGGTGAACTGGAATGCCAAATGGGAGCCAGGTCTTGTCATCCAACATCAGTACCTGACCCCACAAATGCTCTTTTGATTAAATGGGCACAGATTTCCATAAAACAGCCCAAACTCTTCCTAGAACAGAAGAGGCTGTTATAGCCACAAAGGTAATACTCCATGTTAATGACCATGGCTTCTGGCATGGATATTCAATAAGCTCATATAGGTGTTATTATGCCCAGGTGTTCCTAAATGTTGGCTATACTATGTAAGCATACTGTAAATAACTGAGAATTTGGTCTCAATTATTTATTTTTATAAGTTATTCTTATTACTTTGCAGCGCTACATTATTTTGATTTTCATGATTAAATGCCAACAATGGATTAACATTTAGAAACATGTTAGTGACCAAAACGTTATTCACAGCACTGCTTTTTTTTCCTCCACTGTGCACAGAACAATGAAATCAAGACATCCAAATATAATGTTTTCACCTTTCTACCACTAAACCTTTATGAGCAATTCAAGAGGATCGCCAATGTCTATTTCCTGTTCCTGCTTATCCTACAGGTAATGGAAGCATTTTCTCTTCTGTAGTTGTCAAATAATACGCCCTAAAGGGACAGGCTAGAATTTTTTAGATTTTCAGGAGTTCCTAATTTTTTTTTTTTTGTGTGATTACAAACCCCCAATAAATTGCTTAATGTGTCCAATACTACCTTCTATGACTTCAAAAGTTGTCAATAGCTTGTTTGTACTTTATATATGGATAGCTAGGAACAGAGCGGCCGAACAGCTGACAATGTTACTTGTATGTTATCTGACACAGAAAAAAAAATTCTCCACTTTGATTTCAAATTTAATAATTTTTGAGAATCTTGTTTCATTTTACCGAATTATTCCTGAATCCAGGGTAATACACCCAAAATGTGGTTCCTATACCCCAAAGGAGTATGGATACCTCTGGTTAAGAACCCCTATCCTAATTATTTGTTAATCTCTAGATATACCTCCCAGATCTCAACTCATCCCACCTTCAGCCATTTTCATGTAATGGCAACTAAACTTCAGACTATTTTGTTTACATTAGAGAGAAGTGATATAAGACATTTGGGTTTGTACTGTATGATTTGTGGCAAGTGCTGAATACAGACAGACCCACAAACGGAGAGACGGAGAAACAGAGGAATGGGATAGGAAAGACAGACAGGCAAAAGGTACAGTATGTGGACTTCATTACAAAAACTGCATGAGCGTTCAAGCCTCAGTAATCTCTTTCTACTAAGAAAGTTATACAAGATGAGACTAGAAGAAGGCCAGCAAATGCGTGACCACGTGAAAGCTATGCTAGAGATCATAGAGCAGCTACGCGCCATCGGAGAGGACATCCAAGATAACCATATGGTTGTCCTGCTCCTCTGCAGCCTTCCAGAGACATATACTGCTCTTATTAACACTTTAGAAACCAGACACGAGCAGGAGCTGACACTGGAATATGTCAAAGGCAAATTCATTGATGAAAATGACAGAAGGAAAGAAAATACGCACCATGATGAGAAAGCTCTCAAGATGTACAAAGGCACAAAGCAGAACCTGTTTTCATTGTAAAAGGACCGGTCTCTTCAAAAAGGACTGTTCTATATGGAAAGCCAAACAGCCAAAGCTAGAGCTATCCACAAAAGGGAGAGTCACAGCAGTCACAAAGAAAGTTAAAGACATAAAATAGAGAGCACCTTTAAAGCGACACAAAGCGGCAAGCCACGGGGCTGGTGCATAGAATCATGGGGCGACAAGTCACATGACTAGCGATGAGACTTTCTTCACAAACATTGATTACAGTGCAAAAGACAGTTTTCCTAGCAAACGGGAAAAACATCACTTCAGAAGTTAAAAGCCATGGTTTTCTGAACTGCAATACACCACGAGGAGGTGAGCAGAGAATCCTTGTAAAGAAAGTGCTGTATGTTCCAGAACTAGAAGGCAGCCTTCTATCAGTGAAAAGTCTTGCAATCAATGGTCTCACAGTTAAGTTTTAGGGTGATGAATGCAAAATTCTCAATTTTAAGCGATTCCTCACAAATGGAAAACTGGATGATCACTTATACAGGCTCATCACCACAAACCAGCAAACCTATAAAGTCTCTAATGACATACAGAACAAATGTATTCACTTATGGCACAGGCGCCTGGGGAACAGAAGTCCAGAAGCTATTCGGGACATTATAAAGAGAGGCTTTTTAGAAGATTTGACAATAGACCTTGCAAAGTGCTTATGAAATGAAAGTGCTGTATTGAAGCAAAAGCCACACGTGCTCCCCTTCCACAGGCATCTCAAAGAAAAATCACACCCCCTCCACGCAGCTCATACACAGTGACGTATGTGGTCCAATGAAAACTCCCACGTCAGGTGGGAACAGATATCTACTGAATTTCATTGAGGATCATTCCAAGTACACAACTACTTATCTGATGAAACACAAGAATAAAACATCAGAGAAACTTCAAGCGTTAATTGCCATGTCTCGCAACAAATTCCAACGGAAACCAGGAATAATACGCACTGACAATGGGTTAGAATACATAAGCAACGAAGTGGCCTTATGCCTGAAGAGACAAGGAATAGTACACCAGACAACCACACTATACACTCCTCAACAAAACAGTGTAGCAGAAAGGAAAAATAGCACTCTTATATAAATGGCCAGGTGCATGTTGTCGGATGCCAACCTACCTCGCAAGTACTGGGGAGAAACAGTCATGACTGCAACCTACCTACAGAACAGACTACCCTCAAGAGCCATTAAACTACTCCATTCAAAATGTGGCATGGATCAAAGCCTAGCATAGGGCACAGCATAGTGTTTGGATGTAAAGCATATGCCTATATACCAAGTGAAAAGCGATCCAAGCAAGCGAGAACATAGAGGGCATTGGCATAGAGGGCATTCTAGTAGGCTTCAGTGCGCAAACTAAGGGTTACAGAATCCTAAACCCAAAGACTGACAAAGTGTCAATAAACACAGAAACACATATGCCTGAAAGCTGTGAAGTTAATATGCCAAGCAAACCAGAAGAAATGGTTGACCAAAGAGAACCTGTGCAGGAGTCAGAACAAGAGGTGGAACTCACATTGCCTAAACCAAGTTCCCCACATGATCCTGCTGAACTGCCTGAAGTCAGAAGATCCACTCAGACTACAAAGGGGCTACCACCCCGCAAGCTGTCATACACTGTCAAAACACACAGCATAGTTGAACCAACATCCTGGGTAGACATAGAAAAACTGCCAAAATGTGAAGCCAATAAATTGTGAAAGGCAGCAGAAGAAGAATTAAAGTCACTTCAAGAAAATAAAACCTGGACACTCACAGAGTTTCCTCCTAACCACAAAACTATAGGAAGTAAGTGTACTTTCAAAGTAAAGTCAGATGCAGAAAGGGAATATCTACAAGTACAAAGCCAGACCACTTGCCAAGGGATACTCCCAGAAATTCGGTGAAGATTACGATGAAACATTTGCTCCCGTCTTACAACACTCCACCATCCGAGCGCTTCTTATCGCTGTAGCTGGGAAAAGCATGAAACTGAAACACCTAGACGTTAAAACCGCTTTCCTATGTAGCGATCAGGGATGAGCCGAACACCCCCCTGTTCGGTTCGCACCAGAACCTGCGAACAGACAAAATGTTCGTGTGAACTTTAGAACCCTATTAAATACAATGGACTCGAAGGTTCGAAATCTAAAGTGTTAATTATAAAGGCTAATATGCAAGTTATTGTCCTAAAAAGTGTTTGGGGACCCGGGTCCTGCCCCAGGGGACATGTATCAATGCAAAAAAAAGTTTTAAAAACGGCCGTTTTTTCGGGAGCAGTGATTTTAATAATGCTTAAAATGAAAAAATAAAAGTGAAATATTCCTTTAAATTTCGTACCTGGGGGGTGTGTATGATATGCATGTAAAGTGGCGCATGTTTCCCGTGCTTAGAACTGTCCCTGCAAAAAATGTCATTTTTGAAAGAAAAAAAGTCATTTAAAACTGACTCGCGGCTATTAATGAATTGTCGGATCCTGGCAATACATTCAAAAGTCATTGATAAAAAAAAAAAAAAAAGCGTGGGGGTTCCCCAGAATTCAATTACCAGGCCCTTCAGGTCTGGAATGGATATTAAGGGGAACCCCGCCGCAAATTTAAAAAAAATTGACGTGGGGTTCCCTCAAATATCCATTCCAGGCCCTTCAGATCTGGCATGGATTTTAAGGGGAACTCCACCCCAAATTTTAAAAAAAATGGCGTGGAGTCCCCCTAAAAATCCATACCAGACCCCTTATTCGAGCACGCAACCTGGCCGGCCGCAGGGGAAAAGGGGGGGACGAGAGAGCGGCCCCCCCTCCCTCCTGAACCGTACCAGGCCACATGCCCTCAACATGGGGAGGATGTCCCCATGTTGATGGGGACAAGGGCCTCATCCCCACAACCCTTGCCCGGTGGTTGTGGGGGTCTGCGGGCGGGGGGCTTATCGGAATCTGGAAGACCCCTTTAACAAAGGGGACCACCAGATCCCGGCCCCCCCTATGTGAATTGGTAAGGGGTACATTGTACCCCTACCATTTTACGAAGAAAGCGTAAAAAAATGTTTAAAAAAAACACACAAACACCTTGAAAAAGTCCTTTATTTAAAAAAAAAAAAACATTCCAGCGGTGAAATCCAGTGTCCCGCGGCGATCCCGATGTCCAGCGCTGTCCTTCATATAGACCCGCCCGTTCTAAAGTTCCCCATCAGGTCCGCTCAGCGGACCAGATGCGGAACATGAGAAGGGGCGGGTCTATACATGTATTACCAAAGTGAGAGCAGTTCCCCATCAGGTCCGCCCCCTCGGTATGTCGGACCCGCCTACGTCATTGGCTTGAGCGGGGAACTTCCTTCACTATGTAAATTTAAATTACACAGTGAAGGAAGTTCCCCGCTCAAGCCAATGACGTAGGCGGGTCCGACATACCGAGGGGGCGGACCTGATGAGGAACTTCTCTCACTTTGGTAATACATGTAAAGACCCGCCCCTTCTGATGTTCCGCATCTGGTCCGCTGAGCGGACCTGATGGGGAACTTTAGAAGGGGCGGGTCTATACATTTAAAATACTGAGAGGGAGTTCCCCATCAGGTCCGCTCAGGCACAACCAATGAAGGACAGCGCTGGACATCGGGATCGCCGCGGGACACTGGATTTCACCGCTGGAATGTTTTTTTTTTTTTTTTTTTTTTTAAATAAAGGACTTTTTTAAAGGTGTTTGTGTGTTTTTTTTAAAAAAAAATTACGCTTTCTTCATGAAATGGTAGGGGTACAATGTACCCCTTACCAATTCACATAGGGGGGGGCAGGATCTGGGGGTCCCCTTTGTTAAAGGGGTCTTCCAGATTCCGATAAGCCCCCCGCCCGCAGACCCCCACAACCACCGGGCAAGGGTTGTGGGGATGAGGCCCTTGTCCCCATCAACATGGGGACATCCTCCCCATGTTGAGGGCATGTGTCCTGGTACTGTTCAGGAGGGAGGGGGGGCCGCTCTCCCGTCCCCCCTTTTCCCCTGCGGCCGGCCAGGTTGCGTGCTCGGATAAGGGGTCTGGTATGGATTTTTAGGGGGACTCCACGCCATTTTTTTTTACATTTGGGGTGGAGTTCCCCTTAAAATCCATGCCAGATCTGAAGGGCCTGGAATGGATATTTGGGGGAACCCCACGTCAATTTTTTTTTAAATTTGCGGCGGGGTTCCCCTTAATATCCATTCCAGACCTGAAGGGCCTGGTAATTGAATTCTGGGGAACCCCCACGCTTTTTTTTTTTTTTTTTTATCAATGACTTTTGTATGTATTGCCGGGAGCCGACAATTCATTAATAGCCGCGAGTCAGTTTTAAATGACTTTTTTTCTTTCAAAAATGAAATTTTTTGCAGGGACAGTTCTAAGCACAGGAAACATGCGCCACTTTACATGCATATCATACACACCCCCCAGGTACGAAATTTAAAGGAATATTTCACTTTTATTTTTTCATTTTAAGCATGATTAAAATCACTGCTCCCGAAAAAACGGCCGTTTTTAAAACTTATTTTTGCATTGATACATGTCCCCTGGGGCAGGACCCGGGTCCCCAAACACTTTTTATGACAATAACTTGCATATAAGCCTTTATAATTAGCACTTTAGATTTCTCCCATAGATTTTTCGAATTTGCCGCGAACACCCCAATTTTTTCGCTGTTCGGCGAACGGGCGAACAGGCAATGTTCGAGTCGAACATGAGTTCGACTCGATTTCGAAGCTCATCCCTAGTAGCGATACCTTCAACTAAGAGGGCCGCAGATTTAGTTTGGGCCCTGAAGACAGCTCCGCCAACCCCCAGGAATTTACTCGACCCCCTACTGGCACAGTTAGTTATGGCAGCAATATAATACTTATGCTATATGATTAAACTCAGACACCAAGGCAATAATGAAAGGGGTATCTTATTTACTTTAGGTTTGTGGTAAAAAGGGTTAACAGTAGTAACAGTTTACAGGTAATAGGTTGCAGAGCCCTGCAGCAATAAACACACTATGCATTAAATGAACAGTAAAGGTGCGCCGCGTGGGCGACCGTTAACTAGGCGCCCTGTGGCGCAGTAACCAAATGAACTAACTAGCTGGCTAGGCCTGGCTCAGATATCTAAAACTCAGTCTATAGGGGATGATGGTTTCTTCACCGGCAAGTCTTT
This sequence comes from Rana muscosa, assembly GCA_029206835.1. Taxonomy (NCBI): domain Eukaryota; kingdom Metazoa; phylum Chordata; class Amphibia; order Anura; family Ranidae; genus Rana; species Rana muscosa. Next base: position 1,207,224,771 of record CM055116.1, read on the forward strand.
AAAGTTGGTGCACATAACAGAATAACATTTGTAATCCAGTGGGACGATTGTAATAGAATAAACACTTTACTGAAGAACCTCTGAGTTCAGGTCTGATATGGATCTCCAGTGAGAGTATCAGATATAAACTTGTGGGCCACGGCAGTCTATAGGCACATCAGAAATAAACAGTATATGGTCTGAGCATACGCTCGCTCACCCCTCCGAACGCGATCCCAGTCCGGGAACTTCCACCGACTGTGTCCTCACACACAGTGTCTCCAGCGATCGGGTCCCCGATCCAACCAAGGCTGTAGATAAGCGAAGTCAGATGCCACCCAGGCTCGCAGTGGGGTGGAAGGCTCTTTGGTGCTGCGCAAGGCCTCAGGCTTCAGGCCTTGCACTCCGGCACATCCGCACAGGAGGATCAGTCACTGAAGTCTCGTGTTCCAAAGAGACCGAGCCCTGCCTCGCCTCCTCCTTTTATAACCCCTCCCATGAGTCTCTGGGGTGGAAACATTGCCGAAAGGGGTTCTGGGTAAGGTAGTCCTGGGAGTCTTAAAGGGGACCCCGCTACACCTATATGGAGACATTAAGGAAGATCAGTACATGGAGCAACCACCAGGGTTTGATCAAGGAGATAACCTTGTGTGTAAACTTCAGAAGAGCACCTACAGTCTTAAGCAATCTGCAAGGATGTGGAATGAGAAAGGGAACAAACTACTTACCAGAGATGGATTCTCTACTCCAGGAATCAAGGAGACCGATGTTATCTATGTTGATTACATTATAACCTGTTTTGAACAAGAAGGGGATTACAATCAGATAGTTTACAAGCTAAAAGAACATTTTTAAATCGAAGCGCAAAGTGTTATTAAAATTTAATACTGCCCGTTAGAGGAGATGACTGTCGATGCACTCACCAAGCCTTTGTTTAAGGAACGTCATAGTTATATCCAGAAGAAGCTGAATATAATTTGACAAAGCACATGCTGTTGAGAAGGGGTGCAGAAAGCTTGTAGCTTTCTATACTGTGAACTATATACTATATGCATTATACCTCTCTATGCAGCAGGTGGCGCTGTAGTATTATAGTGTTATAGTGTGTATTCTATGATATAACAAGATGTATTGTCTATGATCAGTGTACCTGTTTGTGTTCTCTTCCTGTTCCATGATAAAGATATCCTCCATAAGAGTAAAGTATTCTCTGCAAATAAGACGCTTCCAGTTTATTATATCAATACTCTGACAACATAAACTAGGCGATGGGGGGGGGGGGGGTCCAGAGGTAGAGATAGTCAGCACAGAACATATTCCAGAGGGTAGTATTGGGGCATTAGTGGTAGGGCAACCAAAGCACATAAACCCAAGGTAAGTATAGTAGCAAGTCCTGGTTGCAATCTCACAACACCCAATAAGAGGATAGTATGCAACCGGTCTAAACTACGTGGCATGTTCACCAATGCCAGGAGCCTGGTGGACAAGATGGGTGTACTAGAGATACTTTTGAAACGAGGAGGATTTGGATTTTGTGTGAATTTCAGAGACCTGGTTCAACAGCTCTCATGATTGGCTTGCAACCATTTAAGGGTATACCCTTTATTGCAAGGATAGAGAGGGTAAAAAAGAGGGAGGGGTATGCCTATATATCAAGAATAATTTACAAGTGAATGTGAGAGATGACATCACTAAGGGAGCTAGGGAGGAGGTGGAATCCTTATGGGTAAAGCTCCAAAGGGGTAAAGGTAAGGGGAAAATAATACTGGGAGTATGCTATAGGTCCCCTAACCTGAGGGAGGAGGGGGAGACAGATCTCCTATCACAATTTGCATTAGTAGCAAGGATGGGAAGTGTTATCATAATGGGGGATTTTAATTATCCAGATATTGACTGGGCAGAGGGAACGCATTCATCTAAGTTCCTAAATGTCTTGCAGGACAATTTTATGGGTCAGATGGTAGAAGCACCAACTAGAAATAAAGTGTTATTGGATCTACTGATTACCAACAATACAGACCTGATTACGGATGTGGAAATACGGGGAAATTTATGAAACAGCGATCACAGGTCAATTGGCTTCAGTATAAATCACACAAATAGGAAACATAAGGGGAATACAAAGACACTGAATTTCAAAAGAGCCAACTTCCCTAAACTACGAACCTTGCTAAAAGGCATAAATTGGGATAAAATCTTAGGAACAAAGAACACAGAGGAGAGATGGGTTTGCTTTAAGAGCATATTAAATAAGGGCATTAGCCAATGCATCCCATTGGGTAATAAATTTAAAAGAGCAAGCAAAAGTCCTGGATGGCTTAACTCCAATGTAAAAATGCATATACCGGTAAAAGCAAAGGAGAAGGCCTTCAAAAAAACACAAGGTTGAGGGATCATCATCAGCATTCAGACTTTATGTAGAATGCAACAAGAAATGTAAGGGTGCAATTAGGGCGGCTAAGATAGAATATGAAAGACACATAGCGGAGTTCGGTTTGCATCAGAACATGCGAACAGGCAATAAATTTGTTTGAACATCCGAACACCGTTAAAGTCTATGGGACTCGAACATGAAAAATCTAAAGTGCTAATTTTAAAGGCTTATATGCAAGTTATTGTCATAAAAAGTGTTTGGGGACCCAGGGTCCTGCCCCAGGGGACATGTATCAATGCAAAAAAAAGTTTTAAAAACGGACGTTTTTTCGGGAGCAGTGATTTTAATAATGCTTAACCACTTAAGCCCCGGACCATTTGGTAGCTAAAGGACCAGAGGTGAATTCAGAATTTTGCACTGCGCTGCTTTAACTGTAAATTGTGCGGACATGCAATGTTGTACCCAAACGAAATTTGCGTCCTTTTCTTCCCACAAATAGAGCTTTCTTTTAATGGTATTTGATTGCCTCTGCGATTTTTATTTTTTGCGATATAAACGGAAAAAGACCGAAAATTTTGAAAAAAAATTATATTTTCTACTTTTTGTTATAAGAAAAATCGAATAAACTCAATTTTAGTCATACATTTAGGCCAAAATGTATTCAGCCACATGTCTTTAGTAAAAAAATGTCAATAAGCGTATATTTATTGGTTTGCGCAAAAGTTATAGCGTTTACAAACTAGGGTACATTTTCTGGAATTTACACAGCTTTAAATTTATGACTGCCTATCTCATTTCTTGAGGTGCTAAAATGGCAGGGCAGTACAAAACCCCCCCCAAATGACCCCATTTTAGAAAGTAGACACCCCAAGGAAATTGCTGAGAGGCATGTTGAGCCCATTGAATATTTTTTTTTTTTGTCCAAAGTGATTGAATAATGACAAAAAAAAATTACAAAAAGTTGTCACTAAATGATATATTGCTCACACGTGCCATGGTTATATGTGGAATTGCACCCCAAAATACATTCTGCTGCTTCTCCTGAGTACGGGAATACCACATGTGTGGGACTTTTTAGGAGCCTAGCCACGTACGGGACCCCGGAAACCAAGCACCGCCTTCAGGATTTCTAAGGGCGCAAATTTTTGATTTCACTCCTCACTACCTATCACAGTTTTGAAGGCCATAAAATGCCAAAATAGCACAAAACCCCCCCAAATGACCCCATTTTAGAAAGTAGACACCCCAAGGAAATTGCTGAGAGGCCTGTTGAGCCCATTGAATATTTTTTATTTTTGTCCCAAGTGATTGAATAATGACAAAAAAAATAAAAAATTACAAAAAGTTGTCACTAAATGATATATTGCTCACACATGCCATGGTTATATGTGGAATTGCACCCCAAAATAAATTTTGCTGCTTCTCCTAAGTACGGGGATACCACATGTGTGGGACTTTTTAGGAGCCTAGCCGCGTACGGGACCCCGAAAACCAATCACCGCCTTCAGGATTTCTAGGCACAAATTTTTGATTTGACTCCTCACTACCTATCACAGTTTCGAAGGCCAAGAAAATGCCAAAATAGCACAAAACCCCCCCAAATGACCCCATTTTGGAAAGTAGACACCCCAAGCTGTTTGCTGAGAGGCATGGTGAGTATTTTACAGCTCTCATTTGTTTTTGAAAATGAAGAAAGAACATTTTTTTTTTTCTTTTTTTTTTTTTCAATTTTCAAAACTTTGTGACAAAAAGCGAGATCTGCAAAATACTCACAATACCTCTCAGCAAATAGCTTGGGGTGTCTACTTTCCAAAATGGGGTCATTTGGGGGGGTTTTGTGCCATCTGGGCATTCCATGGCCTCCGAAACTGTGATAGGCAGTGAGAAGTGAAATCAAAAATTGACACCCTTAGAAAGCCTGAAGGCGGTGATTGGTTTTTGGGGTCCCGTACGCGGCTAGGCTCCCAAAAAGTCTCACACATGTGGTATCCCCGTACTCAGGAGAAGCAACAGAATGTATTTTGGGGTGTAATTCCACATATGCCCATGGCATGTTTGAGCAATATATCATTTAGTGACAACTTTGTGCAAAAAAAAAAAAAATTGTCTTTTTTCCGCAACTTGTGTCAACATATAAAATATTCCATGGACTCGACATGCTTCTCAGTATATAGCTTGAGGTGTCTACTTTCCAAAATGGGGTCATTTGGGGGGGTTTTGAACTGTTCTGGCATTTTATACACAACATTAGGAAGCTTACATCCACTCTTCTAACCACTTGAAGACAAAGCCCTTTTTGACACTTTTTGTTTACATGAAAACATATTTTGTTTTGCAAGAAAATTATGTTGAACCCCCAAACATTATATATATTTTTAAAGCAAAGGCCCTACAGAATAAAATGGTGGGTGTTGCATTTTTTTTTTCTACACAGTATTTGCGCAGCGATTTTTCAAACGCATTTTTTGGGGAAAAAATACACTTTTTTTAATTTTAACGCACTAAAACACACTATATTGCCCAAATGTTTGATGAAATAAAAAAGATGATCTTAGGCCGAGTACATAGATACCAAACACGACATGCTTTAAAATTTCGCACAAACGCGCATTGGCGACAAACTACATACATTTTTAAAAGCCTTTAAAAGCCTTTACAGGTTACCCCGTTAGATTTACAGAGGAGGTCTACTGCTAAAATTACTGCCCTCGATCTGACCTTCGAGGTGATACCTCACATGCATGGTGTAATTGCTGTTTACATATGACGCCAGACCGACGCTTGCGTTCGCCATTGGGCAAGAGCAGGGCAGGACAGGGGTGCTTTTTTTTTTTTTTTTTTTTTTTTAATTAATTTTGCTTTTTTATTTTATTTTTAAACTGTTGCTTCCATATTTTTTTTTTTTTATCATTTTTATTGTTATCTCAGGGAATGTAAATATCCCCTATGATAGCAATAGGTAATGACAGGTACTCTTTTTTGAAAAAACTGGGGTCTATTGGACCCTAGATCTTTCCTCTGCCCTCAAAGCATCTGACCACACCAAGATCGGTGTGATAAAATGCTTTCCCAATTTCCCAATGGCGCTTTTTATATCCGGGGGGGGGACATTCCCTCCCACTGCTTGTAAAAGCAGTCCAGAGGCTAATTAGCCACTAGGATTGCTTTTACATGAAAGCCGGCCGCTGGCTGAAAAGAATGATACCAAGATGATACCTAAACCCGCAGGCATCATTCTGGTATAAACATTCAAACTCCAGCAACATACCAGTACGTTGCTGGTCCTTGTTGGACATGTATTGTAATCTTTTTTTTCATGCAGCCTGTTGGCTGAACGAAAAAAAAAGATTGATCGGTGGGTATGCCCACCATTAGAATACCGCCCTTCATCCACCCACTTCTAATGATGGGCATACATGCACCATTTATATATGCCGAAGCATGGGGGCATCTTCCCGCAAAAGTTATGCCGCGTACACATGGTCAGACTTTTCCACGGGCAAGCCTCCGTCGGAATTTCGACCGTATGTACGCGGCATTAGGAGCAAAATCGCTCCTCCGCCCCTGCTGCCCCAATGCTTCGGCATATATGCTTTTTTTTTTTTAACTGTGGTGGTGAAATAACCTCCTACAGCACTGGAGTCGCAGGGATCAGGCCTGTCTCTGCGAATGCTGCAGTTATGTGTGTTGTGTTTTGCAAGTGACAGTGATCGATCGATACTGCACTTGGGTGGCCTGGGCTGGACGGAGGGGCAAAACGCAGGTGCTAGCAGGTATCTGGGCTGATCCCGCTAACACTGCGTTTTTGGGAACCCTAATCTGCTGGGGACACTAGTATACATCTGATCAGATCAGATATTGATCTGTTCAGATACTATACCACTAAGGGGGGTGTATGCTTAACGCGTGGGTGTTAGCGTTACTGGCAGTAACCTGACGCTGCCTGTGGTGTGACGCAGACCCTCTCTGACGACAAAACCTAATTGATATCACCCGCCGGGCGATCAGGGGGTTAAACCTTTATTGGGTTATATACGGCGGGTGCCCTAACACTATAAAAAGCAAACTAACTAACCAGCGTCACCTGTAACACTTATATGATGATCACTGGTGAAAGGGTTAACTAGGGGCAATTAGGGGGTTAAAACCTTTATTAGGTAATATATAGGGGTACCTGACGCTATATAAAAACCTGACGGCGAACCTAAAAAAAAATTACTGGCTACCTATCGGCATCACCGACACTAAGACAACGATCATAAAAACGATCGCTTAGCGACAGTGGTGATAGGGGGTGAAGGGGTTACCTGGGGGGCGATCAGGGGGTTAAACCTTTATTAGATAATATATGGGGGTACCTAACGCTATAAAAACCTGCGGCGAACCTAAAAAAAATTACTGGCTACCGATCTGCATCACCGACGCTAAGACAGCGATCAGAAAAATGATCGCTTAGCGACAGTGGTGATAGGGGGTGAAAAGGTTACCTGGGGGGCGATCAAGGGGGTTAAACCTTTATTAGGTAATATATTGGGGTACCTGATGCTATAAAAACCTGCGGCGAACCTAAAAAAAATTACTGGCTACCGATCTGCATCACCGACGCTAAGACAGCGATCAGAAAAATGATCGCTTAGTGACAGTGGTGATAGGGGGTGAAAGGGTTACCTGGGGGGCGATCAAGGGGGTTAAACCTTTATTAGGTAATATATGGGGGTACCCGACGCTATAAAAACCTGCGGCGAACCTAAAATAAATTACTGGCTACCGATCAGCATCACCGACGCTAAGACATCGATCAGAAAAATGATCGCATAGCGACGGCGGTGCTAGGGGGTGAAAGGGTTACCTGGGGGGTGATCAAGGGGGTTAAACCTTTATTAGGTAATATATGGGGGTACCCGACGCTATAAAAACCTGCGGCGAACCTAAAAAAAATTACTGGCTACCGATCAGCATCGCCGACGCTAAGACATCGATCAGAAAAATTATCGCTTAGTGACAGTGGTGATAGGGGGTGAAAGGGTTACCTGGGGGGCGATCAAGGGGGTTAAACCTTTATTAGGTAATATATGGGGGTACCCGACGCTATAAAAACCTGCGGCGAACCTAAAAAAAATTACTGGCTACCGATCAGCATCACCGACGCTAAGACATCGATCAGAAAAATGATCGCTTAGTGACGGCGGTGCTAGGGGGTGAAAGGGTTATCTGGGGGGTGATCAGGGGGTTAAACCTTTATTGGGGGGGGTTAGGGGGCTACACTGGACCTAAAACTAAATGTAGTGACACTTTTACAGTCACAAATGTCACTGATTGCAGTGATCACTAAATAAATGGTCACTGCAATCAGTGACTGGGGGCTGGGGGGTGATCTGGGGGTATCTGGGGGGGCGATTTATGTGCCTATGTGTCCTGGTGTCAGTGTGCTGTTTTGTGCACTAACCTGCATCTTCTCCTGTACGGCGCTCGGTATATGTGAGCGCCGCAGGAGAGATGACATCACTTCCTCCTGCCTGGCAGGCAGGGGAAGCTCTCTCATTCGCCGGGAGCGATCGAGAGGGGGGGGCCGGAATCGAACGGCTGTCCCCTCATGCCGGATCGCTCCCGAAGATAAAACGACCACCCACTGTAAAGAAGGGGGGTCCGATCGGATTCTGCCTGTCGGTGCCATTCTGCCGACGTATATTTACAGTGGGCGGTCGTTAAGTGGTGTGACAGCAGGAAGGTAAAGTCACCTGGTTGCATCCAGGGGGGTAGATATATTTCGCCCAGATTCAGGCTTTACGCCGACTTATACAACTAGGTGGAGAGTTGTATAAGGCTAGTGGGCTCATGGATGACTCATACCTCTAGGGAGAGTGCTGGGCGTCGTGCAGACAGGGAGTTGATGAGACCAGCTGAAGCTTGTCAGCTCATTTAGGCCTCTATAAGAACTCCCAGCTTCATTAGATGTTAGCTCATGCCTGGAACCAGACCTGTGTGGACTGTCTAGGGAGAGTGAACCCCTGTGCGGTGAGACAAAGCATGTGTGGCTATTTGCTTGGACATTTAAAACCAGGGACTTAGGGACTAGGACAGCACTAGGCTGATCCCAGTTGTTAGTTAGGAAACCTGTATGTTTAGTCAGAGGTCAAGTTGACCAGGATTTATTTTGTTTATGTTTCTTTTGCTTTGCTGTGTTTTGTCACTGTAAATAGAAAATAAACCGCACCTTTTTGATTTTGAAAACCACAACCTCCGTTTGCTGGGCCTGTTTTTGTGTGGGGAGCCCATCTCGGGGGTCACACACACCCGCTGCCGAGTTAACCCCCTCACAGTTGGTGGAGAATGCAGGCAGTTTTTTTTTAAGCCAGCATGGAGGAGATACTGAAGCAGCTGGCTCTAGCAAATGCCAATCAACAGCAGACAAATGCAGGTTTGCAAAAGAACTTTGCAGCCCAGCAGCAAGCTCATCAACAGAGCCTTGCAGCCCAGCAGCAGACAAACGCAACTTTGCAACAGAGTCTGGAGGCTCAGCAACAAGCCCAGCAGCAATCTGAGGCCCGCTTCATAGACCTGTTGCAGAAGCAAGAGCAGAGACTACAACAACAGATGGAAGCAGTAATGCAGCAACGTCCGCAGACCAGTGAGGAAAGCCGTCCCACTAATACCGCGTCCTTTGGGGTGAGTCGTTTATTGACAAAAATGACTGGAGAGGATGATCCAGAGGTATTTTTGACCACATTTGAAAGGACCGCTGAAAGAGAAAAGTGGCCTGAGGAACAGTGGGCTGGACTGGTGGCTCCTCTGTTAACTGGTGAATCGCAGAAAGCTTACTATGACCTAGAGCCTAACCAAGCAAAAGACTATGTGATGCTAAAAGCTGAAATATTGGCAAGGCTGGGTGTCACCCAGGCTGTCCGGGCTCAGCGTGTGCATAACTGGACTTTCCAGCTTGGAAAACCCCCCAGGTCTCAAATGTATGATCTCATTCACCTGAGCAGAAAGTGGCTACAGCCAGAGACTTTGTCCGCACCAAAGATTGTGGAACGTGTTGTAATGGATCGGTTTTTGAGAGCTCTTCCTACTGCCATCCAAAAGTGGGTAAGCCATGGAGACCCAGAGACGGCCGATGGTCTTGTGGATCGTGTGGAGAAATACTTGGCTACAGAGAACCTGACGGCCTCTTCCAGAGACACTCGGACTTTCCACCCTAAGACCAGACCATCCCCAGGGGCGGATAAGAGGATTCCAAGGGGTGAGGGTGGAGAGAGTGAGAGGGTGGGAGCTCTACCCCAAGTTTGGCGAGAACAGCCTGGGAAATCAGCAGCTCAAGAGGCCGCAAGAAGGATCGTTTGCTACCGCTGCCGGCAAGCGGGACATATTGCAGCCAATTGCCCGGTTGTGGAGGAACCCATGCAGTGTGACTTTCTGACGGGCAGACGTCAGTCGCTGTGTGCGACAGTCGCATGCACTGCCATTCGAGGAACTGAGAAACATTTATGCAAAATGTGTGTTAATGGTAGAAATGTTGTGGTATTGTTGGATTCAGGTAGCCTTGTGACCCTGATAAAGGCTGAGTTAGTTAAAACAGAGGTCTCTGGGAATAGCAAGGTAGCTGTTATTTGTGTGCATGGGGACACCCGAGAGTATCCAGTGACTACAGTGTGTTTCGAGACCCCCAAAGGTACCCTCTCTCATCCAGTGGGCTTAGTATCTCAGTTACCGCATGACGCCATTGTGGGAAGGGATTTTCCGAAGTTCTGGGAACTGTGGGATGATCCTGAGCCCCCCACTGGTGCCCCTATGTACCAGGAATGTGATAGCCAGAACTCCCCTGAGAGTGGTGAGGACTCTCCGGAATTTCCCTTATCAGTATTGGCAGGGGAGACTCAAGAAACTGGAGAGGAGCCCACCTCCTCAGACGAAAACCTACCGTCTGTGGAGTTTTCTGATCTTGAGGTTCACAGGGAAAACTTTGCCACAGAACAGTTGAAAGACCCCGCCCTAATAAAGGCACGGGAAAACGTAGTGAAAATAGATGGCGAGTTAGTGAACCCAGATAATACCTGCACTTACCCATACTTCAGCGTAGAGAAGGACCTACTGTATCGGGTGGCAAAAAGGGCAGAAGAAACCGTTGAGCAGCTTGTGGTGCCCAAACCTTACAGGAAGTTGGTGTTGGAGTTGGCCCATGGGCACATTCTTGGAGGTCATCTGGGGACAGAGAAAACCCGAGAGAGGGTATTACAGAGATTCTATTGGCCGGGGGTGATGAAGGACATAGAAAATTATTGTTCCTCCTGCCCTGTGTGTCAGAGGTCGGCCCCGATGCCACATTTCCGTAGCCCGCTGGTCCCTCTACCCATCATTGAGGTCCCGTTTGAGAGGATCGCCATGGATTTGGTAGGTCCTATAATCAAGTCCGCTAGGGGGCACCAGTACATATTAGTTATAATGGACTATGCCACCCGTTATCCAGAAGCGATCCCTCTCCGAAATACCTCGGCCAAAACCATAGCCAAAGAGCTATCTCTTGTGTTTAGCCGGGTGGGTATTTGTAAAGAACTGCTTACGGACCAAAGTACACCCTTTATGTCCCGGGTTATGAAGGAGCTGTGTAAATTGTTCAAAATGACGCAATTACGTACATCTGTGTATCACCCCCAAACCGATGGGCTGGTTGAAAGGTTCAACAAAACCCTAAAACAAATGTTGAAGAAAGTGGTGGATAGAGATGGAAAGGATTGGGACTGTCTACTTCCTTATCTGATGTTTGCTATTAGGGAGGTGCCCCAATCCTCTACGGGATTCTCCCCCTTTGAGTTACTGTATGGGAGACACCCAAGAGGGCTGTTGGATATTGCCAAGGAAACTTGGGAAAGTGAGAGTTCTCCCCACAGGAGTGTGATTGAGCATGTCGCCCTGATGCAAGACCGAATTGCACAGGTAATGCCCATCGTGAAGGAACATTTGGCCCAAGCGCAGTTAGCACAGCAGAGAGTGTACAACCGTGGAGCCAAGACCCGTACCTTTTCCCCGGGGGATAGGATACTGGTACTTGTCCCTACGGTTGAAAGTAAATTCCTTGCCAAATGGCAAGGCCCCTACGAGATAATGGAAAAAGTGAGCGAAGTGAATTACAAGGTCAGACAACCAGGAAGGCGAAAGCCCGAACAGATCTATCACGTTAATCTGTTGAAAGCCTGGAGGGATAGAGAGTCCCTAGTCGCAGACACTTGGTCACCAGCTCAAACTGGTTGCGTGATTCCTGAGGTTGGAATAGCAGCCACCTTGTCACAACCCCAACAACAGGAGGTTAAGGAGTTTGTGCTTCGCAACAAGGAGGTATTCTCTGAGCTGCCGGGACAAACATCTGGGGTAGAGCATGACATCATTACCCCGCCCGGTGAAAGGGTGAAGTTAAAACCCTATCGGATCCCAGAGGCCCGACGGGAGGCAATACGGGAGGAAGTACAGAAAATGCTGAACTTAGGGGTGATAGAGGAGTCCCAAAGTGATTGGTCTAGTCCCATTGTGTTGGTGCCTAAACCGGATGGGAGCTGGCGATTTTGTAACGATTTTCGTCAGTTGAACAAAGTTACAAAATTTGACACCTACCCCATGCCACGTATAGATGAGTTGATCGACCGGCTGGGAACAGCCCGATACATGACGACTCTTGACCTCACAAAAGGGTATTGGCAAATCCCCCTGGCCAAGTCGGCCAAAGAGAAAACCGCATTTGTAACCCCAGACGGGGCGTTCCAATATAAAAGAATGCCGTTCGGGTTACAGAATGCGCCGGCCACATTCCAGCGGAAAATGGACCAGATGCTGAGGCCCCATCGGAAGTATGCTGCGGCTTACCTGGATGACATAATTGTCCATAGCACAGATTGGGCCTCACATCTGCCAAAAGTGCAAGCAGTCCTGGACTCTGTTCGGGAAGCGGGGTTTACGGCTAACCCCAAGAAGTGTACCATTGGGCAGGAGGAGGCCAAATATCTTGGGTACACCATTGGGAGGGGAGTAATAAAACCCCAACTCAACAAAGTCGAGGCCATCCAGAGTTGGCCACGTCCCAACAGCAAGAAGCAGGTACGAGCCTTTCTGGGAATCGCGGGGTATTATCGGCGATTCATTCCCCACTTTGCTTCTAAGGCTGTGCCCCTAACCAACCTGACGAAGGGGAAAGGGTCGGTCATGATTAAATGGACCCCCGAGGCTGAGGCAGCATTCCAATTCTTGAAACAAGCCTTATGTAGCCAGCCAGTGTTGTACTCACCCGACTTCTCTAAAGACTTTGTCGTACAAAGTGATGCGTCAGATGTGGGGTTAGGAGCAGTATTGTCCCAGGTCTGGAACGGGGAAGAGCACCCAGTCATTTACCTCAGCAGGAAGTTGAAGTCCCATGAGGTAAATTACGCCACCGTTGAAAAGGAGTGTTTAGCGGTGAAGTGGGCTCTAGATTCCCTTCGGTACTACCTGCTAGGTAGGCACTTTGACATGGTTACGGATCACGCTCCGTTAAAGTGGATGGCTCAAAACAAGGAAACAAATAGAAGAGTGAATAGGTGGTTCCTGGCCCTCCAGGAATTCAACTTCACAGTAAAGCATCGCCCTGGCGTTCAAATGGGGAATGTGGATGCTTTGTCTCGAGTACATGAATGCCTGATTGCTGGTGTTCCAACCCCGAGGTTAAAACAAGAGGGGGGGGTATGTGACAGCAGGAAGGTAAAGTCACCTGGTTGCATCCAGGGGGGTAGATATATTTCGCCCAGATTCAGGCTTTACGCCGACTTATACAACTAGGTGGAGAGTTGTATAAGGCTAGTGGGCTCATGGATGACTCATACCTCTAGGGAGAGTGCTGGGCGTCGTGCAGACAGGGAGTTGATGAGACCAGCTGAAGCTTGTCAGCTCATTTAGGCCTCTATAAGAACTCCCAGCTTCATTAGATGTTAGCTCATGCCTGGAACCAGACCTGTGTGGACTGTCTAGGGAGAGTGAACCCCTGTGCGGTGAGACAAAGCATGTGTGGCTATTTGCTTGGACATTTAAAACCAGGGACTTAGGGACTAGGACAGCACTAGGCTGATCCCAGTTGTTAGTTAGGAAACCTGTATGTTTAGTCAGAGGTCAAGTTGACCAGGATTTATTTTGTTTATGTTTCTTTTGCTTTGCTGTGTTTTGTCACTGTAAATAGAAAATAAACCGCACCTTTTTGATTTTGAAAACCACAACCTCCGTTTGCTGGGCCTGTTTTTGTGTGGGGAGCCCATCTCGGGGGTCACACACACCCGCTGCCGAGTTAACCCCCTCACAGTGGTTAAAGTGAAACAATAAAAGTGAAATATTCCTTTAAATTTTGTACCTAGGGTGTGTGTATAGTATGCCTGTAAAGTAGCGCTTGTTTCCCGTGCTTAGAACTGTCCCTGCACAAAGTGTCATTTCTGAAGGAAAAAAAGTAATTTAAAAGTACTCGCGGCTGTAATGAATTGTCGGCTCCCGGCAATACAGAGAAAAGTCACTGATAAAAGAAAAAAAAATGCATGGGGACCCCCAAATTCAATTACCAGGCCCTTCAGGTCTGGTATGGATATTAAGGGGAACCCTGCGTCAAATTAAAAAAAAAATGACGTGGGGTTCCCCCCAAATATCCACACCAGACCCTTCAGGTCTGGTATGGATTTTAAGGGGAACTCCACCCCAAATTTAAGAAAAAAATGGCTTGGAGTTCCCCCCAAAACCATAACAGACCCTTCCAGATTCTGATAAGCCCCCCGCCCGCAGACCCCCACAACCACTGGGCAAGGGTTGTGGGGATGAGGCCCTTGTCCCCATCAACATGGGGACATGGTGCTTTGAGGGGTCACGGACCCCCAAAGCATCCTCCCCATGTTGAGGGCATGTGGCCTGGTACGGTTCAGGAGGGGGGGCGCTCTCTCGTTCCCACCTCTTTTCCTGTGGCCTGCCAGGTTGCGTGCTTGGATAAAGGGTCTGGTATGGATTTTTGGGAGGAACTCCACGCCATTTTTTTTTATTTGGGGTGGAGTTCCCCCTAAAATCCATACCAGACCTGAAGGGTCTGGTATGGATATTTGGGGGGAACCCCACGTCATTTTTTTTTAAATTTGATGCAGGGTTCCCCTTATAATCCATACCAGACCTGAAGGGCCTGGTAATTGAATTTGGGGGGACCCCACACATTTTTTTATTTTGTTATCAATGACTTCCAATGACTTTTCTCTGTATTGCCGAGAGCCGACAATTCATTATAGCCGCGAGTACTTTTAAATTACTTTTTTTCTTCAGAAATGACACTTTGTGCAGGGACAGTTCTAAGCACGGGGAACAAGCGCTACTTTTCAGGCATACTATACACACCCCCTAGGTACGAAATTTAAAGTTATATTTCACTTTTATTGTTTCACTTTAAGCATTATACAATCACTGCTCCCGAAAAAACTGCAGTTTTTAAAACTTTTTTTTGCATTGATACATGTCCCCTGGGGCAGGAGCCGGGTCCCCAAACTCTTTTTATGACAATAACTTGCATATAAGCCTTTAAAATTAGCACTTTAGATTTCTCCCATAGACTTTTACAGGGTGTTTCGTGGCTTTTTCGAATTTGCCGCGAACACCCCAAATTGTTCGCTGTTCGGCGAACGGGCGAACAGGCAATGTTCGAGTCGAACATGAGTTCAACTCGAACTCGAAGCTCATCCCTAGTAAACAGTAAAAAAGGGAGGACAGAGCATATTGGCCCAGTAAAGAATGAGGAAGGACATCTGGTTACAAAGGATGGACAGATGGCGAAGGTAGTGAATTCATTCTTCTCCTCTGTCTTCACGAGAGAATCGGGGGGCTTAAGTAACCAAAACTGCAGTGTCTATCCTCGTGACACATCACAGGAAGCACCTCCATGGTTAACAGAGGACATAATTAAAATTAGACTTGGGAAACTTAACATTAATAAATTACTGGGACCAGATGGCTTGCACCCAAGGGTACTTAGGGAACTCAGTCAAGTAATTGCCAGACCATTGTTGCTCATTTTTACTGACAGTCTACTGACTGGAATGGTACCAGCTGATTGGAGAAAAGCCAATGTAGCACCAGTATTTAAAAAGGGCCCAAAATACATCCCTGGGAATTACAGACCAGTTAGCCTAACATCAATAGTATGTAAGCTCTTGGAAGGGATGATAAGGGACTATATACAAGATTTTAGTAATGAGAATGGTATCATTAGCAGTAATCAGCATGGATTCATGAAGAATCGTTCTTGCCAAACCAATCTATTAACCTTCTTTGAGGAGCTGAGTTGCCATCTAGATAAAGGAAGGCCCGTAGATGTGGTGTATCTGGATTTTGCAAAAGCATTTGACACAGTTCCCCATAAACCTTTACTGTACAAAATAAGGTCCATTGGCATGGACCATAGGGTAAGTACATGGATTGAAAACTGGCTACAAGGGCGAGTTCAGAGGTTGGTGATAAATGGGGAGTACTCGGAATGGTAAGGGGTGGGTAGTGGGGTCCCCCAGGGTTCTGTGCTGGGACCAATCCCGTTTAATTTGTTCATAAACGACGTGGAGGATGGGGTAAACAGTTCAATCTCTGTATTTGCGGATGATTCTAAGCTAAGCAGGGCAATAACTTCTCTGCAGGATGTGGAAACCTTGCAAAAAGATATGAACAAATTAATGGGGTGGGCAACTACATGGCAAATGAGGTTTAATGTAGGAAAATGTAAAATAATACTTTTTTGTGGCAAAAATACAAATGCAATCTACACATTGGGGGGAGAACCTCTGGGGGAATCTAGGATGGAAAAGGACCTGGGGGTCCTAGTAGATGATAGGCTCAGCAAAGGCATGCAATGCCAAGCTGCTGCTAACAAAGCAAACAGAATATTGGCATGCATTAAAAAGGGGATTAACTCCAGAGATAAAACGATAATTCTTCCGCTCTACAAGACTCTGGTCCAGCCGCACCTGGAGTATGCTGTCCAGTTCTGGGCACCAGTCCTCAGGAATGATGTACTGGAAATGGAGAGAGTACAAAGAAGAACAACAAAGCTAATAAAGGGTCTGGAGGATATTAGTTATGAGGAAAGGTTGCGAGCACTGAACTTATTCTCTCTGGAGAAGAGACGCTTGAGAGGGGATATGATTTCAATTTACAAATACCCAGGGCTTTTTTTCAGCGGGAACGCCGGGGAACGCAGTTCCGGCACCTCCTTGACTGACTCTATGTAATGGCAAGGAGTGCTGGGGTGTGCTGCAGGGTATTGATGCTCACTGCTGGATCTATTTTTGCAGGGGGGTCTATTGTTGCTGGTGGGGGACCTATTGTTGTGGGGGGGTCTTATGTTGCTGGGGGGTGAGTTGTTGCTGAAAGAGGTCTACTGTTAGGAGAGGGGTCTATTGTTGATGGCAGCCAGAGAGTCTATTAATTCTGGCTGTGCAGAGATCTGTTGATGCTGCCGGGAGTCTATTGTTGCTGGGGGGAAATTTTGTTGTGGGTGGTCTATTGTTGTTAGGGGGATCTATTGTTTCTGGCTGCAGGGGATCTATTTTACAGCTTTTCTTGATATCATTACCAAATTCCATACAAATTACTTCTATATTGTCTAAAAGGGGCGGTACTGGGAGGTGGGTAGGGGCGGAGAAAAGGGGTGACTTGGAAAGGGGGAGTTCCTGCACCTATTGTCTGATAAAAAAAGCCCTGTAAATATCATACTGGTGACCCCACAATAGGGATAAAACTTTTTTGCAGAAGGGAGTTTAACAAGACACGTGGCCACTCATTAAAATTTGAAGAAAAGAAGTTTAACATTAAACTACGTAGAGGGTTATTTACTGTAAGAGCGGCAAGGATGTGAAATTCCCTTCCACAGGCGGTGGTCTCAGCGTGGAGCATCGACGGTTTCAATAAAGTATTAGATAAGCACCTGAACGACCACAACATACAGGGATATACAAGGTAATACTGACATATAATTACACACATAGGTTGGACTTGATGGACTTGTGTCTTTTTTCAACCTCACCTACTATGTAACTATGTAGCTATGTGTAGCGGGGTCTCCTTTAAGGCCCCTGGACTACGTTACCCAGAACCCCGTTTGGCACCCAGGGTGCATTGGGCCACCGCAGGGACTCATGGGTGGGGCTATATAAGAAGAGGGCGAGGCTCGGCTCGGCCTCTTTGGACACCGCGCTGCAAGCAATAGGACTCCCTGTGCGGATCTGCTGCTGTGTAAGGCCTGAAGCCTGGGCCTTGCATACCGACCAAAGAGCCTTCCACCCAACTGCGGAGCCTGGGCGGCATCTGTTCCTGCTCGAGTTTGCTGACGTCAGCTGGACCGGAGACCCGGCCGTTGGAGACACTGTGTGCGGATACACAGTGGTGGAAGCCCGGACTGGGATCGCGTCCGGAGTGGTGAGCGAGCACTTGCTCACTTCATTACCCTTTTACTTTGTTGGGCCTAGTGACTGCCTTGGCCCACCCTGTTATTTACTACCCCTTGGATTACAAATATTGTTTCCTGAAAGTGCACAACCGTTCAAGTTGCATGCGAAGAATTGTTCTTATACGGGACTGTGTTTTAATCTGGGTCAGGCCTGACAAGGGTGGGGGTTAAAACTTTGTTGCTGCGCCATATTGCGCATAGGGAAAGAAGATAGTTGCACGTGGCGGGTGATCCCTCCGCACTATCGTTGATGAATATGTTTATTGCTGCAGGGCTCTGCATGTATACTATGGGATGTGTTTAACTTGAAATCCTTATACCTAAGTAAATCCAGGTATATTTTATCACATTGGTATTAGTGTCATCTTTGCAGATAGTAGTTATCTATCAATGCTGCCAGATTGTGTATAATCAGGTATAGACCGTTACGAGGTAACAATCCCTAGACTAACTGTGCCAGTGAGGGTTGAGTAGATTGCCAGGGGTTGGTGGTGCTGTATGCAGGGCCCAAAACAAAACTCCGTGGCTCTCTTAACTGGGGGTAGCGCTACATATGTATGTAACTATCTAACATCCTGCACTTAGGTCTGGTCAAGTTTATGCCCTTTGTATTCTATTTCAGAGACCACTGACTTGTCACTCTTTGATTATGACCTTTGTACCAAGCGCCTCCAATGTAGGAATCTGAGTCTGGTTCTCTCTGTGTTTCAGAAGAAGCTGTTTGTATCCATTAAACACATTCCTCTCTCTACTCTCACCCACAAAGTGGCTTTCTTTGTAGCCATTAGGCAATAGGCAATAGGCTGAGCTGAGCTTATCCTACAAGGAACTCTTTCTTATCTTGCTCTAGCGCACCAACCTATCCCCCTCCTGCATTTAACTCGGCTCCTCGCAGGGGGAGACAGGCACACCGCACTATCAGCCCGTACCCTCCTGTGTAAGGAGGTTGAGCGGTGTTATTTTTGGGTTGTGTCTGTAGCCAGAGTCAAAGTCCTCCTGAGAATGATTCTCACCTCTACCATGTGTAGATGCAAGTCCTTGACTTCCCCAGTAATGTAAATGTCCACACCAGCTGAAACTCCAACTCAGTATTTATTCTCACTGTGTAATAAACAGTCTCTTTGGATAGGAAAAGGGTTGGAGCAAAGGAAACAGGACAGCCCAAGGTGTGGAGGAGGTCCAGACACAAACGTAGCTCAAACTCTTCACTGCTCAGATTCTCAAACAGTTTTAGGCGCACAGTCTCTGCCACAGACCGTGAAGTTGGTCTCTGCCACAGACCTGGTGAATAAGGCCCCTGCCACGGACCTGATGAACTTAAACTCCCTTCCTAGAACATGGCCGTTATCAGGGAGAAGATGTCCCCCCAGAGAGTCAACAGACCCTTCCTTCACCGTGACTCCCGCATCGGTTCCTCAGAATGATCCTCCCTTCTCTTAGGGTGTGGGTCCCCTCGCAAGGCGGCACCCTGGACTCCTCAATCCCTAGCGGACCCCAGCCGAAGGCACTGGGCCCCGAGCCGTCGCTGCAGCTCCCAGGTCTCCATACCCAGGCGGACAGGAACGGTGAGGTAGTACCTCACCCCAGGCTAAAGGTGCCTGAGGTGGAACCGGAACACAGCCTCCGGGCCGAGGGCACCCGGAGATGAGCCACACGCACTCCCAGGCTGAAGGTGCCTGGGGGTGGACCCCGTTTAGAAGATGTCTGCCCCTTTTATATCCTCTCCCGGCATGCACAGCAGGTTCCCCGCCCCACTGTACGGCTGCCGAGAGGGGTCACAAAAGGCACAGCACTGTATTGATAGTTCAACCCCTGCCCAATATGGCAGCGCCACCCATAGGCCACAGGCAACTTCACACCAATACTATCCCCTGAGGACAAAAATGGTCCATAACTTCTAACAATCTAAGGTGTCTGAGCCTGGTTACCACTCGGACACTTCCCCTAAATTGAACACCCCGCTACATTGCATAGGGACAAGTTGATATTGAGAACCAGGACATTCTTCTTGCCTAGTGTAGTTTCTGCCTTTCACCTTTCGAGTGACATTGTTTTTATGTCCCATTGACTGGCTTCTTGTTCCACAATCTCCAGGTGGCTTAGGCAGATCATCATCCACACTTAGACCCCTTTCACACTGGGGCGCTTTGTAGGCGCTATAACGCTAAAAATAGCGCCTGCAAACACCTGAAACAGCCGCTGCTGTCTCTCCAATGTAAAAGCCCGAGGGCTTTCACACTGGAGCGGTGCGCTAGCAGGACGGTAAAAAAGGTCCTGCTAGCAGCATCTTTGGAGCGGTGAAAGAGCGGTGTAGTATACCTCTCCTCCACCGCTCCTGCCCATTGAAATCAATGGGGCACCAAGGCTATACCGCTGGCAGAGGCCTCTGCAGAGGCGCTTTGTGGTGGTTTTTAACCCTTTCTCGGCCGCTAGCGGGGGTAAAACTGCCCCGCTAGCGGCTGAATAGTGCCGCGAAATCGACGGTAAAGTGCCGCTAAAAATAGCGGGGCTTTACCGCCGACGCCGCCCCTGCCCCAGTGTGAAAGGGGCCTTATGGTCTCACAGATCAGGCTCCATCCTTTCCTGTTAAGGCATACTCTACTAGATCTGCAAGTCCTTCTTAAGTTTTTTGGCATCAAGCAACTGTTCCCCAGGGTTTCAAGTCTGCCATATGGTCTTTTGTTCACATATTCTTTAAGTTTTATCGGTTGGACATTTCGGATATTTTCAACATTCAGGCAGGTCTTTGAGCTGCAGGTTATCCTTCGTTTTTCTGTTGTTATTTCTTGTGCCTGTTAGTGATTGTTTGCTGCATTGCCCACCCTTCAGTTGGACTGCCTTTGAATGACCCAAAGGATTTACATGTGCCCCAGAGGACAAGAAAAAAAAAGTTTTGTTGTACTCATTATAAAAAAAACTTTCCTTGGGGTTCATTGAGGGACACAGGTCTCACCACTCCTTGTTTAAGATCAGGAATGCTGGTAGTAAGAGAGGTTATCCTGAACTGGCCTACAGTGTTTTTGTTTTATAGTGTCCACTGTCCAGTTCTCTTGTAGGCAGCAGTAAATCCTGAAGGTTACAAGGTTCCTTTCCCTGTACTTTCTTCAACCCATATGTAGCACTACCCCCGTAGGAGCTGCTGTTTGTTTGATTTGGGTCTACGTCCTGCCTATCAACCCCTGGAAGTGGCTCAAACCTTCCCTTAGCACAACTGATATGAATAAGGAGTGTGAGACCTATTGAGTATTAGGAGACACAATCCTGCATACATCACACAATAACCTGTAAATGTTATTACCTTTGCTGGTCACTAGTCCTAAGTGACAGAGATACTTCACACAAGTTATATGCTTAATCAAAGGTACCTTTACTCAGTATAAAAGGGAAGGGTAAAGAATCACATTAATACACACAGTTGACTCTGCATGCGCATTGCAGAGTCAATAAACCAATAAGGATAGGTATCACTGAGATTAGGTAATAACAGGAAATAACATCAGCTATATATATATGTACATGTATCTATATGTGTCTCTGCATGGCTAACTGGTTGCTCGTGAGCTCCCCCTTTGTTGCAATACCTTGCACGTGTTCATTCCCTATAATAGGTAAGCAAGGCCTATCTGCGTCCCACTCAAAGTTCCTTTCTCCAATGAAGTCTTCGCTAGCCACCGTCGGTGCACAAGTTAAATTGTAATCCACAGGGTTTCAACAAGATGCTGTAATTATCCGCAATATACCTGAGTACTCGTGTGCCTGCCACCCACTAATGACGGATGCACCAATCTCTGATCACATAATCTCCAGTGAGATACACTAGGCCGCAAGCTGTGGCGTGATAGGTGAAGTGTGGCTGGCACTAACTAAATCACTTTCCTCTAAGGTAGTAGTCAATTCTGGGCAGGTGCCCTTCTCACCAAACAGGCCCGACTTTCAGATAGTCTCCTCTGGCTTGTCCCGGTCACTCGATCTCCACGCTTCTGCTTCAGCTGCAGTCTCCGGACTCCGTCACTAACAGCATATGGTGATGGACGACTCCGGTCTCTGCTGGGCAATCACAGGACGCTGTGGACGATCCTCTGCTGGCAATCACTCAGGCACTCCCGTAATTTAGGCCCAGGCTTCTGGCCTAATCCTTAGGAAGCAGGCCTCCGTGTCAACTTCCTGCTTGATTGAGAGCTGGATCCAGAGAGAGAGACGCTGGCCCCTCCCCTGGTTTAAGTAGTCTGCCCAGAATGCTTTGCGGTGTTGCAATGCACCCTGGGTAATGTAGTCTGTCTTTTACTAAAAGCAACAAAGTATTTTCTCCTAGCTGATATCTGTCCCAAAGTGCATTAGTTGCATTGTAACACTTATACCACCGGAGGGAGCCGGATTCCTTCTTACATATGGACATCCTGCTACACATACATTCTTAAAAATAATTTTGCTTACCTAAATCTATTTTTTTTTCTAGCTGGTTAGGTTATATATCAGGTCCTTTCTGCTCTGGTTGCAGTGGGTAACTCCTACTTATACACAAAATGGTGCTCATTCTCATAGTGCTGTTTGAGCATCATTCTGTCCATCAGTATTAACCCTGACCACCATGGTGATGCACCCTCAGGGGCTTTTTGCAGGGAATAGAGCTATAAAGCAGGTGAGTATTGCAGTGAAAGTTATTTTTTTGGGAGTTGGAGTTGGGCTTTTGAAAGTCTGCAGAAATGTAGATCAGTGTGTTGCTTGGTTCAAGAAAAGTCCTCTCTCTCTCATCAAACGTAATCCTTGCCCAATGGAGAGTTTGCCCTGAACATGTCTCGAAAGGCTGCAATCTAGCCAGGGGTAGTGAAAGAAGGCTGCTGAATCTTGCTGTAAGAGATTGTACAAAACTCAGATTTAAAGGTGAATTGAGTAGGATAATTGACTTGACCAGTTTATTGCTGATTTTAGTTATACTGCAGTTTACTTTAACAGAATTAAAACGTTTCTTATTGCTCCCCTAGTTTATTCCGCAAATAGGTACAGTGTCATGGTACACCACCCTAGTACCGCTGGTGATTGTCCTGGGAATCACTGCAATCAAAGACCTGTCAGATGATATTGTAAGTAAATAAAAAGGAAAAAAAAATCGATCTACATTTTTTATTTTCCTCCTACAAATGATTGTATCCCTTTAATCCTCGTAGTCTCGTCACCAACTGGACAGCAAGATAAATAACCGATCATGTGAGGTTATAAAAGATGGAAGGTGAGAAAGAATATAAATCCATTACTGTTAGTAAAGAGTCCAGTGCTGCTACTTATACAACCCAGAGCTCACTGGTGCTTGATCTGCAGTCACATAACCAAAAATAATTGTCCATAAAAGTGATCCGCACAACAGATGCTGCAACAACGTACTGTATCTGTGACTTGTACACTGGTTTTCCTAATAAAAGGAAGATTTTAGAGCAGCATCAGTTGTGTGGATCACTTTTATGGACAATATAAATCCATACATGCATCTATTCTGCCATTGTCACTTTAAGCCCTGGTTCACACTGGTGCGTTTTGACATGCGATTTGGCATGTCAAATCGCATGTCAAAACGGCGATATTTGCCACAAATTGCCGGCAATGGCACCGTCCTAATGGTGCAACACTGCATCAATTTCAAAAAGTAGTTTTTGTACTACTTTTTACGATTTCGGCCGCGATTTACATTGACATCTGTGTCAGATGTCTTTGTAATCGTGGCTGAAATCGGGACTGCCAGCGAGAGTGAAATCGTGGTAGTTCAGCTGAACTCGCACGGCTTCACCCCCGCAGCCCAGTGTGAACCTGGGCTAACGTTTTTTTTTGAGCTTCCCAAAGACACCAGATGACAATCTACTGATTTGGCTGAAAGAACTTAATGACCATTGGGTACCCCACACCATGTTCTTTGATCTTTGTGGGGGGGAAATGATTAAATAGGCAAATAATTAAACAGGGTAGTAAGCCTTTCTGATCTCAAATGTTTTCCTTGAGAAAAGCCAGCTCTGTGTTTACAAGGACAGCTTTCCTCTCAGTGGCTCTCGCAGATCCCTGCCTGCCCTGCACTCCGGGAGGGGACAAGGGTTATGCAGATGCAAGTGCAGAGTGGGATGGGTCATCACATGGTAAGCTGCACTGTGATCCCCCTCTGTGCTGGGGTGCATAGATTCCAACCAATGATCTACCTGCAAGTGAGCCGCCTACACTAATGGGAAGTACTAGAGCCAGGCCGGGGAGGTGAGATGCGAGAAAGCTTTTTAGGGAGGAGAGATGAGGGCTGTGGTGGGAGATGTGTGCAGAGGTAGGAGATGGGGGTGAGTGGTGCAAAGGTCAGAGCCTAAGAGGGGTGAAAGTGAGATGTGGACAGCCTGTGAAAGAGAGCTAAACCCTGCACACTGTGCATAGTACACCCCTAAACCCTGCATTACGTATATAGCGTGCCCCTGAACTCTGTGTATAGGGTAACCCTAAAACTGCATTCTGTACGTAGCACACCCCTGAACTCTGCACTTGGTATGTTGGTATGTAGCGCACCCCTGAGCTGTGCACTATGTACATAGCACACCCCTGAACTCTGCACTTGGTATGTAGCGCACCCCTGAGCTCTGCACTTGGTATGTAGTGCACCCCTGAGCTCTGCACTATGTACGTAGCACACCCCTGAACTCTTCACTCTGTACGTAGCACACCCCTGCCCTGGTTGAGAACCACTGCTTTATATTGACCTTGATCTTCTTATAAAATATATCCTTCTATTTGAGTGGGGCAACAAACACCCCCAATTGGGCAAAATTATATCTATTACCATACTAGAGTGAAAGCAGAGGGTCACATTTTGTAAGGACCGCATATAAAATTTAACAGGAAAATTAAAAATTAAATTTGCATTTGATTTCAGATGACTGTATTTCTGGATCTACTGAACATTTTCACATTCTTCATTGAAGGAAACATCCTTATGTGTTTTTCATCAAATCATTACATCAGATTTACCGTATTTATCGGCGTATAACACGCACCGGCGTATAACACGCACCCCAAGTTTAGGAGGGAATTTAAAGGAAAAAAACTTTTAGCAGGGAAATTCAAGGAAAAAAAAAAAAAAAAACTTACATTTAAATGCAGCATGCAGCCTTGCCCAGTGTCCATCTGCAGCCTTGCCCAGTGTCCATCTGTCCATCTGCAGCCGTGCCCAGTGTCCATCTGTCCATCTGCAGCCGTGCCCAGTGTCCATCTGTCCATCTGCAGCCTTGCCCAGTGTCCATCTGTAGCCTTGCCCAGTGTCCATCTGTCCATCTGCAGCCGTGCCCAGTGTCCATCTGTCCATCTGCAGCCGTGCCCAGTGTCCATCTGTCCATCTGCAGCCGTGCCCAGTGTTCATCTGTCCATCTGCAGCCGTGCCCAGTGCCTTTGCGATCGTGTCAGTCGCGGCGGTTTTTAAAATTTGGCGACGATTTCTGTGGAGAGGAGCGAGCAGGGCCGAGTGTACTTCGGCTGGACTCGGCTCCTCTCGCAGTTCCGCCCATCTCCACTGACTGCGCCGCTGACGGAGAAAGCCGAGTGTACTTCGCCTAGACTCGTGTCTGCTCACAGGCAGGACTGCGAGAGGAGCCGAGACTAGGCGAAGTACACTCGGCTTTCTCCGTCAGCGGCGCAGTCAGAGATGGGCGGGACTGCGAGAGGAGCCGAGTAAAGCCGATTGTACTTCGGCTTCGGCTCCGCTCGCTCCTCTCGCTCATTTTCAGCAGGGGAATTCGGAGTATCGGCGTATAACACGCACCCACGATTTTCCCCTGATTTTAAGGGGAAAAAAGTGCGTGTTATACGCCGATAAATACGGTAGTTTAAAGAGTGTTTGTTTTCCAACTATGCCTGAAATGCTCTCTCTTATAATTTTTTTTACATAAAGGTTTAAAAAGAGCAAATGGAAAGACATTTCTGTCGGAGAGATCATACGAATTAACAAGGATGAATTTATTCCAGTAAGTATCTATCTATCTATCTATCTATCTATCTATCTATCTATCTATCTATCTATCTATCTATCTATCTATCATTATTATACAGGATCCATATAGCACAAACAGTTGACACAGCGCTTTTACAATGTAGCGATACCTTCAGTTAAGAGGGCCGCAGATTTAGTTTGGGCCCTGAAGACAGCTCCGCCAACCCCCCGCAATTTACTCGACCCCCTTCTGGCACAGTTAGTCTAGGGTACTATATATATATCTTATGCTCTATGGTTAAATTCAGACACCAATGCAGTGATAGAATAATAACGAGTTTACTTCTACTGGCAATAAAATCAACAGTTATCACAAATCACAGGAATATATAGGCAGAGCCCTGCAGCAATAAACACACTATAACTAGTCAGATATGGCGCACATGCGCCATGTGTAACAGTACTTCACTATGCGCCCTATGGCGCAGCAACTAAATAAACTATCTAGATGGCCAGGCCTGACCATATAACTCAGTCTCTAGGGGGGGTACAATTCTTTGCATGCAAGTCTTTAAACGGTGGTGCACATTTCAGGAACACATTTGTAATCCAAGGGGGGTAAAAATGCCAACACAGTACACTCCACTAGAGATCCATTTAACTCAGTTCTGCTATGGATCTCCAGGGAGGGGGAAACTAAAATAGGAACTGGTGGGCCACGGCAGTCTGTAGGCCTAACAATGGTATACAGTATTTGTGGATTGAGCATGTGCTCGCTCACCCCTCCGGACGCGATCCCAGTCCGGGAACTTCCACCTGCTGTGTCTTCACACACAGCGTCTGCAGCGGTCGGGTCTCCGGCTCAGCAGCGGTTGAAGAAACCGAGTCAGATGCCACCCAGGCTCGCGATGGGGTGGAAGGCTCTTTTGGGTAGCAGCGCAAGGCCCCAGGCTTCAGGCCTTGCACCACAGCGGATCCGCACAGGAAGATCTCTCCACTGAAGTCTCGTGTCCCAAAGAGGCCGAGCTCCGCCTCGCCTCCTCCTTATATAACCCCTCCCATGAGTCTCTGGGGTGGAAACATTGCCGAAAGGGGTTCTGGGTAAGGTAGTCCCGGGAGTCTTAAAGGGGACCCCGCTACACACTCCCCCCACTTAAACTCTTTGGTCCCCAAAGATAATTCTAGCATACATTGCGTACAACCCTAGACAACATTGCGTAAGATATTGGCATAGGGAATTCCCACCAAAACCGAGGGGTTGAATTCCCTTGCCCACAGGTTACACTATCATGAGTGGCCTGCCTAACTGTGCCAGAGAGTGAGCGGGGGTTGCCCTCCACCAAATGAACAGTGGAGGGATCCGGATTCTCTGCACTCCTTCTGGCAGTGACCACAGAACCTTCTGAGCTCTTCCCCATTTGTCGGTAGGTCAACTTTTTGGGAGGCCTTATGACTCTTCGAGCCCTTTGCTCTCTTGGGGTTTCTGGCTCTGGTGCCACAGGCTCTTCTTCTGTAGCAGGTTCGGGCAACACGGCGGGCTCTAGAACATCTGCTTCAGGAGCCGAGGGATACATAGAGTCCCTAGGGTCCTTTTCAGAGTAAGTATCACAGGCATCTTCCCAGTAATCTGATGAAGGACTAGATGGGATGAACTCAGTGGCTTCTGCATTCAGTTGTCCATCTATAGTGTCTTCAGTGGTTGGAAGATCTATAGCAGAAGTTCCTGGAGTTGGGGAAGGCCACAGCCAGTCAAGTTCTCTTCCTTCATCTCCACTAAGTTCAGAGGCCTCTCCATCTTCAGCCCAAGAGGTCTGGGACCGGGTGTTTGGCCTGGGAGTATCCAGAATAGAGACTGGTTCAGGGGAGTCCCTCACTGGAGGTATCCTGACCGCTTCAGCAAGTGGGAGCAGGTGGTTTCGATGCCACGTCTTCAGTGGTCCTACCTTCCCTTCTGGCTTCAACTTGTAGACAGGTAGGCCCGGCAACTTCCTACAGATGACATAGGGTTCAGATCTCCATCTGTCTGCAAGTTTGTGTTTTCCAGGGACCCCCAAATTGTGTAGTAGTACTCGGTCCCCGGGCTGCAGGTCTTGCACCCGGACCTTCAAGTCGAAGTTTCTTTTGTTTTGAGCTCCCCTTTGATCTGAGGCCGCTTGAGCTTGTTCATAGGCTACTTTCAGGCTGTGTCTGAGCCTGTCCACATATCCTTTGTGGGAGGTGGCTGAGGAATGGTCTAAAGAGGTGCCAAAGGCCAGGTCCACAGGTAACCTTGCTTCTCTCCCAAACATGAGTCGATATGGGGAGTAGCCTGTAGCATCACTGGTGGTGCAGTTTTAAGCGTGTACTATAGCTGCTATGTGTTTGCTCCAATGTTGTTTCTTCTCACTATCCAGAGTTCCCAACATGTTGAGCAGGGTTCGGTTAAACCTCTCCCGCTGAGCATCTCCCTGTGGGTGTTAAGGTGTGGTTTGGGTTTTCTTGATTCCTAACAAATCCAGGAGTTTCCGGATCAGCCGACTCTCAAAGTCCCTTCCTTGATCTGAATGGAGTCGCTGTGGCAGCCCATAATGGACAAAATACTTCTCCATGAGTACCTTGGCTACTGTGGAAGCCTTCTGGTCTTTGGTTGGGAAAGCTTGGGCATACCGGGTGAAATGATCGGTTATCACCAAAACATTTCCTAGTCCACTCAGGTCGGGTTCAAGGCAGAGAAAATCAATGCATACCAGATCCATTGGGCCTTGACTTTGTAGATGGCCCATTGGGGCAGCTTGATGGGGTAAAGTCTTCCTCTGGATGCAGCGTGCACATGAATGGCAGTACTCTTCTACTTCTGCCCTCATGCAGGGCCAATAGAACCGACTTCTGACGAGTTGAAAGGTCCTTTCCGCCCCTAGGTGGCCGTGATTGTCATGTAGGGCAATCAGAACAGTTTCTCGATGTTTTTCCGGAAGATACAATTGCTATTTATCTTCCAGGTCATCAGAGGGGCCCCTTCGGTAGACCACTCCCTGATACACCTGCAACCTGTCCCACTCTTTCCTCAACAGGCGAGCTTCCTTTAAGGAGTGGCGCAGGAGTCTATTTTGATCCTGATTCTCCAGGGCTTCCAGAACCAATTTCCCCATGGGGTCTTCTAATTGGTCGCATCTCAGTTCCTTCTTGGACAGTTTCGGCAGATTGTCTTCCTCCAGTTGGGTTACTCCACAGTATTGTTTGGGGACTCCTACCATGGTAACTCCTATCTCTTCCGCCCTTGAGCCTCCTCTGGCTTGTAATTCAGCCCCTTGACAAAGGGCCCGCACCCCGTCAGGTGCCACTTGAGTCCAGTCTTCTGTGTCACTGGTGGGGGTATGAGATCTCCTTGACAGAGCGTCTGCATCTCGATTTCCAGCCCCTGGCCTGTACTTTAGGCTGAAATTGAATCCAGACAGTGCGGCCAGCCACCTGTGTCCAGTGGCGTCCAGCTTTGCTGTGGTGAAAAGGTAGGTAAGGGGGTTGTTGTCGGTCTTCACAGTGAACTCCGCCCCATACAGGTAGTCTTTGAGCTTGTCTACTACCGCCCACTTAAGGGCCAGGAACTCCAGCTTGTGAGTGGGGTAGCTCTTCTCAGAGGGGGTTAGGCTCCTGCTCACGTAGGCAACAGGCCGCAGTTGTCCTTCGTGTTCTTGGTAAAGCACTCCTCCCAGACCGTCATGACTAGCATCTACATGTAGTTCATAGGGTTTGGTTGGGTCTGCGTAGGCCAAGACTGGGGCAGTGGTTAGGCTCTTCTTCAATGCCTGGAAGGCCTCTTCACACTTCTGGTTCCACTGGTCTCTGACTGACTCTCCCGGCTTCCTGGGCCCTGAGTCATCCTCTTCACCCTCGGTCTTGAGTAGTTCATTCAAGGGTTTGGCAATTCGGGCGAATCCTTCCACAAACCTCCTGTAATAGGAGCAGAACCCCAAGAAGGATCTGAGTTCTGTTACTGTGGTGGGACGTGGCCAGGAGGTAACTGCCTCCAATTTCTCGGGGTCTGTGGCCACCCCTTCTTCAGACACTATGTGCCCCAGATAGTTCACAGAAGACTGGTAGAACCGACACTTCTCAGGCGAAAGCTTGAGTCCCTCCTCACTGAGTCTTCTCAACACTTTTTCCAGCCTCTCTTCGTGTTCTTCCAGGGTTCTCCCAAAGACAATGACATCGTCCAGGTATACAAGGACTTCAATAAGGTTCATGTCTCCTACAGTCTTCTCCATGAGACGTTGGAAGGTAGCAGGAGCTCCAGACAGTCCCTGAGGCATTCGATCAAACTCAAAGAACCCCACTGGGGTTATGAAGGCTGTCTTCTCCTTGTCTTCTGGATGCATAGGGATCTGGTAGTATCCACTCTTGAGATCCATAACGCTGAACCACTTGGCTCCAGACAAACTCTGTAAAGCGTCCTCTATCCTCGGAGTGGTGTACTGGTCAGGGATGGTTCTCCTGTTGAGAGTCCTGTAGTCTATACAGAGCCTCAACGACCCATTCTTCTTCCTGACCACCACTATCGGGGAGGCATAGGGGCTTCTAGACTCCCGGATCACACCAGTCCTCTTGAGTTCTGCGAGTTGTTCCCTTAGATCCTCCAGATCTGCTAGTGGGACCCGCCTGACCCTCTCTCTGAAGGGCTTGTCTTCTTGGAGGCGGATTCGATGGGTGGCACTCCTTGCACACCCCACATCGAACTCATCTTTGGAGAAGATCTTCTCCCATCTGATCAACTGGGCCTTGGCTCTCTCTTTCCAAGCCCTAGGCAGATTCGGGTTTTTCATGGACAGCTTCTCCCAAACATCTCTTCCTTCACCCGTCCCCTTGACTTCTGACAGGGTAACCGGGGCAGCAGGGCTCATTCTGGCTGGGATTTCCATGGGCCACCTGTAGTGTTCCTAACACTCACCGGAACTCTACAATGGGCCTTCTTCAGGGCCTTCAGCGGAATCACTTCTGGTATCACTTCCAGACCGGAGGACTCTTCCCTTGGGTCGGACTCCAGCATGACAAAGGGTCCGGGTTGTTCCCAAGTAAGCTTCACAGTGGCCCTGAGACAGGTTACTTCGCCGGGCTGTAACACTACCACTTCTCTTCCAAGTCTCCACACCTTCCCTATCCCCTCTCCAGGGGTCTTCTGCTCTAGGACCAGCCGTTGATAGGCCGTCTTCAGCATGGGGTGGATCTTGGTGGCCGCTTGCCCCTCCCCTTTACTAGAGGGGTCAGGAGTCTTCGGACCAGGTCCGTGTTTGTCCCTATTATAAGGGAACTCTTGTTGATTCCTGGTGGCCGAGGGCATACTACTGCCAGGGTGTCAAACACTTCGGCCTTCCCAGCCACAGATGGGTCAAAGGTCATCTTGATGGGCAGATAGCCATCGTAGGGGAAGCTCTGGGTTCCAATCCCCCATATTTCCAGTTCCTCTATCTTCTGGATGGGCAGGTGACTCAAGTGCTTATCGTAGAAATCCCGGTATAATAGGGTCACTTGTGCCCCAGTATCCAAGATGGCTCTCGTGTAGACTCCCTCCACTTGAATGGGAACTATAGGAGATGGGCCTACCAGCTTCTCCGGATATGGCCTGGCAGGAGTCGCATTCTTCTGGTCCTTTCCCTTCAGACTCTCTCTCGTCCAACTCCCTTTGGACTTTAGTCTTTCTTGGGCCTGGTATGCATTGGTTTCCCTCCTTTCAATGGGTGTACAGACCCGCTGAGGGATATTATTTTTTTTTTAGGTGTGCATCCCCTTTGGGGAATGCTGTGCCTCTTCTGAGGGGTCTGGCCCTCTCTCTTTGGGGTGTACCCCTGCTGAGGGATACTGTACTTCCTCTGAGGAGTTTTGTCTTTTCTCTTCCTTAGCTTCTCATTCAGTTTGGAGTTCACTGGAGATGATGGGCACCCGGCTGAAGTTTCCCGCCAGCTGTTTGGACTTTTCCTCAGCTACCGGGCTTGGGCACACTCGCCTGAGATGTCCTACTCCTCCACATTTGAAGCAGGCTCTCTGTATTGGTTTCATAGAGCGATTAGTGGTAGGAGTCTCCGGTGCCTTGAGTGGTGAGACTTCTTCTGTCTGGGGTTTCACCAGACGAGTCATCAACATTGTCATCATCTCCAGTATTTCTTTCTGGGTCTGGACCAGCTTCTCCAGTCCAGTCTGACTTGCGGGGAGGTGGTGAATAGGTGAAGACCATGATCCCTGTTCAGTGCTTGCTGCCAGTACACTGAGTTCCCGAGTGTCTGAAGGGACATCTATCTGCTGTACTTTGGCACTTGTGGTGCTAGGAGGTTGAAGTTTCCTTTGTTTTTGGTCCCTCTCAATCTCCATCTTATCTGCTTCATTCACTTTCTCAATGAGGACCTCATCCGGGGTTAAGGGGTCTTTCAAATGCTGCTTCAGTTGTAGCTTGATATAGTCACTCCTCAATCCAGTAGTCACAGATCTCCGGAATTTCTTTTGGACTAGCTCGGCTCCAAAATGCTCCCCAGTTCCTTCTTCCTTGGATGTGGACAACAGGTGGTCCTTGAGCTCAATGGCCCAGAAAAGGAAGTTCTGAGGAGTCTCTCTACTATCCTGGGTCATATTTATCAGTCGATGAAATAACTCGGCGGCATCTTCCTCCTCATAATAGCTTTTCAGTATCCTCTTTAGCTGGTTCAGGGTCAATCCACTCTTCCTCTCTAACATGCCCCTGACACTTGAACCTGGGCTGATGGCATGGATTACAGCCTCTCTAATTTCAGATTCCTGATATCCTTTCTGTAGCCCCAACTCTATTTGGTGTAGGAGGCTGGTGTAGGACAGTTTGTCCTTCTGCCCTCTTTCTCCTATCTGGCCGACAATGCGGAAATCCTTCCGGATGGTTACTTCCTGCAGGCGGCCCTGAGCTTGTTTCTTCAGTACCTTCCCAGGTTTGGGCGTTATCTGACCATCTTTCTGATCCTCAGAGGCGACACGTAACCCATTAATGCGTTCGGCTATCATACTGGAAGTCTCCTGAAACCTCTCTTGCATAGGTGTGTGCAGTCTATTGCATTAGGGTGTGCACCCCAAAGTTTAAACACACACGAATGCCACCTGCAGTCACAGGGAGGAGGCTCTGGTGGTGGGAGACAGTTGATTGGGACCATATTATATTACACCGTAAATACGGGTGTAATGTGTTCTTAAGGTTGAACCTAGCCTTTAATATAATGGGGGCATTTACACTGGCCACTGACACCCCCAACCACTCACCTGGTGCCACCCCTGGATAATGCTAATGTACATGGGGTGATTAGGGTGTGCCCAGGCACACCCGGCACACCCTGTGCGCACACCTATGCTCTCTTGTATGTTACGGTACTGTCGTTTCAGATCAACCAACTGTTGTTCTGCCTGCGATTTAACAGCAGCCCCTGCTTTCCTGTCCAAGAGTTCTAACTGCTTCTGACTGGGATGTGTCAGGTGGAACTCAGTCTTTTCGGACAATTTTATACTGGCACCGTGGAAGTTTTCAGGGACATCCTGTCCCCACTCTATCAGTGCATAGGTGCAGTTGGTCCTTGGGTCTGGTCTCACTGCGACCACGTAAGCCTTTCTATCCGGGGACAATGTTTGTACCACCTCTTTAATTCGTTTCTCTCCCCAGTCACTCCCTGGAAGTTCAATGGCCATGCTCGCTTCTGAGCGTGTCCCTTCTGCTTCGCACCATTGGACTACTTTGATGAGGTCCATGCTGGTACTTCTGGCGTTCACCTGCTGTATCAGGATCCCGGATGAGAACCCCCACGTGTAGTGATACCTTCAGTTAAGAGGGCCGCAGATTTAGTTTGGGCCCTGAAGACAGCTCCGCCAACCCCCCGCAATTTACTCGACCCCCTTCTGGCACAGTTAGTCTAGGGCAATATATATATATATCTTATGCTCTATGGTTAAATTCAGACACCAATGCAGTGATAGAAGAATAACGAGTTTACTTCTACTGGCAATAAAATCTACAGTTATCACAAATCACAGGAATATATCAGCAGAGCCCTGCAGCAATAAAAACACTATAACTAGTGTGAGGGGGTTAGCTCGGCAGCGGGTGTGTGTGACCCCCGGGATGGGCTCCCCACACAAAACAGGCCCAGCAAACGGAGGTTGTGGTTTTCAAAATCAAAAAGGTGCGGTTTATTTTCTATTTACAGTGACAAAACACAGCAAAGCAAAAGAAACATAACCAAAATAAATCCTGGTCAAGTTGACCTCTGACTAAACATACAGGTTTCCTAACTAACAACTGGGATCAGCCTAGTGCTGTCCTAGTCCCTAAGTCCCTGGTTTTAAATGTCCAAGCAAATAGCCACACAGGCTTTGTCTCACCGCACAGGGGTTCACTCTCCCTAGACAGTCCACACAGGTCTGGTTCCAGGCATGAGCTAACATCTAATGAAGCTGGGAGTTCTTATAGAGGCCTAAATGAGCTGACAAGCTTCAGCTGGTCTCATCAACTCCCTGTCTGCACGACGCCCAGCCCTCTCCCTAGAGGTATGAGTCATCCATGAGCCCACTAGCCTTATACAACTCTCCACCTAGTTGTATAAGTCGGCGTAAAGCCTGAATCTGGGCGAAATATATCTACCCCCCTGGATGCAACCAGGTGACTTTACCTTCCTGCTGTCACATACCCCCCCCTCTTGTTTTAACCTCGGGGTTGGAACACCAGCAATCAGGCATTCATGTACTCGAGACAAAGCATCCACATTCCCCATTTGAACGCCAGGGCGATGCTTTACTGTGAAGTTGAATTCCTGGAGGGCCAGGAACCACCTATTCACTCTTCTATTTGTTTCCTTGTTTTGAGCCATCCACTTTAACGGAGCGTGATCCGTAACCATGTCAAAGTGCCTACCTAGCAGGTAGTACCGAAGGGAATCTAGAGCCCACTTCACCGCTAAACACTCCT
Source organism: Rana muscosa (assembly GCA_029206835.1). Classification (NCBI taxonomy): domain Eukaryota; kingdom Metazoa; phylum Chordata; class Amphibia; order Anura; family Ranidae; genus Rana; species Rana muscosa. The sequence continues at coordinate 1,207,259,470 of CM055116.1, forward strand.
TTTCAACGGTGGCGTAATTTACCTCATGGGACTTCAACTTCCTGCTGAGGTAAATGACTGGGTGCTCTTCCCCGTTCCAGACCTGGGACAATACTGCTCCTAACCCCACATCTGACGCATCACTTTGTACGACAAAGTCTTTAGAGAAGTCGGGTGAGTACAACACTGGCTGGCTACATAAGGCTTGTTTCAAGAATTGGAATGCTGCCTCAGCCTCGGGGGTCCATTTAATCATGACCGACCCTTTCCCCTTCGTCAGGTTGGTTAGGGGCACAGCCTTAGAAGCAAAGTGGGGAATGAATCGCCGATAATACCCAGCGATTCCCAGAAAGGCTCGTACCTGCTTCTTGCTGTTGGGACGTGGCCAACTCTGGATGGCCTCGACTTTGTTGAGTTGGGGTTTTATTACTCCCCTCCCAATGGTGTACCCAAGATATTTGGCCTCCTCCTGCCCAATGGTACACTTCTTGGGGTTAGCCGTAAACCCCGCTTCCCGAACAGAGTCCAGGACTGCTTGCACTTTTGGCAGATGTGAGGCCCAATCTGTGCTATGGACAATTACGTCATCCAGGTAAGCCGCAGCATACTTCCGATGGGGCCTCAGCATCTGGTCCATTTTCCGCTGGAATGTGGCCGGCGCATTCTGTAACCCGAACGGCATTCTTTTATATTGGAACGCCCCGTCTGGGGTTACAAATGCGGTTTTCTCTTTGGCCGACTTGGCCAGGGGGATTTGCCAATACCCTTTTGTGAGGTCAAGAGTCGTCATGTATCAGGCTGTTCCCAGCCGGTCGATCAACTCATCTATACGTGGCATGGGGTAGGTGTCAAATTTTGTAACTTTGTTCAACTGACGAAAATCGTTACAAAATCGCCAGCTCCCATCCGGTTTAGGCACCAACACGATGGGACTAGACCAATCACTTTGGGACTCCTCTATCACCCCTAAGTTCAGCATTTTCTGTACTTCCTCCCGTATTGCCTCCCGTCGAGCCTCTGGGATCCGATAGGGTTTTAACTTCACCCTTTCACCGGGCGGGGTAATGATGTCATGCTCTACCCCAGATGTTTGTCCCGGCAGCTCAGAGAATACCTCCTTGTTGCGAAGCACAAACTCCTTAACCTCCTGTTGTTGGGGTTGTGACAAGGTGGCTGCTATTCCAACCTCAGGAATCACGCAACCAGTTTGAGCTGGTGACCAAGTGTCTGCGACTAGGGACTCTCTATCCCTCCAGGCTTTCAACAGATTAACGTGATAGATCTGTTCGGGCTTTCGCCTTCCTGGTTGTCTGACCTTGTAATTCACTTCGCTCACTTTTTCCATTATCTCGTAGGGGCCTTGCCATTTGGCAAGGAATTTACTTTCAACCGTAGGGACAAGTACCAATATCCTATCCCCCGGGGAAAAGGTACGGGTCTTGGCTCCACGGTTGTACACTCTCTGCTGTGCCAACTGCGCTTGGGCCAAATGTTCCTTCACGATGGGCATTACCTGTGCAATTCGATCTTGCATCAGGACGACATGCTCAATCACACTCCTGTGGGGAGAACTCTCACTTTCCCAAGTTTCCTTGGCAATATCCAACAGCCCTCTTGGGTGTCTCCCATACAGTAACTCAAAGGGGGAGAATCCCGTAGAGGATTGGGGCACCTCCCTAATAGCAAACATCAAATAAGGAAGTAAACAGTCCCAATCCTTTCCATCTCTATCCACCACTTTCTTCAACATTTGTTTTAGGGTTTTGTTGAATCTTTCAACCAGCCCATCGGTTTGGGGGTGATACACAGACGTACGCAATTGCGTCACTTTGAACAATTTACACAGCTCTTTCATAACCCGGGACATAAAGGGTGTACCTTGGTCCGTAAGCAGTTCTTTACAAATACCCACCCGGCTAAAAACAAGAGATAGCTCTTTGGCTATGGTTTTGGCCGAGGTATTTCGGAGAGGGATCGCTTCTGGATAACGGGTGGCATAGTCCATTATAACTAATATGTACTGGTGCCCCCTAGCGGACTTGATTATAGGACCTACCAAATCCATGGCGATCCTCTCAAACGGGACCTCAATGATGGGTAGAGGGACCAGCGGGCTACGGAAATGTGGCATCGGGGCCAACCTCTGACACACAGGGCAGGAGGAACAATAATTTTCTACGTCCTTCATCACCCCCGGCCAATAGAATCTCTGTAATACCCTCTCTCGGGTTTTCTCTGTCCCCAGATGACCTCCAAGAATGTGCCCATGGGCCAACTCCAACACCAACTTCCTGTAAGGTTTGGGCACCACAAGCTGCTCAACGGTTTCTTCTGCCCTTTTTGCCACCCGATACAGTAGGTCCTTCTCTACGCTGAAGTATGGGTAAGTGCAGGTATTATCTGGGTTCACTAACTCGCCATCTATTTTCACTACGTTTTCCCGTGCCTTTATTAGGGCGGGGTCTTTCAACTGTTCTGTGGCAAAGTTTTCCCTGTGAACCTCAAGATCAGAAAACTCCACAGACGGTAGGTTTTCGTCTGAGGAGGTGGGCTCCTCTCCAGTTTCTTGAGTCTCCCCTGCCAATACTGATAAGGGAAATTCCGGAGAGTCCTCACCACTCTCAGGGGAGTTCTGGCTATCACATTCCTGGTACATAGGGGCACCAGTGAGGGGCTCAGGATCATCCCACAGTTCCCAGAACTTCGGAAAATCCCTTCCCACAATGGCGTCATGCGGTAACTGAGATACTAAGCCCACTGGATGAGAGAGGGTACCTTTGGGGGTCTCGAAACACACTGTAGTCACTGGATACTCTCGGGTGTCCCCATGCACACAAATAACAGCTACCTTGCTATTCCCAGAGACCTCTGTTTTAACTAACTCAGCCTTTATCAGGGTCACAAGGCTACCTGAATCCAGCAATACCACAACATTTCTACCATTAACACACATTTTGCATAAATGTTTCTCAGTTCCTCGAATGGCAGTGCATGCGACTGTCGCACACAGCGACTGACGTCTGCCCGTCAGAAAGTCACACTGCATGGGTTCCTCCACAACCGGGCAATTGGCTGCAATATGTCCCGCTTGCCGGCAGCGGTAGCAAACGATCCTTCTTGCCGCCTCTTGAGCCGCTGATTTCCCAGGCTGTTCTCGCCAAACTTGGGGTAGAGCTCCCACCCTCTCACTCTCTCCACCCTCACCCCTTGGAATCCTCTTATCCGCCCCTGGGGATGGTCTGGTCTTAGGGTGGAAAGTCCGAGTGTCTCTGGAAGAGGCCGTCAGGTTCTCTGTAGCCAAGTATTTCTCCACACGATCCACAAGACCATCGGCCGTCTCTGGGTCTCCATGGCTTACCCACTTTTGGATGGCAGTAGGAAGAGCTCTCAAAAACCGATCCATTACAACACGTTCCACAATCTTTGGTGCGGACAAAGTCTCTGGCTGTAGCCACTTTCTGCTCAGGTGAATGAGATCATACATTTGAGACCTGGGGGGTTTTCCAAGCTGGAAAGTCCAGTTATGCACACGCTGAGCCCGGACAGCCTGGGTGACACCCAGCCTTGCCAAAATTTCAGCTTTTAGCATCACATAGTCTTTTGCTTGGTTAGGCTCTAGGTCATAGTAAGCTTTCTGCGATTCACCAGTTAACAGAGGAGCCACCAGTCCAGCCCACTGCTCCTCAGGCCACTTTTCTCTTTCAGCGGTCCTTTCAAATGTGGTCAAAAATACCTCTGGATCATCCTCTCCAGTCATTTTTGTCAATAAACGACTCACCCCAAAGGACGCGGTATTAGTGGGACGGCTTTCCTCACTGGTCTGCGGACGTTGCTGCATTACTGCTTCCATTTGTTGTAGTCTCTGCTCTTGCTTCTGTAACAGGTCTATGAAGCGGGCCTCAGATTGCTGCTGGGCTTGTTGCTGAGCTTCCAGACTCTGTTGGTGAGCTTGCTGCTGGGCTGCAAGGCTCTGTTGATGAGCTTGCTGCTGGGCTGCAAGGCTCCTTTGCAAACCTGCATTTGTCTGCTGTTGATTGGCATTTGCTAGAGCCAGCTGTTTCAGTATCTCCTCCATGCTGGCTTAAAAAAAACTGCCTGTATTCTCCACCAACTGTGAGGGGGTTAGCTCGGCAGCGGGTGTGTGTGACCCCCGGGATGGGCTCCCCACACAAAACAGGCCCAGCAAACGGAGGTTGTGGTTTTCAAAATCAAAAAGGTGCGGTTTATTTTCTATTTACAGTGACAAAACACAGCAAAGCAAAAGAAACATAACCAAAATAAATCCTGGTCAAGTTGACCTCTGACTAAACATACAGGTTTCCTAACTAACAACTGGGATCAGCCTAGTGCTGTCCTAGTCCCTAAGTCCCTGGTTTTAAATGTCCAAGCAAATAGCCACACAGGCTTTGTCTCACCGCACAGGGGTTCACTCTCCCTAGACAGTCCACACAGGTCTGGTTCCAGGCATGAGCTAACATCTAATGAAGCTGGGAGTTCTTATAGAGGCCTAAATGAGCTGACAAGCTTCAGCTGGTCTCATCAACTCCCTGTCTGCACGACGCCCAGCCCTCTCCCTAGAGGTATGAGTCATCCATGAGCCCACTAGCCTTATACAACTCTCCACCTAGTTGTATAAGTCGGCGTAAAGCCTGAATCTGGGCGAAATATATCTACCCCCCTGGATGCAACCAGGTGACTTTACCTTCCTGCTGTCACACTAGTCAGATATGGCGCACACGCGCCACGTGTAACAGTACTTCACTATGCGCCCTATGGCGCAGCAACTAAATAAACTATCTAGATGGCCAGGCCTGACCATATAACTCAGTCTCTAGGGGGTGTAAAATTCTTTGCATGCAAGTCTTTAAACGGTGGTGCACATTTCAGGAACACATTTGTAATCCAAGGGGGGTAAAAATGCCAACACAGTACACTCCACTAGAGATCCATTTGACTCAGTTCTGCTATGGATCTCCAGGGAGGGGGAAACTGAAATAGGAACTGGTGGGCCACGGCAGTCTGTAGGCCTAACAATGGTATACAGTATTTGTGGATTGAGCATGTGCTCGCTCACCCCTCCGGACGCGATCCCAGTCCAGGAACTTCCACCTGCTGTGTCTTCACACACAGCGTCTGCAGCGGTCGGGTCTCCGGCTCAGCAGCAGTTGAAGAAACCGAGTCAGATGCCACCCAGGCTCGCGATGGGGTGGAAGGCTCTTTTGGGTAGCAGCGCAAGGCCCCAGGCTTCAGGCCTTGCACCACAGCGGATCCGCACAGGAAGATCTCTCCACTCTCGTGTCTCAAAGAGGCCAAGCTCCGCCTCGCCTCCTCCTTATATAACCCCTCCCATGAGTCTCTGGGGTGGAAACATTGCCGAAAGGGGTTCTGGGTAAGGTAGTCCTGGAAGTCTTAAAGGGGACCCCGCTACAACAATATAAAGGGGGACAGTAAAATTACAATACAGTTCAATACAGAAGGAATAGGAGGGCCCTGCTCATGGAGCTTACAATCTAAAGGGAGGGGGAGGTGGTACTAAAGGTAATAGCTGCAGGGGATGATCTGATGTCGGTGACTCAAGTACAGTTCTCAGGTGGAGGTGGGGTAGGCTTCCCTGAATAAATAAGTTCCAGAGTATCAGGACTTCTTACACAAGAGAGGACAAAACGATATATTAATGATATCATACATTTCTTTCAACATTAATATTGTTTTCAATCCAGCTGTGATTTTACAAAGATTTTTATTGTTTTTTCAAGTTCAGTAGTGTGCAAATCGTCATGTACGTAGAAGGAAAAAAATATTTAAGGCTAATATATGGAATACAGATAGCAGTAAGATGGGATTACGAAACCCGTTAGCTATGGGAATCACAATTCCGCAATAGACATACCTGTACAACCACACAGTAAATTGGCTTAACCACAAGTACTTTTTACTGAATATCGTATCCGGTTAAACAGCAATACATGTGCATATGCAAAGCCCTGCAATGATAGCTATTCAGTATATAACAGACACTGAGTCCCAATAGCAATTACACACACACTAAATATCATTTAACTATGCTCGCAAGCTTTCCCCTCGTGGGCAAGATGGCGCCAAAACAATTTCTAAAGTCCTACAGTCAGGCCTGACTATTTCAGATATGATGCTTCCGTTGGGAAGGATTCTTCGCTAGCAATGGTGGTGCACTTTGAAGGTTATTTGTAATCCACAGGCAACAAAACAGTTAACTTCTTGGCATGTACTAAAGAGTTTAGTTAATGCTGCAAAGCACACTGTCCCTCAGGTGTGCAACATAACACTCTAGCAATGGTGGTCTCTGAACTAAGGGCACTGGGCCTGAAATTAGTCAGTTAATCTCTGAGCAGGTGCTCTCTCACCCGACCGGACCAGTCCGTACAACCGACTTGCGTGACTGGGGCTTCAGCACACCGTCTCACGACACCCGTAGTCTCTGGTCCTCCCGACAGTCCTTGAGGGGGTGATGGAAGAAACGACACCTGGGTTCTCCCGTGAAGGTCGGAGGGCTCTCTGGATCTCAAGGCCCAAACTTCTAGGCCCAGTCCAATGGTAGACTCGGCATTGGTTCCACTTGCTAGGGGGGGCGGTGTCCAAAGAGACCCGCGCGTTGCTCTGCTCCTCCTTATAAAGCCCTTCCCCAGCAGACCTTGCGCAGGGCAATGCACTCTGGGTATCCCGCTGTACACTGGGTACGGTAGTCTTTGGAACTCCTTAAAGTGACACCCCGCTACACCTCCATAGCAGAACATGTGGTCTCCAAACCCCTCTCTCTCTTTGTACTTCTTTCCTCTGGAGTTTTCAATCCAGTCTCCCAGAGACAGGAAGTGCAAACATAATCAACTGCGATACCACACAGCACAGACATTTACAGATACAGACAATAGAGGGCAGCAGATCTCTCAACAACCATGAAGCCAGTATAGATGCAATAGGACATTGTTTGGGCACTATAATTTAGGGGATTAAAAAGTCAACTAAAAGAGGGTTCTCACTTATTCTCTTACTTTTACGGGCAGAAATTAGTCCTAATGAGCTGATAAATAACATATTCTGTTTTCTGTTTTACAGGCAGATGTTCTGCTCCTCTCCAGTTCTGAACCAAACAGCCTGTGCTATGTAGAAACTGCTGACCTTGATGGGTACTTACCTTCAATTTTCTTTATTCACAAGTATAGAGGTCAGGCCCTATCACAATATTTTCTCAGGACTGTGCAAAAACTTATTTTTTCCCCTTCTTTTTAGGTATATATAATTATTGCATATTTCAGAAGAATATTTTGGATTTTTTATCTAGCCAGCACGTAGAGCTCTATGATCCCTAACACATTTTCAAGACTAGTTTTACCTGCTTTGAACAAAGAAAAGTTTTTAGAGCTCAGTAGCTCAAGCTGAAATATAACATATACAACTAAAGTAAACAGAACAGTAATGCCGCGTACACAAGACCGTTTTTCATGACGTGAAAAATTGCATTTTTTAAATTGGTCATTAAAAACGATCGTGTGTATGCTCCAAAGCATTTTTAACGACGCGAAAAATGGCCTGAAAAAAAATTAGAACCTGCTCTATTTTTTCATGTAGTTTTTCACATCATTCTTTTTAACGTCGTGAAAAAAGGTAGTGTGTATGCTTTTACGAGGGGAAAAAAAATGCGCATGCTCAGAATCAAGTATGAGACGGGAGCGCTCCTTCTGGTAAAACTAGCGTTCGTAATGGAGATAGCACATTCGTCACGCTGTAACGGACTGAAGAGCGTGAATCGTCTTTCACCAAACTTTACTAATACGAGGATCAGCAAAAGCAGCCCAAAGGGTGGCGCCATCCGAATAGAACTTCCCCTTTATAGTGCTGTTGTACGTGTTGTACGTCACCGCGCTTTGCTCGAGCATTTTTTTTCACGATAGTGTGAAAAGAAGAATCACGCTGATAAACGCTATGAAAAAACATTGATTGACACGACAGTGATCACTGCTCCCGATGACAGGGAGCAGTAGATCACTGTCCTGTCACTAGGCAGAACAGGGAAATGCCTTGTTTACATAGACATCTCCCTGTTCTGCAGCACCGTGATACGATCGCGGGACACCGGCGGACATCGAGATTCAAAGTAACGTACAGGTACGTTGCTTTGCCTGCCCATGCCATTCTGCCGACGTATACGTGAGGCAGTCGGCAAGTGCCTAAACAACATAATAATAAATAACAATTTAAACAGTAACATAAATCAAAGCTAGATGTCCCCAGCCACAAAACACAGACTCAGGACATTAACACTTGCCCCACAGACGTTACAGGTCTACCACTACCTGGTCCCTCTTAGTAGACCACACCCAACCAGAGGACACCATACCAACGATGGTTCCCCACCTGTATCCCACTGACAGATTTTTAACCCCATCCAAGGGGTCCCAACAGCCATCTCCAAACCTACACCCTCAAACCGACTTACCATATCTCAGGGAAGGAGGGCGGGATGTTCATCTGATGGCTTCCCAACGCCGACTGTTCTGGTTCCACCCCTTCCTCCAGTCTTTTCTCTTATGCTCCTCCCCATCACCCTGTCTAACTCCACCAATCACGTAAATAAGAACTCCCACCTATCTCTTTGGCACATTAACTCTAAGCTGTCTGGTTCCCCTTCCACCCTGTCATGCCAGCCCTATGCTTTATTCGTTCCTCCTAGCTCTGGGCTTTCCTGACTCGTGAAAGATACAAAAATAGTTTTAAAACCCATTTCAGTAAATGTTATCAACACAATTGTTGCTTCTAACAAATGTTTTAATACTTTTAGAGAAACAAACTTGAAGTTTAAAATGGGCCTAGAAATAACAGACAAACTCCTACAAGAAGAAAAGACCCTGGCTGAATTTGATGGTGAGTTTTTAATTGGTAAATCTACATAAAAAAAGTAAAAAATAAATAAAAAACTTTTCTGCAGACAGTTAATGTTGTATTTGTCACTCTACATTAGGGATGAGCTTTATTTTCGAGTCGAACATGATTTCGACTCGAACATTGCCTGTTCGCCCGTTCGCCGAATAGCGAACATTATGGGGCGTTCGTGCCAAATTTGAGTGGCGCGGAACGCCCCATAATGCACTGCGCATTGCTGTCTGATGATTGGCCAAGCATGCACTATGACCCGCATGCTTTGGCCACTCACAGCGCCGTCAGCAAAGAGAGCCATAATTGGCCAAAGGCAGGGTAGGGTGCCTTTGGCCAATTATGGCTCAGGGGGTTAAGTCCACGCCCCACACTATGTAAGGCCACCTGCACGTCAGCCCTGTGTAGTGTGTTGCTGGTGTTGAGAGAGAGAGAGAGTGTCGGTTTATTTAGTTTGAGCAGGCAGGCGATTCAGTTAGCTGCAGTGTATTTAGTATATATATACATCCAGGTTTTGTATATATATATATTGTGACAGCAGGAAGGTAAAGTCACCTGGTTGCATCCAGGGGGGTAGATATATTTCGCCCAGATTCAGGCTTTACGCCGATTTATACAGCTAGGTGGAGAGTTGTATAAGCCCAGCTGAGACTAGTGGGCTCATTGATGACTCATACCTCTAGGGAGAGGGCTGGGCGTCGTGCAGGCAGGGAGTTGATGAGGCCAGCTGAAGCCTGTCAGTTCGTTTAAGGCCTCTATAAAAACTCCCAGATTCATTAGATGTTAGCTCATGCCTGGAAGCAGACCTGTGTGGACTGTCTAGGGAGAGTGAACCCCTGTGCGGTGAGAGAAAGCCTGTGTGGCTATATTTTGCTTGGACATTTAAAACCAGGGACTAGGACAGCACTAGGCTGATCCCAGTTGTTAGTTAGGAAACCTGTATGTTTAGTCAGAGGTCAAGTTGACCAGGATTTATTTTGTTTGTTTCTTTTGCTTTGCTGTGTTTTTGTCACTGTAAATAGAAAATAAACGGCACCTTTTTGATTTTGAAAACCACAACCTCCGTCTGCTGGGCCTGTTTTTGTGTGGGGAGCCCATCCCGGGGGTCACACACACCCGCTGCCGAGCTAACCCCCTCACAGTTGGTGGAGAATGCGGGCAGTTTTTTTTTAAGCCAGCATGGAGGAGATACTGAAACAGCTGGCTCTAGCAAATGCCAATCAACAGCAGACAAATGCAGGTTTGCAAAAGAGCCTTGCAGCTCAACAACAGAACTTCGCAGCCCAGCAGCAAGCTCATCAACAGAGCCTTGCAGCCCAGCAGCAAGCTCACCAACAGAGTCTGGAAGCTCAGCAACAAGCCCAGCAACGATCTGAGGCCCGCTTCATAGACCTATTACAGAAGCAAGAGCAGAGACTACAACAAATGGAAGCAGTAATGCAGCAACGTCCGCAGACCAGTGAGGAAAGCCGTCCCACTAATACCGCGTCCTTTGGGGTGAGTCGTTTATTGACAAAAATGACTGGAGAGGATGATCCAGAGGTATTTTTGACCACGTTTGAAAGGACTGCTGAAAGAGAAAAGTGGCCTGAGGAGCAGTGGGCTGGACTGGTGGCTCCTCTGTTAACGGGTGAATCGCAGAAAGCTTACTATGACCTAGAGCCTGACCAAGCAAAAGACTATGTGATGCTAAAAGCTGAAATATTGGCAAGGCTGGGTGTCACCCTGGCTGTCCGGGCTCAGCGTGTGCATAACTGGACTTTCCAGCTTGGAAAACCCCCCAGGTCTCAAATGTATGATCTCATTCACCTGAGCAGAAAGTGGCTACAGCCAGAGACTTTGTCCGCACCAAAGATTGTGGAACGTGTTGTAATGGATCGGTTTTTGAGAGCTCTTCCTACTGCCATCCAAAAGTGGGTAAGCCATGGAGACCCAGAGACGGCCGATGGTCTTGTGGATCGTGTGGAGAAATACTTGGCTACAGAGAACCTGACGGCCTCTTCCAGAGACACTCGGACTTTCCACCCTAAGACCAGACCATCCCCAGGGGCGGATAAGATGATTCCAAGGGGTAAGGGTGGAGAGAGTGAGAGGGTGGGAGCTCTACCCCAAGTTTGGCGAGAACAGCCTGGGAAATCAGCGGCTCAAGAGGCGGCAAGAAGGATCATTTGCTACCGCTGCCGGCAAGCGGGACATATTGCAGCAAATTGCCCGGTTTTGGAGGAACCCATGCAGTGTGACTTTCTGACGGGCAGACGTCAGTCGCTGTGTGCGACAGTCGCATGCACTGCCATTCGGGGAACTGAGAAACATTTATGCAAAATGTGTATTAATGGTAGAAATGTTGTGGTATTGCTGGATTCAGGTAGCCTTGTGACCCTGATAAAGGCTGAATTAGTTAAAACAGAGGTCTCTGGGAATAGCAAGGTAGCTGTTATTTGTGTGCATGGGGACACCCGAGAGTATCCAGTGACTACAGTGTGTTTCGAGACCCCCAAAGGTACCCTTTCTCATCCAGTGGGCTTAGTGTCTCAGTTACCGCATGACGCCATTGTGGGAAGGGATTTTCCGAAGTTCTGGGAACTGTGGGATGATCCTGAGCCCCCCACTGGTGCCCCTATGTACCAGGAATATGATAGCCAGAACTCCTCTGAGAGTGGTGAGGACTCTCCCGAATTTCCCTTGTCAGTATTGGCAGGGGAGACTCAAGAAACTGGAGAGGAGCCCACCTCCTCAGACGAAAACCTACCGTCTGTGGAGTTTTCTGATCTTGAGGTTCACAGGGAAAACTTTGCCACAGAACAGTTGAAAGACCCCGCCCTAATAAAGGCACGGGAAAACGTAGTGAAAATAGATGGCGAGTTAGTGAACCCAGATAATACCTGCACTTACCCATACTTCAGCGTAGAGAAGGACCTACTGTATCGGGTGGCAAAAAGGGCAGAAGAAACCGTTGAGCAGCTTGTGGTGCCCAAACCTTACAGGAAGTTGGTGTTGGAGTTGGCCCATGGGCACATTCTTGGAGGTCATCTGGGGACAGAGAAAACCCGAGAGAGGGTATTACAGAGATTCTATTGGCCTGGGGTGATGAAGGACATAGAAAATTATTGTTCCTCCTGCCCTGTGTGTCAGAGGTCGGCCCCGATGCCACACTTCCGTAGCCCGCTGGTCCCTCTACCCATCATTGAGGTCCCGTTTGAGAGAATCGCAATGGATTTGGTAGGTCCTATAATCAAGTCCGCTAGGGGGCACCAGTACATATTGGTTATAATGGACTATGCCACCCGTTATCCAGAAGCGATCCCTCTCAGAAATACCTCGGCCAAAACCATAGCCAAAGAGCTATCTCTTGTTTTTAGCCGGGTGGGTATTTGTAAAGAACTGCTTACGGACCAAGGTACACCCTTTATGTCCCGGGTTATGAAGGAGCTGTGTAAATTGTTCAAAGTGACGCAATTACGTACATCTGTGTATCACCCCCAAACCGATGGGCTGGTTGAAAGATTCAACAAAACCCTAAAACAAATGTTGAAGAAAGTGGTGGATAGGGATGGAAAGGATTGGGACTGTCTACTTCCTTATTTGATGTTTGCTATTAGGGAGGTGCCCCAATCCTCTACGGGATTCTCCCCCTTTGAGTTACTGTATGGGAGACACCCAAGAGGGCTGTTGGATATTGCCAAGGAAACTTGGGAAAGTGAGAGTTCTCCCCACAGGAGTGTGATTGAGCATGTCGCCCTGATGCAAGATCGAATTGCACAGGTAATGCCCATCGTGAAGGAACATTTGGCCCAAGCGCAGTTGGCACAGCAGAGAGTGTACAACCGTGGAGCCAAGACCCGTACCTTTTCCCCGGGGGATAGGATATTGGTACTTGTCCCTACGGTTGAAAGTAAATTCCTTGCCAAATGGCAAGGCCCCTACGAGATAATGGAAAAAGTGAGCGAAGTGAATTACAAGGTCAGACAACCAGGAAGGCGAAAGCCCGAACAGATCTATCACGTTAATCTGTTGAAAGCCTGGAGGGATAGAGAGTCCCTAGTCGCAGACACTTGGTCACCAGCTCAAACTGGTTGCGTGATTCCTGAGGTTGGAATCGCAGCCACCTTGTCACAACCCCAACAACAGGAGGTTAAGGAGTTTGTGCTTCGCAACAAGGAGGTATTCTCTGAGCTGCCGGGACAAACATCTGGGGTAGAGCATGACATTATTACCCCGCCCGGTGAAAGGGTGAAGTTAAAACCCTATCGGATCCCAGAGGCCCGACGGGAGGCAATACGGGAGGAAGTACAGAAAATGCTGAACTTAGGGGTGATAGAGGAGTCCCAAAGTGATTGGTCTAGTCCCATTGTGTTGGTGCCTAAACCGGATGGGAGCTGGCGATTTTGTAACGATTTTCGTCAGTTGAACAAAGTTACAAAATTTGACACCTACCCCATGCCACGTATAGATGAGTTGATCGACTGGCTGGGAACAGCCCGATACATGACGACTCTTGACCTCACAAAAGGGTATTGGCAAATCCCCCTGGCCAAGTCAGCCAAAGAGAAAACCGCATTTGTAACCCCAGACGGGGCGTTCCAATATAAAAGAATGCCGTTCGGGTTACAGAATGCGCCGGCCACATTCCAGCGGAAAATGGACCAGATGCTGAGGCCCCATCGGAAGTATGCTGCGGCTTACCTGGATGACGTAATTGTCCATAGCACAGATTGGGCCTCACATCTGCCAAAAGTGCAAGCAGTCCTGGACTCTGTTCGGGAAGCAGGGTTTACGGCTAACCCCAAGAAGTGTACCATTGGGCAGGAGGAGGCCAAATATCTTGGGTACACCATTGGGAGGGGAGTAATAAAACCCCAACTCAACAAAGTCGAGGCCATCCAGAGTTGGCCACGTCCCAACAGCAAGAAGCAGGTACGAGCCTTTCTGGGAATCGCTGGGTATTATCGGCGATTCATTCCCCACTTTGCTTCTAAGGCTGTGCCCCTAACCAACCTGACGAAGGGGAAAGGGTCGGTCATGATTAAATGGACCCCCGAGGCTGAGGCAGCATTCCAATTCTTGAAACAAGCCTTATGTAGCCAGCCAGTGTTGTACTCACCCGACTTCTCTAAAGACTTTGTCGTACAAAGTGATGCGTCAGATGTGGGGTTAGGAGCAGTATTGTCCCAGGTCTGGAACGGGGAAGAGCACCCAGTCATTTACCTCAGCAGGAAGTTGAAGTCCCATGAGGTAAATTACGCCACCGTTGAAAAGGAGTGTTTAGCGGTGAAGTGGGCTCTAGATTCCCTTCGGTACTACCTGCTAGGTAGGCACTTTGACATGGTTACGGATCACGCTCCGTTAAAGTGGATGGCTCAAAACAAGGAAACAAATAGAAGAGTGAATAGGTGGTTCCTGGCCCTCCAGGAATTCAACTTCACAGTAAAGCATCGCCCTGGCGTTCAAATGGGGAATGTGGATGCTTTGTCTCGAGTACATGAATGCCTGATTGCTGGTGTTCCAACCCCGAGGTTAAAACAAGAGGGGGGGGTATGTGACAGCAGGAAGGTAAAGTCACCTGGTTGCATCCAGGGGGGTAGATATATTTCGCCCAGATTCAGGCTTTACGCCGATTTATACAGCTAGGTGGAGAGTTGTATAAGCCCAGCTGAGACTAGTGGGCTCATTGATGACTCATACCTCTAGGGAGAGGGCTGGGCGTCGTGCAGGCAGGGAGTTGATGAGGCCAGCTGAAGCCTGTCAGTTCGTTTAAGGCCTCTATAAAAACTCCCAGATTCATTAGATGTTAGCTCATGCCTGGAAGCAGACCTGTGTGGACTGTCTAGGGAGAGTGAACCCCTGTGCGGTGAGAGAAAGCCTGTGTGGCTATATTTTGCTTGGACATTTAAAACCAGGGACTAGGACAGCACTAGGCTGATCCCAGTTGTTAGTTAGGAAACCTGTATGTTTAGTCAGAGGTCAAGTTGACCAGGATTTATTTTGTTTGTTTCTTTTGCTTTGCTGTGTTTTTGTCACTGTAAATAGAAAATAAACGGCACCTTTTTGATTTTGAAAACCACAACCTCCGTCTGCTGGGCCTGTTTTTGTGTGGGGAGCCCATCCCGGGGGTCACACACACCCGCTGCCGAGCTAACCCCCTCACAGTATATATATATATATATATATATACATGTATACACTGTATCCAGTTTAGCTAGATCTCACTGCAGACCATTCCTGGTGTAATGTTTCTAATATACTTCTGGCAGGCAGGTGATTCAGCTAGCTGCAGTGCATTTAGTATATATGAACATCCCGGCTTTGTATATAAATATATATTTATATATATATATATATATATATTTATATATATATATATACACTGTAGGCTTGTGCAATTCGTTTCGTAACGAATCGAAATTCGTCCGAATTTAGCAACTTTCGGACATTCGAAAGCATTCGAATTTCCGAACAAAGCAATTACGAATAAAACCGAATCCGAAATAAATTATACCGCAAATAGCGGATGCCCGAATGTCTTCGGCATAATTCATTATGAAAAAAGTTACGAATGTACGAATCCATATGAAGCACAGTAACATTCACTCTGCTCTCTGCTTCTCCCTCACGGTGCTAAACTCCCTCTCAAAATGGTGTACAGGGGCGGAGCCTATAGCCGCATGTAAAAAACGAAAGTAAAATACGAGATTTTGAATCGTTACAAATAACCGCAATGTATTTAGAAAAGTACAAATCCATTCGAAGCACATTAGGCATAATAGGCAGCGTCGTTGTGAGAGAGACACGGAAAATTACGAATCAACGAACCCAAAAAAAGTTACGAAAGTAGGAGTTGTGTCCAGAATCAACGAAAAACAATGTACTCTAACGAAAGTACAAATTATAAATCAACTAAAAATTCAACTAAAAATGTTGCTTGCGAAAATACGAATTAGTCCGAACACAAAAAATCCCGTCTAGCAAAATTCCGAATGATTACGAATTAACAGGACCGAAAAGAAACGAACCGAAACTAAACAAATTTTTCCGTTGTGCACAAGTCTAATACACTGTATCCAGTTTAGCTAGATCTCACTGCAGACCGTTCCTGGTGAACTGTTTCTAAGATACTTTAGGCAGGCAGGTGATTCAGCTAGCTGCAGTACATTTAGTATATATATACATCCCGGCTTTGTATGTGTGTGTATATATATATATATATATAGATATATATATATCTATATATATATACTGTATCCAGTTTAGCTAGATCTCACTGCACACCGTTCCTGGTGTACTGTTTCTAATATACTTCAGCCAGGCAGCTGATTCAGCTAGCTGCAGTGCATTTAATATATATATATACAGGCTTGTATATATTGTGACAGCAGGAAGGTAAAGTCACCTGGTTGCATCCAGGGGGGTAGATATATTTCTCCCAGATTCAGGCTTTATGCCGACTTATACAACTAGGGAGTTGATGAAGCCCAGCTGAGGCTAGTGGGCTCATGAATGACTCATACCTCTAGGGAGAGTGCTGGGCGTCGTGAGGCAGGGAGTTGATGAGACCAGCTGAAGCCTGTCAGTTCGTTTAAGGCCTCTATAAAAACTCCCAGCTTCATTAGATGTTAGCTCATGCCTGGAACCAGACCTGTGTGGACTGTCTAGGGAGAGTGAACCCCTGTGCGGTGAGGCAAAGCCTGTGTGGCTATTTGTTTGGACTTTTACTAAACCAGGGACTTAGGGACTAGGACAGCACCAGGCTGATCCCAGTTGTTAGTTTAGGAAACCTGCATGTTTAGTCAGAGGTCAAACTGACCAGGATTTATTTTGTTTGTTTCTTTTTGGCTTTGCTGTGTTTTTGTCACTGTACATAGAGAAATAAACCGCACCTTTTGATTTTGAAAACCACAACCTCCGTCTGCTGGCCCTGTTTTTGTGTGGGGAGCCCAACCAGGGGGTCACACACACCCGCTACCGAGTTAACCCCCCTCACAGTTGGTGGAGAATGCGGGCAGTTTTTTTTAAGCCAGCATGGAGGAGATACTGAAACAGCTGGCTCTAGCAAATGCCAATCAACAGCAGACAAATGCAGGTTTGCAAAGGAGCCTTGCAGCCCAGCAGCAAGCTCATCAACAAGCCCAGCAGCAATCTGAGGCCCGCTTCATAGACCTGTTACAGAAGCAAGAGCAGAGACTACAACAAATGGAAGCAGTAATGCAGCAACGTCCGCAGACCAGTGAGGAAAGCCGTCCCACTAATACCGCGTCCTTTGGGGTGAGTCGTTTATTGACAAAAATGACTGGAGAGGATGATCCAGAGGTATTTTTGACCACATTTGAAAGGACTGCTGAAAGAGAAAAGTGGCCTGAGGAGCAGTGGGCTGGACTGGTGGCTCCTCTGTTAACTGGTGAATCGCAGAAGGCTTACTATGACCTAGAGCCTGACCAAGCAAAAGACTATGTGATGCTAAAAGCTGAAATATTGGCAAGGCTGGGTGTCACCCTGGCTGTCCGGGCTCAGCGTGTGCATAACTGGACTTTCCAGCTTGGAAAACCCCCCAGGTCTCAAATGTATGATCTCATTCACCTGAGCAGGAAGTGGCTACAGCCAGAGACTTTGTCCGCACCGGAGATTGTGGAACGTGTTGTGATGGATCGTTTCTTGAGAGCTCTTCCTACCGCCATTCAAAAGTGGGTAAGCCATGGAGACCCAGAAACGGCCGGTAAACTTGTGGATCGTGTAGAGAGATACTTGGCTACAGAGAACCTGACGGCCTCTTCCAGAGACTCTCGGACTTTCCACCCTAAGACCAGACCATCCCCAGGGGCGGATAAGAGGATTCCAAGGGGTGAGGGTGGAGAGAGTGAGAGGGTGGGAGCTCTACCCCAAGTTTGGCGAGAACAGCCTGGGAAATCAGCGGCTCAAGAGGCGGCAAGAAGGATTGTTTGCTACCGCTGCCGGCAAGCGGGACATATTGCAGCCAATTGCCCGGTTGTGGAGGAACCCATGCAGTGTGACTTTCTGACGGGCAGACGTCAGTCGCTGTGTGCGACAGTCGCATGCACTGCCATTCAAGGAACTGAGAAACATTTATGCAAAATGTGTGTTAATGGTAGAAATGTTGTGGTATTGCTGGATTCAGGTAGCCTTGTGACCCTGATAAAGGCTGAATTAGTTAAAACAGAGGTCTCTGGGAATAGCAAGGTAGCTGTTATTTGTGTGCATGGGGACACCCGAGAGTATCCAGTGACTACAGTGTGTTTCGAGACCCCCAAAGGTACCCTCTCTCATCCAGTGGGGTTAGTATCTCAATTACCGCATGATGCCATTGTGGGAAGGGATTTTCCGAAGTTCTGGGAACTGTGGGATGATCCTGAGCGCCCCACTGGTGCCCCTATGTACCAGGAATGTGATAGCCAGAACTCCTCTGAGAGTGGTGAGGACTCTCCAGAATTTCCCTTGTCAGTATTGGCAGGGGAGACTCAAGAAACTGGAGAGGAGCCCACCTCCTCAGACGAAAACCTACCGTCTGTGGAGTTTTCTGATCTGGAGGTTCACAGGGAAAATTTTGCCACAGAACAGTTAAAAGACCCCGCCCTAATAAAGGCACGGGAAAACGTAGTGGAAATAGATGGCGAGTTAGTGAACCCAGATAATACCTGCACTTACCCATACTTCAGCGTAGAGAAGGACCTACTGTATCGGGTGGCAAAAAGGGCAGAAGAAACCGTTGAGCAGCTGGTGGTGCCCAAACCTTACAGGAAGTTGGTGTTGGAGTTGGCCCATGGGCACATTCTTGGAGGTCATCTGGGGACAGAGAAAACCCGAGAGAGGGTATTACAGAGATTCTATTGGCCTGGGGTGATGAAGGACATAGAAAATTATTGTTCCTCCTGCCCTGTGTGTCAGAGGTCGGCCCCGATGCCACATTTCCGTAGCCCGCTGGTCCCTCTACCCATCATTGAGGTCCCGTTTGAGAGAATCGCAATGGATTTGGTAGGTCCTATAATCAAGTCCGCTAGGGGGCACCAGTACATATTGGTTATAATGGACTATGCCACCCGTTATCCAGAAGCGATCCCTCTCAGAAATACCTCGGCCAAAACCATAGCCAAAGAGCTATCTCTTGTTTTTAGCCGGGTGGGTATTTGTAAAGAACTGCTTACGGACCAAGGTACACCCTTTATGTCCCGGGTTATGAAAGAGCTGTGTAAATTGTTCAAAGTGACGCAATTGCGTACATCTGTGTATCACCCCCAAACCGATGGGCTGGTTGAAAGATTCAACAAAACCCTAAAACAAATGTTGAAGAAAGTGGTGGATAGAGATGGAAAGGATTGGGACTGTCTACTTCCTTATTTGATGTTTGCTATTAGGGAGGTGCCCCAATCCTCTACGGGATTCTCCCCCTTTGAGTTACTGTATGGGAGACACCCAAGAGGGCTGTTGGATATTGCCAAGGAAACTTGGGAAAGTGAGAGTTCTCCCCACAGGAGTGTGATTGAGCATGTCGCCCTGATGCAAGATCGAATTGCACAGGTAATGCCCATCGTGAAGGAACATTTGGCCCAAGCGCAGTTGGCACAGCAGAGAGTGTACAACCGTGGAGCAAAGACCCGTACCTTTTCCCCGGGGGATAGGATATTGGTACTTGTCCCTACGGTTGAAAGTAAATTCCTTGCCAAATGGCAAGGCCCCTACGAGATAATGGAAAAAGTGAGCGAAGTGAATTACAAGGTCAGACAACCAGGAAGGCGAAAGCCCGAACAGATATATCACGTTAATCTGTTGAAAGCCTGGAGGGATAGAGAGTCCCTAGTCGCAGAAACTTGGTCACCAGCTCAAACTGGTTGCGTGATTCCGGAGGTTGGAATAGCAGCCACCTTGTCACAACCCCAACAACAGGAGGTTAAGGAGTTTGTGCTTCGCAACAAGGAGGTGTTCTCTGAGCTGCCGGGACAAACATCTGGGGTAGAGCATGATATTATTACCCCGCCCGGTGAAAGGGTGAAGTTAAAACCCTATCGGATCCCAGAGGCCCGACGGGAGGCAATACGGGAGGAAGTACAGAAAATGCTGAACTTAGGGGTGATAGAGGAGTCCCAAAGTGATTGGTCTAGTCCCATTGTGTTGGTGCCTAAACCGGATGGGAGCTGGCGATTTTGTAATGATTTTCGTCAGTTGAACAAAGTTACAAAATTTGACACCTACCCCATGCCACGTATAGATGAGTTGATCGACCGGCTGGGAACAGCCCGATACATGACGACTCTTGACCTCACAAAAGGGTATTGGCAAATTCCCCTGGCCAAGTCGGCCAAAGAGAAAACCGCATTTGTAACCCCAGACGGGGCGTTCCAATATAAGAGAATGCCGTTCGGGTTACAGAATGCGCCGGCCACATTCCAGCGGAAAATGGACCAGATGCTGAGGCCCCATCGGAAGTATGCTGCGGCTTACCTGGATGACGTAATTGTCCATAGCACAGATTGGGCCTCACATCTGCCAAAAGTGCAAGCAGTCCTGGACTCTGTTCGGGAAGCGGGGTTTACGGCTAACCCCAAGAAGTGTACCATTGGGCAGGAGGAGGCCAAATATCTTGGGTACACCATTGGCAGGGGAGTAATAAAACCCCAACTCAACAAAGTCGAGGCCATCCAGAGTTGGCCACGTCCCAACAGCAAGAAGCAGGTACGAGCCTTTCTGGGAATCGCAGGTTATTATCGGCGCTTCATTCCCCACTTTGCTTCTAAGGCTGTGCCCCTAACCAACCTGACGAAAGGGAAAGGGTCGGTCATGATTAAATGGACCCCCGAGGCTGAGGCAGCATTCCAATTCTTGAAACAAGCCTTATGTAGCCAGCCAGTGTTGTACTCACCCGACTTCTCTAAAGACTTTGTCGTACAAAGTGATGCGTCAGATGTGGGGTTAGGAGCAGTATTGTCCCAGGTCTGGAACGGGGAAGAGCACCCAGTCATTTACCTCAGCAGGAAGTTGAAGTCCCATGAGGTAAATTACGCCACGGTTGAAAAGGAGTGTTTAGCGGTGAAGTGGGCTCTAGATTCCCTTCGGTACTACCTGCTAGGTAGGCACTTTGACATGGTTACGGATCACGCTCCGTTAAAGTGGATGGCTCAAAACAAGGAAACAAATAGAAGAGTGAATAGGTGGTTCCTGGCCCTCCAGGAATTCAACTTCACAGTAAAGCATCGCCCTGGCGTTCAAATGGGGAATGTGGATGCTTTGTCTCGAGTACATGAATGCCTGATTGCTGGTGTTCCAACCCCGAGGTTAAAACAAGAGGGGGGGGTATGTGACAGCAGGAAGGTAAAGTCACCTGGTTGCATCCAGGGGGGTAGATATATTTCTCCCAGATTCAGGCTTTATGCCGACTTATACAACTAGGGAGTTGATGAAGCCCAGCTGAGGCTAGTGGGCTCATGAATGACTCATACCTCTAGGGAGAGTGCTGGGCGTCGTGAGGCAGGGAGTTGATGAGACCAGCTGAAGCCTGTCAGTTCGTTTAAGGCCTCTATAAAAACTCCCAGCTTCATTAGATGTTAGCTCATGCCTGGAACCAGACCTGTGTGGACTGTCTAGGGAGAGTGAACCCCTGTGCGGTGAGGCAAAGCCTGTGTGGCTATTTGTTTGGACTTTTACTAAACCAGGGACTTAGGGACTAGGACAGCACCAGGCTGATCCCAGTTGTTAGTTTAGGAAACCTGCATGTTTAGTCAGAGGTCAAACTGACCAGGATTTATTTTGTTTGTTTCTTTTTGGCTTTGCTGTGTTTTTGTCACTGTACATAGAGAAATAAACCGCACCTTTTGATTTTGAAAACCACAACCTCCGTCTGCTGGCCCTGTTTTTGTGTGGGGAGCCCAACCAGGGGGTCACACACACCCGCTACCGAGTTAACCCCCCTCACAATATATATATATATCTCCACTGCATTCTAGTCTAGCCAAGCCTATATCTGACAGTAGGCCATTCCTGGTGTACGTGTTCAAATACACTTTCAGGCTGGCAGGCAGGTGACTCAGTGAGCTGCAGTGCATAAAATATATATACAGTCTCCTACATATATATCCACTGCATTCTAGTCTAGCCAGACTGTAGGCCATAGGGTTGTCCCGATACCACTTTTTTAAGACCGAATACAAGTACCGATACTTTTTTTCAAGTACTCGCCGATACCGAATACCGATACTTTTTTTTATGTGTCAGTATTTTTTTCTTTTTTTTTTTACTTTTTTTTTTTTTTTTTTACTATTTTTTGCCATGTTTTTTTACAATGCTTTGTTGGGGTGGGGGGGGGGGATGATCTCAGTGTATTTTATTTTTATTTTTTACAATTTATTTTTTATTATTTATTGCAATTTATTTTTTTATTTCTAGCCCTGTTGGGGGGCTTTGGTGAGATATCAGGGGTCTTAACAGACCTCTGACATCTCCCCTTTGAGACAGAGAAAGGGACTAGGGAAACAGATTCCCCAGTCCCTTTCTCAGCTGCACTGAAAATGAATGGAGAGGAAACAACGGCTCGTCTCCATTCATAAACTGAAGCATCGTAAACACACAGGTTACGATGTTTCAGTTATATGAATGGACAGAGTCAGTCACTGACTCTGTACATTCGGAAAAGGTAGGAGCCGGGTTTAGCGGCTCCTACCTCCGCTCTCCATCCTGACAGAGGGAAGCGGAGGAGGATATGGAGGGTGGCACAGAGCTGAGGACAGCAGCAGCGAGGAGGGGGGGACACGGAGCGCGGGGGGGAAGAGCAGAAAGATGAAGGACATCAGCAGCATGGAGGGGGGGACACGGAGCGCACGGGGGAGAGCGGAATAACGGAAGACATCAGCAGCATGGAGGGGGGGGGACACGGAGCGCACGGGGGAGAGCGGAATAACGTAGGACATCAGCAGCATGGAGGGGGGGGACACGGAGCGCACGGGGGAGAGCAGCATGGATGGGGGAACTGGAGGAGGATACAGGGACAGTCAGCGGTGATCGGTGCGGCTTTGGGGGAAGTTACAAGCACCGATCACCGCTGTATAGATTTCACTAAAACAGCTGAAAAGAAGGGGGGGTCGGGAGAAGCTGTCGGGCTGTATTGAAATCTATACAGCGGTGATCGGTGCTTGTAACTCCCCCCGCCGCACCGATCATCACTGACTGCCCAAGTATCGGCTGAAGCATCGGAGCATTTTCCCCGAGTACAAGTACTCGGGAAATGCCTGGTATCGGTACCGATACCGATACTAGTATCGGTATCGGGACATCCCTAGTAGGCCATTCCCGGTGTATGTGTTCAAATACACTTTCAGGCAGGCAGGCAGGTGACTCAGTGAGCTGCAGTGCATAAAATATATATAAAGTCTCCTACATATATATCCACTGCATTCTAGTCTAGCCAAGCCTATACCTGACAGTAGGCCATTCCTGGTGTACGTGTTCAAATACACTTTCAGACAGGCAGGCAGGTGACTCAGTGAGCTGCAGTGCCTAATATATATATACAGTCTCCTACATATATATCCACTGCATTCTAGTCTAGCCAAGCCTATACCTGACTGTAGGCCATTCCTGGTGTACGTGTTCTGGAAGGCCACCAAGGAGAGGCAGACGCTCACAGGCCACTAAAAGAGGGAAAGCAGGCTACAGCCAACAGTACTGGTTGTGGACACGGTGCATCCTCAGCACGTGGCCGTGGGGCACGCTTGTCTTTTTTTTCGGCAGCAGGCCGTGTTGAGCCACAACATGCAGAAGAGTTGGTAGAGTGGATGACAAAGCCGTCCTCATCCTCCTCATCCTCTGTCACCCAGGCTCAGAGTACTTTGGCTGCCAATGCAGCTGCTAAAGCGGCCTCTTCCATCAGCTCAATGTCATCAGTCACTCCTTCCCTACCCCACCATCATGCCCTGAGGAGTCCCCCGAACTATTCGACCACAGTTTCGGGTACATGCTGCAGGAGGATGCGCAGCGTTTTGAAGGCTCCGATGATGGTACCCAGGTTGAGGATAAAGGCAGTAACGTGAGCCCAGAGAGAGGGGGTGCCCAAGAAGGACAAAAAACTGTCAGTCATGTTCCCCCAGCTGCAGCATACTGCCAGGTTTGCTCCAGTGGTGAGGAGGGAGGGGATGATGAGGTCACTGACTCTACGTGGATGCCTGATAGAAGAGAGGAGGAGGAGGAGGAGGAGGCACATCTCCAACGAGGCAGGATGCCCTCCATGGGCCAGCTTAAGGGCAGCCAACTCACTGCATCACACCGCAGAGCTCTGCATGTGCAGGACGCTGCTGACTCCGCTCGTTTTTTTCAAAAGTTCTTTGGTGTGGGACTTTTTTGAGACGTGTGCAGCAGATCGCACCGTTGCTGTTTGCAACATATGTCTAAAGCGTATTAAGCGTGGCCAAATCAGCAGCCGCTTGGGCACCACATGCTTGACCAGACATATGTCGACCTCCCATGCAGTCCGTTGGCAACAGTACTTAAAAGATCCACACCAAAGAACAAGGCGGACCTCTCCCTGATCATCATCAGCTGGGATCTCCAACCCCACTATACCTTCAGTCCTCTCAGAGACCTGCACTGAGAGGAATGAAGGTGTAGAATTAGGTGCGGGCAATCTGCTAGCGGTACACCTAAATCTGATTGTAGCAGACAAATTTCCCTACCCCAGTTGCTAAACCGCCGAAAGAAATTTGGTCCCAGCCATCCACATGTTCAGCGGCTGAATGCTAGTTTGGCTAAATTGCTAGCACTCCAACTGTTGCCTTTTCAGCTGGTAGACTCTGCCCCCTTTCAAGAATTTGGGGAATGTGCGGTACCTCAGTGGCAGGTTCCCAAACGCCATCTTTTTCTCGGAAGGCCATTCCGGCTCTCTACCGGCATGTGGAAGGCAATGTCTTGGCCTCATTGGACAGGGCGGTCAGCGGTAAGGTGCATATTACCGCTGACTCATGGTCCAGCAGGCATGGACAGGGACGTTATCTTTCTTTCACGACGCACTGGGTAACTCTGCTGGCAGCTAGGAAGGATGCAGGACAGGGTGCAGTATTGTTGGAGCTTGTTATGCCACCACGCCTCCAAAATGCTGGTAGTGGTGATTCTGCCACACCTCTCTCCTCCACCCCCTCCTCTTCTTCTTCCTCTATGGCCTCTTCCTCTGCAGATTTGTCCTCGGAACCAGCGGTGCTCCGTAGGCGTTCTAGGGCTACGCAAGCACTCAGGCAAAAAGATGGCATGCGGTGCTTGAGTTGGTCTGCTTAGGGGACAGGAACCACACAGGGGCAGAGATTTTGTCAGCTCTGCAGGGGCAGGCTCAGAGGTGGTTGACGCCATGCCAGCTTCACCCAGGAATGGTAGTTTGCAACAATGGCACCAACCTCCTCTCCGCCCTCCGTCAGGGACACTTGACCCATGTTCCCTGTTTGGCTCATGTCCTTAATTTGGTGGTGCAGCGGTTCTTGTGCAGATACCTGGGCTTATAGGATCTCCTGAGGCAGGCTAGGAATGTCTGCGGGCATTTCCGTCGGTCATATAATGCCAGTGCTCGGCTGGCTGACCTTTAAAAGGAATGCAACCTGCCCAAGAACCGCCTCATCTGTGACATGCCCACCAGGTGGAACTCAATGTTGGCTATGCTGCAGCAGCTGCACATGCAGAAGAGGGCCATCAATGAGTACCTGTGCGAGTATGGCACCAGGACAGGGTCAGGGGAGCTTGGCTTTTTTCACCACGCCAGTGGCTACTGATTAAGGATGCATGCACTGTCCTGTCACCATTTGAGGAGGCCACGAGGATGGTGAGCAGTGACAGTGCATGCATCAGTGATACTGTCCCTCTTGTCTTCCTGTTGGATAACACGCTGCATGGAATAATGGACAGGGCACTTGAGGCAGAACAGAGGGAGGAAGAGGAGGATTTCCTTACCTCTCAAGGCCCCCTTTATCCAGACAGTATTCCTGCGGGCCCGCCGATCACATAGGAAGAGGAGGAGGAGGATTGTGTCAGCATGGAGGTGGAGCCTAGCACTCAGCATCAGCAGCAGTCTTCAAGGGATCGTTTTCAGTCCCCAGAAATCTATGGACTTGTACTTGGCTGTGAGAAGGTGGCTGCGATCATGTCGTCCTTAGTGACCCAGAGGACTCCGGACCGAATGCCTCAGCAAACCTACGCTGCATGGCCTCCCTGATCCTGCAAAGCCTGTGAAAGGACCCTCGGATTCGTGGTATCAAGGAGAGGGATTGTCACGTACCTGACGGTGACGAGCCCGGATTTGCAGAGGAAGGCCTCCCTTACGGCTCCCACCAGCGGCCCCTGGTAGTGTAACAGAAGGCGCGGAGGTAGGAGGGGTACGAGTGCCTGGCAGGATCAACCAAGGTAGAGGTAATTCCGAAGACTGGGCTGGATCCAGGCACACAGAAAGTAGGGCAGACAGAACTGGAACCAGGAACACAGGAACACAGCAAGCGGAACTGGAAAAGCTACAGCAGACCGGACCGGAACCAGGAACACAGGAAACCAGCAGGCAGAACTGGAACCAAGAACACGGGAAGACAGCAGGCAGAACTGGAACCAGGAACACAGGAACACAGCAGACAGGACTGGAACCCTCTCTCTTCCACCCTTTCTGCCACTCTGTGCTGCTTCTGGTTCCTGGGTCCTCTTTTCCCAGAAACTCTGCTATGCGCGTCGGGACCCTTCGGGGTAGGACCGCGCTATGTTAAGATACCTCTCAACTCAACTCAACTCAACCAGGGGTGGTAAGATTGGTCAGACAAGCCAGGTCGGTTCACTGGCTGGCAGCAAAGGTACTGGAGGATCAGGCAGAGGAGAAGTCACAACAAGCCAGAGGTCAGATGCAGGTGGAAAACTGGAGAGGTCACAGGCAAGCCGGGTCAGATGCGGGTAAGTCTTAGGATCAGGTTCTCAGGTACTAAACGCTGTAGAGCAGACAGCAGGGACTGTCTGTCATTGACAGGTTTAAATAGGCCCTCTGGCGCCACCTGCGGAACGCGCGCCCACCTGCAGAACGCGCATGCGCACCCGCAGAACGCGCGCGCGACCCTGCAGAATGCACCCGCAATCGGGAACCAGGAAGTCCGGGGCGCCTGTTTATGGCAGGATCTCCGTAACATTGCCCCCCTCCAAGGGGCAGCCTCCAGATGCCTATCCGGGTAAACCTTTCAGGGTGAGACCTCTTGAAAGACTGCACCAGGCTCCTGGCATGGATGTTCTCCTCAGGTTCCCAAGAGTTTTCTTCGGGTCCGTAGCCCTTCCATTTAATCACGAATTGGTTATTTCTTTTCCTGAAGTCCATGATAGCTTCCACTTCAAATTCCTGCTCACCGTCTATAATGGTCGGATCAGGGCGAGCCGGGCTTCGACCTGGAAACGGGTTGGGGACTGAAGGTTTCAGCAGAGAGACATGGAAAACCGGATGGATTTTAAGAGAGTCAGGGAGTTCCAGCTTATAAGCCACTTCATTAATCTTCCTTTTGACAGGGAACGGCCCTAAGAATTTGGGGCCCAGTTTTTTAGAAGGGCATGCCATCCTTAGGTTTATGGTGGATAGCCATACTTGGTCGCCGGGTGCCAACACTAATTTACCCCGTCTCTTCCTGTCGTAGATCGTTTTGTTGTGTTCCTAAGTCTTGATCATGGTTTCTTGCAGAAGTTGGTTGTTAGCGGGAAAAAAATTCAACTTTTCCTGGACTGCAGGCACAGAGCACTCAGGAAGGGAATTGGGCAGAAATGTAGGGTGAAAACCGTAGTTTGCGAAGAATGGAGTCTGACTGGTAGCGGAATGAATAGAGTTATTATAGGCAAACTCGGCCAATGGAAGCAGGGAAATCCAGTCGTCCTGAGCAAAAGAGGAGAAGCAGCAGGTACTGCTCGAGGGTCTGATTCGTCCTCTCCGTCTGTCCGTTGGTCTGGGGATGGTAAGCAGAGGAAAATGATAATTCTATCTCCAGAGTCTTGCAGAGGGATCTCCAGAACCGGGAGGTAAATTGTACCCCCCGATCAGAGACAATATTGGCTGGTACCCCGTGGAGTCTGACGACCTCTCTGATGAACACCTGTGCGGTTTCAAGAGCTGAGGGAGTCCCTTTCATAGGAACGAAATGTGTCATCTTGGACAGGCGGTCCACTATCACGAAGATAGTGGTATGGTTCTCAGCCGGGGGCAACTCAACAATGAAGTCGATGGACAACATTCTCCAGGGCCTATCTGGAACGGGTAAGGGTCTCAGTAGTCCCCAGGCCTTGGATCTGGAACCCTTGTTTCGGACGCAAATTGTACAAGAGTCCACAAACCTCCTACAGTCTTCGCGTAACCGAGGCCACCAGAAGGTGCGCTGTACCAGGTCAGTGGTCTTGGCAACGCCAAAATGCCCGGCAAGGGCGTGGTCGTGGCAGAGTTCCAGCGCGGTTATTCTTAACTCCTCAGGTACGTAGATCCTATTCTGGTACCACAACAGCCCATCCTTAGCCTGTAATTCCGGCTCGGAGAAGGGCCTCTGCCCAGTGGAGGCTTGTTTGATCCGGGTAAATAGGTCCTCCTGTAGAAGAAGGAAATTTCCAGGGGCAAGGATGGTGTCAGGCGGAGAGGTTTCCTTAGACTTATGAAACATCCGAGACAGGGCATCGGGTTTAATGTTCTTGGAACCAGGACGATAAGTAACGTGAAAAGAGAACCGGGAGAAGAAGAGTGCCCACCTGGCTTGTCGTGGTTTCAATCTTCTTGCGGCCTTCAGGTACTCCAGGTTTTTGTGGTCAGTAAATATCAGAATCGGGTGGGCAGCTCCCTCCAGCAGGTACCGCCATTCCTCCAATGCAGACTTGATCGCCAGTAGTTCCTGGTCCCCCACGTCATAGTTCCTCTCTGCTGCAGATAGTTTGCGAGAGAAGAAAGCTACTGGGTGGAGCAAGGCCCTGGCCCCCTGTCTTTGGGACAGTATTGCTCCTACCGCAATTTCGGAGGCATCTACCTCAAGTACGAATGGCAACAAAGAATCTGGGTGTTTCAGGATAGAGACAGAGGTAAAGAGACCCTTTAGGACCTCGAAGGCCTTTTGGGCCTCAGGGGACCAGTGGAAGCGGGTTCCTTGTTTAGTTAGCTGGGTAATGGGTGCGATGATGGCCGAGAACCCCCTGATGAATTTGCGGTAGAAGTTGGCGAATCCAACGAAACATTGGATTCCCTTCTTGTCCGCCGAGAACTGGCCAGTCCAGGATTACGGCAATCTTTTGAGGATCCATCTTGATGCCCTCGCTGGAGATGATTAACCCCAGGAATGATATACTTTCTAGCTCAAATTCACATTTCTCGGCCTTCGCATACAGGCCATGCTGGCGAAGCCGACCCAACACACTTTTGACATGCCTGCGATGAGAATCAAGGGAGGAAGAAAAGATTAGTATATCATCAAGATAAACAATGACAAAGAGGTCTAGGAAGTCCCGAAGTACATCGTTAATAAAGTACTGGAATGTAGCAGGGGCGTTACACAACCCAAAGGGCATTACCAGGTACTCGAAATGCCCATATCGGGTACGGAAAGCAGTCTTCCACTCATCCCCCTCCTTGATACGGACCAGGTTGTAGGCTCCGCGGAGATCAAGCTTGGTAAAAATGATGGCAGTCCCCAGTCTCTGAAACAGTTCCGGTACCAGGGGGAGAGGGTAACGATTTTTTACTGTAATTTTATTCAGTTCACGGTAATCCACACAGGGTCGAAGGGTATGGTCCTTTTTTTCTACAAAAAAGATGCCTGTGCCTGCTGGGGATGTGGAAGGGCGAATGAACCCCTTTTGCAGGTTCTCATCAACATAGTTCTTTAATGCCCCTTGTTCTACCTCTGTTAATGGGAAGATCATGGCGAACGGAATTTCTGCTCCGGGAAGTAGGTCGACGGGGCAATCATAGGCCCGATGGGGTGGTAGAGTCTCTGCCCCTTGTTTGCTGAATACGTTGAGGAAGTCGTGGTAAACCTCAGGGATGGATTGACGTATTCCAGCTTCTGTATCCATGCACAGTAAGGAGGCCGGCCCAGGGGGTTCATGTGAGCCGCAGAACTGCTGGCAATAGGGAGAAAGGAAGGTAACCACCCCCGTTACCCAGTTGATGGTGGGATTGTGGGCTTGTAACCAAGGCATACCGAGGATCATAGGAAACAACGGAGAGGAGATAATGTCCAGACATAGGTATTCTTGGTGGGTTCCAGAGGTGGTAGAGATGGTAACGGGTATAGGGGCGGTCTCCTGGACCACGGGTCTAGACTTTATGACGGACCCATCAGCCAGATGAACACATAGTCCATGGGTCTTGGTAAGAAGGGGATCTGGTGTTTGACGGCAAAGGCTGAGTCCATAAAACAGTTGCAAGCCCCAGAATCAATAATGGCGGGCACTTGCAGAGTTCTTCCTGGGAGCTGTAACGAGACAGAAAGAGCAAGGTGAGATGTGGATTTGGCCTGTGGGTTGGTCATGTTAGGAGAAACTGAAAAGCACTTACGAAGCTTCAGGGGACAGTTTCTAACGAAGTGCCCGGGTTCCCCGCAGTACAGGCACAAGTTATTCGTTCGGCGAAGCTGGCGTTCCTCTGGAGTGAGGGATGGACGAAGGACTCCGAGCTGCATTGGCTCAGGCGCGTCAGATGTGGGGGCTGGAGGTGCAGCAGGACCTGGGTACAGATGGCTAGGAGCCCGGGGAAGCATCCAGGTCGGGTGGGAGAAGCCCGTAGCCCTCTCAGCCCTCCTGGTTTCCAGAACTGGAACCAGGAACACAGGAACACAGCAAGCGGAACTGGAACAGCTACAGCAGACCGGAACCAGGAACACAGGAAACCAGCAGGCAGAACTGGAACCAAGAACACGGGAAGACAGCAGGCAGAACTGGAACCAGGAACACAGGAACACAGCAGACAGGACTGGAACCAGGGGTGGTAAGATTGGTCAGACAAGCCGGGTCGGTTAACTGGCTGGCAGCAAAGGTACTGGAGGATCAGGCAGAGGAGAAGTCACAACAAGCCAGAGGTCAGATGCAGGCGGAAAACTGGAAAGGTCACAGGCAAGCCGGGTCAGATGCGGGTAAGTCTTAGGATCAGGTTCTCAGGTACTAAACGCTGTAGAGCAGATAGCAAGGACTGTCTGTCATTGACAGGTTTAAATAGGCCTTCTGGCGCCACCTGCGGAACGCGCGGGCGCACCCGCAGAACGCGCGCGCGCACCCGCAGAACGCGCGCGCGCACCTGCAGAATGCACCCGCAATCGGGAACCAGGAAGTCCGGGGCGCCTGTTTCTGGCAGGAGCTCTGTGACAGGGATCACTACTGGCTGGCAACCCTTCTTGATCCACGTAAACAAGGGTAAGGTTGTGGAACTTATCCAGCCTTCGCAGAGGGAGCAGAGGATGAAACACCTTCGGGAGGCCTTGCAGAAAGGTTTGTGCAATGCGTTTCCAGAGCCTGGGAGGTTACAATTTCCTGGTCCTCCTGGATAACGTGTTGCTGAGGCTTCGGTCAGTCACAGAAGGAGCGGTGGAGAAGGTGGCAGTCTGACCGATGCGTTCAGACAATTTTTTAGTCCGCAGCCCCAAGGTCTGATCGGTTCCAGCAACCATTGCCAGTGTTCCAACCGAAAATCCACTGGGTTACTGTGTCTTGAGGATGAATCACTGGCCAGAGCTTGCACAGTATGCAATTGAGCTACTGGCCTGTCCTGCATACAGCGCTCTATCTGAACGCACATTCAGTGCTGCTGGAGACTTTATAACTGATCACAGAGTGCGCCTGTCCACAGACTCAGTTGATCGGCTCATCTTCATAAAAATAAATCAGTCTTGGATCACCAGCTACCAAGCACCTGATGCTGATGTAACCGAATAATTTTATTATGAATGTGAGATCCCTTGAAGATTGCCTATGCTGATGCTGAGTGACTATCCTGTTATGCTGAGTGACTATCCTATTCCTCCTCAATGTTCATGTTGATAGCTTCTAAGAACATTTTTGTTTCTGGGCACCACCACCAGTGGCTAAGGCCCAATTTTTCTGCCCCTGTTTAACAGGGGCGTGTAATTAAAAATGTTTCTGTAATATTTCGCAGCAGGGCTCGTTCCTGCGCACAACTAGAGTATCTGTGAGGGGTTGTAGTGTTGTGGCACCACCACCAGTGCCTATTGCCTAATGCCTAATTTTTCTGCCCCTGTTTAACAGGGGCGTGTAATTACAATTTATGCTGTAATATTTTGCAACAGGGCTCATTCCTGCGCTCAACTAGAGAATCTGTGAGGGGTTGCAGTGTTGTGGCACCACCACCATTGCCTAAGGCCCAAAATTTCTGCCCCTGTTTAACAGGGGTGTGTAATATACAATTTTTTCTGTAATGTTTCGCAGCAGGACTCGTTCCTGCGCACAACTAGAGTATCTGTGGGGGGTTGCAGGGTTGTGGCACCACCACCAGTGCCTAATGCCTAATTTTTCTGCCCCTGTTTAACAGGGGCGTGTAATTACAATTTATGCTGTAATATTTTGCAACAGTGCTCGTTCCTGCGCTCAACTAGAGAATCTGTGAGGGGTTGCAGTGTTGTGGCACCACCACCACTGCCTAAGGCCCAAAATTTCTGCCCCTGTTTAACAGGGGCGCGTAATTAAAATTTTTGATCTAATATTTCTCAGCAGGGCCCGTTCATGCACTCAACAAGAGTATCTGTGAGGCTTTACAGTGTTGTGGCACCACCACCACTGCCTAAGGCCCAATTTTTCTGCCCCTGTTTAACAGGGGCGCGTAATTAAATTTTTTGATCTATTATTTCTCAGCAGGGCCCGTTCCTGTGCTCAACAAGAGTACCTGTGAGGCTTTACAGTGTTGTGCCACCACCACCACCACCTCTGTCACCGCCTAAGGCCCAATTTTTCTGCCCCTGTTTAACAGTGGCGCGTAATTACAATTTTTGATCTAATATTTCTCAGCAGGGCCCGTTCATGCGCTCAACAAGAGCATCTGTGAGGCTTACAGTGTTGTGCCACCACCACCTAAGGCCCAATTTTTCTGCCCTTGTTTAAAACAGAGGAGCGTAATTACAATTTTTGATCTAATATTTCTCAGCAGGGCCCGTTCCTGCACTCAACAAGAGTATCTGTGAGGCTTTACAGTGTTGTGCCACCACCACCACCACCACCACCTAAGGCCCAATTTTTCTGCCCTTGTTTAACAGGGGCGCGTAATTAAAATTTTTGATCTAATATTTCTCAGCAGGGCCCATTCCTGCGCTCAACAAGAGTATCTGTGAGGCTTTACAGTGTTGTGCCACCACTAGGGACAAGCTTTATGTTCGAGTCGAACATGAGTTTGACTCAAACATTGGCTGTTCGCCAGTTTCCCGTGATGCACCAGAGGGGGCGTGGTCACCCGTTCACGTCATTGGGTAACCCCGGGCTTTCTCCTTGCATCAGAGAGGGGGCGGGGTCACCCGCGCATATGACGGATGGCCCTGCCATCAGCTATAAAAGAGCTGACACAGCAAGCGAGCGTCATTCGGCCGGGCGCCTCCTATGATGCGGTATCGTTCGTAGCAGCGGGGGTTTTTTTCTGTATCGCTCGAGACTGGATTACATCGTTGGAACCTTTTTTTTTTCTTTTTTTTTTTTAATAAAGGACTTGTCCCAAACTGTCTCCTGTGGTTTTTAACATTTTGACACTTTTTTTTTGTGAAATGGTTACCAATTCACATAGGGGGGCCTGGGATCTGGGGGTCCCCTTTTTTAAAGGGGGCTTCCAGATTCCGATAAGCCCCCCGCCCGCAGACCCTCACAACCACCGGGCAAGGGTTGTGGGGATGAGGCCCTTGTCCCCACCAACATGGGGACATCCTCCCCATTTTGAGGGCATGTGGCCTGGTACGGTTCAGGAGTGGGAGCCGCTCTCTCCCCCCCTCTTTTCCTGCGGCCTTCCAGGTTGCGTGCTCGGATAAGGGTCTGGTATGAATTTTTTGGGGGCAATTTAAAAATGGCGCAGGGTTCCCCTTAATATCCTTACCAGACCTGAAGGGCCTAATATGGAATTTGGGGGAACCCCCACGCATTTTTTTTTTAAATTTTGGTTCGGGGTTCCCCTTCATTTTCATACCAGACCCAAAGGGCCTGGTAATGGACTAAGGAGGGAACCCATGCTGGTTTTTTTTCAATGACTTTTATCTGTATTGCCGGGACCCAACAATTTATAATAGCCGCGAGTAGTTTTAAATGACTTTTTTTTGTTTAAAAATGTAATTTTGTGCAGGGACTTTTCTAAGCACGGGAAACATGCTCTACTTCACAGGCATACTATAGACACCCCCCAGGTACGATATTTAAAGGAATATTTCACTTTTATTTTTTCACTTTAAGCATTATTAAAATCACTGCTCCCGAAAAAAACGGACGTTTTTAAAACTTTTTTTGCATTGATACATGTCCCCTGGGGCAGGACCCGGGTCCCCAAACACTTTTTAGGACAATAACTTGCATATTAGCTTTTAAAATTCGCACTTTTGATTTTTGACGTTCGAGTCCTATAGACTTTAACGGTGTTCGAAAGTTCACGCGAACTTTCGGTCCGTTCGCATGTTCTGACGTAAACCAAATCGGGGGGTGTTCGGCTCATCCCTACTCTACATAGATTGGATATCTTTTAAACATGCAAACACGTTAAAAAGTAGCTCTTCTCTTTTACAGTTTCCAGTTCAACAATTTTGGTAGTTTGATGGAACTTTGGCAGAAAGTGACACTGGAATCAGAGGAATTGGCAATCAAATAATGTGCTATTCTCCCAAATATTTGCATGCAGAATATCATACAGTTGATGAACTAAAGACAAATAGGTTGTCCACTTTGCAAGTGAATTTCCCTTTAGCTTAGTGAATGAGGTGAAGCTCCTGCTGACCTCCATCATCCAATCATGTGCAATCAAACGTGATTGGATGTTCTTTGCAAAGGGAATTTCACCACAATCACTGAGGGCAAATTCCATTGCAAAGTGAAAATTCTCTTGCAAAATTCTATTTGCCTTTAGTAAAGCAATCCCAGTAAAGACCCATACACACGATTGGACTTTTTGACAACAAATGTCCAATGCACCTGTTTTAGCGGACAATCCGACCGTGTGTACGCTCCATCGGACAAACTTTTTCGCTTTTTCATCGGACAAATGTTCGCTGTGAGAACAGACAAACTTTCCGGCAACAAATGTCCTACGTCGGCTAATCCGATCGTGTGTACACAAGTCCATCGGACTAAAGTCCAAAGTACAAGCACGCATGCTCAGAACCAATGCTAAAGATCAGCCAACAATAGCAGAAGTTGCCTACAGGGTGGCGGTAAAGAGCTGAAAAAACACGTGATTTGGTGAAGGTTGGCTGAAAAAGTCCTGCAGTGTGTATGCATACCAAGTTCACGGCCAACGCCCATTCGGAGCAAAATCCACGGAAAAGTCAGTTGGAAGTCTGATCGTGTGTATGAGGCTTTAGTCTAACTTCTCATGTTGTAGAAGGGTAGTGGTGTTTTTTCAATCAGTTCCTCCTGTAATAGCTTTGGCAGGCTTAACTATTTCTCAATTATGGGATTGTTTAGAAATGTTTGCAATTTTAATGAAATTTCTGTAATTTAATCTCATGAGAATATTTGCCTTACTATGTAATTAAAGGCATTTTTTTTATTTACAATAGAGTCAGGGAGGGTTATAACCAACGGTGGCTGGTGGTAATTTTTTTTGGGGGTGGGCAACAAACACCCCCCCAGTCTGTTTAGCCTGAGCACTTACCCCCTCCCCTGCTCTCTGCGGGCATCACGGCGGCTTCCCCTGCTCTCTGTGGGCATCACGGGGGCTTCCCCTGCTCTATGTGGGCATCACGGCGGCTTCCCTTTCCCCTGCCCTCCGCGGGCATCACGGCGGCTTCGGCTTTCCCTGCTCTCCGCATGCATCAGGGTGGCTTCCTTTTCTTCCCCCCTCCTCCGTGTCCAATCGGATCACTTCTACTTTCAGACAATCAGGAAACGGTTCTCAGACCCGCTTCCTGATTGGCCGGGAGGAGAAACAGTGTGAAAATAGCGAATATTGTGCTCTGCCCACCCTTTTTTTGAAGCCTATTAGAGCCCCTGGCTCTAATCACGTGCTTCAAACCCCCCCTATTGGAATTCATGCATCCGGCATCCTGCATGGGGGTCGGACGCATGGATGGGGATGCGGCGCCCGGGGGGCCCTAATGAATGGGCCGCCCCTGGTTTTAACTCCTGACAGGTTTATTTTTGTAATTTGTGTCCCATTGGGGAGTTTTTCCATCACTTCCTGTCCCATAGCCACAACAGGAAGTGAGAGAAAATCCCTCCAAAGTGAGGAAATCCCAGAGTATAACCAGGGTTACCTATTACTGTTCCAATGTCAAAACAAAATTTGGGATGTTCTTTTACAGATGATACTCGGAAAATTAGAATATCGTGCAAAAGTTCATTTATTTCACTAATGCAACTTAAAAGATGAAAGTAATATATGAGATAGACTCAAGCCGTGATTTGTCATAATTGTGATGATTATGGCTTACACCTCATGAAAACCCCAAATCCACAATCTCAGAAAATTAGAATATTACATGCAATCAATAAAACAAGGATTGTACATAGAACAATATCGGACCTCTGAAAAGTATAAGCTGCATATGTACTCAGTACTTGGTTTGGGCCCCTTTTGCAGCAATTACTGCCTCAATGCGGCGTGGCATGGAAGCGATCAGCCTGTGGCACTGCTGAGGTGTTATAGAAGACCAGGATGCTCCAATAGTGGCCTTCAGCTCTTCTGCATTGTTCGGTCTCATGTCTCTCATCTTTCTCTTGGCAATGCCCCATAGATTCTCTATGGGGTTCAGGTCAGGCGAGTTTGCTGGCCAATCAAGCACAGTCATCCCACGGTCATTGAACCAGGTTTTGGTGCTTTTGGCAGTGTGGGGAGGTGCCAAGTCCTGCTGGAAAATTAAGTCATCATTCCCATAGAGCTCGTCTGTGGAAGGAAGCATGAAGTTTTCCAAAATCTCCTGGTAGACGGCTGTGTTGACCCTGGACTTAATGAAGCACAGTGGACCAACACCAGCAGATGACACGGCTCCCCAAATCAACACAGACTGTGGAAACTTCACACTGGACTTCAAGCATCTTGCAGTGTGTGCCTCCCCATTCTTCCTCTATACTCTGGCTCATTGGTTTCCAAATGAGATGCAAAATTTGCTCTCATCAGAAAAGAGGACTTTGGACCACTGAGCAACAGACCAGGTCTGTTTTTCTTTAGCCCAGGTAAGACGCTTCTGACGTTGTTTGTTGTTCAGGAGTGGCTTGACAAGAGGAATACGACATTTGAAGCCCATGTCCATGATCCGTATGTGTGTGGTGGCTCTTGATGCACTGACTGCAGCCTCAGTCCACTCCTTGTGAAAGTCCCCAACACTTTTGAATGGCCTTTTCCTGACAATCCTCTCCAGGCTGCGGTCATCCCTGCTGCTTGTGCACCTTTTTCTTCCACACTTTTCCCTTCCACATAACTTTCTATTAATCTGCTTTGATACAGCACTTTGGGAACATCCAACGTCTTTTGCAATTACCTTTTGAGGCTTTCCCTCCTTATGGAAGGTGTCAATGATGGTTTTCTGCACAACTGTCAGGTCAGCAGTCTTTCCCATGATTGTGATTCCTACTGAACCAGACTGAGAGACCATTTAAAGGCTCAGGAACCCTTTGCAGGTGTTATGGCTTAATTAGCTGATTAGAGTGGGACACTTTGAGCCTAGAATTTCACACTTTTTCACAATATTCAAATTTTCTGAGATTGTGGATTTGGGGTTTTCATGAGCTGTAAGCCATAATCATCACAATTATGACAAATCACGGCTTGAACTATCTTGGTTTGCATGTAATGAGTCCATCTCATATATTAGTTTCACCTTTTAAGTTGCATTAGTGAAATAAATGAACTTTTGCACGATATTCTAATTTTTTGAGTATTACCTGTACTTTCACTGAAAGTAAAAGAAGAAAGTAAACAGGACAAATAGAGAGAATCTCCCTAACTGAAGCACAGACATCAATACAAACTGACAGGGTTTCTAATCCCTCTTTACTCCAAAATTTAAAAAAAGTTTTGCCTTTAGGTACACTTTAATATTATAAATCTATCCACCTCAATTACCAATTCTCCATTCCTTTCCTTATTTTTTCTCCTGTTTCCTAGGGATGGTGGAATCCGAAGAGCCCAACAACCGTTTGGATAAGTTTGTAGGCACTTTGTTCTGGAGAGGGTCGAGTTCCAGCCTTGATAATGATAATTTACTACTTCGTGGCTGTACAATACGCAATACCCTCTACTGTGTTGGTCTGGTAATATTTGCCGGTAAGTGTCACATTTACATCTAAATTGATCTAGGCCATGAGAATATATCAGCCATTCAGTCAACAACTGAGTGCCTTTTAGCTGATTAGTATATCCTGTCTCATGAAAGATAATTTGATTGGCTGATCATTTTGTAATTTTCATTAAAAAGGCATTGTTGAAAATGAGAGAACAGGTAAAAAAAAATTACTTGATAGGAAGTTTCTTTAAGCTGTACTCAAAATAAAATGAAAAGCTGTACTTTGCTATTGTTAGACCTTATGTCCTGAGCAGCAGAGGATGACTTGCCAGATTTGGATGTTGTTACAGCACCTGGCTGGAACGGAGAAAAAAGGGTATTGATATCAGGCTTGCGGTGGGTGTGTCCGTTGTATTCTATGGAGGGTGCACTGGAGGTGACTGAGCATGCCTGTTGCATTTTTCACTGCTTAAGCTCCAGATTTCCTGACAAAACTGCCATACTTCCCTCCCACTTCCAATGCATTCCTGCTGGCCTATCACAATGATGGGCTCTCTCATTGGTCAATAGAAGTATGAAATGGATGGTGGGGGGAATGCTCGGACAAAATCAGGAAGTGCTTATGCCCAAAACCTTGCTTTATACCTGTCAGTAGACATGTGCAGAATGATAAAATTAGCTTTGTTTCACTTCATTATTTACATGAATTAGTTTAGGTAAATTTGTTTAATTCGTTTTCAGAATTTGTTTCATTTATTCGCGTTCGAATCGATAAAAAAAAATCAAATTCGGTTGAAACTAACTCAATTTAACCAAATTTGGGAAAATTCGAATCCCTACGAATTCTATTCTAAATCAAATTTATTCTGCTCAAAATTCGAATTTTGGAAGATGGCTATTCTTTCTATTCTGTTCTATTCTATTGTTTTTTTCTATTCAAATGTACTCTATTTGAATTTCAGAAGAAGGGTATGTTGTTTCTATTTTATTCTATTCTATTGTTTTTGTTCTATTCTATTCTTTTCTGTTCTATTTGAATTTAAATTTATTCTATTTGAATTTCAAATTTTAGAAGATTGTTGTATTCTTTCTGTTTTTTTATGTAGCGCTCTGCTCCCAATGAGTGGGCGCTATATGTTGAAATTATAGTTGTCTGGGCAGTAGTTTGGCCCAGAGAGATTGTATTCGAATTGCGTCACTGTTTCAGTTCAGCTGGTTGCATGATTTTCCCCCGCCCAGCGGTGGGTGTCGCTGTCACCGCTGGTCAGGGTTGGAAAGGCAACAGACTAGACGTATTGGGTACCTCTTTCCCAGAAGCAGCCCAGGGGGCGTGGTGAACCCGCTGTGCATGCTGGGAGAGGGTACTTAAGGGACGGACGCCATTGGGTGGGGTTCGTTCTTCGATCCTCACCTGAGGGCCCTCCTGGCCACAGGGATGTGTTGGCAGTTCCCGCGTCGGGCCACGTTTGCCCGAGGCCTCGCAACTGAGATCTAGGCCCAGGAGTTACTGGGGCCTGCTGATCCAGGGACGATCCTGTGTCACCTTGCCTGATGGAAGGGACCGAACAATTGAAGACTCAATTGGAGGATGTACCCAGATCCCAAAAATCTACCTCACAGTGCTGCCAGAGCGGCTGAAAGATCCTGGCACTGAGAGCTGTGTTCTTTCTGAGGGAGCTAACCCAGTGAGGGGTTATATGAGTCTGTGGCAGAGACTATCGAACAAATTCCAATGCCAAGTCTGTGGCAGAGACTATCTTTGATTGAGCTTCGCGCCGGTTGCTAGGCCGGTGAGAGTGTGCCTATCCGGTGGTTGCTGAGTCCAGTGTGGAGAGAGTTGCTCCTCTGGACCTAGGCAATTTCCTTGATCGACAAGTAAGATACCTGAGTCCTCCCCATTCCTCTACCCCTCTGTTGGAAAGTTTATTCAATAAAACCCTTGAAAGAGACTTTGTGTTGGTGCAGACATTTCTTCCGGATAAACTCTTCAAGGAGAACCCCTGAGCCAAACATTTGGAACAGTAGGGTAACGTGCAGACCCAAAACAAAACCAGCAGCTCCTACAGGGGTACCGCTACAATTATATTCTATTTTTTTTATTCTATTCTATTCCTTTATTTTCTATTATATTCTGTTTTTTTATTTTATTTTCTATTTTGTTCTGTTTTACTCTATTCTTTTTATTTTCTATTCTAATAATTTCTATTCTATCCCTTTGTTTTCAATTCTATTTTCTTCTATTTTTTTATTTTGTATTCTCTTCTATTTTACTCTATTATATTATATTCTATTATTTTCTATTTTATTATATTATTTTCTATTCTATGTGTAGCGGGTATGTACTTTTAGGGGGCAGCATCTGGGTGGTAGTATGACCCAGATGCACTAATTGGTAGAGTAGGGCTGTGTTTTCATTCGTGTGAAGACATCAGTGGTGTTAAGTTCCCTGCGGCTCAGTAGGTGGCGCTGTCGCTTTGGGCCGGGGTTGAACCACCACTGCAGTGCCGTACCCTTTGTGACCTCTTGCAGCAGCTGTACGGCGGGGCGGGGAACCCGTTGGGCTTGCTGGGAGAGGGTATAAAGGGGGCGGACATCTTCACCACGAGTTTGGAGTCCCAGGCACCTTCAGCCTGAGGGCTGCTGTCCGTGATCAGTGTCCAGGCGCCCTTGACCTGTACACGTGGAGTTCGTGTTCCATCCCAGACACCTTCAGTCTGGGGTGAGGTACTTAATCGAAGGCCTGGGGCCCAGTACCTTCCACTGGGTCCCGTGAGGAAGGGATTATCCTAAGGTGCCCCTGGTGTCGGGCACCAGTATCCAGGGCGTAAGGGACCGGAGAGGTGACCCTCCTGTAGAGATGGTGCAACATATTGCCAGTATCGGGTGGGCCTCCGGAGACCGTTCGGATAGATGTCTTTCCCCGACAAGGGACAATCCAGCAAGAAAGGTAAATTCATGTTCACGGCCGGTGGCAGCGGTACACCTAGTCAACTCAGGTCGGTGGCAGAGACCTGCTCGAAGGCCTGTGGCAGGGGCCTCAACAGTTCACCCGGTTGGTGGCAGCGACCAATCTCATGGTCGGTGGCAGAGACCGTGCACCAAGCCTATTTGCACTAGAAGGAATAGGAGAGTTCACTGTGCCTGGACCTACTCGTATCCACACCCTGTCTGTTTATTCAAAAGTTCAACTGATACTGTTTACTACTCAAGAAGAATAAAGGAGTGTTGGACTTTTTATGGTGTGGGGCTCTATTACTGACAGTCAAATCTCCACAGGAGAAGCAGAGGCTCCATCTAGAACACAGGCCCGAAGGTAAAACAAGTGTTGGCTTTCACCTCTACACACTAGAGGACATAGGCCGTAGTGAACCTCACCCTCCTCCCATATACCCCTAGACAAGCCAGCCATTTTATTACTAAAGGGATCCAGGGTAAGGTCACTACACGTGGGGTCTCGAGTCCGGGATTGTGTTATGGAGCCGGAGCTGACGGAGTTTGAGCGTGTCTGCCCAATGGAGTTCCGAGTAGGTCGGCCATATTGGCCAACACGCCACGAGGCACACCCTCCCTGCACAGTTCGTGGGCGTGACTCGGAGAATGCCCGCGAATTGATACGCCAACTGGGAGGAGTCCGGCCATGTGAGGAGGATCACGTGGGGACTGTGGCGCGAACTACGCAGTGCGCAATGGAGGAGCAAGCCTTGACCATGTTTGGAAATGCCTTGTGGTTTCCAGTTTCAACCACCATGAGGATGGCTTTGACTAATGCTCCGGTTACGGATACGGGGATCCGGCTCAAGCCCCGGGGAAGATTCGCCCTGTATTCCTGCAGAGACGTTGAGGCCCTGGGTATGATTTGTCCCGGCTGTTTGGGACTGATGGTGCACCTGAAGCCATTCGGGCGCTGCGAAGCCTGCGGAGAGTTCACATTCGAGGTGGAACCGTCCATTGAAAAGCCAAGGGCCATCTACCTTGACCGCACAGGCGCCACTACTCAGGAAGGAGGAATCACTGCTTGGACAACCGTTCCCACGCGCACTGCCGGGACCCTGGAGGAGGTCTCCATCAAGGAAGGGAAATCCGAGGATGCTGCTTCGGTCACCGCAGGATCCTTGCTCCCACCGTCAAAACGGAAGGTCGGCCTGGGCAAGGCTTCCCGTGGCCGTGGAGGAGCTTCGCCCCGCTGCTTGCCTGGCTTGGATGGATCCGGAGGGAAGAGCCCTGGACATCGTGACACTACTACAGGCCCAGGTGAGCCAGGGGTTGGGACTGTTGGTGTGGTTGGAGGTGTCGGGAGTCCACAGTCGGTGGAGGCCGCTGAGGGGGGTGACTCCGAGTCTACAATGGGTTACCAGCCTGCTGAAATGTATGACACCTCCGACCTGGAGTCGCTCTCTGACATTGGAGATGATACAGAGATTGACGAGATTTTCTGTAAGAAGGGCTGGGACAAGATACCTCTCTCCTCGTCCCGCAAAGTCAGGGACCCACCTATGTCTGCAGGGGATAGTACACCCTGGGTGGAAGCACCCGCGTCTGAGGAGGGGTCCCGTCCCCAGTCTGCCCTTCAATCCCCAGTGCCACCTGCATCTAACACCAGGGGCCAGAGACTGTCGCTGCGGGCGCCTATGCCCAATATGGAGGTGGTCAAGGCAGCTCGCCATCCGGATTGTATTGTCTTGCCGGGCGTGGGGAACAAAGCTACTATGCCTCCCTTGGCCAGGCTTCAGCGCTTATTCTGCCAGAAGGTTGCCAATGAGTATGGGTGGGAATACCCATACTTGCCAAAAGAACTGTTGTACGAGGTCGAAGTTTGT
This sequence comes from Rana muscosa, assembly GCA_029206835.1. Taxonomy (NCBI): domain Eukaryota; kingdom Metazoa; phylum Chordata; class Amphibia; order Anura; family Ranidae; genus Rana; species Rana muscosa. Next base: position 1,207,302,533 of record CM055116.1, read on the forward strand.
CGGGAGCGTTGGTACAATGACTTTGTGTGGACACATATCAAAGTGCCACACACACGTAGGTACCTCGCCTGCTCTCCCAAGGCATCACAACGGTTCAAGGACTGCAAGGCAGAATCCACGCGGATAAGGTGCTGATTCGCCGGAAAGATAAAGAGGACGCTGAGTATCAGATCGAGACAATGGATCAGCACTTAAAACCACCTTGTCCTGCCGTACCCCAGGTTCTATCTGTAGGAGAAAAAGACTCCTTTCATTTGTCCTTTTTCCAAGTTGACGAACTTTCCGGGGTTTGTGGTTTTTTTCTTCTTCCCGGAAAATCAGTGACTGCGCCGTAGGTGAAGGGGTGTTTGTGCTCTTCGGAGGAATGGAGACTGTTTCAGTTGTTTGTTCTCCTTTCTTCCCTCCCGCAAAGTAATCATGGACTTGGGGGTAGTAAAGGCCAAGACACAGAGAAGTTTCGTCTCAGGATTCGACAAGTGCTTTTACCGTGGCACTGTCACCAGGTGGCAGTGTTGCGCACCGACATTCACTTTTCACACACACACTTCTGGAAGGAAAGAATTTCTCTTAGGAGGAGTTTTTTCGTTCCCCACACGAACATATGTGTCAGTGATTTGTGTGTTTAATTTTTTTTTGTTTCCCCTCTGCAGGAGAACGTCCGTCAAGACCGCTGAGAATTGGGCGGGTCTGAGTTAGTGATGTGGGTGGGGGAAAATGTCAATAATGTTGATGTGCTGACAATTTGTTATGTGTTTGTTTCCTTTCCCTTCCATGTCAGGTTCAGGCACAGGGTCAAGTTTTTTTCTCTTTCAAAATTTTTGTTTGCTTTTTAATTTCCCTCAGCTAGTCTCTGGATCGGGTTATGTTGGCTCCCTTTGGGGCATGGCTTGTTCCAGACATTGGGGACCAGTGTCAAATTACTGGGGGGAGAGTATAGCGGGTATGTACTTTTAGGGGGCAGCATCTGGGTGGTAGTACGACCCAGATGCACTAATTGGTAGAGTAGGGCTGTGTTTTCGTTCGTGTGAAGACATCAGTGGTGTTAAGTTCCCTGCGGCTCAGTAGGTGGCGCTGTCGCTTTGGGCCGGGGTTGAACCACCACTGCAGTGCCGTACCCTTTGTGACCTCTCGCAGCAGCTGTACGGCGGGCGGGGAACCCGCTGGGCTTGCTGGGAGAGGGTATAAATGGGGCGGACATCTTCACCATGAGTTTAGAGTCCCAGGCACCTTCAGCCTGAGGACTGCTGTCCATGATCGGTGTCCAGGCGCCCTTGGCCTGTACACGTGGAGTTTGTATTCCATCCCAGACACCTTCAGTCTGGGGTGAGGTACTTAACCGAAGGCCTGGGGCCCAGTACCTTTCACTAGGTCCCGCGAGGAAGGGATTATCCTAAGGTGCCCCTGGTGTCGGGCACCTGAATCCAGGGCGTAAGGGACCGGAGAGGGGACCCTCCCGTAGAGCTGGGGCAGCATATTGCCAGTGCCGGGTGGGCCTCCGGAGACCGTTCGGATGGATGTCTTTCCCCGACAAGGGCCAATCCAGCAAGGAAGGTAAATTTATGTTCATGGCCGGTGGCAGTGGTACACCTAGTCAACTCAGGTCGGTGGCAGAGACCTGCTCGAAGGCCTGTGGCAGGGGCCTCAACAGTTCACCCGGTCGGTGGCAGCGACCAATCTCACAGTCGGTGGCAGAGACCGTGCGCCAAGCCTATTTGCACTAGAAGGAATAGGAGAGTTCACTGTGCCTGGACCTACTCGTATCCACACCCTGTCTGTTTATTCAAAAGTTCAACTGATACTGTTTACTACTCAAGAAGAATAAAGGAGTGTTGGACTTTTTATGGTGTGGGGCTCTATTACTGACAGTCAAATCTCCACAGGAGAAGCAGAGGCTCCATCTAGAACACAGGACCGAAGGTAAAACAAGTGTTGGCTTTCACCTCTACACACTAGAGGACATAGGCCGTAGTGAACCTCACCCTCCTCCCATATACCCCTAGACAAGCCAGCCGTTTTATTACTAAAGGGATCGGGGGTGAGGCCGCTACATATGCCTTTATTTTATATTCTATTTTATTCTCTTCTGAAATTCGAATTCAATTCGAAAACGATTAAAATTAAATTTGAAAAATATTCAAATTCGCATTTTGTCTGAAAATTTCTGTTTTTATTGTTCGGATTTATTTGAATTTGTTACTATTGTAATTTGGAAATTCATATACATCTGAATTTTCAAATAATGAAAAATGTATCTGAATTTTAATTCAGAATGAAATGAATCACACATGTCTACCTGTCAGCAGATATTATCAAAGCTCAGGTTGAACATCACCAGTTGGGAGAAGTTCACTCTTACTACCAAGCGCAAACTGGGGGGTGGAGCTGTAGCGCAGTGTTTGCAGAATATAATATTCTTCAAAATGTTGTCAACCTAAGTCTGTTATGCAATATTGTAGTACAGAACATATGGGAAAATTAAAAGAGTATGTACATTACTTTACAAATCTTAAGACTTCCAATTTTTGAGTCTCAGGCCTCGTACACACGACCGATTTTCTCGGCAAGAACCAGCAAGAAACTTGCTGGCAGAGAGGTCTTGCCGAGTAAATCGGTCGTGTGTACGCTGCTATCGCGTTTCTCGTCAAGAAAACCGACAAGAAACCTCGACGAGAAAATAGAGAACCTGCTCTCTATTTTCTCGTCGAGATTCTCCTCGGCATGTTTCTCGACGAGAAAAGTGAGTGTGTGTACACTTACCTGTCCTCCCCGAAGCCCGCGCATGTTTGAAATGAATTCGACGCATGCGCGGTAGCTTCCTAGGCATACGTAGGGTATACCAAGATGGCGGCGACGGCATCGAATGTGACGAGCGCATGCTCGACGTAGTCGATGACGTCACCGCGTACGCTCCTTTCAAAGAACCGCGGGTTCTTTGGAACGAGCGTGTGTACACTCGGCCGGGACAAGTTTCTTGTCCAAGAATCTCGTAGAAAAAAACGACATGTTTTTTTCAACGAGAATCTCGGCCATGTGTACGAGGCCTCACAATTAGCTAAAAATGTCCTTTCATTTTCTTGCCCATGTAATCAGGCCCATATATATATATATATGGGCCCTCCTTATTCATTCTAGCCTTGGCTATTATTTTTATGTATTTTATTTTACTTACTTTTTAATATGTAATTAATATTTTAACTTTTGAATTTTGATTTGTTTTGTTTGTTATTTTTTTTTTGGCAAATAAATGCCCCAAAAATGGCCTAAAATTAAAAAAAATTCTTTAGTTAGTTTTTCATTTTTAAATAACATTTCAGTGATGAGGAATCAAATTTTTTGTGTCATTATAAATTAGACAAATTTTAAAAATAAAATGCATCATTTTTATCTACATTATCACTAATTTTATTAAACTATCACTGGTCAAACAAGATAAAAGTGTGTTTTTAAAGTTTTTTTTCCCCACAAATTTTTGTCTATAGGTTGCATAGAAAATGAAATACTTTTTGCAAATCAATAGAATCACAGAATAAACAGGCCCGTAGCAGAAATATAAAAATGTATTTGGTGCGTAAAATAACATTTGAAGGTATGGCGCTTGCACACTCTAGTACACACCACAAATAGACATTCCAAATTGAATGAAATAATAGAGAAAATTAAAGAACAGAAAATGAGTCCAATATTGTGCACATTCCCAGCATCGTGCTGTAAAACAAAAATCCCTTGTGCTCAAATCTTCTCTCACGCAGTTCTCCAAACTTCTTTAACACTTGCAAATGCACACTCACCAGAGTGTTTTGATGGACACCGCGCCGGTCCTGAGGAGCTGCGGGCAGGAGTTTTTCGGTGAGGCCGCGGCTTCAGCCTAGTCCGCGAGGCCGGACGCTGCGGACTAGGCTGAAGCCGCGGCCTCACCTAAAAACTCCTGCCTGCAGCTCCTCAGGACCGGCGCGGTGTCCATCAAAAAACTCGATTTGAATCGTGAATCAAGTATTTTTTTTTAAATCGCAGATTTTTTGGGGGAGAAAATCGACCAGCTCTACTATGAGCATATAAGTCTCTTATGTAATTAAATAACATATCCCCTACCTATTTATATATAAGCCCTATTTAATATACAGTCCAATCACACTAAACATTACGCAACTCACTAGCACCATCTAGTGAATCTAGTGAATGCAAATAACTCATCCTAATTAAAAATAGAACAAAAGATATTACATTCTATAAAAATAAAATAAGAAAAGGATCTTTTACGAAGTTTCCTCAAAGTTTTATTTTTAAATTTGCCTGTAAATACACCTAAAAATATATGAACAGTTTTCTATAAAAAAAAATGTAAAAGTATATAAACTCGAAATTGGTATGTTACCCAAGAATCTCGGACACTTTACAGCTAACTCCCTAAAAATCCATTGAAAAACTATTTAGGTCTATATCTATTTTCAATCCTAAGTGGTGCAGTGGTGCAAAAATTTAAATGATTAAGGTTTTTTTTAAGTGTTAATGTTATTTGGTTTTTATTTTATTTTATTTTATTTTCTAGGTGCTGATAGTAAAATAATGAGAAACAGTGGAAAGACTGTTTTTAAAAGAACTAAAATTGATTATATGGTGAACAACATGGTGTATATGGTAAATATATAACTTAAAAATAAGCAAGGCTAGATTTATACATCTATTGCCCCTAGGCCAGCTACAATGTGCTACTACTTCTATTCTCCCCAACAACTATTTTGAATACTGACCCTCTCAAACATGTACACACACTGGAAACATGCTCTATTCAACATAATCATGAAGAAATCATGAAATCATACACACAGTGCATTAAACAATTCTTAACAAAAAATTGAATAATCCAAATAACTAATAAACACATACCTGGAGACAGATAAATGGTTTTGTGGTCTGACTATGGGTAGACACCCAATTTTACGCACCTCATCCCAAATTTTTGACAAAGTGTAAGAAAAAGAGTGGAGGGGACTATAACGGTGCTATTAATGTATCTCTGAACACAGTGGAAGACTCAGTTACTGTTATAGTAAAAAACATATCTTAATTATTAACAATTCATACAAAATGTTATAAAAATATAAATGATATCACAAAATTCACAGTAGGGCACATTGAAAAAATGGTGGTTATAATGGTGTTTAACTGAGAGAATCATACACAGTCCCAACATGTTTCCCCCATCGGGGCTTCGTCAGGGAAAGTATGTCTCAGATACCCGAATCAATGAATAACTGGTAAATAAACAGAAAAGACAATGAATTACCGACATTTAGACAATTATTTCCAAAAGCATTGGAGATCGGTCTGTAATCAGGTCCACAATTGACATGGCGTTAGTGACTTACCACCGAGAGCCCTAGATGGAATGTTGGGGTGAATGGAAAGGTACCCCACACGAGGAGGGAAGAGAGGGAATCTCTCCCAGGGCGGCGGATGGAGCAAAACTCAGAGCAAACAACCCCCCACAGTGATCACTCATATGACCTGGCCATAAAAAATATAAAAAGGAAACCAAAAATTTCAGTCAGAAACAAGTCAATAACAGCCACCATAATTAAATAAGTAAATAATAGGAACAAATAGTCTTATGTGTAGCAGATCATAGCCACAGTTGGACTACTGTTCCATTTAACACGATCAATTGTATAAGAATTTTTTCATAATAAGAATTGATATTGATGCGTACTCACTTAAAATCAAGGTTTATGAAGTGTGGAAACTTCCAAAGAAAATGATAGAGGGGGGGCGCCTGTTAGCATAAATCCACAAGAATGCATGTATCCAAATAGGACAAACTTTTAAGAATTTTTTCAATCCAAAAATGGAAGGAATCCAGACGATAAAAAAGTTCTAAATAAACAGAATATATATACTAATTAATAAAAGAAGAGAAAAGGCAGAAAAAAGCAGAGCTACACTGGATGTTTATTTCTTATTGAATATATAATGATGGGTAGTAAAAAGGAGAGTTGTGCATAGTCTTAATTTCAATGAATCAAAAATCAGATCCAACTAAACCGACTAAGGTTATGATAAAGAAGATAAATGAGTAAAGGGCACAAATGTATGTGCAATTAAGAATAAAAAATTTAAAAATAAAAAATATATATATTTTTTTAAATGTGGTATAAAACCATCCAAGAGGAAAGGAAAAGGGTAGTGATATATTAAGAATAGTTACATCTCATGCAATAAAGCAGTATAGAGTGTAATATAATGTGCTAAAAAGTGGTTTTCCTAGATGAAGAGTCCATGCACTAAAGATCCAGAGGCAAAGACAATAAATGTTTATCAATATATTAGTTAGGATAAACTAGTGAACCAAGGATGCAAAAATGAAAAAATAAAAAATAATAGAAAATAATTAAACAAAGTGTTGGAAGAAAAATAAATAGATTGTCTAAATGTTAGACAAGCAGTAGATTTTAGCTTGTATCAGTGAGTAAATGAACATCAGGTCGCCCCTCAGAATTGCTCTGACTGATCTCAAGCCAGGACTGCCGGCTTTTAAGTGATCACCACTCAGCCGGCGTCTGACGTCACCGGCGGAGTGCAGACGTGACAGCGTCTGTGCGCATGCGCCCAAATTCCCGAATCAGCATCCAAACTAAAGGGTCCAGAAGGCCAAGCGACCGGATGAGGGAGGTTGGTCTTGCGCGATGGCAAAAATAGGAAAGAAAGTATTCCTATTGCGATAATTTTGGATCTCTGGTATAAAACCAGGCAGAGCATTTATCTTCTTTATCACAACCTTAGTCTTTTTAGTTGGATCTGATTTTTGATTCATTGGAATTAAGACTATGCACAACTCTCCTTTTTACTACCCATCATTATATATTCAATAAGAAATAAACATCCAGTGTAGCTCTGCTTTTTTCTGATTTTCTCTTCTTTTATTAATTAGTATATATATTCTGTTTATTTAGAACTTTTTTACCGTCTGGATCCCTTCCATTTTTGGATTGAAAAAATTCTTGAAGGTGCTTACCTTAAAAGTTTGTCCTATTTGGATACATGCATTCTTGTGGTTTTATGCTAACAGGCACCCCCCTCTATCATTTTCTTTTGAAGTTTCCACACTTCATAAACCTAGATTTTAAGTGAGAACGCATCAATATCAATTCACATTATGAAAAAATTCTTATACAATTGATCGTGTTAAATGGAACAGTAGTCCAACTGTGGCTATGATCTGCTACACATAAGACTATTTGTTCTTATTATTTACTTATTTAATTATGGTGGCTGTTATTGACTTATTTCTGACTGAAATTTTTGGTTTCCTTTTTATATTTTTTATGGCCAGGTCATATGAGTGATCACTGTGGGGGTTTGTTTGCTCAGAGTTTTGCTCCATCCGCCGCCCGGGGAGAGATTCCCTCTCTTCCCTCCTCGTGTGGGGTACCTTTCCATTCACCCCTACATTCCATCTAGGGCTCTCGGTGGTAAGTCACTAACGCCATGTTAATTGTGGACCTGAATACAGACCGATCTCCCATGCTTTTTGAAATAATTTTCTAAATGTCTGTAATTCATTGTCTTTTCTGTTTATTTACCAGTTATTCATCGATTCGGGTATCTGAGACATACTTCCCCTGACGAAGCCCCGATGGGCGAAACATGTTGGGACTGTGTATGATTCTCTCAGTTAAACACCATTATAACCACCATTTTTTCAATGTGCCCTACTGTGAATTTAGATAAAGATATGTTTTTTACTATAACAGTAACTGAGTCTTCCACTGTGTTCAGAGATACAATAATATCACCGTTATAGTCCCCTCCACTCTTTTTCTTACATTTATACCTGGGGACAGTTCAAAGAAGTAAACTCTGCTCCAGGTGAGCAATTACTGCAGTCCAAATTAGACATGTGCACACTGAAATATTTCGTTTCGGAATTTCGTTTTCGTCCGAAAAATAAATTTATTTAGTTACTCCCAAAATTAGTTTTTATTTATTTCGTTTTTCGTTAGAAATTGCATTCGTCCGAAAATCTGAATTAATTAAGGTCGAATCTGTCATTGAAGGCTCATGGTGTCTGTCGAATGTTCAAAGAAGATTCGACGGAGCAGTGAAACTGTACGACGCTGCAATCATACATTTCCGGTCAAATGCATCCGCCCACAAGCTATAGAAGAATTCTAATGTTGTATGACTAGTAATAATTATATTTATTCATTACTATTACTAGTCAACCAACATTAGAATTCTTCTATAGCCTATGGGCGGATGCATTTGACCGGAAATGTACGATTGCAGCGTCGTACAGTTTTGCTGCACCGTCGAATCTTCTAACTTTCGATGCTTTGTCGAATCTTCGTCATTCTAGCTATTTTACTGCTCCTCCTCTTTGGTTACAATCAGCCAATAACATTCATCATCAACTTTATTTTTATTTTACTTCCCCCACCCAATTCCAGCAGTGATCTTTTCTCTCTATGTCGAATCTTTTCTCTCTATAATAACAAATCATTTCTCTCCTATGTCGAATCTTTTCTCTCCTATGTCGAATATTTTCTCTCCTATGTCGAATCTTTTCTCTCCTATGTCGAATCTTTTCTCTCCTATGTCGAATCTTTTCTCTCCTATGTCGAATCTTTTCTCTCCTATGTCGAATCTTTTCTCTCTATAATGTCGAATCTTTTCTCTCCTATGTAGAATAATCTTGGACTAATAGAGTTAAGGTTAGGCACATTCGACCACAGGTTCGATAGACACAGATTGTTATTGTCAACGTCACGTCGAATCTCCTATCTATATCAAACTGTTGTAGCAACGAAAACGAAAATAAAGCATTTGTTTATCCACTTAAGCCCCGGACCATTTGGTAGCTAAAGGACCAGAGGTGAATTCAGAATTTTGCACTGCGCTGCTTTAACTGTAAATTGTGCGGACATGCAATGTTGTACCCAAACGAAATTTGCGTCCTTTTCTTCCCACAAATAGAGCTTTCTTTTAATGGTATTTGATTGCCTCTGCGATTTTTATTTTTTGCGATATAAACGGAAAAAGACCGAAAATTTTGAAAAAAAATGATATTTTCTACTTTTTGTTATAAGAAAAATCGAATAAACTCAATTTTAGTCATACATTTAGGCCAAAATGTATTCAGCCACATGTCTTTAGTAAAAAAATGTCAATAAGCGTATATTTATTGGTTTGCGCAAAAGTTATAGCGTTTACAAACTAGGGTACATTTTCTGGAATTTACACAGCTTTTAATTTATGACTGCCTATCTCATTTCTTGAGGTGCTAAAATGGCAGGGCAGTACAAAACCCCCCAAATGACCCCATTTTAGAAAGTAGACACCCCAAGGAAATTGCTGAGAGGCATGTTGAGCCCATTGAATATTTTTTTTTGTCCCAAGTGATTAAATAATGACAAAAAAAAAAAAAATTACAAAAAGTTGTCACTAAATGATATATTGCTCACACATGCCATGGTTATATGTGGAATTGCACCCCAAAATACATTCTGCTGCTTCTCCTGAGTACGGGGATACCACATGTGTGGGACTTTTTAGGAGCCTAGCCACGTACGGGACCCCGGAAACCAAGCACCGCCTTCAGGATTTCTAAGGGCGCAAATTTTTGATTTCACTCCTCACTACCTATCACAGTTTTGAAGGCCATAAAATGCCAAAATAGCACAAAACCCCCCCAAATGACCCCATTTTAGAAAGTAGACACCCCAAGGAAATTGCTGAGAGGCCTGTTGAGCCCATTGAATATTTTTTTTTGTCCCAAGTGATTGAATAATAACAAAAAAAAAAAAATTACAAAAAGTTGTCACTAAATGATATATTGCTCACACATGCCATGGTTATATGTGAAATTGCACCCCAAAATACATTCTGCTGCTTCTCCTGAGTACGGGGATACCACATGTGTGGGACTTTTTAGGAGCCTAGCCACGTACGGGACCCCGGAAACCAATCACCGCCTTCAGGATTTCTAAGGGCGCAAATTTTTGATTTCACTCCTCACTGCCTATCACAGTTTTGAAGGCCATAAAATGCCAAAATAGCACAAAACTCCCCCAAATGACCCCATTTTGGAAAGTAGACACCCCCAAGCTGTTTGCTGAGAGGCATGGTGAGTATTTTACAGCTCTCATTTGTTTTTGAAAATGAAGAAAGAACATTTTTTTTTTCTTTTTTTTTTTCAATTTTCAAAACTTTGTGACAAAAAGCGAGATCTGCAAAATACTCACAATACCTCTCAGCAAATAGCTTGGGGTGTCTACTTTCCAAAATGGGGTCATTTGGGGGGGTTTTGTGCCATCTGGGCATTCCATGGCCTCCGAAATTGTGATAGGCAGTGAGAAGTGAAATCAAAAATTGACACCCTTAGAAAGCCTGAAGGCGGTGATTGGTTTTTGGGGTCCCGTACGCGGCTAGGCTCCCAAAAAGTCTCACACATGTGGTATCCCCGTACTCAGGAGAAGCAACAGAATGTATTTTGGGGTGTAATTCCACATATGCCCATGGCATGTTTGAGCAATATATCATTTAGTGACAACTTTGTGCAAAAAAAAAAAAAAAAAAAATTTTTTACGCAACTTGTGTCAACATATAAAATATTCCATGGACTCGACATGCCTCTCAGTATATAGCTTGGGGTGTCTACTTTCCAAAATGGGGTCATTTGGGGGGGTTTTGAACTGTTCTGGCATTTTATACACAACATTAGGAAGCTTACATCCACTCTTCTAACCACTTGAAGACAAAGCCCTTTTTGACACTTTTTGTTTACATGAAAACATATTTTTTTTTGCAAGAAAATTATGTTGAACCCCCAAACATTATATATATTTTAAAAGCAAAGGCCCTACAGAATAAAATGGTGGGTGTTGCATTTTTTTTTTCTACACAGTATTTGCGCAGCGATTTTTCAAACGCATTTTTTGGGGAAAAAATACACTTTTTTTAATTTTAATGCACTAAAACACACTATATTGCCCAAATTTTTGATGAAATAAAAAAGATGATCTTAGGCCAAGTACATAGATACCAAACACGACATGCTTTAAAATTTCGCACAAACGCGCATTGGCGACAAACTACATACATTTTTAAAAGCCTTTAAAAGCCTTTACAGGTTACCCCGTTAGATTTACAGAGGAGGTCTACTGCTAAAATTACTGCCCTCGATCTGACCTTTGCGGTGATACCTCACATGCATGGTGCAATTGCTGTTTACATATGACGCCAGACCGACGCTTGCGTTCGCCATTGGGCAAGAGCAGGGCAGGACAGGGGTGCTTTTTTTTTTTTTATTATTATTAATTTTGCTTTTTTATTTTATTTTTAAACTGTTGCTTCCATATTTATTTATTTTTATCACTTTTATTGTTATCTCAGGGAATGTAAATATCACCTATGATAGCAATAGGTAATGACAGGTACTCTTTTTTGAAAAAACTGGGGTCTATTGGACCCTAGATCTTTCCTCTGCCCTCAAAGCATCTGACCACACCAAGATCGGTGTGATAAAATGCTTTCCCAATTTCCCAATGGCGCTTTTTATATCCGGGGGGGGGACATTCCCTCCCACTGCTTGTAAAAGCAGTCCAGAGGCTAATTAGCCACTAGGATTGCTTTTACATGAAAGCCGGCCGCTGGCTGAAAAGAATGATACCAAGATGATACCTAAACCCGCAGGCATCATTCTGGTATAAACATTCAAAGTCCAGCAACATACCAGTACGTTGCTGGTCCTTGTTGGACATGTATTGTAATCCTTTTTTTCATGCAGCCTGTTGGCTGAACGAAAAAAAAAGATTGATCGGTGGGTATGCCCACCATTAGAATACCGCCCTTCATCCACCCACTTCTAATGATGGGCATACATGCTCCATTTATATATGCCGAAGCATGGGGGCATCTTCTCGCAAAAGTTATGCCGCGTACACATAGTCAGACTTTTCCACGGGCAAGCCTCCGTCGGAATTTCGACCGTATGTACGCGGCATTAGGAGCAAAATCGCTCCTCCGCTCCTGCTGCCCCAATGCTTCGGCATATATGCTTTTTTTTTTAAACTGTGGTGGTGAAATCACCTCCTACAGCACTGGAGTCGCAGGGATCAGGCCTGTCTCTGCGAACGCTGCATTTATGTGTGTTGTGTTTTGTAAGTGACAGTGATCGATCGATACTGCACTTGGGTGGCCTGGGCTGGACGGAGGGGCAAAACGCAGGTGCTAGCAGGTATCTGGGCTGATCCCGCTAACACTGCGTTTTTGGGAACCCTAAACTGCTGGGGACGCTAGTATAGATCTGATCAGATCAGATATTGAGCTGATCAGATACTATACCACTAAGGGGGGTGTATGCTTCACGCGTGGGTGTTAGTGCTACTGGCACTAACCTGACGCTGCCTGGGGTGTGACGCAGACCCTCTCTGACGCTAAAACCTAATTGATATCACCCGCCAGGCGATCAGGGGGTTAAACCTTTATTGGGTTATATACGGCGGGTGCCCTGACACTATAAAAAGCAAACTAACTAACCAGCGTCACCCGTAACACTTATATGATGATCACTGGTGAAAGGGTTAACTAGGGGCAATTAGGGGGTTAAAACCTTTATTAGGTAATATATGGGGGTACCTGACGCTATATAAAAACCTGACGGCGAACCTAAAAAAAAATTACTGGCTACCTATCGGCATCACTGACACTAAGACAACGATCATAAAAACGATCGCTTAGCGACAGTGGTGATAGGGGGTGAAAGGGTTACCTGGGGGGCGATCAGGGGGTTAAACCTTTATTAGATAATATATGGGGGTACCTGACGCTATAAAAACCTGCGGCGAACCTAAAAAAAATTACTGGCTACCGATCAGCATCACCGACGCTAAGACATCGATCAGAAAAATGATCGCATAGCGACGGCGGTGCTAGGGGGTGAAAGGGTTACCTGGGGGGTGATCAAGGGGGTTAAACCTTTATTAGGTAATATATGGGGGTACCCGACGCTATAAAAACCTGCGGCGAACCTAAAAAAAATGACTGGCTACCGATCAGCATCGCCGACGCTAAGACATCGATCAGAAAAATTATCGCTTAGTGACAGTGGTGATAGGGGTGAAAGGGTTACCTGGGGGGCGATCAAGGGGGTTAAACCTTTATTAGGTAATATATGGGGGTACCCGACGCTATAAAAACCTGCGGCGAACTTTAAAAAAATTACTGGCTACCGATCAGCGTCACCGACGCTAAGACATCGATCAGAAAAATGATCGCATAGCGACGGCGGTGCTAGGGGGTGAAAGGGTTACCTGGGGGGTGATCAAGGGGGTTAAACCTTTATTTGGTAATAAATGGGGGTACCCGACGCTATAAAAACCTGCGGCGAACCTAAAAAAAATTACTGGCTACCGATCAGCATCGCCGACGCTAAGACATCGATCAGAAAAATTATCGCTTAGTGACAGTGGTGATAGGGGGTGAAAGGGTTACCTGGGGGGCGATCAAGGGGGTTAAACCTTTATTAGGTAATATATGGGGGTACCCGACGCTATAAAAACCTGCGGCGAACCTAAAAAAAATTACTGGCTACCGATCAGCATCACCGACGCTAAGACATCGATCAGAAAAATGATTGCTTAGCGACGGCGGTGCTAGGGGGTGAAAGGGTTATCTGGGGGGTGATCAGGGGGTTAAACCTTTATTAGGGGGGGCTGGGGGGCTACACTGGACCTAAAACTAAATGTAGTGACACTTTTACAGTCACAAATGTCACTGATTGCAGTGATCACTAAATAAATGGTCACTGCAATCAGTGACACTGTGACTGGGGGCTGGGGGGGCTGGGGGGTGATCTGGGGGTGTCTGGGGGGGCCTGGGGGCGATTTATGTGCCTATGTGTCCTGGTGTCAGTGTGCTGTTTTGTGTACTAACCTGCATCTTCTCCTGTACGGCGCTCGGTATATGTGAGCGCCGCAGGAGAGATGACATCACTTCCTCCTGCCTGGCAGGCAGGGGAAGCTCTCTCATTCGCCGGGAGCGATCGAGAGGGGGTGGCCGGAATCGAACGGCCGTCCCCTCATGCCGGATCGCTCCCGAAGGTAAAACGACCACCCACTGTAAAGAAGGGGGGTCCGATCGGACCCCCCAACTATACAAAGGCAATCACGTATATGTACGTGATTCTGCCTGTCGGTGCCATTCTGCCGACGTATATTTACAGTGGGCGGTCGTTAAGTGGTTATGTCGGATCTTTCGGTTTTCGGATTCTGTGCTTTCGTTTTCGTTTGTTAAAACGATAACGAAAATAGCTGAAATTCGGACGAAAATGCATTCGGACGAAAACGAATGCACATGTCTAGTCCAAATAGTGCTGGGTGCAATACCACGGCTTGCCACCGAAGATAAATGAACAGAAGAAAATGGCTGCACACCAAACAAATAATTCAACGTGTTTAATTCCAAAACATGACAGCCACAAAAACAAAGTTACAAAACCCAGGAGGTGATGCATTTCACACTGAACACAGTGTTACAGTGTGAAACGCGTCACCTCCTGGGTCCTGTAACTTTGTTCTTGTGGCTGTCTACTGTCATGTTTTGGAATTCAACACGTTTGATTATTTCTTTGGTGTCCAGCCGTTTTCTTCTGTTCACATACCTGGAGAGACTCAATTGGCACTGTATTGGCATCACGGGCATGCGCCTGGGCACACCCTAATAACCCCACGTGCATCAGCATTATCATTCTGTGTGCCGGCAGAGAGATGGGAAATATCTCCCTTTGACCAGTTCTGCCATTAATGAAGTGCTACCATACTTCTCTTTGACTGTACCGGCTCTGCCATAAGAGTGTGTGTATATGTAAATAAATATAATATATACTGTATATATATATATATATAGATATATATATAGATATATACTGTATATATATATATATATATATATATATATATATATATAAAATATATATATATATATACTGTACTATATATCTATATCTATATATATATATATATACAGGTCCTTCTCAAAAAATTAGCATATTGTGATAAAGTTCATTATTTTCTGTAATGTACTGATAAACATTAGACTTTCATATATTTTAGATTCATTACACACAACTGAAGTAGTTCAAGCCTTTTCTTGTTTTAATATTGATGATTTTGGCATACAGCTCATGAAAACCCAAAAATCCTATCTCAAAAAATTAGCATATTTCATCCGACCAATAAAAGAAAAGTGTTTTTAATACAAAAAAAGTCAACCTTGAAATAATTATGTTCAGTTATGCACTCAATACTTGGTCAGGAATCCTTTTGCAGAAATGACTGCTTCAATGCGGCATGGCATGGAGGCAACCAGCCTGTGGCACTGCTGAGGTGTTATGGAGGCCCAGGATGCTTCGATAGCGGCCTTAAGCTCATCCAGAGTGTTGGGTCTTGCGTCTCTCAACTTTCTCTTCCCAATATCCCACAGATTCTCTATGGGGTTCAGGTCAGGAGAGTTGGCAGGCCAATTGAGCACAGTAATACCATGGTCAGTAAACCATTTACCAGTGGTTTTGGCACTGTGAGCAGGTGCCAGGTCGTGCTGAAAAATGAAATCTTCATCTCCATAAAGCTTTTCAGCAGATGGAAGCATGAAGTGCTCCAAAATCTCCTGATAGCTAGCTGCATTGACCCTGCCCTTGATAAAACACAGTGGACCAACACCAGCAGCTGACATGGCACCCCAGACCATCACTGACTGTGGGGACTTGACACTGGACTTCAGGCATTTTGGCATTTCCCTCTCCCCAGTCTTCCTCCAGACTCTGGCACCTTGATTTCCGAATGTACTTTGGACCACTGAGCAACAGTCCAGTGCTGCTTCTCTGTAGCCCAGGTCAGGCGCTTCTGCCGCTGTTTCTGGTTCAAAAGTGGCTTGACCTGGGGAATGCGGCACCTGTAGCCCATTTCCTGCACACGCCTGTTCACGGTGGCTCTGGATGTTTCTACTCCAGACTCAGTCCACTGCTTCCGCAGGTCCTCCAAGGTCTGGAATCGGTCCTTCTCTACAATCTTCTTCAGGGTCCGGTCACCTCTTCTCGTTGTGCAGCGTTTTCTGCCACACTTTTTCCTTCCCACAGACTTCCCACTGAGGTGCCTTGATACAGCACTCTGGGAACAGCCTATTCGTTCAGAAATTTCTTTCTGTGTCTTACCCTCTTGCTTGAGGGTGTCAATGATGGCCTTCTGGACAGCAGTCAGGTCGTCAGTCTTACCCATGATTGCGGTTTTGAGTAATGAACCAGGCTGGGAGTTTTTAAAAGCCTCAGGAATCTTTTGCAGGTGTTTAGAGTTAATTAGTTGATTCAGATGATTAGGTTAATAGCTCGTTTAGAGAACCTTTTCATGATATGCTAATTTTTTGAGATAGGATTTTTGGGTTTTCATGAGCTGTATGCCAAAATCATCAATATTAAAACAAGAAAAGGCTTGAACTACTTCAGTTGTGTGTAATGAATCTAAAATATATGAAAGTCTAATGTTTATCAGTACATTACAGAAAATAATGAACTTTATCACAATATGCTAATTTTTTGAGAAGGACCTGTATATATATATATATATATATGCAATTTTTGATCTCCCCCTTAGTTTGGCATTTGTCTTAAAAAGGAGTTCCAGTCATGTTACTTAAAATTAAAAGTCAAAAAGACTTTCAGGCTGGGTTCACACTATTGCGAATTGGATGCAGGTTTCCCTGCATCCAATTTGCATGTCAGGAGGAGATTGTGACCATCTTCTGGTTCATTTCAGGTCTGAATTCAACCAAATATTCAGGCTGACATCAGACCTAAAACGGTGAACAGGGACCCCCCGGAACCCTGCTGTGAGCCACTCTGTGCTGCAGTCTGAACCTAGCCTTAATAAACAGATATTCACCTGTCCCATGATCCAGCACTGTGCTCACCCAAGGTGGCACCTTAATTGTGGGCAGCCAACTGTGACAGCTTGCAGCTTTACAGCTGGCTGCCCCCTGCGCGAGAAGCATGGCACATTGTGAATGGTCCTGCAGTCTTCTGGGACCTTTGATCTGTCTCTGAAGGCTGAGGATGGGAGAACTTCCACTCAGATCAAAACCAGGTACACGCTCAAAAAAAGTGCCAAAAAAAGTGCCAAATGTTAAAGAGGAGCTTTTTGGATGCAGTTCCACTTTACATTAGAGTGCAGGTTGAAGAGGATAGATGTTTGCCTGGCAGGCTCTGTAAGCCTAAACTTGCAGTAGAAAGCATAAATTAAATGTTGCCTGAGTGGCTGTGTGCCAATCCTAGAGATCATGGCACCCTATGCCTTGGCCTTTGTGCTCTAGTGAGAAAATAAGTTACACCATTAATGGTCCAGTGTATTGTTCTGGAGTCTTAACAGATGTTTTTAAGATGCCTACTAGTCCACCTGTAATGCAGCAAAAGCATATTTTAGAATCGGGTCATCAGTGCTTTAGCATTTGAAACAAATAGAGCATTCAATAGTCAGAGGGTGAAGGATCCCATTATTGCCCAACTGAAGCTTTAGTCGCTGAAGACCCAGACATGATCTTTAAACTTGTCCTTCTGTCTTCTAGATATTTGCAATGTTGGTCTTGGCAGCAGCTGGTCTTGCCGTAGGGCAATCAGTCTGGGAAAATGATATGAACACCGGAAATAAATCTTGGTACCTTTATGATGGATATGACTATACTCCATCTTACAGAGGATTCCTAATCTTTTGGGGATATATCATTGTTCTGAACACCATGGTACCAATATCTCTCTATGTAAGGTAATATCTCTAATCCTTCAATGTCGAACATTTATGACCTGTCCGGGCATTCTGACATCACGCTGATTAGTCTATGCAATTTAAACAAGGTGTTGTTACAAACTTTCACAACTCCCATCGTGTTCTTTGACCATCAACATCTGCCTGGACACATTCCATGGTGATTGGCTTATTTATTTAGATCCAGGTCACACTATAGCTAGCAGTGGTTAACCACATTCAGCTGGACTTGTTCTGCAATGCTGAAGGAAGTTTTACTACTCCAAGTACAGTAGCTTGTGGTAGTAGAAGCCACTTGAATCAATGTTCTTGGGCAACCAACATCTGCTTTGACACGTACTGTGTATATATATATATATATATATATATATATATATATATATATTTATATATAGATACACACACGATATTGTCAAAAGTATTGGGACATCGGCCTTTACATGCACATGAACTTTAATGGCATCTCAGTCTTAGTCCGTAGGATTCTATATTAAGTTGGCCCACCCTTTGCAGCTATAACAGCTTCAACTCTTCTGGGGAGGCTGTCCACAAGGTTTAGGAGTGTGTCTATGGGAATGTTTGACCATTCTTCCAGAAGCGCTATTGTGTGGTCAGGCACTGATGTTGGATGAGTAGGCCTCGCTGGCAGTCTCCGTTCTAATTCATCCCAAAGGTGTTGGGTCGGGATTAGGTCAGGACTCTGTGCAGGCCAGTCAAGTTCCTCCACCTCAAACTCGCTCATCCATGTCTTTATGGACCTTGCTTTGTGTACTGGTCCAAATCATTTGGTGGAGGGTTGTTTTTCAGGTGTTGGGCTTGGCCCCTTAGTTCCAGTGAATGGAACTCTTAAGGCATCAGCATACCAAGACATTTTTGACAATTTCATGCTCCCAACTTTGTGGGAACAGTTTGGGGATGGCCCCTTCCTGTTCCAACATGACTGTGCACCAGTGCACAAAGCAAGAATTGCACTGTTGATAACATAAAAATTGCATGGACCCCTATCAACTAACCTGAATGTATTGAAACCATGGTTTCTATGGACTCTTAGAGGCTGTTTAATATACTGTATTGATGATGACATGACCAACAAGCGTCAAACAGCTGTCTGCAGTTTGGTATAAATGGCTCTATGATTTTAAGCTATGTCGGCTGTAAACTGATGATTCTGGATGTACTGTTGGGAAGGGGCAAAAAGGAATGATTTGCATTGCTCTACTCACGGTCCTACAATGAAGAATAAACCCTTTTTTTTAGGGATTTGGGATTAAAGTGAGAAATACTGATACATTCTGTATTAAAGAGGATCTAATATTAATATTGTATATAATAACACAAGGCTGTGCACAAGTAGTGCTTATAAAAAGGAGCTTGGTGTACTGAAGGGTCTAAAGAGAGGAACCTAACAAGGGATATTCAAACCGGTTGAAGGTACGGTAACCACTTAATGGAGTATGGAACTGGACCTCCGAATAAAAAAAAAAAAGAAGGATTCTCTGCATTACTGAACCTGATATATAAAGTGGAGAAATTGACTTGATGTGCCAGATGGAGGTTACTGACAATGATAACACTAAGGCTGGGTTCACACATATGCGAATTGGATGTGGGTCCAATTTACATGAGATGCGAGTGTGGCCAGCCCTCAATGGAGCCGGTTCACACTGGTCTGGGGATGGCCACAGTCCAGATTGAAAAAGGGTCCAGTGCGTGTTTGGGTCTGGTTCAGGTGCAAATTCAGGCAAAAATTTGGACCTGAATCGCACCTGAACAAGTGAACAGACCTACACTGGACCCCAGGAACGAACCCACGGCTGCACATGTGTGAACCCGGCCTAAAAGTAACCTCCATTCCTTTCCATGTTGATTGTACTAAAAAAAAAAACAGCAAAAATCTCATTAGTTGTATATACAGCCAGGTCCATAAATATTAGGACATAGACACAATTCTAATCTTTTTGGCTCTATACACCACCACAATGGATTTGAAATGAAACGAACAAGATGTGCTTTAACTGCAGACTTTCAGCTTTAATTTGAGGGTATTTACATCCAAATCAGGTGAACGGTGTAGAAATTAAAATAATTTGTATATGAGCCTCTCACTTTTTAAGGGACCAAAAGTAATAGGACAATTGGCTGTTCAGCTGTTCCATTGCCAGGTGTGTGTTATTCCTTCATTATCACATTTACAAGGAGCAGATGAAAGGTCCAGAGTTCATTTCAAGTGTGCTATTTGTATTTGGAATTTGTTGCTGTCAACTCTCAATATGAGATCCAAAGAACTGTCACTATCAGTGAAGCAAGCCATCATTAGGCTGAAAAAACAAAACAAACCCATCAGAGAGATAGCAAAAACATTAGGTGTGGCCAAATCAACTGTTTGGAACATCCTTAAAAAGAAAGAACGCACCGGTGAGCTCAGCAACACCAAAAGACCTGGAAGACCACGGAAAACAACTGTGGTGGAAGACCGAAGAATTCTTTCCCTGGTGAAGAAAACACCCTTCACAACAGTTGGCAAGATCAAGAACACTCTCCAGGAGGTAGGTGTATGTGTGTCAAAGTCAACAATCAAGAGAAGACTTCACCAGAGTGAATACAGAGGGTTCACCACAAAATGTAAACCATTGGTGAGCCTCAAAAACAGGAAGGCCAGATTAGAGTTTGCCAAACAACATCTAAAAAAGCCTTCACAGTTCTGGAACAACATCCTATGGACAGATGAGACTAAGATCAACTTGTACCAGAGTGATGGGAAGAGAAGAGTATGGAGAAGGAAAGGAACTGCTCATGATCCAAAGCATACCACCTCATCAGTGAAGCATGGTGCTGGTAGTGTCATGGCGTGGGCATGTATGGCTGCCAATGGAACTGGTTCTCTTGTATTTATTGATGATGTGACAATAAGCATACTGCGAAAGCAACCAAAGAGTTTTTTAAGGGAAAGAAGTGGAAAGTCAATCACCTGACCTGAATCCGATTGAGCATGCATTTCACTTGCTGAAGACAAAACAAAGGAAAATGCCCCAAGAACAAGCAGGAAATGAAGACAGTTGCAGTAGAGGCCTAGCAGAGCATCACCAGGGATGAAATCCAGCATCTGGTGAGGTCTATGCGTTCCAGACTTCAGGCTGTAATTGACTGCAAAGGATTTGCAACCAAGTATTAAAAAGTGAAAGTTTGATTTATGATTGTTAGTCTGTCCCATTACTTTTGGTCCCTTAAAAAGTGGGAGTCACATATACAAACTGTTGTAATTCCTACACCGTTCACTTGATTTGGATGTAAATACCCCCAAATTAAAGCTGAAAGTCTGCAGTTAAAGCACATCTTGTTTGTTTCATTTTAAATCCATTGTGGTGATGTATAGAGCCAAAAAGATTAGAATTGTGTTGATGTCCCAATATTTATGGACCTGACTGTAGGTTATGTATTTGTGGTTTGCTCCTTTTCCGTAAGTAAAAATAAAATCTGCATGACTGTCGTTTAGCTATTCTGATACTAGATATCCATATGTAAAGTAAAAGTGTGCTAGTGCTAATAGGACTGGTTAGGGTGACGATTTAGAGACTCCTGTGAAGGGGTATGGAGATGTTTTGGGCAATCCATTAGGGGTCTGTAATCATAAAACGTTTTAGAACCTCCGATCTAAGACAGCATTTGCTGTGAGGAGCAGTTTCATTTAGAGAAAGCACAAAACATGTAGGAGCCTGCGTTGAGCACAGATCCATGTTTTCTGGTATATTAAGACCATTTATTTCTACTTACACACTTCTGCTTTGGAGGTACCCACAATAAAGCTAAACTGCAGGCAAGCACCTTAATATACTCACCTTAATATACTATTTAAATACACATGGGAACAGTGTTGCCCAATGCCTGTCAACAGTTCATAATTTTCTTTGACCAGTTTTGTGATTTAGCCAACATGGGTTGATTTTTCTTACTCCCGTCTTTGCAATTGCATGGGAGTGAAGGCAAGGCAAGTATATTCAGTGCAATGCCCCAGAATATACCTGGAATAGGAAAGCACAGATTCACTTTAGGTGCCCTTATGAAACCCTCTATATTGTCTATGACTACTATACCAACCACTTTCCATCCATCAGGAATCATAACGTTTTTATTGTCTACCAAATCTATGTAGTGGAAGTGGAAAACGGGAAACAAATTTGACAACTTCAATGCAGTTTATTGAAAGGAAGAATTGAAATGGAACCACAATGGGCAAAAAACTATGTCAATAATTTCGAAAGCAATTGCGTTTTTCTTACAGGATCGATCCAAGCATCTTCAATACCAGCTCCTTGTGGCCTTTTGTGACCATTTTATGTCTTTGATAGTTTTACGATTTTGTCAGAAAATAGAATACAACATTGCAGAAAGTTTAATTGCTCTATCACATTCCTATATGCATGTCCAGCCTTAGGTGACCTAGAGACACATGATGCACATCAGCCCAATGAAAATGTTGTTCCAATTTTTTTCTGATGAGTTATTTCTGGTTTCCATTGTGCAGTATTGAAATGATTCGACTGGGACAAAGTATCCTTATTAACCAGGATTTACAAATGTACTACCCGAAGAAAGACACCGCAGCCAAAGCCAGGACAACAACGCTAAACGAACAGCTAGGGCAGATTGAGTACATCTTCACTGACAAGACTGGCACACTGACACAGAACATCATGACGTTTAAAAAGTGTTCTATTAATGCAAGGACTTATGGTAAGAATGGCATACGGCATTAAAAAAATGTTACCTAGAAAAAAAATTAAGATAAAAAATATATACTTTAGATACTGCAAATATACCTGTTTATATACAGTATACACTATATTACCAAAAGTATTGGGACACATGCCTTTACATGCACATAAACTTTAATGGCATTCCCGTCTTAGTCCGTAGGGCTCAATATTGAGTTGGCTCAACCTTTGCAGCTATACCAGCTTCAACTCTTCTGGGAAGGCTGTCCACAAGGTTTAGTAGTGTGTCTATGGGAATGTTTAACCATTCCTCCAGAAGCGCATTTGTGAGGTCAGGCACTGATATGGACGAGAAGGCCTAGCTCGCAGTCTCCGCTCTAATTCATCCCAAAGGTGTTCTATTGGGTTGAAGTCAGGACTCTGTGCAGGCCAGTCAAGTGCCTCCACCTCAAACTCGCTCATCCATGTCTTTATGGACCTCGCTTTGTGCACTGGTGTGCAGTCATGTTGGAACAGGAAGAGGCCATCCCCAAACTGTTCCCACAAAGTTGGGTGCATGAAATTGTCCAAAATGTCTTGGTATGCTGACGCCTTAAGAGTTCCATTCACTGGAACTAAGGGGCCAAGCCCAACCACTGAAAAACAACCCCACGCCATAATCCCCCCTCCACCAAATGATTTGGACCAGTGCCCAAAGCAAGGTCCATAAAGACGTGGATGAGCGAGTTAAGGGTGGAGGAACTTGACTGGTCTGCACAGAGTCCTGACCTCAACCCAATAGAACACCTTTGGGATGATTTCCAGCAGAGACTGCAAGCCAAGGCTTCTCATCCACATCAGTGTCTGACCTCACAAACGCGCTTCTGGAAGAATGGTCAAACATTCCCATAGAAACACACCTAAACATTGTGGACAGCCTTTACAGAAAATTTGAAGTTGCTATAGCTGCAAAGGGTGGGCCAACTCAATATTGAACCCTACGGACTAAGACTGGGATGCCAATTAAAGTTCATGTGCGTGTAAAGGCAGATGTCCCAATACTTTTGGTAATATAGTGTATATAAACACTATATGGTCAGTAATTTGTGGTGTTGGACACGAACACCTGGCTAAACATTAAATTCATACCAATAAAAATAGGGGCCTCAAGCATGTCCTTCAACATGTCCAAAGGGCTGTGCAATAGCTTTGTTTTCAGAAATGTGCCAGTATTAGTGTTTACTAATAGCGAATGTAGTATCTTCAGCATGTTCTCAGGTTTACTACACATGGAGTTTCATCTTTGGTGAGATACTTATGTTAGTACCAAGGGAATGGCAGAGTTGCAATTCTTGTTCTGGGGCTGATTATATTTTTCTAAGAAAGTCAGTACCTGTGATAAATTAAATTATATTCTATAAATATTTGAGATCAGTAATATTCCAGATATTACACATTGTCATTCACCCAAGGAGTAAGCCCTCCCCAAGGGCCCATATGTAGCTCTAAGCCGAGGTACCTAATGTTGCCAAAAAAACTGGGAAACCTTACTGACTCGAGTATAAGCCGATGCCCCACTGTTCCCTAGCTCGCTAAATATTACCTGTAAAGAAGTTGCGGCTGCGGCGTCCATCGTTCAAATTCCGCGGTGTCCATCGTTCAAATTCCGCGGTCTCTTCCTGTTCCTTCCGTGATAGGCGAATCTCATCAGACACTCTCCGCCTATCACGATCGTTCTCTCATCCTCAGTTTTCCCAGCAGACACTGTGTTGGGTGTTCCGCCAATCACAGACGTCTGCTGGAAAACTGAGGATGAGAGAACGTTCGTGATAGGCTGAGAGTGTCTGATGAGATTCGCCTATCACGGAAGGAACAGGAAGAGACCGCGGAATTTGAACGATGGACGCCGCGGAATTTGAACGATGGACGCTGCAGCCGCAACTTCTTTACAGGTAATATTTACAATGTAAAAATTTCGATGACTCGAGTATAAGCCGAGGGGGGACTTTCAGCCCCAAAAAAGGGCTGAAAATCTCAGCTTATACTCGAGTATATACGGTAATCTGGCCAGTTAACTCACTGAGATCGACTGTCAAAGAGCCATATATGGAAGCACCTAGACCCTCTGTGGTTCTTAGCCAACTTTTACAGCAACACACACATCATTCTGATCCTTTGTTCTTCTCCATAAAGGAGTAACTAATAAGTACCAGCTCACAAATTGATTTTCCAATATGTTCTAAAAAAAAAAAAAAACCCTATCAATAAGCACTTCTGGATGTCTGATGATCCAGTTATTGTGCTGGTTTTGTAGTTGATCAAAAGCTGATCGGTTTCTGGAGCTTTCTGTTTGCATTTCAGAAGAGTTTGCGATGCATTCCTTCTGATTTACCTTCTGAGCTCCTTGTAACTTCCTTCTCATTTCCTTCTGAATTGCTTCTCATTTCCCTCTGATGTCCTGAACTGAGTTGAGTTGCTTTGAGCTGCATTTGAATTCCCATTGGCTGTGAAGGTTTACTTGACATTTTTTGTTGATCAAGTTGGAGTTCTTTTTAAGGTAAAACCAAAGACTTTTTTTTATTTGATGTAGAGTAAATAAGAATTATAACCTATTTTTTTCTATGTGTGTCCAAATGGGGAGATTTCTCTACACTTCAAGTGTCCCCTTTGAAATATTTCCCCTTTAAGAAAATCCCAAATGTTGGCTTGTTCCTAGCACAGTAGTGCTAAGGACAAACTAAAATTTGGGATTTACTTTCATATTCACTTTTGGTTCAAATGGTAAATGACAAACAGAGAAGGTGAATCTCCCTAATGGGAGCACAAATACCAATAAAAAAACCTGACATGTGTTCTAATCCCTCTCCATTGTATCCAAAACTAAAAAAAGTGTTGGCTTTAGTTATACTTTAATGCATTAAATGTTTTTTTTTTCTTTCCTGCAGGTGAACCAAAACCAGCAACTGGAAAACTAGTAGGTGGCAGCGCGGTGAGTAGGCAAGAATCCTTTAACAACTTTATTTGGCTGGTTATTGATGAGGTGGGGTCATAATCTTGATGGGATGATGAAATCTGTGTTATATCCTTATATTAGTCACTGAGCACCTCTGAGAACGGACATACAGAATCTGGTTATAAAGGTACAGGTGCACAGCTATCATCATAACCCTGGTTTCACTGAACAATAAAAAGTCAACTCGTCAGCTGCATTGATTGGCCCTTCATCCCTTAAATTCGATAAATTATGAAGGTGAAGATGGGATTTTTAGGGTGCAAAAATACACAAAAAATATAAATTTATTATAGTATCAAAATACAGAAAGATAAAATATCCATCCAATATACAATACAAATATGTTGAAAGTGCAGACTGAACAATTACTCTACATATGTTTCGCCAATAGAATAGCTTCTTCAGGAGATTGGATTGGTCAAGCACTGTCTGCTGGGATAGAAAACAACAAATCAAAAACACATAAACAAAAAATATATACAAAATAAAAAAACACATACAAATACACAATACCGTACTAGCTAAGACTTCAAGAACAGACCTACGTGGGATTTGATAATTACTGTATATACTCAAGTATAAGCCGAGTTTTTCAGCACAACTTTTTGTGCTGAAAATTCCCCCCTCGACTTATACTCGAGTCACCTTTTTGCGCCTGATCTCCCGGACTTTGGGGACCCGGTACCGGCCGGCCGTAGGTTCCCTGGACCCGGATCTTGGCACACATATAGCCCCATTTCTCCTCTACAAGTGTGCAAAATTTGTTGTCTGGGGGACCTAGGGTCGGGGAGAAACGATTTTTCAAAGCCGGGCACCCCTTGCATAGACTTCCTTGTTAAACGTCAGTCTAGTCATGGACACAGTGAGGCATGGGCACAGTGAGGCATGCAGATGGACACCCTAGGCTTATACTCGAGTCAATAGTTTTTCCCAGTTTTTTGTGGTATAATTAGGTGCCTCGGCTTATATTCGGGTCGGCTTATACTCGAGTATATACGGTACCTACAGGTGATGTCAATCACCAATTGATGGATGTGGAGGCCCGGAGATTAATGAAACCCTTGTATAAGCATGGATCATCTGGTGTACCACAGAGGCCAGTAATTAAATACAAATGAGCCCCATTAAGAAGCCAGATTCTGGATTGAGTTCAGACATTCTAAGGTAGAAAAGGTAAATTGAAAATATTTCTCAAGTGCCCCTAACTGGAAAGAACCACCAATGACGAATTTATGTACCTTTTAAATTCTGATGACAAGGAATAAAGTTGATAATTGGTATACTTCTAAATATTATTCTGAAGATCCAGCCAAGATCTGTCAAAAATAAGGCAAATCAAAAACAGGAGAAACGCCTATAGAGAAAAACCCTCAATTTAAGGAAAGTTCTCAAAAACCGACCTGTATATTGGTTACTGGCGGGATCATGGGTTCAGACACAGATAGGAAGAGTCCAAAAACTTCTGGAATATTTCCCCATGCACAGATATGCCACCAAGATCTGAGAATCATAGGAAAAGCCAGTCAGCAAAAATCCAAAAACAGAATGAAAAAGATACTTGCTGATTGTGGATGTATATTCACCAGATAGGGCATCCTCCTTCATGTGTGTCTTTCCCCCTTGACGTCCGGAACATAATGAAAGTCTTCTGGCTGGGGGTTTAAGTACAGGCCTCCTCCCAGCCAATTGGCCACCAATGGTGCCAATCAATTGGGTGGGAGCGGATGCTTTCAGATGCGTCCGGTCACATGATCAGTCAACAGGGAAATTACATTAATTTCCTGTGACAAAAGCAGGAAATGATGCTGTAAGTTCATAGGTGGACAGGAAGTGATGCTTCCATACACTCCCTGAGCCCACAGGACTGTCAGCATAGAACCAAAGTGAAACGTAGCATTGCAAAGCCTCACCATAGATGGAAAAATGCCACTAGGGAATGAGAGGACATTAGATATCATGGGAATGTTATTTCTACCTCTAATTTAGAGGGAAAATACAGAACTGGTCAATTGACTTACAGCATCCTTTCCTGCTTTCGTCACAGGAAATTGATGTCATTTCCGGTTTGACTGATCATGTGACAGGACGCATCTGAAAGCGTCCGCTCCCACCCAATTGATTGGCACCATTGGTGGCCAATTGGCTGGGAGGAGGCCTGTACTTAAACCCCCAGCCAGAGGACTTTCATTATGTTCCGGACGTCAAGGGGGAAAGACACACATGAAGGAGGATGCCCTATCTGGTGAATATACATCCACAATCAGCAAGTATCTTTTTTCATTCTGTTTTTGGATTTTTGCTGACTGGCTTTTCCTATGATTCTCAGATCTTGGTGGCATATCTGTGAATGGGGAAATATTCCAGAAGTTTTTTGGACTCTTCCTATCTGTGTCTGAACCCATGATCCCGCCAGTAACCAATATACAGGTCGGTTTTTGAGAAATTTCCTTAAATTGAGGTTTTTTCTCTATAGGCGTTTCTCCTGTTTTTGATTTCCCTTATTTTTGACAGATCTTGGCTGGATCTTCAGAATAATATTTAGAAGTATACCAATTATCAACTTTATTCCTTGTCATCAGAATTTAAAAGGTACATAAATTCGTGATTAGTGGTTCTTTCCAGTTAGGGGCACTTGAGAAATATTTTCAATTTATACCTTTTCTACCTTAGAACGTCTGAACTCAATCCAGAATCTGGCTTCTTAATTGGGTTCATTTGTATTTAATTACTGGCCTCTGTGGTACTCCAGATGATCCATGCTTATACAAGGGTTTCATTAATCTCCGGGCCTCCACATCCATCAATTGGTGATTGACATCACCTGTAGGTAATTATCAAATCCCACTTAGGTCTGTTCTTTAAGACTGCATTCACACCGGAGCGTAGCGCTTAGAGCGTTTTTACCGGCGTTTTGTCGCGCAAATTTGCGCCCGTCGAAACGCTCGTTGTCGCGCTAAATGCTTGAATCGAGCGTTTCCATTACATTCTATGACTCCTAAAACGCCCAAATCTGCCCGATTCGCGCAACAAAAAAGAGTGCAGAACTTGTTTGAGCTTCAGGCGTTCGGCTTCAGGCGTTTTGGAGTGGAGATGTGAACCATCTCTATAGAGAATAATGTTTTTTTCCCCCCTCTAGCGTTTTGTAGCTTCAGGCTACAAAACGCTCAGGTGTGAATGCAGACTTAGTCTTAGCTAGGGTATTGTGTATTTGTATGTGTTATTTTATTTTGTATATATTTTTTGTTTATGTGTTTTTGATTTGTTTTCTATCCTAACAGACAGTGCTTGACTAATCCAATCTCCTGAAGAAGCCATTCTATTGGTGAAACATATGTAGAGAAATTGTTCAAAGTCTGCACTTTCAACATATTTGTATTGGATGGATATTTTATCTTTCTGTATTTTGATACTATAATAAATTTATATTTTTTGTGTATTTTTGCACCCTAAAAATCCCATATTCGCCTTTATAATTTACCTGGTTTCACTGAGTCACTGACCTGAAACAGGCATGTGTCTAGTAAAGCCCAAGAAGTGTGAACTCTCTTCCTGCAAGCTTGCTGCAGGTCAGTGACTCACTAGGTGGTGAAACTAGGATCAAGGTGACAGTGTATGCACCTTTAAAATAGAAGCACAGCCTGTATTCTCTTGTAAGTGCTTGAAACTGTGTTATATGTAATACCCCCACTGGATAAAGCATGCATGCAATGTCACAGTCAATAAAGGGACCTCAATAGGTCATGTTGAGTTGCACACTCATTAAACAACCAATCCATACAAAAGGTAAAAGCAATGGGCTCAATTAAAAAGACATGAATTAATTAATCTGTACATGAAGCTGGATAGTGGTGCATGAATAACCATAGATCCTACCCGGAGAGATGGCTTCAGCCATGTAGCCTGGGATAAGGGCTCCTGACCTAATGATGGAGGTGGTATGAAAAGGGCCTTTAACTGCTGGACTCTCGCTGGCTGCAATGCTACTGGATGGTACACCAGATGCCAATGGAAATTCCCTGGTCTGGTTCTTGTTTAAATTGGTGCCTGGTCCATTTTGTTGTGTGTTTACCTTTTTAACGAGATGTGTATGAAACAGATGTGTGTTCTCTCGCACCTCTTTATTTAGCACATCAATTTACATACTGTACATTCACATGAGTCCCTGCCCTCAAGGAGCTTACTATCTAAGGTTCCTATCTTACACACACTAGGGCCTATTTGGACAAGAGTCAATTATTCTACTAGTATGTCTTTGGAGGGTGGGTCAAGACCAAGTACCCAGAGTAAACCAATGGAAGCACACAGAGAACATTCAGACTCCATGCAGATAGTGTCCTGGTGAGTTGTTGTCACCAGCGATAGGATCACTCATGTGCCATAGCTCTCTGTATCACTTCCCCATATACCATTGTTAATTCAGGCACCTGCAGGCATTGCCCTCTTGTCATTTGTCCCCAGTTACATTTCACTGCTGTATTGTAATGACTTCATTCTTCATGTTTAGCTTTTAATTATACAGTACTGCAGAACACAATTGTACCTTTTATGCCGAATTAAATAAAAAAAAATAAAAAAAGAATTCACACTGTATGGGGTTGATATACTAAAGGCAGATAAGCTGTTCACTTTGCAAAGGAATGTTCCCTTATTTTAGTGAATGAGATGAAGCTCTGCTGACAGCCATTATCCAGTTATGTGCAATAAAAAATACAGTTTTTTTTATCTTCCTTGCACATACACTACGCTAAAAAAAAATCCTTGCAAAGTGAACAGCCTATTTGCCTTCAGTAAGTCAACCCCAATATGTAGAATTCAATAATTTTATTGATGATCCAATGGATTAGTTCAAATTGCAGTCATTGTAATCAAACCTCAGTGGCGACTTTAGAAACACGAATGGAATTTCTGACAACAAATGTTCGATGTGAGCTTTTGGTCAGATATTCCGACTGTGTGTAGGCTCCATCGAACATTTGCTGTCGGAATTTCCGACAACAAATGATTGAGAGCAGGTTCTCAATTTTTCCGACAACAAAAGTTCTTGTTGGAAATTCCGACTGTGTGTATCCAATTCCGACGCACAAAAATCCTACGCATGCTCTGAGTCAATTTGACGCATGCTTGGAATCATCTAACTTAATTTTTTTCGGCTCGTTATAGTATTGTACGTCACCGCGTTCTTGCCGCTCGGAATTTCCGACAACATTTGTGTGACCATGTGTATGCAAGACAAGTTTGAGCGAAAATCCTTCGGGGAAAAAAAAAATCCACGGTTTTGTGTGTACGCGGCATTAGTGTAAGAGTTGGCCTATGACTGCTATTGTGGACAAACTCATGTTTACTGATGTGTATTATTTTCAGCAAGTGGACTTCAGTTGGAATCCTCTGGCTGATCCCAGCTTTACCTACAATGACAAGAACTTAATTGACCAAGTCCGGTCAGGAAGTGACCCATATGTACGGGAATTTTTTAAGTTGCTTGCTTTGTGTCACACAGTGATGGTGGATAAGACAGAAGGTATGTGCTTCTTGTTTATGGGTCAGCTAATTTAAATTAAAACTTATTTTAGAGCTCAATAAAGATTTATCTACAGATATAAGTGTAGGCCAGGCCACATAACATGGGCATACATTGTCTTTTTGTTCAACACCATCGGGCCTCCTGCTCTCCTTATGTTAGTGTGAGTCCCTGCTCCTAAAGGGAGTTGAATAGTGCACATTCACCAGCACAGGTACTTTATCTTGCCCAAATCCTTCATCCCAAATACTTCTCAGCAAAACCAGATAACAGTTCTAAGGATAGGCCAACAGCAGTAAAAAACACACAAGTCCAAATAGTTTTTAAACCTTTACTAGAACACTTCAAGGTAGACATCTTCAGGCACCTGTGGTTGGCACTCCCACAACCAATATTCGCCCATGGGACTTTAAATGAGGCATAATACAAAAGTCATAAAATATACATTTTAACAGAAATTGGATACATAAATGTAAAAAGTACACATAAAAAATGTTTGGCAAATCAAGCCAATGGGTTACACATAACAATATATACATCAAGCTGGTATATTTTTAAGTACAGGCTTTACATAACCAAGATGATTGCAATATGAGAGGAATGCATCTTGTAACTTTAAGTGTTTAGTGAATACTTTCACTACTTCAGGAGCTTCAGGAGCAGATGCCTCCAACAACAGAACCCTATACTAAAAAACAAATACATAAATTATATTAAAGCACTTCCTAGAAAGGGGGGGTGCCACCACTCTACATATTGATGTTCTAAAAAGGGACTTACAAACCAGCTTGGAACTTGATAAAAATAGGATTTTTATAACAGCTTACCTGTAAAATCCTTTTCTTGGAGTACATCACGGGACACAGAGCGACATAGTCATTACTAATGGGTTATATAGATACCGTCAGGTGCTGGCACTGGCAACTTCCAAAACCGGAAGTACCCTCCCCTATATAAGCCCCTCCCATCCGGGAGCACCTCAGTTTTGTAGCAAAGCAATAAGTGTCCCCAAAGAGGGGCGGGAGCTCTGTGTCCCGTGATGTACTCCAAGAAAAGGATTTTACAGGTAAGCTGTTATAAAAATCCTATTTTCTTTCTCGTACATCACGGGACACAGAGCGACATAGTCATTACTAATGGGATGTCCTAAAGCAATGCCCAATGAGGGGGGGGGATACACCATATATAAGCTGAGCGCTATCAGACATGAGGATCTTTTGCGGCCTGCAACACACTGCGCCCAAAGGCGACATCCTCCTGACTTCTAACGTCCACCTGGTAGAACCTAGTAAACGTGTGTACTGAAGACCATGTTGCGGCCTTACAGATTTGAGCCAGGGAGGCCTGGTGATGCACTGCCCATGAAGTTCCAACTGCTCTCGTGGAGTGCGCTCTAACTTTGAACGGAGGCGGTCTCCTTCTCAAGCCATAGGCTTGTATTATGACCTGTCGAATCCACTTGGCTAAAGTAGATTTTGACGCTGCCTGACCCTTTCTGGGGCCTTCCGGCAGAATAACCAAAGTATCCGTTCTGCGAATCTGAGCAGTGGCCTTTAGATAAGCTTTAACTGCTCTTACTACATCCAAAGAATGCAATAACTTTTCCTCTACCGAAGTAGGTTTGGGGAAAAAAGAAGGAAGAACCACATCTTGGTTCAAATGAAACCTCGATACCACCCTAGGAAGAAAGGCTGGATGAGGACGTAACACTACTCTATCCTTATGGATAACCAGATATGGCTCCTTACAGGACATAGCTGCTAATTCCGACACTCTTTTAGCCGAACAAATGGCTACTAGAAAAATCAATTTCCTGGTGAGAAGCACCAAAGAAATATGCTGTAATGGTTCAAATGGTTGTTTCTGTAGAACCGACAGAACCAAGTTTAGATCCCATGGACATATGGGAATATTAACCGGAGGACTAATACGCATCACTCCTTGTATAAAGGCTTTGACTAGTGAATGCGAAGCCAAGGGCCTTTGAAATAATATTGACAAGGCCGAAATCTGACCCTTGATAGTACTCAAGGCAAGCTTCCTATCTACAGCCCATTGTAGGAAGTCCAGAATCCTACCTATTACGTACTTATGTGGATGCCATTTCTTGGCCTCACACCACGCGATGTACGCCTTACAGATTCTATATTAGATCTGCCTGGATACCGGCTTCCTGGCATTGATCATGGTAGATACCACAGGATTAGAGAGCCCTCTCTTTTTTAGAATGTGGGCTTCCATAGCCAGGCCGTCAAACCTAGGGCTGGTAAAGAAGGGTGGTATATCGGTCCTTGCGAAAGCAGGTCCGGACGACGTGGGAGAGTCCAAGGACTCCCCACTGAAATTTTACAATCTCCGCGTACCACGCTCTTCGGGGCCACGCTGGAGCCACCGGAATCACTGGTTTCTTTTCTACCCTGATTCTGCGGAGTAATCGAGGTAACCATTGTGGCGGTGTGATCAGCTTGAACTGATCCCAAGGGAACACTAGGGCATCCGAGCCGCAAGCTAGGGGATCCCTTGTCCGAGAGACAAACCTGTCCCCCTTTGCGTTGAATCTGGATGCTAGAAGATCTACATCCGATGTTCCCCACCGCTGACATATTGTCCAGAAAACCTCGGGGTGAAGGGACCCTTCCTCTGGGCCTAATTGCTGGCGACTTAGAAAGTCCGCCTTCCAATTCTCCACTCCTGGAATGAATACCGCAGATATGGCTGGGACATATTTTTCTGCCCATTTCAGGATGTAATTTACTTCCCTCTGGGCTGCACGACTCCTGGTGCCCCCCTGATGATTGATATATGCCACTGCTGTGGCATTGTCTGATTGAATTCTGACAGGGGACCCTTGGAGTTTGGATGTCCATGCTACTAGGGCATACCGGGCTGCTCGTATCTCTAAGAGATTGATGGGCAGGGCCTTTTCTGCATCCGACCATCTGCCCTGGAGAGACTATTGCTCCAGTACTGCTCCCCAGCCTATAAGGCTGGCATCTGTAGTG
This sequence comes from Rana muscosa, assembly GCA_029206835.1. NCBI lineage: Eukaryota > Metazoa > Chordata > Amphibia > Anura > Ranidae > Rana > Rana muscosa. The sequence continues at coordinate 1,207,336,561 of CM055116.1, forward strand.
ACCACCTTCCAAGAAATCAGACTGAAGGATTTCCCTTTTTCCAGATTCTGGGGAACCAACCACTAACGGAGGCTCTTGCGAACGGAAGGGGACAAGGACATTGTAAGTCTAGGGCCTGAACTTTTTTGTTCCAGGCTGACAGTATGGCCCCCTGCAAATTCCTTGAATGGAATTGACCGTAGGGTACTGCTTTGAATGATGCCACCATTTTTCCCAGCAGCCTCATGCACAGGCGTATGGACGGCTGTCTTTTTTGTACCCACTAAGTGGATCAAATCTTTCAAAGACAACACCTTTCCTCGAGGCAAGAATATTTTTCTCTGGCCTGAATCCAACCTTAGCCCCAAGTATTCCAGACTTTTGACTGGTTTTTAGGGCTGACTTTTCTCGGTTGATAATCCAACCGTGAGATTCCAGATACTTGATTGTCTTGTGAACGACCACGTCTAGTTTTTTCACTGAGTGGTCTATCAGCAACAAGTCATCTAGATATGCCATTATCATTACACCTTGTGTTCTCAGATTGGCCAATAAAGGGCCAGAATTTTTGTAAACACTCGTGGTGCTGTGGCCAAACCGAAGGGTAAGGCTCTGAACTGAAAATGGCGCCCTTCTACTGCAAAGCGTAGAAACTTTTGGTAGACTGGAAAGATAGGAATGTGCAGATAAGCATCTTTGATGTCGATCGCGGCTAACCAATCCTCCCCTTGTAGGGCAGTGGCCACCGATCGGATCGACTTCATCGGAAAGTCCTGATATACAGGAATTTGTATAGCCCTTTTAGAATTAATATGGGCCTCCCGTCCGCGTTTGCTTCGGGACTGTAGAGAGGTTTGAGTAAAACCCGAACCCTCATTCTTCCAGGGGAACCTCCATAATTACTCCTTGGAGCAATAGTTGTTCTAGTGCCAACAGGAGGGACTCTCTCTTCCGGGGATCCCTTGGCACGTTTGACCTCAAAAATGGGAAGGAGGAGAGTCTCTTAACTCCAATCTGTATCCTCAACATACTGCGGAGAGCACCTATCTGTCTTGATCGCGTCCCGCCAGGTCTCTTGTGAACAACTGGAGTCCTCCCCCTACCCGACTGAGTGGGGGCAACCCTTCAATGAATTTAACTTTGGGGGAGGTTTTGTACCTCCCCTGACCCAGGGTTTCTCATTACCCTGCTATTGTCCCTGTTTTTTACCCCCGGGAATTGACCGAGGAGGCCGTTGGAACTGTTACACAGCCGATGCCCCAGGGACTGGAGAAGCAGGCCTCTTAAAGAGGGACCTCTAACTCTGTTTTTAACCGGCAAGAGCTTATTTTTACCGTTGGAAATTTTCTGGATATATTTGTCCAGGGTTTCCCTGAATAAGCGTTCACCATGAAATGGGACGCTAACCAGCCATTCCTTACAGGGAGCTTCAGCAGACCAGTTTTTGAGCCATAGAAGCCTACGCATATGTACTCTAGACAGCGTAAGGCGGGAGGCCTGATGGACTGAATCCTTTATGGCGTCAACCGTAAAGCCTAAGGCTCTAGGTAGATCAGCTAGGGCAAGGCCTGCTGATCTGTCAAGTCCCTCAAGACCTGTTTTAACTGATCCTTCACTGCTTAGCAGACCCCAATAGCTGCTACTGCTGGTTGTGTCACCAAGCTTGCTGTAGAAAGAAGCAGACTTTCATAAGGACTCCAATCTTTTATCTATTGGGTTCTTGAACATTTGGACATTATCCACTGGACATGTCAGTGATTTATACATACAAGAGATGGCTGCGTCCACTGTAGGGACCTTCCATTTTTTTTTTTTTTTTTGATGAACTTATCCTCCATGGGATAGACCACCGGAAATCTCTTGGGGGAATAATATTTTCTCAGGACGTTCCCAATCCTGGTAAATAAGCCCTTTCAGTAAAAGGGTGAAGTGGAAAAGAACAGACAGTCTGGGGGCTTCTAGCGACCCCAACGAGGATACAGTAGTGGTTGATGGTTCCGCAAGGTGCATTTTTAATGCCGATCGGACCATGTTAGTCAGAGACTGAACCCATAATCTTTCAGCTTGAGCTGCTGAGAAAGGTTCCTCCACTGTTGATTCCTCTATAACAGAATCAACCTCATCTTGATCCCCTTCAGGCAGGTCGATCCCTGTATGGGACTGTTGCTCTGCTAACAGGCACTCTGAAGGAGGAGACGGAGATCGGCGTGCTTTCCCTGACAGGGAGGCAGCGATCAATGTTGACAATCTCTCTCTAATCCTCCCAGAGCTGAGGAAAAAACCTCCTCTGTTACATACACAGGAGCAGGTGACTGAGGACAGCCACAGTACCAAGTACCCCTGCGGGGTCTCTATGGTCACTTACCTCTGAACTTCAGGGGAGACTGGTGCAGCAGAAGCATGCCCACCTCAGAGCCCGATGAGACCCCCTTCGCTTCCTGGAAGATTCAGTTCCGGAGCTTCTGGACGGCATATTCTTAAGCCTAAAGCTGAGGTATTCCAGCCGTAATACACCACTTTTACTGAGAATAGTCTAGCACAATTGCTGCTATATCACAGTTGGTGTCTACTAAAGTGCCTTTCTAGGGGATGCCTGCATCAACCGCCTCTGTGTGCCTTTATCTGTTGCTAGCTCTGTCTGTGCATTCAATAGCCAGCTATAATGTGCTTTAAAACACGCTGGACGCCCGCACATGCGCAGTAGCGCTGCGGCGCACACCTGAGCGTCATCCACCCGCTCCGCCCCTTTTTTCAGATCGCCTCTATGAATAGAGGCGCGTGCACGCGCACGCGCGCGGGCACGTGCGCCTTCGGCGCCCTTTTTTAAAAACAATAAGGAGCTACATGGGAGCCAGGGCCCCCTTTGCCGCAGGGCCCGGGGATGGATGAGCGCAGCAACAGGGCAGAGGAGACAGCTTCCCAGCAGAGAACATACCAACTGCCTGGATTTGATTCTGGAAGAAAAAAATCCACATTACAAGAAAAAGAACCATAGCGGCCTCTAGTGTCTAACACAGGTACCGCGGTCTTACATTTTTTTTTTTTTTTTTTTTTTTCTTGCCTACTATTAAAATTTTTACATTTTCTCAGTAGTAACAGGCATACACAGAATATTAGCGGGAATACCTTAGGTAACAGGCAGAAAGACAAAATAGGCTTGGGGGTCCCTCAATAGAACCAAGTTCCTGAGGGCCCCCACTTACCTTTTCCTCACCGCAGGACTTTGTTTGGTCCACAGAAGCCCAAACTTCACCTATCACGGCAGGCATTGTAATCAAACCTTCAGGGACCGGGTTCCCAAGGATTCCACTCCCCTGGACCTGTATAGCACCCTGCACAGAAAACATCTTGGTCGTGGGTATGACCAGAGCTCTGGATCCCAGGGTCCAGCTCTCCTAAGAGAAGCATTACAGGCAAAACCTTGCTCTTCTCTGCAAGGCCCGGGTACCGACCGTTTAGCTATGAAGCTTTTTTGGTCGGATCCGGAATAGCTTACTGAGGCCCAAAAGAACCTGTACGCAAGCTCAGTGAAAAACACATGTTTCTTCTTGGCCAACACCTTAGACACTGGCAAAAAACTGAGGTGCTCCCGGATGGGAGGGGCTTATATAGGGGAGGGTACTTCCGGTTTTGGAAGTTGCCAGTGCCAGCACCTGACGGTATCTATATAACCCACATAGTAATGACTATGTCGCTCTGTGTCCCGTGATGTACGAGAAAGAAACATAGTGCCTCCAAATGGTGACCACTGCTTAGTGTCTGACACGGGAGTAGTGGAAGGGGTCCAAGACACCCAATGGGAAAACCAATAAGGTGGCACAAGAGATCATGGCTATTGTAAAAAAATATACAGTAAAACCTTGGTTTGAGAGTAACTTGGTTTGAGAGTGTTTTACAAGACAAGCAAAATTTGGTAATAAATTGTGACTTGATATACAAGCAATGTCTCGATATAAGAGTAGCGTCATGTCATAACTGAGTATAAAAGAGAAGAGAGGTGCCTCTAAGTGTAGCAATATGGTTACATTTAAGGTACAACATTTAGAAAACCCACATGGTTGATTAGGAGGCACATCTAAGTATGCCAGGCATCTGGGGTAAAGCTGTCCACATAGACCATCATCCTCCTCACCGCCATCGACGTCATCCCTTCCACTCTGCGCTCCACGAGCGCTTCAAGCCTCAGTTTTAGATCACTCTACTGCAGGGAAGTCTTTCCGGGCACCATTGCAGACTGACAGCGGTGTGGAGGATGGTCTATGTGGACAGCTTTACCCCGGATCCCTGCATACTTAGATGTGCCTCTTTTAATCATCAACCACGTGAGTTGCTAAATGTTGTACCTTCATTAAATGTAACCATATTGCTACACTTATGCCCTGTACACACGACCAGTTTTCCCATTGGATAAAAAACCAATGGTTTTCCCGACGGGATTCCGGCCAAGCTTGTCTAGCATACACACGCTCAGGCAAAAGTCCGGTGAACTTTTGACTGCCAAGAACGCAGTGACGTAAAAGACTACGACGAGCCGACAAAATGAAGTTCTATGCTTCTGAGCATGCGTCGGTTTCCGAGCATACGCCTTTTTTTGCCCGTCGGAAAAGCATACAGATGAATGGTTTTCCTGCTAGGATTTTTACCTGACGGGGAAAAAAAGAGATCCTGCTCTCTTTTTTTTTTTCCCGGCAGTTTTCCCATTGGAAAAACTGCGAGGGAGCATACACACAGTCGGAATTCCTGGCCAAAGGCTCTCGTGGCAGTTTTTCCGATGGGAAAACCATTCGTGTGTACATGGCATTATAGGCGCCTCTCTTCTCTTTTATAATCTGTAGCTCCTGATGGGTTTTGCTTCTAATCCCCTTGTGGAGGCTTCCATTTGTGAATGGACATTTTATGGTTACCCAACCAAAATCACATTGCTATAATCTTTTTATATGGACTATAAACTGAAGGACTTATGAATAAATGGTTGTGGAACGAATCATTTGAGCTTCCATTATTTCTTATAGGGAAATTTGCTTTGATATATGAGCGCTTTGGATTACAAGCATGTTTCTGGAACGAATTATGCTCGCAATCCAAGGTTTTACTATATACCAAAAACCAATCTGAAAAAATGGGAAAGGGTGAAAAGAAATTAAAAGTGTACTAAAGTGGAGTTACGCACGCCCCCCCCCCCCCCCAGCAAAAAATTAAAAAGTCAGCAGCTACACATACTGTAGCTGCTGACTTTTAATATTAGGACACTCACCTGTCCTGGAATGTCGGCACCCCAGCCAATGTTTTCATTGGCTCTTAGGTGTTGCTGCCGCAATTCGTGTTAAGGGATTTCGGCTTCACAGCCAGTTCCCTACTGGGAATGCGTGAATTGCTCTGTGCTTTCCAAATGGCCTGGTGACGTGTGAAGGAAGAGGGCCACGGCGATATCTCTCGAAAGTGGGGACGGGTACCTGTCAAAAACGGATACCCGTTCCCCCCCGCAAGTTGCCCAATGTGGCACCGGAAGGGGAGAGGAGTCAGATAAGCGGAGCTTCCACATTTGGGTGGGACTCTGCTTTAAGTACCTCTAGGTACTGGTAATATAGACAAGAAAATTATCTCAATGTGTTAAAAGTGAGGTTAATATGTATGCTAAGGAGGTACAGTACTATACTAAATGTGTGTTGAAAAAACTGAAACCGAAAATGTAAAAAATGTGCAATGCAGGGGAAACAAAGTCTGAAACCCCAATGTTGGTACTGATTGAACACAAAATAGATAGGGATGGTCATCGGGTGTTCGATTGTTCATAGAACAAATTAACATATGGGGCGCTCGCGGGATGTTCGCGTGCGGATGAGCACCCCATAATGCACTGCGAGATCGGCCAATCATGGCTAAAGTCCACGCCCCACACTATATAAGGCTGCTTACATGGCGGCCGTATGTAGTGTGTTAATGTGGAGACTGGAGAGAGATTAGGCAGGTTAGTTAGTGGATAGAGCGTGCAGGCAGTGTGGAATATATAATACAATGCAGGCAGTGTGGAATATATAATGCAGTGCAGGCAGTGTACAGTATATAATACAGTGCAGGCTGTCTATAATATATAGTACAATGCAGTCGGTGTACAGTATATAATACAGTGCAGTCCATACAGTATATAATACAGTGCAGGCGGTGTACAGTATATAATACTGTGCAGGCGGTGTACACAGTATATAATAGTGTGTACAGTATATAATATAGTGCAGGCGGTGTACAGTATATAATACAGTGCAGGCAGTGTACACAGTATATAATACAGTTTGTACAGTATATAATGCATTGCAGTCAGTATACAATACATTGCAGTCAGTGTACAGTATATAATACAGTGCAGGTGATGTACAGTATATATTAGTGAAGTCGGTGTACAGTATATAAAACACTTCAGGCGGTGTACAGTATATAATACAGTGCAGGCGGTGTACAGTATATAATACAGTGCAGGCAGTGTACACAGTATATAATACAGTGTGTACAGTATATAATACACTGAAGTCAGTGTACAGTATATAATACAGTGCAGTTGGTGTATAGTATATAATACAGTGCAGTCAGTGTTCAGTATATAGTGCAGTGCAGAGTATATACTACAGTGCAGTGCAAAGTATATAATACAGTGTAGTGCAGTGTGAAAAAAAAAATCCCCATCATGTCCGGAAGGCCACCAAGGAGAGGCAAACACTCACAGGCCTCTAAAAAAGGGCAAGCAGCCTCTGTGTCTACAGTGAAAAGTGGTGATCGTGGACATGGTGCATCCTCTGCAGGTGAGGCACGCTTGTCCTTTTTTTCTGCTGCTGGCCATGTTATTGAGCCACAACATGCAGAAGAGTTGGTGGAGTGGATAACTAATCCGTCCTTATCCTCCTCATCCTCTGTCACCCAGGCTCATACTAGTTTGCCTTCCAACGCAGCTGCCAAAGCGGACTATTCCACCGACTCCTTGTCCACAGTTACTCCTTCCGTAGCCCCACCATCATGCACGGAGGGGTCACCAGAATTATTCGACCACAGTGTCGGTTACATGCTGCTGGAGGATGCACAGCAATTTGAATGTTCTGATGTTGGTTCCCAGGTTGAGGAAGGGAGTAAGGTGAGCCTAGAGAGAGGGGGTGCCACAGAAGGACAAGAAACTAGCAGTCATGTTCCCCCAGCTGAAGCATACTGCCAAGTTTGCTCCAGTGATGAGGAGGGAGGGGATGATGAGGTCACTGACTGTACTTGGGTGACTGAGAAAACAGAGGAGGAAAGTGAGGAGGAGGCACAACTCCAACAAGGCAGGATGTCCTCCAGGGGTCGGCTTAAGGGCAGCCACCCTATTGCATCACACCACAGAGCTCCACAGGTAAAGGGCGCTGCTGATTCCCCGCTGACTACAAAAAGTTTATTGGTGTAGGATTTTTTCAAACACATGTGCAGCAGACTGCAGCGTTGCTGTTTGCAATCTCTGTCTGAAGCAGATCAAGCGTGGTCAGAATACCAGCCGCTTGGGCACCACATGCTTAACAAGACATATGACGACCTGCCATGCAGTCCATTGACAACAGCACCTGAAAGACCCACATCATAAAGAAATGCAGACTTCTCCTTGCTCCTCATCTGGGATCTTAACCTCTATTAAACCTCAAGTCCTCTCAAAAACATGCACTGAGAGGAATGAAGGTATAGCAATAGGTGCCACAAGTACTTGCTTCCAATCTGCTAGCAGTACAATGTCCCAGCCATCCACATGCTCAGTGGCTAAATTCTAGCTTGGCCAAATTGCTAGCAGTACAACTGCTGCCTTTACATCTGGTAGACTCTACCCCCTTTCATGAATTTGTGACGTGCTGTACCAGAGTGACAGGTTCCAAAAAGACATTTCTTTTCACGTAAGGCCATTCCAGCTCTGTACCGTCATGTGGAAGGCAATATTTTGGCCTCGTTGGACAGGGTGGTCAGCAGCAAGGTTCACATTACCACTGACTCATGGTCCAGTAGGCATTGTCAGGGACGTTACATTTCCTTCACGGTGCACTGGGTAGCTCTTCTGGCAGTTGGGAAGGATGCAGGGTTCAATGTTGGAGTTTGTTCTTCCTCCACGTCTCCAAAAAGCTGGTCGTGATTCTGCCACATCTGTCTGCTCCACCCCCTCCTCTTCTTCTTCCTCCATGCCCTCTTCTGCTGAATTGTCCTCTGAACCAGCAGTGCTCCCTAAGCATTTAAGGGGCTACGCAAGCAGTCAGGCTAAAAGATGCCATGCAGTGCTTCAGTTGGTCTGTCTAGGGGACAAGAGCCACACTTTGGCAGAGATTCTGTCAGCTCTGTAGGGGCAGGCTCAGAGGTGGGTGACACCACGGCAGCTTGAGCCAGGAATGGTCATATGCGACAATGGCACCAACCTTCTCTACGCCCTCTGACAGGGACACTTGACCTATGTTCCATGCTTGGCACACTTCCTGAATTTGGTGGTGCAGCATTTATTGACCAGGTACCCAGGCTTACAAGATCTTCTGAGGCAGGCCAGAAAAGTCTGTGGGCATTTTCAGCGGTCATACAATGCCAGTGCTGGGCTGGCTGACATTCAACGGGAATTCAACCTGCCCACCACCCGCCTTATTTGTGACATGCCCACCAGGTGGAACTCAACACTGGCAATTAGGGATGAGCTTCGTTTTCGAGTCGAACATACGTTCGACTCGAACATCGGCTGTTCGATCGTTCGACGAAGATCGAACGATTTGGGCCAGTCGCGCCAAATTCGAGTGACGCGAACGGCCCACAATGCACTACGCCATCGCAGTGTCATCCAGGCGCTGTGATTGGCCAAGCATGCACTGTGACCCCGCATGCTTGGCCAATCACAGCGCCGGCAGCGAGGAGAGCAATGATTGGCCACAGGCAGGATGTCTGTGGCCAATTATTGCTGAGGGGGTTTAGTACACGCCCCACACTATAAAAGGCCGCCAGCGCGGCGGCCTTGTGTAGTGTGTTCCGGAGCAGGGAAAGAGAAGCATAGGCAGGGACAGTGTCATTATTTTTCCTTTACTAATCCTGGATTCCTTGTGTTTAGGGACAAATAAGGATAGGTAGGGAGAGTGTCAGTGACAGTGTGCTATTCTGTGCTAATCCTTGTTTGTAGGGACAGAGAGGTACAGTGAGGGAAAGTGTCAGTGTGCTATTCTGTTCTAAACCAATCTTGCTGAACCATATTTTCAATCCTTGAGTTTAGGGACAGAGAGGTACAGTGAGGGAAAGTGTCTGTGTGCTATTCTGTGCTAAATCTTGTTTGTAGGGAGGGACAGAGTAGGACAGTGAGGGAAAGTGTCAGTGTGCTATTCTGTTCTAAACCAATTTTGCTGTTCCATACTTTCAATCCTTGAGTTTAGGGACAGAGAAGGACACTCGTGGCAATTATCAGTGTGCTATTCTGTGCTAAATCTTGTTTGTAGGGAGGGACAGAGTAGGACAGTGAGGGAAAGTGTCAGTGTGCTATTCTGTTCTAAACCAATTTTGCTGAACCATATTTTCAATCCTTGAGTTTAGGGACAGAGAGGTACAGTGAGTGAAACTGACAGTGTGCTATTCTGTTCTAAACCAATTTTGCTGTTCCATATTTCAAATCCTTGAGTTTAGGGACAGAGAAGGACACTCGTGGAAATTATCAGTGTGCTATTCTGTGCTAAATCTTGTTTGTAGGGAGGGACAGAGTAGGACAGTGAGGGAAAGTGTCAGTGTGCTATTCTGTTCTAAACCAATTTTGCTGTTCCATATTTTCAATCCTTGAGTTTAGGGACAGAGAAGGACACTCATGGAAATTATCAGTGTGCTATTCTGTGCTAAATCTTGTTTGTAGGGAGGGACAGAGTAGGACAGTGAGGGAAAGTGTCAGTGTGCTATTCTGTTCTAAACCAATTTTGCTGTTCCATATTTTCAATCCTTGAGTTTAGGGACAGAGAAGGACACTCGTGGAAATTATCAGTGTGCTATTCTGTGCTAAATCTTGTTTGTAGGGAGGGACAGAGTAGGACAGTGAGGGAAAGTGTCAGTGTGCTATTCTGTTCTAAACCAATTTTGCTGTTCCATATTTTCAATCCTTGAGTTTAGGGACAGAGAAGGACACTCGTGGAAATTATCAGTGTGCTATTCTGTGCTAAATCTTGTTTGTAGGGAGGGACAGAGTAGGACAGTGAGGGAAAGTGTCAGTGTGCTATTCTGTTCTAAACCAATTTTGCTGAACCATATTTTCAATCCTTGTGTTTAGGGACAGAGAAGGATAGGCAGGGGACAGTGTCAGTGTCATTGTTGCTAAGCCTCCTGCACAGTATACACCTGAAGGTAGCCCTTATTGCTCTTTTTCCCATCTCCCTGCAGGCCATCCATTAAAATGTCTGGAAGGCAAACAAGGAGAGGCAGACAGTCAGGAGGCAAAAAAAGAGGGCAAGCAGGCTCTGTGTCTGGGGGCAACAGTGCTGGTCGTGGACGTGGTGCATTGTCATCAGCACATGGCCATGGGACACGCTTGTCCTTCTTTTCGGCAGCTGGACATGTTGAGCCACATCATGCCGAAGACTTGGTAGAGTGGATGACCAAGCCCACCTCATCCTCCTCATCCTCTCTCACCCAGGCTCAGGGTACTGGCAAAGCAGCTGCCAAAGCGTCCTCTTCTCTGGTATCATTATCTTCATTAGTCAATCCTTCCCTAGACCCACCATGTCCTCCTCCTGAGGAGTCCCCCGAACTGTTTGAGCACAGTGTTGGGTACCTGCTCCAGGAGGATGCCCAGCGTTTGGAAGGATCTGATGATGATACCCAGCTAGAGGAAGGCAGCAGCGTGAGAGCAGAGAGAGGGGATGCTCAAGAAGGACACCAATCTGGCAGTCATGCTCCAGCAGCTGCAGCATACTGCCAGATTGGCTCCAGTGATGAGGAGGGAGGGGATGATGAGGTCACTGACTCCACGTGGGTGCCTAATAGGAGAGAGGAGGAGGAGGAGGATGAGGAGGAGGCACATCTCCAACGAGGCAGGATGCCCTTGAGTGGCCAGCGTATGGGCAGCCCACCGACGGAATCACACCGCAGAGCTCCGCCTGTGCAGGGCGCTGCCTCTGCCCGTCATTCAAAAAGTTCTTTGGTGTGGGCCTTTTTTGAGGCGAGTGCATCAGATCGCACAGCTGCTGTTTGCAACATATGTCTCAAGCGTATATCGCGTTGCCAAAACATCAGCCGCTTGGGCACCACATGCTTGATCAGACATATGTTGACCTGCCATGCAGCTCGTTGGCAAGCCTACCTTAAAGACCCACACCAAAGAACAAAGCTGACCTCTTCTTGCACCGCATCAGCTGGGATCTCCAACCCCACTATACCTTCACTCCTCTCTGAAACCTGCTCTGAAAGGAATGAAGGTGTAGAATTAGGTGTGTCACAGGCAAGTACTTGCGGGCACTCTGCTAGCAGTACACCAACGTCCGATTCTAGCAGGCAAATTTCCCTGCCCCAGCTGCTGGACCGTCGAAAGAAGTTCACTCCCAGCCATCCACATGCCCAGCGGTTGAATGCTAGCTTGGCTAAATTGCTAGCGCTTCAACTGCTGCCTTTTCAGTTGGTAGACTCTGCCCCCTTCCGTGAGTTTGTGCAATGTGCGGTTCCTCAGTGGCAGGTTCCCAAACGCCACTTTTTCGCACGGAAGGCGATTCCGGCTCTCTACAGGCATGTGGAAGGCAATGTCTTGGCCTCGCTGGACAGGGCGGTCAGCGGTAAGGTGCATATTACTGCTGACTCATGGTCCAGCAGGCATGGACAGGGACGTTACCTTTCTTTCACGGCCCATTGGGTCACTCTTTTGGCAGCTGGGAAGGATGCAGGACAAGGTGCAGTAGTGTTGGAGGTTGTTCCACCGCCACGCCTCCAAAATGCTACTACTGGTTGTGACACACCTCTCTCCTCCACCCCCTCCTCTTCTTCTTCCTCCATGGCCTCTTCCTGTGGTTTGTCCTCGGAACCAGCGGTGCTCTGTAGGCGTTCAAGGGGCTACGCAAGTACGCAGGCAAAAAGATGCCATGCCGTGCTTGCGCTGGTGTGTTTGGGGGACAGGAGCCACACTGGGGCAGAGGTCCTGTCTGCTCTGCAGGGGCAGGCCGAGAGGTGGTTGACGCCACGCCAGCTTAAGCCAGGAATGGTGGTTTGCGACAATGGCACCAACCTCCTCTCCGCCCTCCGACAGGGACAACTGACCCATGTGCCCTGTATGGCTCACGTCCTTAACCTGGTGGTGCAGCGGTTCTTGGGCAGGTACCCGGGCTTACAGGATGTCCTGAGGCAGGCCAGGAAAGTCTGTGTGCATTTCCGCAGATCTTATAATGCCAGTGCTCGCCTGGCTGAGCTGCAAAAGGAGTTGAACCTGCCCAAGAACCGCCTTATATGTGACATGCCCACCAGGTGGAACTCAACGTTGGCCATGCTGCAGCGGCTGCACACGCAGCAGAGGGCCATCAATGAGTACCTGTGCGACTACGGCACCAGGACAGGGTCAGGGGAGCTCAGGTTTTTTTCACCACGCCAGTGGGGCATGATCAGGGATGCATGCACTGTCCTGGCACCATTTGAGGAGGCCACGAGGATGGTGAGCAGTGACAGTGCATGCATCAGTGACACTGTACCTCTTGTCCACCTGTTGGAGCACACGCTCCGTGGAATAATGGACAGGGCACTTGAGGCAGAACAGAGGCAGGAAGAGGAGGACTTCCTTGCCTCTCAAGGCCCCCTTTACCCAGACAGTGTTCCTTCTGTCCCACCCATCGCACAGGAAGGGGAGGAGGAGGAGGAGGAGGAGGAGGAGGATTGTGTCAGCATGGAGGTGGAGGCTGGCACTCAGCATCATCAGCAGCAATCTTTTAGGGATGATTTACAGTCCCAAGAAACCAGTGGACTTGTACGTGGCTGGGAGGAGGTGGCTGCGGATCATGTCGTCCTTAGTGACCCAGAGGACTCCGGACTGAATGCCTCAGCTAACCTACGCTGCATGGCCTCCCTGATCCTGCAAAGTCTGCGGAAGGATCCTCGTATTCTTCAGATCAAGGAGAGGGACCATTACTGGCTGGCCACTCTCCTTGATCCACGGTACAAGGGTAAGGTTGCGGACCTTATCGTACCGTCGCAGAGGGAGCAGAGGATGAGACAACTCCGGGAGGCCTTGCAGAAAGGTCTGTGCAACGCGTTCCCAGAGACTGGGAGGTTACAAACTCCTGGTCCTGGACAACGAGTTGCTGAGGCTTCGGGCAGTCAAAGAAGGAGCGGTGGGGAAGGTGGCCGTCTGACCGATGCGTTCAGACAATTCTTTAGTCCGCAGCCCCAAAGTATGATCGGTTCCAGCAACCATCGCCAGCGTCTGATATACATGGTCCAGGAATACCTAGGGGCAAGGTCAGACTTGGACACCTTCCCCACCGAAAATCCTCTGGCTTACTGGGTCTTGAGGATGGATCACTGGCCAGAGCTTGCACAGTATGCAATTGAGCTACTGGCCTGTCCTGCATCCAGCGTTCTTTCAGAACGCACATTCAGTGCTGCTGGAGGATTTGTCACGGATCACAGGGTGCGCCTGTCCACCGACTCGGTTGATCGACTGACTTTCATCAAGATGAACCAGTCTTGGATCACCACCAGCTACCACACACCAGATGCTGATATAACAGACTAATTGATTTTAAAATGTCACATCCCTTCAAGACTGATGCTGATGCTGAGTGCCTGTGCTGTTATGTTGACTGGCTATCCTCCTCCTCCTCCTCAATGATACGATTAATGATGATAGCTTGGAAGATCATTTTGGTTTATGGGTGACGCCACCAGTGGCTAAGGCCCAATTTTTCAGCCCCTGTTTAACAGGGGCGTGTAATTAAAATTTTTGATGCAATACTTTGCAACAGGCCTCATTGCTGTGCTCCAAGTACAGTATCTGTGAGGGGTTGCAGTGTTGTGCCACCAGTGCCTAAGGCCCAATTTTTCAGCCCCTGTTCAACAGGGGCATGCAATTATAATTATTGATCTAATAATTCACAGCAGGGCCCATTGCTGCGCCCACCAAGAGTAACTGTCAGGCCTTACAGTGTTGTGGCACCAGCACCACCATCACCACCACCACCACCACCAAAGGCCCAATTTTTCAGCCCCTGTTTAACAGGGGCGTGTAATTAAAATTTTTGATGCAATACTTTGCAACAGGCCTCATTGCTGTGCTCCAAGTACAGTATCTGTGAGGGGTTGCAGTGTTGTGCCACCAGTGCCTAAGGCCCAATTTTTCAGCCCCTGTTCAACAGGGGCATGCAATTATAATTATTGATCTAATAATTCACAGCAGGGCCCATTGCTGCGCCCACCAAGAGTAACTGTCAGGCCTTACAGTGTTGTGGCACCAGCACCACCATCACCACCACCACCACCACCAAAGGCCCAATTTTTCAGCCCCTGTTCAACAGGGGCATGCAATTATAATTATTGATCTAATAATTCACAGCAGGGCCCATTGCTGCGCCCACCAAGAGTAACTGTCAGGCCTTACAGTGTTGTGGCACCAGCACCACCATCACCACCACCACCAAAGGCCCAATTTTTCAGCCCCTGTTCAACAGGGGCATGCAATTATAATTATTGATCTAATAATTCACAGCAGGGCCCATTGCTGCGCCCACCAAGAGTAACTGTCAGGCCTTACAGTGTTGTGGCACCAGCACCACCATCACCACCACCACCACCAAAGGCCCAATTTTTCAGCCCCTGTTCAACAGGGGCATGCAATTATAATTATTGATCTAATAATTCACAGCAGGGCCCATTGCTGCTCCCACCAAGAGTAACTGTCAGGCCTTACAGTGTTGTGGCACCAGCACCACCATCAAAGGCCCAATTTTTACTACCACTGATCAACAATTATATGTTATTACAATTCCTGATATAACAGTTGACAGCAGGGCGTTCCAGCACCCACCAAGAATAACTGTGAGTGCTTTCAGTGTTGTGCCAACACCAACACCTAAGGGGCCAATTTCTGCAGAGTATATACGGCAGGTCCCTACTTTCAAACATCCAACTGTGACAGCAGGAAGGTAAAGTCACCTGGTTGCATCCAGGGGGGTAGATATATTTCGCCCAGATTCAGGCTTTACGCCGATTTGTACAACTAGGTGGAGAGTTGTATAAGGCTAGTGTGCTCATGGATGACTCATACCTCTAGGGAGAGGGCTGGGCGTCGTGCAGACAGGGAGTTGATGAGACCAGCTGAACCTTGTCAGCTCATTTAGGCCTCTATAAGAAAGCCCAGCTTCATTAGATGTTAGCTCATGCCTGGAACCAGACCTGTGTGGACTGTCTAGGGAGAGTGAACCCCTGTGCGGTGAGAGAAAGCCTGTGTGGCTATATTTTGCTTGGACATTTAAAACCAGGGACTTAGGGACTAGGACAGCACTAGGCTGATCCCAGTTGTTAGTTAGGAAACCTGTATGTTTAGTCAGAGGTCAAGTTGACCAGGATTTATTTTGTTTATGTTTTTTTTGCCTTGCTGTGTTTTTGTCACTGTAAATAGAAAATAAACCGCACCTTTTTGATTTTGAAAACCACAACCTCCGTCTGCTGGGCCTGTTTTTGGGTGGGGAGCCCATCCCGGGGGTCACACATACCCGCTGCCGAGCTAACCCCCTCACAGTTGGTGGAGAACCAGTGGCAGTTTTTTTTTAAGCCAGCATGGAGGAGATACTGAAACAGCTGGCTCTAGCAAATGCCAATCAACAGCAGACAAATGCAGGTTTGCAAAGGAGCCTTGCAGCCCAGCAGCAAGCTCATCAACAGAGCCTTGCAACTTTACAACAGAGTCTGGAGGCTCAGCAACAAGCCCAACAGCAATCTGAGGCCCGCTTCATAGACCTGTTGCAGAAGCAAGAGCAGAGACTACAACAACAGATGGAAGCAGTAATGCAGCAACGTCCGCAGACCAGTGAGGAAAGCCGTCCCACTAATACCGCGTCCTTTGGGGTGAGTCGTTTATTGACAAAAATGACTGGAGAGGATGATCCAGAGGTATTTTTGACCACATTTGAAAGGACCGCTGAAAGAGAAAAGTGGCCTGAGGAGCAGTGGGCTGGACTAGTGGCTCCTCTGTTAACTGGTGAATCGCAGAAAGCTTACTATGACCTAGAGCCTAACCAAGCAAAAGACTATGTGATGCTAAAAGCTGAAATATTGGCAAGGCTGGGTGTCACCCTGGCTGTCCGGGCTCAGCGTGTGCATAACTGGACTTTCCAGCTTGGAAAACCCCCCAGGTCTCAAATGTATGATCTCATTCACCTGAGCAGAAAGTGGCTACAGCCAGAGACTTTGTCCGCACCAAAGATTGTGGAACGTGTTGTAATGGATCGGTTTTTGAGAGCTCTTCCTACTGCCATCCAAAAGTGGGTAAGCCATGGAGACCCAGAGACGGCCGATGGTCTTGTGGATCGTGTGGAGAAATACTTGGCTACAGAGAACCTGACGGCCTCTTCCAGAGACACTCGGACTTTCCACCCTAAGACCAGACCATCCCCAGGGGCGGATAAGAGGATTCCAAGGGGTGAGGGTGGAGAGAGTGAGAGGGTGGGAGCTCTACCCCAAGTTTGGCGAGAACAGCCTGGGAAATCAGCGGCTCAAGAGGCCGCAAGAAGGATCGTTTGCTACCGCTGCCGGCAAGCGGGACATATTGCAGCAAATTGCCCGGTTGTGGAGGAACCCATGCAGTGTGACTTTCTGACGGGCAGACGTCAGTCGCTGTGTGCGACAGTCGCATGCACTGCCATTCGGGGAACTGAGAAACATTTATGCAAAATGTGTATTAATGGTAGAAATGTTGTGGTATTGCTGGATTCAGGTAGCCTTGTGACCCTGATAAAGGCTGAGTTAGTTAAAACAGAGGTCTCTGGGAATAGCAAGGTAGCCGTTATTTGTGTGCATGGGGACACCCGAGAGTATCCAGTGACTACAGTGTGTTTCGAGACCCCCAAAGGTACCCTCTCTCATCCAGTGGGCTTAGTATCTCAGTTACCGCATGACGCCATTGTGGGAAGGGATTTTCCGAAGTTCTGGGAACTGTGGGATGATCCTGAGCCCCCCACTGGTGCCCCTATGTACCAGGAATGTGATAGCCAGAACTCCCCTGAGAGTGGTGAGGACTCTCCGGAATTTCCCTTGTCAGTATTGGCAGGGGAGACTCAAGAAACTGGAGAGGAGCCCACCTCCTCAGACGAAAACCTACCGTCTGTGGAGTTTTCTGATCTTGAGGTTCACAGGGAAAACTTTGCCACAGAACAGTTGAAAGACCCCGCCCTAATAAAGGCACGGGAAAACGTAGTGAAAATAGATGGCGAGTTAGTGAACCCAGATAATACCGGCACTTACCCATACTTCAGCGTAGAGAAGGACCTACTGTATCGGGTGGCAAAAAGGGCAGAAGAAACCGTTGAGCAGCTTGTGGTGCCCAAACCTTACAGGAAGTTGGTGTTGGAGTTGGCCCATGGGCACATTCTTGGAGGTCATCTGGGGACAGAGAAAACCCGAGAGAGGGTATTACAGAGATTCTATTGGCCTGGGGTGATGAAGGACATAGAAAATTATTGTTCCTCCTGCCCTGTGTGTCAGAGGTCGGCCCCGATGCCACATTTCCGTAGCCCGCTGGTCCCTCTACCCATCATTGAGGTCCCGTTTGAGAGAATCGCAATGGATTTGGTAGGTCCTATAATCAAGTCCGCTAGGGGGCACCAGTACATATTGGTTATAATGGACTATGCCACCCGTTATCCAGAAGCGATCCCTCTCAGAAATACCTCGGCCAAAACCATAGCCAAAGAGCTATCTCTTGTTTTTAGCCGGGTGGGTATTTGTAAAGAACTGCTTACGGACCAAGGTACACCCTTTATGTCCCGGGTTATGAAAGAGCTGTGTAAATTGTTCAAAGTGACGCAATTGCGTACATCTGTGTATCACCCCCAAACCGATGGGCTGGTTGAAAGATTCAACAAAACCCTAAAACAAATGTTGAAGAAAGTGGTGGATAGAGATGGAAGGGATTGGGACTGTCTACTTCCTTATTTGATGTTTGCTATTAGGGAGGTGCCCCAATCCTCTACGGGATTCTCCCCCTTTGAGTTACTGTATGGGAGACACCCAAGAGGGCTGTTGGATATTGCCAATGAAACTTGGGAAAGTGAGAGTTCTCCCCACAGGAGTGTGATTGAGCATGTCGCCCTGATGCAAGATCGAATTGCACAGGTAATGCCCATCGTGAAGGAACATTTGGCCCAAGCGCAGTTGGCACAGCAGAGAGTGTACAACCGTGGAGCCAAGACCCGTACCTTTTCCCCGGGGGATAGGATATTGGTACTTGTCCCTACGGTTGAAAGTAAATTCCTTGCCAAATGGCAAGGCCCCTACGAGATAATGGAAAAAGTGAGCGAAGTGAATTACAAGGTCAGACAACCAGGAAGGCGAAAGCCCGAACAGATCTATCACGTTAATCTGTTGAAAGCCTGGAGGGATAGAGAGTCCCTAGTCGCAGACACTTGGTCACCAGCTCAAACTGGTTGCGTGATTCCTGAGGTTGGAATCGCAGCCACCTTGTCACAACCCCAACAACAGGAGGTTAAGGAGTTTGTGCTTCGCAACAAGGAGGTATTCTCTGAGCTGCCGGGACAAACATCTGGGGTAGAGCATGACATTATTACCCCGCCCGGTGAAAGGGTGAAGTTAAAACCCTATCGGATCCCAGAGGCCCGACGGGAGGCAATACGGGAGGAAGTACAGAAAATGCTGAACTTAGGGGTGATAGAGGAGTCCCAAAGTGATTGGTCTAGTCCCATTGTGTTGGTGCCTAAACCGGATGGGAGCTGGCGATTTTGTAACGATTTTCGTCAGTTGAACAAAGTTACAAAATTTGACACCTACCCCATGCCACGTATAGATGAGTTGATCGACCGGCTGGGAACAGCCCGATACATGACGACTCTTGACCTCACAAAAGGGTATTGGCAAATCCCCCTGGCCAAGTCGGCCAAAGAGAAAACCGCATTTGTAACCCCAGACGGGGCGTTCCAATATAAAAGAATGCCGTTCGGGTTACAGAATGCGCCGGCCACATTCCAGCGGAAAATGGACCAGATGCTGAGGCCCCATCGGAAGTATGCTGCGGCTTACCTGGATGACATAATTGTCCATAGCACAGATTGGGCCTCACATCTGCCAAAAGTGCAAGCAGTCCTGGACTCTGTTCGGGAAGCAGGGTTTACGGCTAACCCCAAGAAGTGTACCATTGGGCAGGAGGAGGCCAAATATCTTGGGTACACCATTGGGAGGGGAGTAATAAAACCCCAACTCAACAAAGTCGAGGCCATCCAGAGTTGGCCACGTCCCAACAGCAAGAAGCAGGTACGAGCCTTTCTGGGAATCGCTGGGTATTATCGGCGATTCATTCCCCACTTTGCTTCTAAGGCTGTGCCCCTAACCAACCTGACGAAGGGGAAAGGGTCGGTCATGATTAAATGGACCCCCGAGGCTGAGGCAGCATTCCAATTCTTGAAACAAGCCTTATGTAGCCAGCCAGTGTTGTACTCACCCGACTTCTCTAGAGACTTTGTCGTACAAAGTGATGCGTCAGATGTGGGGTTAGGAGCAGTATTGTCCCAGGTCTGGAACGGGGAAGAGCACCCAGTCATTTACCTCAGCAGGAAGTTGAAGTCCCATGAGGTAAATTACGCCACTGTTGAAAAGGAGTGTTTAGCGGTGAAGTGGGCTCTAGATTCCCTTCGGTACTACCTGCTAGGTAGGCACTTTGACATGGTTACGGATCACGCTCCGTTAAAGTGGATGGCTCAAAACAAGGAAACAAATAGAAGAGTGAATAGGTGGTTCCTGGCCCTCCAGGAATTCAACTTCACAGTAAAGCATCGCCCTGGCGTTCAAATGGGGAATGTGGATGCTTTGTCTCGAGTACATGAATGCCTGATTGCTGGTGTTCCAACCCCGAGGTTAAAACAAGAGGGGGGGGTATGTGACAGCAGGAAGGTAAAGTCACCTGGTTGCATCCAGGGGGGTAGATATATTTCGCCCAGATTCAGGCTTTACGCCGATTTGTACAACTAGGTGGAGAGTTGTATAAGGCTAGTGTGCTCATGGATGACTCATACCTCTAGGGAGAGGGCTGGGCGTCGTGCAGACAGGGAGTTGATGAGACCAGCTGAACCTTGTCAGCTCATTTAGGCCTCTATAAGAAAGCCCAGCTTCATTAGATGTTAGCTCATGCCTGGAACCAGACCTGTGTGGACTGTCTAGGGAGAGTGAACCCCTGTGCGGTGAGAGAAAGCCTGTGTGGCTATATTTTGCTTGGACATTTAAAACCAGGGACTTAGGGACTAGGACAGCACTAGGCTGATCCCAGTTGTTAGTTAGGAAACCTGTATGTTTAGTCAGAGGTCAAGTTGACCAGGATTTATTTTGTTTATGTTTTTTTTGCCTTGCTGTGTTTTTGTCACTGTAAATAGAAAATAAACCGCACCTTTTTGATTTTGAAAACCACAACCTCCGTCTGCTGGGCCTGTTTTTGGGTGGGGAGCCCATCCCGGGGGTCACACATACCCGCTGCCGAGCTAACCCCCTCACACAACTTACAAACTACTACTACTTGCAAACGGAAGAAGACAACAGGAAGTGAGAGGAAATCTACCCCTTGGAAGGAAAATTCTCTCCTGTAAGAATTAATATGGGAGAAAGGTGTCTCCTCTCCACTGATGCTTTATCACCAATCCTTGTTTCAATAAAAACACCACATTTCAAAAACAGTTGTCATTGGGACGCAAAGTGAGGTGAAATGTTCTGAACAGGGGCACAGACAGCAAAAAAAATGTGACAGGGGTGATAACCGTTCCCTATGTTTTACAAAAAGCTAAAAAAAAAAGGAATTTGGCATGGAGCTCCACTTAAACAATGCAGCTGTTCAAAATTACAAACAGATTCTACATAAGAACAAACCTACAGTCCCTGTCTTGTATGCACCGCCTGTATACGGCTGTTCAGAGTATATAGGTCCTTTTTTATTTTGTGTGCGGGGTTCCCCTTAATATCCATACAAGACCCAAAGGGGCTGGTAATGGGCTGGGGTAGGGGGGGGGGGTTGATGGGGTAGCTATGTCATTTTTCCTAAAGATTTTCATCCATATTACCGGGACCAGACATTGCATTAAAGCCGCAAGCAGTTTTAAAGGGCTTTTTTTCCTTTAGAAATGTTATTTTGTGCAGGGACAGTTCTAAACACGGGAAACACGTGGCACTTCACAGGCATACTTTAGACACCCCCCAGGTACAATATTTGGCCTACATTTATGAACAAAAATAACTTACCGTATAAGCCGAGTTTTTCAGCCCTTTTTTTTGGGCTGAAAATTACCCCCTCGGCTTATACTCGAGTCAGTGTACCAGAGTCCATGACATGCATATTCAGACGGGGGCCGCGCAGTGTTAAAAAGTCGCACTCCTCCTTGTCCTGTTCTGTGATAGGCGGAACACTCCACCTATCATGGATGCCCTCTCGTCCGTGATAGATGAGAGGACGAGAGGGCGTCCATGATAGGCGGAACACTGAACACAGTGTCTGCTGGGAAACTGAGTGTTCCGCCTATCACAGAACAGGACAAGGAAGAGCACGACTTTTTAACACTGCACGGCCCCCCGTCTGAATATGCATGTCACGGACTAAGGTACACAGATCGGCAAAGTGATTCTGCAATGGGCACGGGGAGGTCAGGCTGCGATGGGCACAGGGAGGTCAGGCTGCGATGGGCACAGGGAGGTCAGGCTGCGATGGGCACAGGGAGGGCAGGCTGCGATGGGCACAGGGAGGTCAGGCTGCGATGGGCACAGGGAGGTCAGGCTGCGATGGGCACAGTGAGGTCAGGCTGCAATGGGCACAGTGAGGTCAGGCTGCAATGGGCACAGTGAAGCTGCAAATGGGCATTGTTGACCCTCTTTTCCACTTACAGTAGCTGCTGCATTCTCACCCTAGGCTTATACTCGAGTCAATACGTTTTCCCAGTTTTTTGTGGTAAAAGTAGGTGCCTCGGCTTATATTCGGGTCGGCTTATACTCGAGAAAATAGAAAATAAAAAAAAGTTCAAATGAAAAAAAAATGCATTTTTTTTGCTTATATCGCAAAAAAGAAAAACCCAGTGGTGATTAAATACCACCAAAAGAAAGCTCTATTTGTGTGAAAAAAATTATAAAATTGTTGTTTGGGTACAGTGTTGCATGACTGAGTAATTGTCATTCAAAGTGTGAAAGATGAAAATTAGTCTGGGCAGGAACGGGTGAGTATGTCCTGTATTGAAGTGGTTAAGGGGAACCCTCTGACAGAATTAAGGAAAAACTGTGTGGATTCCCCCTCCAAAATCCATACCAGGCCCTTTGGGTCTGTTATAGATTTTAAGGGGAACTCCACGCCAAAATGTAAACAAAAAAACAGCGTGGGGTCCCCCCAAAATCCACACCAGGCCCTTTGGGTCTGGCATAGATTTTTTTATGTAATCTTTATTTAAAAAGATATATTCAAAGGAAAAACAGAGAGACAATAGACAAAATAGAAAGATTTGCAAAATACAGCATTATAGGAGGAGCCCTCCACCATGGACAAACAGTTAGTGGTAAAGCCAATCGTGGAAGCATATGGTGTGTGACAGCAGGAAGGTAAAGTCACCTGGTTGCATCCAGGGGGGTAGATATATTTCTCCCAGATTCAGGCTTTATGCCGACTTATACAACTAGGGAGTTGATGAAGCCCAGCTGAGGCTAGTGGGCTCATGAATGACTCATACCTCTAGGGAGAGTGCTGGGCGTCGTGAGGCAGGGAGTTGATGAGACCAGCTGAAACTTGTCAGCTCATTTAGGCCTCTATAAGAAATCCCAGCTTCATTAGATGTTAGCTCATGCCTGGAAGCAGACCTGTGTGGACTTCCTGGAGAGAGTGAACCCTTGTCCGGTGAGACAAAGCCTGTGTGGCTATTTGTTTGGACTTTTACTAAACCAGGGACTTAGGGACTAGGACAGCACTAGGCTGATCCCAGTTGTTAGTTTAGGAAACCTGCATGTTTAGTCAGAGGTCAAACTGACCAGGATTTATTTTGTTTGTTTCTTTTTGGCTTTGCTGTGTTTTTGTCACTGTACATAGAGAAATAAACCGCACCTTTTGATTTTGAAAACCACAACCTCCGTCTGCTGGCCCTGTTTTTGTGTGGGGAGCCCAACCAGGGGGTCACACACACCCGCTACCGAGTTAACCCCCTCACAGTTGGTGGAGAACCAGTGGCAGTTTTTTTTAAGCCAGCATGGAGGAGATACTGAAACAGCTGGCTCTAGCAAATGCCAATCAACAGCAGACAAATGCAGGTTTGCAAAGGAGCCTTGCAGCCCAGCAGCAAGCTCATCAACAAGCCCAGCAGCAATCTGAGGCCCGCTTCATAGACCTGTTACAGAAGCAAGAGCAGAGACTACAACAAATGGAAGCAGTAATGCAGCAACGTCCGCAGACCAGTGAGGAAAGCCGTCCCACTAATACCGCGTCCTTTGGGGTGAGTCGTTTATTGACAAAAATGACTGGAGAGGATGATCCAGAGGTATTTTTGACCACATTTGAAAGGACTGCTGAAAGAGAAAAGTGGCCTGAGGAGCAGTGGGCTGGACTGGTGGCTCCTCTGTTAACTGGTGAATCGCAGAAGGCTTACTATGACCTAGAGCCTGACCAAGCAAAAGACTATGTGATGCTAAAAGCTGAAATTTTGGCAAGGCTGGGTGTCACCCTGGCTGTCCGGGCTCAGCGTGTGCATAACTGGACTTTCCAGCTTGGAAAACCCCCCAGGTCTCAAATGTATGATCTCATTCACCTGAGCAGGAAGTGGCTACAGCCAGAGACTTTGTCCGCACCGGAGATTGTGGAACGTGTTGTGATGGATCGTTTCTTGAGAGCTCTTCCTACCGCCATTCAAAAGTGGGTAAGCCACGGAGACCCAGAAACGGCCGGTAAACTTGTGGATCGTGTAGAGAGATACTTGGCTACAGAGAACCTGACGGCCTCTTCCAGAGACTCTCGGACTTTCCACCCTAAGACCAGACCATCCCCAGGGGCGGATAAGAGGATTCCAAGGGGTGAGGGTGGAGAGAGTGAGAGGGTGGGAGCTCTACCCCAAGTTTGGCGAGAACAGCCTGGGAAATCAGCGGCTCAAGAGGCCGCAAGAAGGATCGTTTGCTACCGCTGCCGGCAAGCGGGACATATTGCAGCCAATTGCCCGGTTGTGGAGGAACCCATGCAGTGTGACTTTCTGACGGGCAGACGTCAGTCGCTGTGTGCGACAGTCGCATGCACTGCCATTCGAGGAACTGAGAAACATTTATGCAAAATGTGTGTTAATGGTAGAAATGTTGTGGTATTGTTGGATTCAGGTAGCCTTGTGACCCTGATAAAGGCTGAGTTAGTTAAAACAGAGGTCTCTGGGAATAGCAAGGTAGCTGTTATTTGTGTGCATGGGGACACCCGAGAGTATCCAGTGACTACAGTGTGTTTCGAGACCCCCAAAGGTACCCTCTCTCATCCAGTGGGCTTAGTATCTCAGTTACCGCATGACGCCATTGTGGGAAGGGATTTTCCGAAGTTCTGGGAACTGTGGGATGATCCTGAGCCCCCCACTGGTGCCCCTATGTACCAGGAATGTGATAGCCAGAACTCCTCTGAGAGTGGTGAGGACTCTCCAGAATTTCCCTTGTCAGTATTGGCAGGGGAGACTCAAGAAACTGGAGAGGAGCCCACCTCCTCAGACGAAAACCTACCGTCTGTGGAGTTTTCTGATCTGGAGGTTCACAGGGAAAATTTTGCCACAGAACAGTTAAAAGACCCCGCCCTAATAAAGGCACGGGAAAACGTAGTGTAAATAGATGGCGAGTTAGTGAACCCAGATAATACCTGCACTTACCCATACTTCAGCGTAGAGAAGGACCTACTGTATCGGGTGGCAAAAAGGGCAGAAGAAACCGTTGAGCAGCTGGTGGTGCCCAAACCTTACAGGAAGTTGGTGTTGGAGTTGGCCCATGGGCACATTCTTGGAGGTCATCTGGGGACAGAGAAAACCCGAGAGAGGGTATTACAGAGATTCTATTGGCCTGGGGTGATGAAGGACATAGAAAATTATTGTTCCTCCTGCCCTGTGTGTCAGAGGTCGGCCCCGATGCCACATTTCCGTAGCCCGCTGGTCCCTCTACCCATCATTGAGGTCCCGTTTGAGAGAATCGCAATGGATTTGGTAGGTCCTATAATCAAGTCCGCTAGGGGGCACCAGTACATATTGGTTATAATGGACTATGCCACCCGTTATCCAGAAGCGATCCCTCTCAGAAATACCTCGGCCAAAACCATAGCCAAAGAGCTATCTCTTGTTTTTAGCCGGGTGGGTATTTGTAAAGAACTGCTTACGGACCAAGGTACACCCTTTATGTCCCGGGTTATGAAAGAGCTGTGTAAATTGTTCAAAGTGACGCAATTGCGTACATCTGTGTATCACCCCCAAACCGATGGGCTGGTTGAAAGATTCAACAAAACCCTAAAACAAATGTTGAAGAAAGTGGTGGATAGAGATGGAAAGGATTGGGACTGTCTACTTCCTTATTTGATGTTTGCTATTAGGGAGGTGCCCCAATCCTCTACGGGATTCTCCCCCTTTGAGTTACTGTATGGGAGACACCCAAGAGGGCTGTTGGATATTGCCAAGGAAACTTGGGAAAGTGAGAGTTCTCCCCACAGGAGTGTGATTGAGCATGTCGCCCTGATGCAAGATCGAATTGCACAGGTAATGCCCATCGTGAAGGAACATTTGGCCCAAGCGCAGTTGGCACAGCAGAGAGTGTACAACCGTGGAGCAAAGACCCGTACCTTTTCCCCGGGGGATAGGATATTGGTACTTGTCCCTACGGTTGAAAGTAAATTCCTTGCCAAATGGCAAGGCCCCTACGAGATAATGGAAAAAGTGAGCGAAGTGAATTACAAGGTCAGACAACCAGGAAGGCGAAAGCCCGAACAGATATATCACGTTAATCTGTTGAAAGCCTGGAGGGATAGAGAGTCCCTAGTCGCAGAAACTTGGTCACCAGCTCAAACTGGTTGCGTGATTCCGGAGGTTGGAATAGCAGCCACCTTGTCACAACCCCAACAACAGGAGGTTAAGGAGTTTGTGCTTCGCAACAAGGAGGTGTTCTCTGAGCTGCCGGGACAAACATCTGGGGTAGAGCATGATATTATTACCCCGCCCGGTGAAAGGGTGAAGTTAAAACCCTATCGGATCCCAGAGGCCCGACGGGAGGCAATACGGGAGGAAGTACAGAAAATGCTGAACTTAGGGGTGATAGAGGAGTCCCAAAGTGATTGGTCTAGTCCCATTGTGTTGGTGCCTAAACCGGATGGGAGCTGGCGATTTTGTAACGATTTTCGTCAGTTGAACAAAGTTACAAAATTTGACACCTACCCCATGCCACGTATAGATGAGTTGATCGACCGGCTGGGAACAGCCCGATACATGACGACTCTTGACCTCACAAAAGGGTATTGGCAAATTCCCCTGGCCAAGTCGGCCAAAGAGAAAACCGCATTTGTAACCCCAGACGGGGCGTTCCAATATAAGAGAATGCCGTTCGGGTTACAGAATGCGCCGGCCACATTCCAGCGGAAAATGGACCAGATGCTGAGGCCCCATCGGAAGTATGCTGCGGCTTACCTGGATGACGTAATTGTCCATAGCACAGATTGGGCCTCACATCTGCCAAAAGTGCAAGCAGTCCTGGACTCTGTTCGGGAAGCGGGGTTTACGGCTAACCCCAAGAAGTGTACCATTGGGCAGGAGGAGGCCAAATATCTTGGGTACACCATTGGCAGGGGAGTAATAAAACCCCAACTCAACAAAGTCGAGGCCATCCAGAGTTGGCCACGTCCCAACAGCAAGAAGCAGGTACGAGCCTTTCTGGGAATCGCGGGTTATTATCGGCGCTTCATTCCCCACTTTGCTTCTAAGGCTGTGCCCCTAACCAACCTGACGAAAGGGAAAGGGTCGGTCATGATTAAATGGACCCCCGAGGCTGAGGCAGCATTCCAATTCTTGAAACAAGCCTTATGTAGCCAGCCAGTGTTGTACTCACCCGACTTCTCTAAAGACTTTGTCGTACAAAGTGATGCGTCAGATGTGGGGTTAGGAGCAGTATTGTCCCAGGTCTGGAACGGGGAAGAGCACCCAGTCATTTACCTCAGCAGGAAGTTGAAGTCCCATGAGGTAAATTACGCCACGGTTGAAAAGGAGTGTTTAGCGGTGAAGTGGGCTCTAGATTCCCTTCGGTACTATCTGCTAGGTAGGCACTTTGACATGGTTACGGATCACGCTCCGTTAAAGTGGATGGCTCAAAACAAGGAGACAAATAGAAGAGTGAATAGGTGGTTCCTGGCCCTACAGGAATTCAACTTCACAGTAAAGCATCGCCCTGGCGTTCAAATGGGGAATGTGGATGCTTTGTCTCGAGTACATGAATGCCTGATTGCTGGTGTTCCAACCCCAAGGTTAAAACAAGAGGGGGGGGTATGTGACAGCAGGAAGGTAAAGTCACCTGGTTGCATCCAGGGGGGTAGATATATTTCTCCCAGATTCAGGCTTTATGCCGACTTATACAACTAGGGAGTTGATGAAGCCCAGCTGAGGCTAGTGGGCTCATGAATGACTCATACCTCTAGGGAGAGTGCTGGGCGTCGTGAGGCAGGGAGTTGATGAGACCAGCTGAAACTTGTCAGCTCATTTAGGCCTCTATAAGAAATCCCAGCTTCATT
Source organism: Rana muscosa (assembly GCA_029206835.1). Taxonomy (NCBI): domain Eukaryota; kingdom Metazoa; phylum Chordata; class Amphibia; order Anura; family Ranidae; genus Rana; species Rana muscosa. Next base: position 1,207,364,459 of record CM055116.1, read on the forward strand.
AGATGTTAGCTCATGCCTGGAAGCAGACCTGTGTGGACTTCCTGGAGAGAGTGAACCCTTGTCCGGTGAGACAAAGCCTGTGTGGCTATTTGTTTGGACTTTTACTAAACCAGGGACTTAGGGACTAGGACAGCACTAGGCTGATCCCAGTTGTTAGTTTAGGAAACCTGCATGTTTAGTCAGAGGTCAAACTGACCAGGATTTATTTTGTTTGTTTCTTTTTGGCTTTGCTGTGTTTTTGTCACTGTACATAGAGAAATAAACCGCACCTTTTGATTTTGAAAACCACAACCTCCGTCTGCTGGCCCTGTTTTTGTGTGGGGAGCCCAACCAGGGGGTCACACACACCCGCTACCGAGTTAACCCCCTCACAGGTGTAACAACCATATCTGGGGGAATAATAATCAACATATGAGCAGCGTGATATGAGTTCAAACAGACATGGATCACCCCATCCGACTCCGTCTGGCATATCCCTATTGAGGATGCCATCCCACTCCCAAAAATTTGGAGTAGGCTGGGTCCACAGATAGCAGGCCGAAAGCCTAGGGGCAGTAACCTCAGTGAAAACTTAAATAAAAACAAAAACTAAAAAGGAGGGTGAAGGGTGGGGCAAGACACAAAAAAAAAAAAATACAACCAGGGGAAAAAGTGACACCAACCAAAGTATTACATAGCTTTAAGCTTCTGTAGGTTTGTGGGAGTTCCTCACTCCTTTCAGAAACCGCCTTGCAACCCTCACGTCTCCCCTCCGACCCCGCCCCTTACGGGGGCGGGGTCGCAGCCGGAGAGGGATCCGGGGCACACAAAGCAGGCGGGCTTGCATAGTTTATCCAAATGGCCCATACGGAATAGAATTTCTCGTACCGATCTTTACACTTAGCCATCCATTCCTGAGCAGCCATGATATTTTCTTTATCGTACACCACGGGACACAGAGCCAGTCATTACATAATGGGTTAAGGGTCACCAGCGGTGATTGGACACTGGCACAACCAATGGAAGACAGTTCCCCTCCATATAACCCCTCCCATCAGGGAAGTACCTCAGTTTTTTCGCCAGTGTCGAAAGGTGTTGGACGCGTTAGGAGGTGCTAAAGGAAAGCTCTACCAAAGAGACCCTCTGGGGGTAAAAGAGCTATGCTTTCGGATCCATCCAAGACGCCTACAAATGAGCTGAATCTGGATGGGATCCGGGCCTCATCCATGAGGCGTCGCCTGTAATGTCTCTCTTCGGAGGACTGGGCTCTAAGATCCAGCACTTTCGCTATTTCGCTATAAAGTCCTGGTAAGAGTCTTGTACAAGGCCCAGGGGAGAGGTATCCTTTAAATAGGAACCCATATCCCTGAAGGTTGGCACACATAGCCCACCGTGAAGGGTGAAGTTTGGTATCTGTCTGAAAACTTTCAGCAGAAAAACCTGCGGCGTGGATAAGGTGAGATTAGAAGGTCCATAACTAGGTTGGGACCTTTTTCAAAAAAGTGGATGTCTTCTTTTTTTCCACCACTGGGGGGAGTAAAGAGCTGAATATACTCACCTCACTCTGTTCAGTGTCGGCTTCGGCGAAGTACACTGCTCGTCACCTCCGCTGCTGAGCTTGCTTGAGCTCCCCGCTCCTCCTTCCGGTGGCCGATACAGACACCTGCAGATGCAGGTAAGTGGGGACAGGGGCTGATGAGAGTCCTCTCTCACTATGGCCACCACCATAGCGCTAAAGGCCGCGCGCGCGGGAGCGCGCTTTATCGGAGGGGGGGGGGGGCCGAAGGCGTGCGCGGGCACGTGGCGCGCGCAGGCACAGAAACGGCGCCAAATTTAAAAGACTGTCAGTGTAAAAAGCACTGCAGCAGCAAGCAAGCTCGTTAGTTCTCTTGTTCCTGGCAGAGAAACACAGCAGCTATACAGGGACGTAAGACTCCATGTGGTTGGATTGGGTACTTCCTAGAAGACATCCATGTTATGCATAGTTATGTGTTAAAAGTTGCATACTTAATGTATTTGCTAAACTGAACACGGTAGTATATGCATTTAGGTACCTTGTATTTTGTCTAAACAGTAAGTCTTCCAGGGGAAGTAATGCGGACAAAAAGAGATAAAAGAGCACCGCCGCCTGAGACAGGGGGCTCTAGCTGTGCTGACTCGGTACCTTCCTCTCCTGTGTTGCCAAAAGCACCTGTACAGGATGAGCCATTACCTCTGTCAGGTATGGCGGCTTCCCCAGTGAAGCCTGGGCCTGCATATGTCACTGAGGACACTTTATCAGCTGCCCTAAATAATCTGGAGGAGAAAATTGCTACTTTAATCGCTAAATCCTCTAAAAAGGACAATAAGCGAAGCAGATCTCCTCCAGTATTGGACCTCCCTTCAGAAGTACCTGAGGAGGAGGAGGATGAGAAGGAGGCTACATCAGCAGAGGATGAGGAGTCAGACGGATCAGGGATATCGGATGAGCCTTTTTCGGTATCCCAGATTTTAAAGTCACAGGTGCAATGCTATGCAGGAGCCGTGCGAGCTGCATTTAGGTTACCCTCTTTGGAGGTAACAGAATCACCTGTCTCCTCCCTAGGATCATTAAGATCCCTGCAAGGTGCATGCTCCTTCCCGGTTCATCCGTTACTAGAGGATCTATTGTACGCAGACTGGCAACATCCAGATAAGCGTTTTTCACCTCCAAAAAAGTTTAACATTCTTTATCCTATGGAGGAAAATTTTTTAAAGAAATGGAGCCTGCCTACGGTAGATGCGGCTATTTCTTGTGTAAATAAAAACCTGACATGTCCAGTGGATAATGTACAAGTGTTTAAAGATCCTTCTGAGAAGAAGTTGGAATCCTTACTGAAATCCTCCTTCCTTTTGGCCGGCTCAATTATCCAACCTGCAGTAGCAGCAGTCGGTATGTGTCAGGTCGTCAGCCAACAGGTAAAGCAGGGGCTGAAGGAGCTGCCTTCAGAGCAGGCTAAAAATTGGGAGAATTTGCCTAAAGCCTTATGCTTCACAGTGGATGCCATGAGAGATTCTATCATACAGGCATCACGCCTTACACTCCAGCTGGTACAGATGCGCAGAGTACTTTGGCTTAAGCATTGGTCAGCGGAAGCCCCATGCAAAAAGTTGTTTGGGGAAGATTTAGAAAGATATATCCAAAAGATATCAAGTGGTAAAACGACACTTTTACCTGAGAGAAAGAAAAACAAGAGACCTTGTTTTAAACACACTCTCTCCCCAGCTCCCGGGAAATCTGACTCCAGCCAGTGGCGACGGCCTTTTCAGCCGCCCAAAAAAGCCAAAGAACAGGCTCAGAAGAACAAGAAGCCGTGGGGTTCAAGAGCTAATAAGCAAGCCCCCAAAACCTCTCATTGAAGGGGCGCCCCCGCTCGGCCGAGTGGGGGGAAGGCTTCGTCAGTTCTCAGCGACTTGGCGGACAGAAACCCAGGACAAATGGGTGGTATCCACAATATCCTCAGGGTACAGACTGGAATTTCGAGAGATCCCATCTTCTCAATTCCGAAGTTCAAGACTCTCCAAGGATCCACAAAAAAGAGGATCCTTCTTCAAAGGTTTGAATCACTTAATAGCTCAAGGTGTGGTTACAGAGGTACCCCAAAAGGAGCAAGGTTCAGGTTTTTACTCAAACCTCTTTGTGATTCCAAAACCGAACGGAGAAGTCAGACCCATCCTGGATCTAAAAAATCTAAACCAGTTTCTGAACGTTCGCCATTTTCGAATGGAAACGATTCGATCCGTGGTCGCTACTTTAAAAGGCGGAGAATTCATTGCGTCCATAGATATCAAAGACGCATATCTACACATACCAATCCTCCCCGCTCACCAAAGATTCCTAAGGTTTGCGGTAGAAGATCGCCACTTTCAATTTGTGGCCCTGCCATTTGGTGTAGCCACCGCGCCCAGAGTATTCACAAAGGTGCTAGCTCCTCTGTTAGCAAACCTAAGAACACGGGGCATTGCGGTAACAGCCTATCTAGACGATCTACTATTAATAGATCAGTCAAAGGAGGGATTGGATCACGCTGTAGACACTACAGTAGGATACCTGGAGCATTTAGGATGGATTATAAACTTACAAAAATCCTCTCTCCAGGCCCAAAGAAGGATAGTGTACCTGGGCATGATCATAGATACAGCCCAAAACAGGGTATACCTGCCAGAGCCAAAGATACAGTCTCTGAAAGACCTGATCCACAAGGTCAAAGCAAACAAGAGGCCGTCTATTCGCCTTTGCATGAGACTATTGGGAAAGATGGTAGCCTCTTTCGAGGCGGTCCCTTACGCCCAGTTTCATTCGAGACTACTTCAAGGCAATATTTTAGCCTCCTGGAACAGAAAGAGCCAAGCTCTGGATATACCCATGCGCCTGTCCTCACAAGTACGCCACAGCTTCAATTGGTGGCTAGAAGCCAGGAATTTACGGAAGGGAAAGTCCTTCCTCCCAGTGGCCTGGAAGGTGGTATCTACGGATGCCAGCCTATCGGGCTGGGGTGCAGTATTCGAGGAGGCTTCTACCCAGGGAACCTGGGCCAAGACTCAGGGGATCCTGCCCATCAATGTGCTAGAGATCCGGGCGGTATATCTAGCCCTCAAAACCTGGACATACAGGTTACAGGGCTACCCAGTTCGGGTTCAATCCGACAATGCTACGGCAGTAGCTTACATCAATCACCAAGGAGGCACCCACAGTCGGGCAGCCCAAAGAGAGGTGAACCGGATCTTGGCATGGGCAGAAGAGCATGTACCTTGCATCTCTGCAATCTTCATTCCAGGGATAGAAAACTGGCAAGCAGACTACCTGAGTCGTCAGCAGCTGCTACCAGGAGAGTGGTCTCTTCACCCAGAGATCTTTCAGGCCATATGTCTGAGATGGGGAAACCCAGATGTAGACCTGCTAGCTTCCAGGTTCAACAAGAAATTGGACAACTTTGTGTCCAGAACGAGAGATCCTCTAGCCTACGGGACAGACGCTCTAATAACTCCATGGAATCAGTTCTCACTGATCTATGCATTCCCTCCGATCCCTCTTCTACAAAGACTGCTTCGCAGGATCAAGGAGGAGGGAATACCAGTAATCCTAGTGGCCCCAAACTGGCCCAGGAGGCCTTGGTATGCCGAGATCGTAAAAATAGCGATAGGAAGGCCCTGGAAGCTTCCACTTCGACACGACCTGTTGTCACAGGGTCCAGTATTCCACCCTTCCTTACAAAGGCTAAATTTGACGGCCTGGCTGCTGAGACCCACATTTTGAAAAAGAGAGGGGTCTCTGGCCTGGCTCTTTCTACGCTCATTAATGCTAGAAAGCCAGCCTCCAGACTCATCTATCATAGAGTCTGGAAAGCATACGTTTCCTGGTGTGAATCCAGAAGTTGGAATCCTCTGAAATATGAAATAAGTAGGATTCTTGCTTTTTGCCAGTTAGGAGTGGATATGAAATTAGCCCTTAGCACCATCAAAGGGCAAATATCGGCTCTATCAGTCTTCTTTCAGAGACCATTGGCATCTCACTCCCTAGTTCGGACATTCATTCAGGGGGTACTGAGGATAAATCCTCCAGTCAGGTCTCCCTTGTGTCCATGGGATTTGAATTTGGTATTGTCAGTGTTGCAAAAGCAACCTTTTGAACCTATTCGCCATATTCCTTTAATTATATTAAGTAGGAAATTGGCCTTTCTGATTGCTATAGCTTCTGCTAGGAGAGTATCAGAGCTAGCAGCTCTTTCTTGTAAAGAGCCTTATCTAATTTGTCACAAGGACAAGATCGTACTACGACCCCATCCGGCTTTTCTGCCTAAGGTGGTGTCGGCTTTTCACTTGAATCAAGACATTGTTCTGCCTTCCTTTTTTCCAAACCCGCGGACGGCGGGGGAAAAATTATTACACTCTCTAGATCTAGTGAGAGCGGTAAGGGTGTATCTGCAAGCAACCGCTCAGATACGTAAAACAGATGTTTTGTTTATTTTACCAGATGGTCCCAAGAAGGGCCAAGCGGTATCAAAATCCACCATTTCCAGGTGGATTAGACAAGTAATTGTTCAAGCTTATGGTTTAAAGAACAGGACTCCTCCTTTTCCTGTTAAGGCGCACTCTACCAGGGCGATAAGTGCTTCATGGGCAGTGCACCACCAGGCTTCGATGGCTCAGATCTGTAAGGCTGCAACTTGGTCCTCAGTCCATACATTTTCCAAATTCTATCAAATAGATGTGAAAGGACATGAGGATTCCGCCTTCGGGCGAAGTGTGCTGCAGGCAGCAGTATAGGGCTTCTGGTCCGCAAGCGGTCGGTTTGATCTGTGTCTCCCCCCCTTCATATGAGCATTGCTCTGGGACGTCCCATTATGTAATGACTGGCTCTGTGTCCCGTGGTGTACGATAAAGAAAATAGGATTTTTATAACAGCTTACCTGTAAAATCCTTTTCTTGGAGTACACCACGGGACACAGAGGTCCCACCCTTCTTATGGGAACCTTACTGCTTTGCTACAAAACTGAGGTACTTCCCTGATGGGAGGGGTTATATGGAGGGGAACTGTCTTCCATTGGTTGTGCCAGTGTCCAATCACCGCTGGTGACCCTTAACCCATTATGTAATGACTGGCTCTGTGTCCCGTGGTGTACTCCAAGAAAAGGATTTTACAGGTAAGCTGTTATAAAAATCCTATTATTCACTAACTTTACCCAATCCGCACGGGAAGGCACCCGAGGTGTCTTCCAGTGAATCGGTATCAGCCTCCGAGCCGCATTAAGCAGATGGGGCAGGATGGATTTGCTATATTGGCCGAGGGGGATGGTGGGAAAGTGCAGCAAGGATTCCAGCGGGGAATCGGGTAGCTCCAGATCCAAGATCAGTTTGATCTGTGCATGGATATCTAACCAAAAGGGCCTCAGCTTAGGGCACTCCCACCAGATGTGAAGGAACGAGCCTCTGAGGCCACAGCCTCTCCAACAATCATCTGAGAGAGAGGGGTAAATCTTAGCAAGTTTGGATGGTACCCTGTACCACCTGGACAGTACCTTGTAACTATTCTCCTGCATCTTAGTATCCACTGTGCTCGAGTGTGGTAAGCTATATAAGTGCTCTAGTTGAGGTTCAGTAAAGGTGCGCCAGAGGTCTCTCTCCCACTCACCAATGAATCCCGGTTTCCCTTCAGTATGCATGGATTGCAGCAAATCATACAGCACCGAAATGGCATGGGGAACAGCAGAGTCAGACATGCATAAGCGTTCAAAGGGGGAAGCCGAAGTGGGGGACCTAACCCCCTGGGGCAACCCGGCGACAAAATGCTGGAGCTGCCTGTAACGCCACTCATCCATGGGGTAGGGGCCGTATTGGTCCCTTAGAGTGGCCAGTGGCAATAGGCCATGGTCCTGGACAAATCTGCCGCATCTGGACTCACCATCCGCCGCCCACGTCCGAAAAAAGGAAGGGTGTTCCCCTGGAGCGAACCAGGGGAAGCCTTCTAGGGGCGCCAACGGAGAGACCGGGGTGCAAGCAGTCCCAATTTATTCAGCCTGTCCCAGGTCACCAGGGCGTGAGCAGCAAATGGGGAGACCAGCTCCGAGAGACCTCTATCTTCTCGGGGAACCCATGGGGCGTGTGACAGGTTGCGGCCCGCTAAAAACTTATCTAGGGGTACCCATAGTTTATACCGGACATTGTGGTGCCAGTCCAGAATACGCTGCAGGGCTATTGCTTCATAGTACCTGCGGATCACTGGAACCCCCAACCCTCCCCTATTCTTAGGGCGCTGGATAGTGCGAAGGGCTAACCTGGGGCATTTCCCACCCCAAATATAGTGTATGAACAGGCTATTGAGGGTTGAGAAGAACGTCTTGGGCAAAGTAATCGGCACCATCTGCAGGAAAAACAGGATACGGGGTAGCACATTCATTTTAAGTACACTGACTCGGCCCATCCATGAAAACGCCGCCCCATCCCAACGTTTCAGATCTATTCTGACAGTGGAAAGCAACGGAGCAAAGTTACAGTCATAAAGCATCGAACATTTCGTGGGCAAATATATTCCCAAGTATTTTAATGAGGTTGGGCACCAGGTAAATGGAAACGCTGTTTGCAGCCGTGTACGCAAATCCGTGGGGACATTCAAAGACAGGATTTCTGACTTATCATAGTTAATTTTAAAGTTAGACAGCAGGCCAAAGTCCCTCAGCTCCGCCAGGATGTTAGGCAGCGATATCAAGGGATCGGAAACATAGAATAGGACATCGTCTGCGTAAGCCGATAGTTTGTGTTCCGTCGGACCGACTGTGAAACCATTGATATCATTGTTAAGGCGAATTTTATTAAGCAGTGGTTCTAGGGTCAGAGCGAAAATGAGAGGGGACAGCGGGCATCCCTGGCGTGTCCCATTGCCGATCGGGAAGGGCTCGGAGAGTAGCCCATTCACCTTCACCCTGGCAGTCGGAGAGCTATAGAGGGAGGATATCCACGCCATCATGCTTGAGCCCAAGCCAAGCCTGGCCAGAACTGTTTGCATATAAGTCCAGTCCACCCGGTCAAACGCCTTCTCCGCATCGGTGGAAAGCAAGAGACAGGGGCGAGACTCCACCCGCGACCCCACCCAATGAATCAGCTGGAGTGCTCTGTTGGAGTTATCCCTGGCTTCCCTGCCCATGATAAACCCTGTCTGGTCCGGGTGGATGACCGTTGGGAGTATCGGCATAAGTCTATTAGCCAAGATTTTGGCCAAAATCTTGACGTCTGTGTTAATAAGTGAAATAGGTCTATAGCTGCCCGGTAGGGTATGATCTCTACCATCCTTCGGGAGGACTGCAACGTGTGCCATCAGTGCTTCAGGTGGTATCGCCGTGCCGGACGCCAGCGCCGTGAAATAGGTACACATGGGACCAGAGAGCACCTCAGAGTATTTTTTGTAGTAGGTATTTGTGTAACCATCAGGGCCAGGGCTTTTCCCATTGGGTAGGTCTTTCACCACCTTCTGAATTTCAGCAGTAGTGATGGGTGAGTCCAACTGCTTACATACAGATGCCTCCAGCTGCGGGAACTTGGCCTCTGTGAGGTATTGATGAATGCGGTCAACCCGTCGGGATTCTGTCGCGCCATGTAAAGTATCAGGGAGATGGTACAAGCGGGCATAGAAGTCCCTAAAGACATTAGCAATTTTTGAGGAGTGGACGACCGGAAGTCCCGTCGAGGAGGCAAGCTTGTGGACATGTCCTGAGGCACGTCGGCTTTTAAGGGCCCTAGCCAGTAACCTCCCACATTTATCGCCAAATTCATAGAATTTGTGTGCCAAATGTCGAACGCGCGCCTTAATTTTGGTGTCTAACAGTGCAGCCAACTCCTGTCGCAGGGATTGTAATTTAGATGCCAAGTCAGGGGTTAGTTTCCGCTTATGCAGCAGCTCAGCTGCATGTATTTTGGTCAAGAGGGTCTGCAGTTCCCCTTCCCTGGCCCGTTTCAGTCTCGTACCCTGAGATATCAGCTCCCCCCGAACCACCGCCTTATGCCCCTCCCATACAGAGCCCATGCTAACTTCCCCCGGTTTGTTCTCTGAGAAATACAGGGAAATGGTATCTGACACTCGCTTCTGGGCGACCGCATCATCTAGGATGCCATCATTTAGACGCCAGCTCCACGACCGTGCCTCCATTGACAGAGGATGCAGGGAGATGGAGACCGGTGCATGGTCCGAAATAGTAATGGACCCAATAGAGGCGTTAGCAAGGGAATCAAGCGAGAACTGGTCCATCACCAGAAGGTCAATGCGGGTATATACTCTATGCGTGGCAGAGAAGTAGCTATAATCCCTATCCGTAGGGTGGAGAAGTCTCCAGCAGTCGACCAAATGGTGCTTTTGCAGGGACTTTCTAAAGTGTTTCAGGAAGGCAAAGGAATGAGTCGAGTGGCCCGAGGACGTATCCGTCTGGCATAGATTTTAAGGGGAACTCCACGCCAAAATGAAAAAAAAAATCCATACCAGACCTTTATCCGAGCATGCAGCCTGGCAGGCTAGGAAAGGGAGGGGACGAACAAGAGCCCCCCCTCCTGAACCATACGAGGCCACTTACCCTTAACATGTTGATGGGGACAAGGGCCTCTTCCCGACAACCCTGACCAGTGGTTGTTGGGGTCTGCGGGCGGGGGGCTTATCGGAATCTGGAAGCCCCCTTTAACAAGGGGGCCCCCAGATTCTGCCCCCCCCATATGAATGGGTATCCGTACATTGTACCCCTACCCATTCACCCAAAAAAAGTGTCAAAAAGTAAAAACCACAACAGACAGTTTTTGACAACTCCTTTATAAAAAAAAAAGCGTCCTGCGATGTCCATCCATCTTCAATCACGCCACCCGAAAAATAGAAAAAAAGATCCGCCTCCATGGGAGGCTTCCTGGCGACTGCTGTCTTTTGGCTTTGACAGCTGTTATATAGGCAAGGGCGGGGCCACCCGGTGACGTAACCGGATGACCCCGCCCTCTTCTGACATCATGTCCCCCTTAAAATCCATACCATGGACTGGGGGGGGGGGCATCACACCATTTTTTCCATTTCAAGTATAATGCCGCGTACACACGACCGTTTTTCATGACGAGAAAAAATGCAATTTTTTTATTTGGTCATTAAAAACGATTGTGTGTGGGCTCCAGAGCATTTTTCACGATGTGAAAAATGGCCATTAAAAAAATTTTCTCGTTGTTTTTAAAAAAAACACGCCTGCTCAGAAGCAAGTGATGAGACGGGAGCGCTCTTTCTGGTAAAACTAGCGTTCAGAATGGAGATAGCACATTCGTCACGCTGTAACGGACTGAAGAGCACGAGGCTGAAAAGCGCGAATCGTCTCTCACCAAACTTTACTAACACAAGGATCAGCAAAAGCAGCCCAAAGGGTGGCACCATCCGAATGCAACTTCCCCTTTATAGTGCCGTCGTACATTTCGTACGTCACCGCGCTTTGCTCTAGCATTTTTTTTCATGATCATGTGTAGGCAAGGCAGGCTTGAGAAGAATCACGTTGAGAAAAACGTCGTTTTTTTCAATGACATTAAAAACGGTCGTATGTACGCGGCATAACAAACAAAAAAACTTCCAATGGTGAATACCCTGGCACATCACTTATCACAGGGGATGTTAAAAACCACAGTACATATCCCATTTAAATGTAGTAGATGTGTATGGGTTATTTTGAAGAATAGGGATATTATTTAATGTCACTAAAAAGGGCTTTAAATAATTATGCCGCGTACACACGACTGTTTTTAATGTCATTAAAAGAAACTTAGTTTCTCTCGACGTGATTCTTCTCAAGCCTGCCTTGCCTACACACTATCGTTGAAAAAAATGCTTGAGTAAAGCGCTGTGACGTACAACACATACGACGGCACTATAAAGGGGAAGTTCCATTCGGATGGCGCCACCCTTCATGTTAGTAAAGTTTGTTGAGAGACGATTTGCGCTTTTCAGCCTCGTGCTTTTCAGTCCGTTACAGCGTGACGAATGTGCTATCTCCATTATGACCGCTAGTTTTACCAGAACGAGCGCTCCCGTCTCATACTTGATTCTGAGCATGCGCATTTTTTTTCACGTCGTTAAAGCCCACACACGGCCGTTTTTCATGACGAGAAAAATGACGAGGTGAAAAATGACGAGAAAAATTAGAGCATGTTCCAATTTTTTCATGGCCATTTTTCACGTCGTGAAAAATGCTATGAAGCCCACACACGATCATTTTTAATGACCATTTTTATAAAATTGCATTTTTCTCGTCAATAAAAACGGTCGTGTGTGTACGCGGCACAAGACTGCACACATAATTTTAATGGCAGAGTCAGGAATCTCTGGCCTGCAGAATCAGGAACCTGGGATTAGGTGTTCTCAGAATTCTGAATTACCAGACTAAAGGATTTTACTCAACAGTGTGACCCATTTTACACATATTAGAAAACACATATTCTAGGTAAGTACACTGTGATCTCTGTATTGATATCACTGCTAAAATATCAAGTTCGACAAGAAAGAACAGCTCTCTCATATTGCATAACATATCTTTAGTATCCAGGTCCCTAATATTTAAATTTCATGTACCGTGTAATATGGGATTAATTATATTTCCATGTCTTGTATTTTTAGATGAAGAGTTGTGCTATGAAGCGGCATCACCGGATGAAGGAGCGCTGGTGACAGCAGCCAGGAACTTTGGATTTGTGTTTCTAGCCAGAACTCAGAGCACCATCACCATTAGCGAGCTGGGGAAAGAGGTCACATATGAACGTCTGGCCATCCTGGACTTTAACAGTGATAGAAAACGCATGTCTGTGATAGGTAAGAGTGTAACCCCACCACTGACCATATTTGCATAATAAAACTACCTATAAGAAGGTGGCAGTCACCCGTATGAGCTGGATTATGTGATCGTGTGTAATTTGCTCAACCATTGCTCATCTGCTCTTGTTGGGAACAATTATTTAGGCACATTAGAATACCTGTACTTGTGATAGGCTTCTTCTCCCGCTCTTCTGTCCATTAACACACCATGCTGATGGAGCATTGGAATAGAAAAGGTGCTCAAGAACTCCGTTTATGTACACAGGGCAATTTACAGTCAACCTGTGCTTTGGCCATGAACTGCTGCCCCTCCCCATCTGCACATACTTACCTTCCCTTTTGCTTCACTGCTCTCTGTTTGTCTAAAGGGAGCAAAGAGAGCTACTCATACTTCTGGGTATGGAGGAGCATGTGACTCACTACCCGTCCCTTCACATGACAGCACTGCTGCTTTGTGATTGGCCTCTCAGGCATGCAGAGCTGTCACAGGGGGGGGGGGTGGGGAGAGAGTTCCCAGCTCTTTGTAGTCTCCAAGTTCTAATTTTTCTATTGTTGGTATCTCAGGTATTCCTATTCTGCTTGTTCCTGTACTCAGAAAAGGCTGTGTACTATAAAGCCTTGTACAGGCACGTTATAGCATATAAATCATGTTTTAAGATCCTTGCATATGTAGCACTACCCCCGTAGGAGCTGCTGGTTTAGTTTTAGGCCTGTACTCTGCCTGTCAACCCCCAGAATTCGGCTCAATCCCCTCTGGCACAAATGGACAATAATATGATTGAGGACCCCAATTGGCTGTTAGGGACCTCAATATACACAACAATATAGGCAATTAAAGTAAATGTTACCTTGATGTTGTTCACCTGCCACTCAGCTGCAAAGACAGAGTTCCACACAAATTGTAGCTTAACCAAAGGCGATATTTTTACTTGGTAAAGAAATGAGATAATGATTACACAATAGGCATTCAATACATACAGCTCCCTGTATAACTCAATGAAGAAAACACCATTGATCCAAAATACCTCTAAGATCCGACCCTGCTAACATAGCCTGGAGACCAGATCTGAGCGAGTATAGGGTGGAGGAATCTCCCAGTGTGGTAACATCAACACTGGGGCACCTCTCCACCAAGTCTCACACAAGCAGCAGAAACACAAAGTGACACAAACTGCTATTATTAATATGCAAAATCACAATTCTATGTCTCCCCCTAGTGGACAGTTCGATTGGTGCGTGTCCTATAGCAACCACTTGCAAGGGTAGGAAAATAGATGACTATCCCTTTAAGAATCAGGTATCTTCAGCTAGCCACGTTGGTGCACATAAAGATTTGTAATCCAAACGATAGGGCGCAGAAAGAACTGCTAATTGAAACAGACGGACTGACAGTACAAGGGGTAATAGTTTCCCCAAGGCGTTGAGTTCCTATGTGCAACGATGCAAACGCCAGCAGACACAAATGAAGCTTGCTACAGTCACACTCCTGACAGTCAGTTAACTAAATTGATGGGCAAGTGCCCGCTCACCAGATGAGGCCTGGTCTTGCTGCTTTTCCTCTCTGTCCGGAACCCTCCGTGTCACGAGGCTCCTGGTCCTTCACCTGGCCGTCCTCTGAATGGACACAAGGCTCTGGATGTTGCAAGCTGCAGACCGATCTTCCTCCGATTGGTCAGCGAGACTGTTACGCAGGGATCCCCCTTTGGCTAGGCGATCCGCTCCCAGTTTCTGTAGGCCCAGGCTTCTCTGGCCTAGGTATTTTCACAGCAGGCCTTAACACAGGCCTCCTGCCGGCTTGAAGATGGCGTCCAGGGAGCAGGCCCGGATTTACTCCCTTTGCCGCCCCAAGGCCGGGTCCTTCAATGCCGCCCCCCCACCATCACATAGGGGGGGGCGGGGGGGGGCGACGCGTGGGGGGGGTAATCGATTTTTCGCAGACAATGACTGGTGTTAGTGCTTCAATCATTCCGGCACCATGGTTGTTATGGTGTCCAGGATGATTGAAATGCATTGTTTCTATCATTACATTGTAATATAAAATGAAATAGTTCAACTCACCATAAAGCAGAATGAGTGGGAGCTCTGAGCGTGTTACTTGCCACAGTCGCTTGTCACCAGATGGGAATGTCACTTGCCACGCTGCCTGCCACCACATTGGAATGTCACTTGCCACGCTGCCTGCCACCAGATGGGAATGTCACTTGCACTCTCTGCCCCCGTCTCTCACTCTCTATCTGCCTCTGTCTCTCTCTGCCTCTCTCTTTGCCTCTCTCTCTGTCTCTGCCTCTCTCTCTCTCTTTGCCTCTGTGTGTCTCTCTCTCTCTTTGCCTCTGTCTCTCTCTCTCTCTTTGCCTCTCTCTCTCTCTCTGCCTCTCTCTCTCTCTATGCCTCTCTCTTTGCCTCTCTCTCTCTTTGGATCTCTCTCTCTTTGCCTCTCTCTCCCTCTGTCTCTCTCTCTCTATTTGCCTCTGTCTCTCTCTCTCTCTATTTGCCTCTGTCTCTCTCTCTCTCTATTTGCCTCTGTCTCTCGCTCTCTCTTTGCCTCTGTCTCTCGCTCTCTCTTTGCCTCTGTCTCTCGCTCTCTCTTTGCCTCTGTCTCTCGCTCTCTCTTTGCCTCTGTCTCTCGCTCTCTCTTTGCCTCTGTCTCTCGCTCTCTCTTTGTCTCTGTCTCTCGCTCTCTCAGTGCCTCTGTCTCTCGCTCTCTCAGTGCCTCTGTCTCTCGCTCTCTCAGTGCCTCTGTCGCTCTCTCTCTGTGCCTCTGTCTCTCTCAGTGCCTGTCTCTCTCTCTCAGTGCCTCTGTGTCTCTCTCTCTCTCTCTCTCAGTGCCTCTGTCTCTCTCTCTCTCTCAGTGCCTCTGTCTCTCTACCTCACTCTCTCTCTCTCTCTCAGTGCCTCTGTCTCTCTGCCTCACTCTCTCTTTGCCTCTGCCGCTCTGTCTCTGCCTCCGTTTTTCTCCCCAGTCTGTGTTCCTCCTCACCTGCTTGTCCTGCATCATGGACATAGGCCTGGAGGATAGGAGGAGGCGGCCGCCATGTTTGTTTAGTGTCCCGGGCACTGTGATTGGGCGTATGGAGGTCATGTGCAGAGGGGGGAGTTCAAGATCACGGACAGGCCAGCCCCACGCCGCACATGACCCCCATGGCCCAATCACAGGGCGCCGGACTTTGAAAAATGGCGGCCGGAGCTTCAGGCGGCCGGGGACACAGTAAATGAATTTTAGGAGGACTTGTCTCCTCCGCGGCGCCGCCCTTTCACACAGTGCCGCCCCGAGGCCTGGCCTTGTTGGCCTTGTGGGAAATCCGGCCCTGCCAGGGAGAGCGTGCTATACGGCACGTTGGCCTTAAAAAGGTCCTCCCATCAGGCTCTGCGTGGCGCACTCCCTTCTGGTAGTACAGTGGCCTTGTGGGCAATGTAGTCTCTGTGCTACTTACTGCAACGGTGTCTTTGTCTCTTAATAACTGAATCAAACAAGTTGTAACCAATTGGTATGAAATAACCAATAAAAGAACCAAGTTCATATTCACAGCACAGATTGCAGTCCTTAACAATGCTTGCAATGGTAATACCTTGCTACACATATGATACTGAGGTATGAACGGTGAATCTTCCTGGCAGAAAATTCCTGCACAAAAAACAGGAGTACAATCCATATAAATAAACAAAAACTAAAACTCGCGCTTATGGAGACATACAAAAATAAATGACAAGTGAAAAGAAATTATTATATGCGCAGCTGCTACAGCATAAGGCACTAACACCTTGAGAGATAAAAAATTATAAAATGCAGCGCTAGCGAATATAAATGTGCTCAATACAAACGTATGTGTGAATGTCAACCATCTAAACCTTTCGGGATGATGGTACACACTATTAGTGAAAAGATTATGCACCAATGATTGGTGTCACCAGAAATGCAGTGGGTGTAATACTAAATGTTACCACTAAAAAGTGATCAACTAAGTAAAACCAGAAAATATACTGTGCAGAACATTAAATGAACTGAACAACCAGGCAAATAGCTCTAGGAGTAATTCACAGTACTACAGATGGTTTTCAACATCAAAGAAATAATGTCCCATTTGCAACAGTGGTTGTAATATAGAAGGAAGGGAAAAAAATAAATAAATAAATAAAAAAATTAAAAAAAATGCTTTAAAATAAAATAAAAGTCACCCAACATCCAACTTCTAGGACCAATAATGTTCGGTGAAATTCAACAGTTGGCTCAATAGCAGCAGAGATCAGAGGACCATGTGGGGAATAAAAAGAAAAAGCAACTTGTGAAGTACCGCTTAGGAACAGATTAACAATACGCTGTTATTGGGAAAACTCACAAGCCTTCAATGATAACCGAGCGTCAGTGTGTTCCGGGTTCACAACGGCGTGCGTTCCACAAGAACCGGAAGCAGCGTCACTGGTTCTTAGTGTTGACCGGAAATTTGTCAATGCATTTCGCCCCTCCTCCAGGGCATCATCAAGGACCTTGATGATGCCCTGGAGGAGGGGCGAAATGCATTGACAAATTTCCGGTCAACACTAAGAACCAGTGACGCTGCTTCCGGTTCTTGTGGAACGCACGCCGTTGTGAACCCGGAACACACTGACGCTCGGTTATCATTGAAGGCTTGTGAGTTTTCCCAATAACAGCATATTGTTAATCTGTTCCTAAGCGGTACTTCACAAGTTGCTTTTTCTTTTTATTCCCCACATGGTCCTCTGATCTCTGCTGCTATTGAGCCAACTGTTGAATTTCACCGAACATTATTGGTCCTAGAAGTTGGATGTTGGGTGACTTTTATTTTATTTTAAAGCATTTTTTTTTTTTTTCCCTTCCTTCTATATTACAACCACTGTTGCAAATGGGACATTATTTCTTTGATGTTGAAAACCATCTGTAGTACTGTGAATTACTCCTAGAGCTATTTGTCTGGTTGTTCAGTTCATTTAATGTTTTGCACAGTATATTTTCTGGTTTTACTTAGTTGATCACTTTTTAGTGGTAACATTTAGTATTACACCCACTGCATTTCTGGTGACACCAATCATTGGTGCATAATCTTTTCACTAATAGTGTGTACCATCATCCCGAAAGGTTTAGATGGTTGACATTACAATCCATATAGTATGCACAATCCCACGAGAAGAGGCACGTGTATGTTGTACAGGGATGGGTCCTGGATGGGAAATACACTATATTGTCGAAAGTATTGGGACGCCTGCCTTTACAGGCACATGAACTTTAATGGCATACCAGTCTTAGTCCGTAGGGTTCAATATTGAGTTGGCCCACCCTTTGCAGCTATAACAGCTTCAACTCTTTTGGGAAGGCTGTCCACAAGGCGTCTATGGAAATGTTTGATCCTTCTTCCAGAAGCACATTTGTGAGGTCAGGCACTGATGTTGGATGAGAAGGCCTGGCTTGCAGTCTCTGCAAGGATGAGCGAGTTTGGGGTGGAGGAACTAGAACACCTTTGGGATGAATTAGAGAGGAGACTGCGAGCCAGGTCTTTTCATCCAACATCAGTGCTTGACCTCACAAATGTGCTTATGGAAGAATGGTCAAACATTTCCATAGTGAAAACAAACTTGTCCACCGCCCTTATCTATAGCTGGCCATCGCAGTAAGCAGCATTGGAAGGCTTAGACCGGGCGTCACTAAATGGCGGACCGCGGGCCGGATCCGGCCCCAGTGGCCATTCTGTCCGGACCGCAGCCTCGCCAAGTAGCGTCCTCTCCCTGTCGCCGGCTCACCCGGCTCGCCCGCCTGCCGCTGCCGATGCTGCTATATACACAGCATGGCAGGCGCGGCGGGTCCGTGCCCTCTTTAATATCTCTGCACTGCCCCTCCCCACACTGCCTGTCTAAAATCACACAAAACATGAGGCGCGGCCGCTCTGGACAAAGGGTGGGACTTTTAAGTTAAAAAGTGGGTGATTGGTTGCTAGGCAGCGGGGCAGTCCCAGCAATAAATCACTCACTTTTAACGTGAAAAGTCCCGCCCATTGTCCAGAGCGCCCACGCTTCATGTCCTGTGTGAAAAAGGTAGGGTTTTGTGGGGAGGGGAGAAGTGCTGTGCTGTGCTGTAAAGGACAGTGGTTTTTGATATCGAGAGAGGTCTGTGATGGGGGGTCAGTCTGTGATGAGGGGTCTGTAATGGGGGGTCAGTCTGTAATGAGGGGTCTGTGATGGGGGGTCAGTCTGTGATGAGGGGTCTGTGATGGGGGGGGTCAGTCTGTGATGAGGGGACTGTGATGGGGGGTCAGTCTGTGATGAGGGGTCTGTGATGGGGGGGTCAGTCTGTAATAAGGGGTCTGTGATGGGGGGTCAGTCTGTGATGAGGGGGCTGTGATGGGGGGTCAGTCTGTGATGAGGGGACTGTGATGGGGGGTCAGTCTGTGATGAGGGGTCTGTGATGGGGGGGTCAGTCTGTAATAAGGGGTCAGTGATGGGGGGTCAGTCTGTGATGAGGGGTCTGTGATGGGGGGTCAGTCTGTGATGAGGGGACTGTGATGGGGGGTCAGTCTGTGATGAGGGGTCTGTAATAAGGGGTCTGTGATGGGGGGTCAGTCTGTAATGGGGGGTCAGTCTGTGATGAGGGGTCTGTAATGGGGGGTCAGTCTGTAATGAGGGGTCTGTGATGGGGGGTCAGTCTGTAATGAGGGGACTGTGATGGGGGGGTCAGTCTGTAATGAGGGGACTGTGATGGGGGGTCAGTCTGTGATGAGGGGACTGTGATGGGGGGTCAGTCTGTGATGAGGGGACTGTGATGGGGGGTCAGTCTGTGATTTGGGCAGTCAGTCTGTGATGGGGGGTTTGTGATGAGGCAGGGGGGATGTGACGTAAGTGGGGGCTGAGGACACTGATGTAAAGGGGGGGGGGGGCTGTGATGTGAAGTGGGGGACTGAAGACACTGATGTAAAAGGAGGTCTAATTTCTGCACTAGCAAAACACGTCTCTGCAAGGGCAATAGAAAAAAAATGTTTTCTATGTGTCCTGTTCACACTGAAACAGCGCCCCTGCGTACTGAGCAGTGTGGTGCAAAATGCATACTGTTTCTATGCACCACAACTGAGCTGTGGTGCATAAAAATGAATTAAATGTATTTTGACATTTCAATAAAGTTGAAAGAAAAAAAGCACAAATTGTGATGTGTGTGGATCGTAAAGGTGTGTGCGTGTGTGTGGTGGTGGGGGGGCGCTGTGAAGTGGAGGACATCATGTGGAGTCATAGCACCAATATGGCATTCGGACCTCCGCTGGAAAAAAAAATTTCCGACCGGACCCCCGTGAATTTTAATTCAGTACCCCTGGCTTAGACAGATGTAGCGATACCTTCAACTAAGAAGGCCGCAGATTTAGTTTGGGCCCTGAAAACAGCTCCGCCAACCCCCGGCAATGTACTCGACCCCCTACTGGCACAGTTAGTTATGGCAGCAATAAAATTCTTATACTGTATGAGTAAACTCAGACACCAAGGCAATAATGAAAGGGGTATCAAATTTACTTTAAGCTTATGGTGAAGAAAGATTAACAATGGTAACAGTTTACAGGTAATAGGTTGCAGAGCCCTGCAGCAATAAACATACTAGGCATTAAATGAACAGTAAAGGTGCGCCGCGTGGGCGACCGTTAACGAAGCGCCCTGTGGCGCAGTACCTAAATGAACTAACTAGCTGGCCAGGCCTGGCTCAGATATCTAAAACTCTGTCTATAGGGGATGATGGTTTCTTCACCGGTAATTCTTTAAAGGTGGTGCACATTAACAGAAGACCATTTGTAATCCAGTGGGAAGATTGTGATGAAATAAACACTTTACTGAATGAACTCTGAGTTCAGCTCTGATATGGATCTCCAGTGAGAGTATCAGATATAAACTTGTGCGCCACGGCAGTCTATAGGCACATTAGCAACAACAGTATATGGTCTGAGCATACGCTCGCTCACCCCTCCGGACGCGATCCCAGTCCGGGAACTTCCACCGACTGTGTCCTCACACACACAGTGTCTCCAGCGATCGGGTCCCCGATCCAACCAAGGCTGTAGATAGGCGAAGTCAGATGCCACCCAGGCTCGCAGTGGGGTGGAAGGCTCTTTGGTGCTGCGCAAGGCCTCAGGCTTCAGGCCCTGCACTCCGGCACATCCGCACAGGAGGATCAGTCACTGAAGTCTCGTGTCCCAAAGAGACCGAGCCCAGCCTCGCCTCCTCCTTTTATAACCCCTCCCATGAGTCTCTGGGGTGGAAACATGCGAAAGGGATTCTGGGCAAGGTAGTCCCGAGAGTCTTAAAGGGGACCCCGCTACACAGATAACAACAAAAGCCTGGGGAATGCCCAGGAAAAAACCAAGCCTACTTACCAACCAGCTTGCAGACAACCAATTAACCTGTCTAACAGTATGCGTTTAAAAACAGGGGTTTTGTCTGCACGCATTTGCAAACACATGCGTGAGCCACGTCACGGCACCCTGGAGTCTGTGGTCCTACACTAAACTATGAGTGTCCCCACAATGGAGGCACATGCATTCTGATGGATAGATGAGGACAGGTGGACTGAAGGGGAGCCACCCCTCCTTAAAGGTACAGGTGCACACCAAACACCCAGCATGTAGCACAATGGCTGCAAAGGTGTTGGTGCGCTGCTGGACCAATACAAACACCATAGTGAAAACAAACTTGTCCACCGCCCCCATCTATAGCTGGCCATCGCAGTAAGCAGCATTGGAAGGCTGAAACAGATAACAACAAAAGCCTGGGGAATGCCCAGGAGAAAACCAAGCCTACTTACCGACCAGTCCACCTGTCCTCATCTATCCATCAGAATGCATGTGCCTCCATTGTGGGGACACTCATAGTTTAGTGTAGGACCACAGACTTCAGGGTGCCGTGACGTGGCTCACCCATGCGTTTGCAAATATGTGCAGACAATACCCCTGTTTTTAACGCATACTGTTAGACAGGTTAATTGGTTATCTGCGAGCTGGTCGATAAGTAGGCTTGTTTTTTTCCTGGGCATTCCCCAGGCTTTTGTTGTTAAACATTTCCATAGACACACAACTAAACCTTGTGGACAGCCTTCCCAGAAGAGTTGAAGCTGTTATACCTGCAAAGGCTGGGCCAACTCAATATTGAACCCTACAGAAGCAGATGGGAACCTCAAAACCAAGTGTGGGACTGGTATATTAGCAGGGCCGGACTGGGAATAAAAACCAGCCCTGGAAATAATTTCATACCAGCCCCATAGCATTATTATATCAGCCCAACGTCATTATTTTCTTGTTCATAAAAGGGAAAACCATGCATTTTAAAGCACAATTGAAGAGCGTATTATATATAGATAAGACAGATATGAAAGCACATAGGGCTAGGGGGATTTATATATATATATATATATATATATATATATATATATATATATATATATATATATAGCGATACCCCCAGTTAAGGGAGCCGCGGATATGATTTTCGGGCCTGTAACGCACCGCTGTCAACCCCCAGCAATTGGCTCTACCCTCCCTTGGCACAGTTAGTAAGGGATGATAGGATTGTGAGGTCTGTAGCTTTAGGCAATACAATCCAGCAACAAAAGCACACACACAGTGATATAGCTGACACTGACCGTTCTTCTGTACAGTAATAACACCAACACTGATCTGCTTAATCCTGGTAATTTTACTGAAGGAAATGATTAAACAGATAAACAGTATACTTTAGTATATGCAGAGCCCTGCAATAAAAGGTGTTCAGCAATAGACAGATATACAATACTGTGCAAGATAATTAACAGACTCCCCTTTGCAGCTCTCCTCCCTCGTGGGCAAGATGGCGCCCAGCAATGTCTACACTGATAAGTCAGGCCTGACTGTAACTATGTGTAAGTTCCGCAGAGAAGAATCTTCGCTAGCAAATGGTGGTGCACTTTTGGAGATAATATTGTAATCCACAGGAATAAAGGTTGAACTTGGTGAACAAGAATAAAGCCACTACTGTTAATACATGCACTGTCCCTCCGGTGTGTGTATGCAAACTCTAACGGGTGAGTCCTGAACAATAAACACTAGGCCTAGAGGTCCTGCACTAATCTCTGAGAAGGTGCTCTCTCACCCAACCGGACCATTCCACGTCCGTATCTTCCGTTGCTGTGTCTCGGTACACAGGTTCCACGACACCCGGGTCTTCGGTCCTCCTGGCAGCAGCAGACGGATGGCAGGATGAGACGTCCCTCAGGCTCCTCGGTGGAAACGGAAGGCTCTTTGATAATACAGGGCCTAGGCTTCAGGCCCTGTCTGGAACAGCAGACTCAGCCGAGAGTTCCACTTGCTGGGCGGCTGATGTCCAAAGAGACCGTACTCCGGCCCGCCCCCTTGTTAATTACCCCTACCCAGCAGTCCTTGTGCGGGGAAATGCATCTTGGGTATGGTAGTCTCTGGGTTCCTCAAAACAACCACCCGCTACATATATATATATATATATGGATAAAAAGGATACTACAATCAGCGTGGCTCTACCTACTAGTATCACTGTGCGCTAAGGATAAACACTCTAATGATCAAGGAGAACAGTGTATAAAACCAATGTGTATGAGGATAGCAGCTGTTTGAAATATAAAATGCATAAACCATAAGACAGTAAAATTCAAACTTTCCAAGTAAAAGTCCACAATAACACTGTAGCAGCGCTACGATCAAAATGAAGTTTTGAGCGTCTTCTATATAATAGTTCATATATAGGTGATGAAGATAATGAATGGACGTGTGGTTGGTTGTGATTGGTCACTACTTCTAGACTCAGTGCTCCTTCCACCAAATGCTTTCACACCACATGGGGGGTAAAATTCCCCTTTTGGGGATGCACTCACCAGATGTAATTTATAAACTGAGAATTCATATACCGTCCACCTCCAGCAATCACTGCCTTTTCTTCTGTGTAATTCAGCTTGTATAGGTACCCAATTGTCATGTGAGAAAACAAACAAATCTCATAGGGTAGTACTGTTTAACCACTTCCCGCCCAGTCAATAGGCAATTGACGTCCGGGAAGTGGTTCAGTTATCCACACTGGACGTCATATGACGTCCTGCAGGACGGGGGGCGCGCATCGCGGCAATCGAAGGAGCGGTGTGTCAGTCTGACACACCGCTACACTGATCTCGGTAAAGAGCCTCCGGCGGAGGCTTTTTACCACGTGATCAGCCGTGTCCAATCACGGCTGATCACGATGTAAACAGGAAGAGCCGTTGATCAGCTCTTCCTCATTCGCGTCTGACAGACGTGAGTAGAGGAGAGCCGATCGGTGGCTCTCCTAACAGGGGGGGTTCGCGCTGATTGTTTATCAGCGCAGCCCCCCCTCAGATACCCACACTGGACCACCAGGGAAGCCCCAAGCATGTGGATGGCCAGGTAAGTCCCCCATGGCCATCCACATGCAAAAATACACACAAAACATATGCCAATCAGTGCCCACAAATGGGCACTGACTGGCACCATCATGGTACCATCATGGCATGTGATGCCCAGCAATGCCAGCCGCCAGTGTCATCAGTGCCACCTACCAGTGTCATCAGTGCCACCTACCAGTGCCCATCAGTGCCCATCTCTGCCCATAAGTGCCCACCTATCAGTGCCCGTCTGTGCCACCTATCAGTGTCGCCTATAAGTGCCCATCAGTGCCACCTATAAGTGCCCATCAGTGCCGCCTATGAGTGCCCATCAGTGCCGCCTATGAGTGCCCATCAGTGCCGCATACCAGTGCCACATATCAGTGCCCATCAGTGCCGCCTATCAGTGCCCATCATCAGTGCCCATCAGTGCCACCTCATTGGTGCCACCTCATCGGTGCCCATCAGTGTCGCCTTATCAGTGTCCGTTAGTGCCGCCTTATCAGTGCCCGTCATTGAAGTAGAAAAGGTACTTATTTACAAAAAAAAATTAACAGAAACAAAGAAAAACTTATTTTTTTTCAAAATTTCCGCTCTTTTTTATTTGTTGTGCAAAAAAAAAAATCGCAGAGGCGATCAAATACCACCGAAAGAGAGCTCTATTTGTGGGAACAAAATGATAAAAAAACCTGTTTGGGTACAGTGTTGCATGACCGCGCAATTGTCATTCAAATTGCGACAGCGCTGAAAGCTCAAAATTGGCTTGGGCAGGAAGGTGTATAAGTGCATGGTATTGAAGTGGTTAAGGAAAGTTTTATTATACAAAGACCCCCTCAGTACCCCCCTTCATACAAAATGCGTACCATAAATAAGTTAAAAATAGGCAAAATTAGAGCATATGCGCTCAAAGCACTTGCCCCTGATGATCATTCAATAGAGTTTCCTCCAGAGTCTCCGGGTTGCAGGCTTCTGAAGCGCAGACGTCACTACCGGCTGTGTGTGTAGAACTGCCCTGACGTTTCGTCTCTTCCGACTTCCTCCGAGGGCGTGGTCTACACACACAGCTTCCGGAATGTAAATAGACGAATCCTCCGCCCAATGGGCGGCAACAAATCACTACATCAGCGCCGTGCGTCATCACGCCGGCGCTTCCGAGTGTCACTGCATTTGCCAGACTGTGGGCGGAAGTACTCGGCTGGTGTGCATGTCGGTATTTGTATGTTTACAGTCCCGACTGCCTGCCAGCTGAGGCGCATGCTATACATTATAGAGTGCAATTTTCTATGTTAAACAAGTTAATTGTCACCTTATATTCACTTCTAGGCTCAAATTGATAACTGGCCATCAGTGACACATGACGTGGGTAACACATTACTGTTTCATACATTGTTCACATTATGTTAATCATGCAAATATATATTAATAAATCACTCTTGCCATTCCGCATATAATTAGGTTGAGCTTGTTTCACTAAAATATGCATTAATCCAACCTTTACTGATTCATTAAACACTGAGCCTGAATGGCTACTTATAATCACAATATCTCAAGTGATGAATGAACATTGGGTGGTATGCTGACATTCAGAGTGTGATCTTGAGGTTGCATGCATCTACCCCACTACATCCCACTGTTAAATAATGAGCCTAATTATATAAGTGAGATGATTTGTTTTATCATATCACTGGAATTTTTTAAAACTAGGCAGGCTGGGATAAGCTATGGGCATATATGCAGTGTGTGATAACCAGGTTAAAATGAAATGCCATGAATTCTAATGTGTGAATTGAGTATGTTAAAATATATAAATATGTGGAAAGTTTAAAAAATATATAAATATGTGGAATTAAAAGAACTGGAAAGAATATATAAATCCAAACTAAACTGTGTGTGGGGTTAATGTATTTTTACCAAAAAAAAACTATATAAAAAGAACCCATGTATATTAAATCAACATGTAAAACCTAAAACAGCATGTAAAACCTGTAAAAAACTATGATGATAAGACTAGACCCTTAAACTCGCAGACAAGTACTGGCTAGGACCTAATACTGGACCACTAAGAATCACTAATAAAACAGTTTATATCCAATTCAACGTTGAGACCTTTCGGTACTAGAACATCTGCTTGGTATATCCAGTTTGTCTCACGTTTGGACAGTTCGCATAGTCTGTGAGATCCTCTCCAATGCTGTTCCAAACATTCAATCCCCCAAAATTCCAGGCCCGTTGCATCTTGGTCATGTTTGAGCTTGAAGTGCAGAGATACGTTGTGATCTTTAAAACCAATCTTTATATTATGTATGTGTTCCGCAATGCGTATTTTGAGTTGTCTCTTGGTGCGTTCTATCTAGAGCAGGCCACAGGGGCATTTCAAAGCATGTACTACGAAGCTACTGTTGCATGTTATAAACTGTTTGATCTCAAAGTGCTGGTTGTTCGTAGGTGACGTAAAATTCTCTATGCCCCTCAGTGGTCGTGCGACCTCTCTACAGGCCTTGCACCTTCTGCATGCGAAAAAAACATTCTGGCTCCAAAATGTTTGTGTTTTTTTTTTTTGGTGGATCCAGAATTTTTTTGACAATATGGTCCCCATAGTTTGGTGCTTTTCGGTACAGAAATTCGGGTTTTGTTGGTAGTACCGGGCCCAATTTTTTTGTCCAATAGCAATATGTGCCAGTGCTGTTTGAAGATGTTTTCTACTTCCCTGTATTGAGCATGGAATTGTGACAAAAAGCCCCATTCCTTGGTATTGGCTTTCACCAGCTCTGTTTTGGGTTTTGTTTGTAGGGTGACTTCCCTTGGTATTAATGATATTTCCTCCACGATTTTTTTCATATCTGTTGGGTTCATATCCTTTGGCAACAAACCTGTCGGTGAGTACTTTTGATTGTGTAAAGAAATTTTCTATTTCCGAGCAATTTCGTTTTATTCTCGTTATCTGCCCTTTTGGTATATTTCTTAACCATTGGGGGTGGTGCCCGCTGGTGGTTGGCAAATAACTATTTCTGTCTGTGGGTTTGAAAAATACTTTGGTTTCCAATTTCAAATTTCTGCGGTAAATTGTCACATCTAGGAAGTTAATTGATTCACTCTGCCATTCCGAGGTGAGCCTGATGTTGTTGTTGTTCATATTTAAAACCTTTAAAAACTCCTCTAGAGAGTCTATAGGTCCTGCCCAGATAAAAAACAAATCGTCAATAAAACGTTTATAAAATATGAGCTCTACCCGTCTGTTTTTAAAAATGACTTTATCTTCCCACTCGGCCATGAACAGGTTTGCTATGCTAGGTGCAAACTTCGCCCCCATTGCAACACACCGGCGTTGTATAAAGAATTTATTATCGTACCAAAGGTAATTATGCAATAGGCAGAAATCCAAGGCATGGCCTATAAACACTTTCTGATTGTGGGGCAGGTCCTCCCTCTGACTCAGAGCCCAATTTAGGGCCAATAAAGCATCGTCATGCTGGATGATCGAGTAGAGGGAGGCAACATCCGATGTCACCAGCCAAATTTCCTGTTCTTCTGTGACCGTGATGTTTTGTAAACAGTTCAAGAAGTCTTTCATGTCCTTCAGATAAGAGCGTGTCGTTTTTACGCTTTTTTGTAGGAATTTATCCAAATTTTGTCCCATTCTCGATGCTATAGAGTCAATACTGTTTACAATTGGTCTTGGTGGCGGATTTTTGGAGTCCTTGTGGATTTTAGGCAATGTGTAGATAGTGGGGATTTTACTACTGACCGGTAGTAGGTATAATCTTTCTTTTTCAGATAAGACACCTAGTTTTGTGCCCATCTCTACTAGTGTTCCCAGTTGATTTTTGAACGCCTGTGTGGGGTCATGATCCAAGGTTTTATATGTCACATCGTCTGCCAGCATTTCTGTGATTTGGTTGTGGTACAATTCTTTTGGTAGCACCACAACTCCTCCTCCTTTGTCAGCTGGTCTTATAATAATGTCCTTTCTTTTCTCCAATGACTCTATTTCCACATATTTATATATTTTTTTAAACTTTCCACATATTTATATATTTTAGCATACTCAATTCACACATTAGAATTCATGGCATTTCATTTTAACCTGGTTATTACACACTGCATATATGCCCATAGCTTATCCCAGCCTGCCTAGTTTAAAAAAATTCCAGTGATATGATAAAACAAATCATCTCACTTATATAATTAGGCTCATTTATTAACAGTGGGATGTAGTGGGGTAGATGCATGCAACCTCAAGATCACACTCGGAATGTCAGCATACCACCCAATGTTCATTCATCACTTGAGATATTGTGATTATAAGTAGCCATTCAGGCTCAGTGTTTAATGAATCAGTAAAGGTTGGATTAATGCATATTTTAGTGAAACAAGCTCAACCTAATTATATGCGGAATGACAAGTGATTTATTAATATATATTTACATGATTAACATAATGTGAACAATGTATGAAACAGTAATGTGTTACCCACGTCATGTGTCACTGATGGCCAGTTATCAATTTGAGCCTAGAAGTGAATATAAGGTGACAATTAACTTGTTTAACATAGAAAATTGCACTCTATAATGTATAGCATGCGCCTCAGCTGGCAGGCAGTCGGGACTGTAAACATACAAATACCGACATGCACACCAGCCGAGTACTTCCGCCCACAGTCTGGCAAATGCAGTGACACTCGGAAGCGCCGGCGTGATGACGCACGGCGCTGATGTAGTGATTTGTTGCCGCCCATTGGGCGGAGGATTCGTCTATTTACATTCCGGAAGCTGTGTGTGTAGACCACGCCCTCGGAGGAAGTCGGAAGAGACGAAACGTCAGGGCAGTTCTACACACACAGCCGGTAGTGACGTCTGCGCTTCAGAAGCCTGCAACCCGGAGACTCTGGAGGAAACTCTATTGAATGATCATCAGGGGCAAGTGCTTTGAGCGCATATGCCTATTTTGCCTATTTTTAACTTATTTATGGTACGCATTTTGTATGAAGGGGGATACTGAGGGGGTCTTTGTATAATAAAACTTTCCTTAAACAGTACTACCCTATGAGATTTGTTTGTTTTCTCACATGACAATTGGGTACCTATACAAGCCGAATTACACAGAAGAAAAGGCAGTGATTGCTGGAGGTGGATGGTATATGAATGCTCAGTTTATAAATTACATCTGGTGAGTGCATCCCCAAAAGGGGAATTTTACCCCCCATGTGGTGTGAAAGCATTTGGTGGAAGGAGCACTGAGTCTAGAAGTAGTGACCAATCACAACCAATCACACATCCATTCATTATCTTCATCACCTATATATGAACTATTATATAGAAGACGCTCAAAACTTCATTTTGATCTTAGCGCTGCTACAGTGTTATTGTGGACTTTTACTTGGAAAGTTTGAATTTTACATATATATATATATATATATATATATATATATAGCAGATGGTCAGAGACTGCAGACATGGTACAAGAGCTGGTCAGAGACTGCAAACATGGTACAAGAGATGGTCAGAGACTGCAGACATGGTACAAGAGATGGTCAGAGACTGCAGACATGGTACAAGAGATGGTCAGAGACTGTAGACATGGTACAAGAGATGGTCAGAGACTCCAGACATGGTACAAGAGATGGTCAGAGACTGCAGACATACTACAAGAGATCAATGCAGCCTCACCTGTGCCCATCCATGCAGCCTCACCTGTGCCCATCCATGCAGCCTCACTGTGCCCGTCCATGCAGCCTCACTGTACCCATCATTGCAGTCTCACCATGCCCATCATTGCAGTCTCACCGTGCCCATCATTGCAGCCTCACTACACTGACTGTGCCCGTCCATGCAGCCTCACCAGTCAGTGCCTGGATTACGCACAGTGAGCATCTCCCACTGTGTCACGGAGCTGAGTGTGCAATGTTCGGCCGCACTGTGACAAAAGTCCCGCCCTCCTCCTAGACCAACTCGTGTGATAGACAGAACACTGCGTTTATCACACGAGCTGGTCTAGGAGGAGGGCGGGACTTTTGTCACGGTCTTCCGCTGTGTGTGACATGTACACAAGAGGAGGGAGGGAGGGGAGTGCTGCAGCCAGAGGTCACATCAAAGCGGCCCCAGGGCAGGCAGCCTATTGGGAAATGTCCCGGTATCCCGGTAGGCCAGTCCGGCCCCGTACATTAGCAGAGATTTGATGTTACCATAATTGTGGACTGTGCTTTATTTTTGCAGAAGAAGGCTGTTTTTGTTTGTTTTGCGAGTCCAATAAATACTGTTATTTTTACAAGCAGCTAGTTGGTGATCTTGGGCTCTCCATATTACAATGTGTATACCCGCAAAAATAAATAAATTACAAAATCTACTATTCAAGGAGGAGGTGTAACTGATGTTCACACTCACATGTAGGCGTGTAAAATACTGACCAGTAATGCCGATTTTTGTATTTTTTTTTTTTTAATGCGGTGCTAGTTTACTGATATTTGCATGCCTGTGTGTACAGGCCCATTGAAAGCAATGTGCTTTGTTCAGTAAAAAAAATGTGTTTGAATGCTGAAAAATTTTGTGGTTTTGGCACCCATTTACAAGAGCCCGTAGTGCAGTGGTTCTCAACTCCTGTCCTCAGGGCCCACTAACAGGCCAGGTTTGCAAGATAACTGAAATGCATCACAGGTGATATAATTTGCTGCTCAGTGATTGCAGTATTCTAGTCTGCATCTCCCCAAGGTAATACATAAAATCTGGCCTGTTAGTGGGTCCTGAGGACAGGAGTTGAAAACCACTGCCGTAGTGTAAGTTTACTGTTTTATGGAAGGGGTATTGCAGGTTTAAAAACAAGCATTTTGTCTCTGTTTTTTGCAGTACGGTATCCAGATGGGAAGATAAGACTTTACTGTAAAGGTGCTGACACCATCATATATGATCGGCTGCATTCGAACAACTCAATTGAGGGGCCGACTCAGGAGGCGTTAGATGTGAGTCTGTATTACATTACAGTGATATTTGTGGGGCATTTTTATTTGGCACAATTCTCTTTTGCCTTTGGGTCCCTTAAAGGATAATTCCACCTTATGCAAATATAAATAAAAAAATGCACCTATATTGAAAACAAACAAAGATGTAAATGTATTACTTTTTGCATTTGAGCCTGCAAAGCATTGCGATCAGTGGCTCAGGGGCTCGAGGGTACATACTCTTGCTCCTGCAGAATCTTCCTCCAGCTCAAGTCCGTATCGAGGTATGGAACTTTAGTTTTTTAGTGCTGGAAGAACAGGAAGTATGAATAGATTACAAGTGTTGTGACATGACTGCACTTGTAGTACCTTGAATACTACTCTGGTAGCAGGTGGAGCCATGCACAGTCATATGCTGAAATTCAAATATGACAGCCGGTGGGCAGGACCGTTTGAAGGAATTTGGGGGCCCCAAGCAAAATGGACATGGAGGTCACTCACAAACACCCCCCCCCCCCCCCCCCCGCACGCACTCACGCAAAGCCTACAGGAACCACAGCAAAGCGATACAGTTTAAGCTCACCCACACTTTATATAAATAAAAAAGATTTACAGTGCAAATACTGCTGTTGCATATAATCCAACATACTTAAAACACATACACACTCACATTAACATGAAGATGCTGTTTAGGACTGTTTATGGACCGTGGGATGGACAGGGGGACCGCGGGAAGGACAGGAGGACCGCGGGATGGACAGGAGGACCGCGGGATGGACAGGGGGACCGTGGGATGGACAGGGGGACCGTGGGATTGACAGGGGGACTCCGCACTGTAAAATCCACATCATCTCCCCCACTTTAACCACTTAAGCCCCGGACCATTACGCAGCTTAATGACCAGAGGTGATTTTACAATTTGGCACTGCGCTGCTTTAACTGGAAACTGTGCGGACATGCAATGTTGTACCCAAACGAAATTTGTGTCCTTTTCTTCCCACAAATAGAGCTTTCTTTTAATGGTATTTGATTGCCCCTGCGATTTTTTTTTTTTTGCAATATAAACGGAAAAAGACTTAAAATTTGGAAAAAAAAAATGATATTTTCTACTTTTTGTTATAAGAAAAATCGAATAAACTAAATTTTAGTCATACATTTAGGCCAAAATGTATTCAGCCACATGTCTTTGGTAAAAAAAATGTCAATAAGCGTATATTTATTGGTTTGCGCAAAAGTTATAGCGTCTACAAACTAGGGTACATTTTCTGGAATTTACACAGCTTTTAATTTATGACTGCCTATCTCATTTCTTGAGGCACTAAAATGGCAGGGCAGTACAAAACCCACTCAAATGACCCCATTTTGAAAAGTAGACACCCCAAGGAAATTGCTGAGAGGCATGTTTTTTTTGTCCCAAGTGATTGAATGACTAAAAAAAAAAAAAAAATTACAAAAAGTTGTCATTAAATGATAAATTGCTCACACATGCCATGGTTATATGTGAAATTGCACCCCAAAATACATTTTGCTGCTTCTCCTGAGTACGGGGATACCACATGTGTGGGACATTTTAGGAGCCTAGCCGCGTACGGGCCCCCGAAAACCAAGCACCGCCTTCAGGATTTCTAAGGGCGCAAATTTTTGATTTCACTCCTCACTACCTATCACAGTTTCGAAGGCCATAAAATGCCAAAATAGCACAAAACCCCCCAAATTACCCCAGATTGGAAAGTAGACACCCCAAGCTATTTCCTGAGAGGCATGGTGAGTATTTTACAACTCTCATTTGTTTTTGAAAATGAAGAAAAAAAAAATATTTTTTTTTTTAATTTTCAAAACTTTGTGACAAAAAGCGAGATCTGCAAAATACTCACCATACCTCTCAGCAAATAGCTTGGGTGTCTACTTTCCAAAATGGGGTCATTTGGGGGGGTTTTGTGCCATCTGGGCATTCCATGGCCTCCAAAACTGTGATAGGCAGTGAGGAGTGAAATCAAAAATTTATACCCTCAGAAAGCCTGAAGGCGGTGCTTGGTTTTTGGGGTCCCGTACGCGGCTAGGCTCCCAAAAAGTCTCACACATGTGGTATCCCCGTACTCAGGAGAAGCAACAGAATGTATTTTGGGGTGTAATTCCACATATGCCCATGGCATGTTTGAGCAATATATCATTTAGTGACAACTTTGTACAAAAAAAATAAATAAATAAAATAAATTGTCTTTTTTCCGCAACTTGTGTCAACATATAAAATATTCCATGGACTCGACATGCCTCTCAGTATATAGCTTGGGGTGTCTGCTTTCGAAAATGGGGTCATTTGGGGGGGTTTTGAACTGTCCTGGCATTTTATACACAACATTAAGAAGCTTACATCCACTCTTCTAAAAACTTGAAGACAAGGCCCTTTCTGACACTTTTTGTTTACATGAAAACATTTTTTTTTTTTGCAAGAAAATTATGTTGAACCCCCAAACATTATATTTTTTTTTAAAGCAAAGGCCCTACAGATTAAATGGTGGGTGTTGCATTTTTTTTTCCACACAGTACTTGCGCAGCGATTTTTCAAACGCATTTTTTGGGGAAAAAAATACACTTTTTTTTTATTTTAATGCACTAAAACACACTATATTGCCCAAATGTTTGAAGAAATAAAAAAGATGATCTTAGGCCGAGTACATAGATACCAAACACGACATGCTTTAAAATTTCGCACAAACGCGCAGTGGCGACAAACTACATACATTTTTAAAAGCCTTTAAAAGCCTTTACAGGGTACCACGTTAGATTTACAGAGGAGATCTACTGCTAAAATGACTGCCCTCGATCTGACCTTCGCGGTGATACCTCACATACGTGATGCAATTGCTATTTACATATGACGGCAGACCGACGCTTGCGGTCGCCATTGCGCAAGAGCAGGGCGGGACAGGAGTGCTTTTTTTTTTTTTTTTTTTTTTTTATTAATTTTGCTTTTTTATTTTTAAACTGTTCTTTCCATATTTATTTATTTTTATCATTTTTATTGTTATCTCAGGGAATGTAAATATCCCCTATAAAAGCAATAGGTAGTGACAGATACTCTTTTTTTGAAAAAACTGGGGTCTATTGGACCCTAGATCTTTCCTCTGCCCTCAAAGCATCTGACCACACCAAGATCGGTGTGATAAAATGCTTTCCCAATTTCCCAATGGCGCTTTTTATATCCGGGGGGGGGGGACATTCCCTCCTGCTGCTTGTAAAAGCAGTCCAGAGGCTAATTAGCCGCTAGGATTGCTTTCACATGAAAGTCGGCCGCTGGCTGAAAAGAATGATACCAAGATGATACCTAAACCCGCAGGCATCAATCTGGTATAACCAAAGTCCAGCAACATACCAGTACGTTGCTGGTCCTTGTTGGACATTTATTGTAATCTTTTTTTTCATGCAGCCTGTTGGCTGAACGAAAAAAAGAGATTGATCGGTGGGTATGCCCACCATTAGAATACCTCCCTTCATTCACCCACTTCTAATGATGGGCATACATGCACCATTTATATATGCTTAAGCATGGGAGCATCCTCCCGCAAAAGTTATGCCACGTATACACGGTCAGACTTTTCCACGGGCAAGCCTCCGTCTGAATTTCGATCGTATGTACGCGGCATTAGGAGCAAAATCGCTCCTCCGCCCCTGCTGCCCCCATGCTTCGGCATATATGTTCTTTTTTTTAACAGTGGTGGTGAAATCACCTCCTACAGCACTGGAGTCGCAGGGATCAGGCCTGTCTCTGCGAATGCTGCAGTTATGTGTGTTGTGTTTTGTAAGTGACAGTGATCGATCGATACTGCACTTGGGTGGCCTGGGCTGGACGGAGGGGCAAAACGCAGGTGCTAGCAGGTATCTGGGCTGATCCCGCTAACACTGCGTTTTTGGGAACCCTAAACTGCTGGGGACGCTAGTATAGATCTGATCAGATCAGATATTGATCTGTTCAGATACTATACCACTAAGGGAGGTGTATGCTTCACGCGTGGGTGTTAGCGTTACTGGCACTAACCTGACGCTGCCTGGGGCGACGCAGACCCTCTCTGACGTCAAAACCTAATTGATATCACCCGCCAGGCGATCAGGGGGTTAAACCTTTACTGGGTTATATACGGCGGGTGCCCTGACACTATAAAAAGCAAACTAACTAACCAGCGTCACCCGTAACACTTATATGGTGATCACTGGTGAAAGGGTTAACTAGGGGCAATCAGGGGGTTAAACCTTTATTAGGTAATATATGGGGGTACCTGACGCTATATAAAAACCTGACGGGGAACCTAAATAACAAAATAACTAACTGGCTAACCAGTGTCACCAGTAACACTTATACGGTGATCACTGGTGAAAGGGTTAACTAGGGGCAATTAGGGGGTTAAAACCTTTATTAGATATTATATGGGGGTACCTGACGCTATAAAAACCTACGGCGACCTAAAAAAAATAACTGGCTACCTATCGGCATCACCGACACTAAGACAGCAATCAGAAAACAATCGCTTGGTGACACTGGCAAAAGGGGGTGAAAGGGCTAGCTGGGGGGCGATCAAGGGGTTAAACCTTTATTAGGTAATATATGGGGGTACCTGATGCTATAAAAACCTGCGGCGAACCTAAAAAAAATAACTGGCTACCTATCGGCATCACCGACACTAAGACAGCGATCAGAAAAACGATCGCTTGGTGACACTGGCAAAAGGGGGTGAAAGGGTTAGCTGGGGGGACGATCAAGGGGTTAAACCTTTATTAGGTAATATATGGGGGTACCCGACGCTTTAAAAACCCGCAGCAAACCTAAAAAAAATAACTGGCTACCTATCGGCATCACCGACACTAAGACAGCAATCAGAAAAACAATCGCTTGGTGACACTGGCAAAAGGGGGTGAAAGGGTTAGCTGG
This sequence comes from Rana muscosa, assembly GCA_029206835.1. Taxonomy (NCBI): domain Eukaryota; kingdom Metazoa; phylum Chordata; class Amphibia; order Anura; family Ranidae; genus Rana; species Rana muscosa. The sequence continues at coordinate 1,207,399,995 of CM055116.1, forward strand.
GGGGGCGATCAAGGGGTTAAACCTTTATTAGGTAATATATGGGGGTACCTGACGCTATAAAAACCTGCGGCGAACCTAAAAAAAATAACTGGCTACCTATCGGCATCACCGACACTAAGACAGCGATCAGAAAAACGATCGCTTAGTGACACTGGCAAAAGGGGGTGAAAGGGTTAGCTGGGGGGACGATCAAGGGGTTAAACCTTTATTAGGTAATATATGGGGGTACCTGACGCTATCAAAACCTGCGGCAAACCTAAAAAAAATAACTGGCTACCCATCGGCATCACCGACACTAAGACAGCGATCAGAAAAACGATCGCTTAGTGACACTGGCAAAAGGGAGTGAAAGGGTTACCTGGGGGGGCGATCAAGGGGTTAAACCTTTATTAGGTAATATATGGGGGTACCCGACGCTATAAAAACCCGCAGCGAACCTAAAAAAAATAACTGGCTACCTATCGGCATCACCGACTCCAAGACAGCGATCAGAAAAACGATCGCTTAGTGACAGCGGTGAAAGGGTTACCTGGGGGGCGATCAAGGGGTTAAACCTTTATTAGGGGGGGTTAGGGGGCTACACTGGACCTAAAACTAACTGCCCTGACACTTTTACAGTCACAAATGTCACTGATTGCAGTGATCAGTAAATAAATGGTCACTGCAATCAGTGACACTGTGACTGGGGGGTGATCTGAGGGGTGATCTGGGGGGGCCAGGGGGGCGATCGTGTGCCTATGTGTCCTGGTGTCAGTGTGCTGTTTAGTGCACTAACCTGATGTCTTCTCTCACGCGCGCTCGGTATATGTGAGTGCCGCATGAGAGATGACATCACTTCCTCCTGCCTGTGTAAACATTACACAGGCAGAGGAAGCTTTTCATTCGACGGGAGCGATCGCGAGGGGGTGGCCAGAATCGAATGGCGGCCCGCTCATCACGGATCGCTCCCGAAGCCATCCTGGCCGCTCACTGTACCGGAGGGGGGTCCGATCGGACCCCCCACCCATACGAAGGCAGGCACGTACAGGTACGTGATTGTGCCTGTCCGTGCCATTCTGCCGACGTTTATATACAGTGGGCGGTCGTTAAGTGGTTAATATCCACATCATCTCCCCCCCCTGTAATGTCCACATCTCCCCCCTGTAATGTCCACATCTCCCCCCTGTAATGTCCACATCTCCCCCCTGTAATGTCCACATCTCCCCACATTTCACCTCGGCCGCTGCCGCCGGGTGTACCAAGATGGCCACCGCTCCGGAGCTAGGCCGAAGCCGCGGCCTTTCCTATGGCCGCAATCCACGGATCGGCTCAGGGCGGAAATTGAGGACAGTGACAGGCAGCAGGCAGGCACCCTAGGCTGGGGCCCCAGGCAATTGCTTGTTTTGCCTGTCCTGTTCCGACGGCCCTGCCGGTGGGGAAAAGGTCCCCTAGATTTCATAAGGGGGAAGAAGAGGTTTAGGTGGTTTGGGGGCTGTGTTACACTCTAAACATGAGTGCAATTTGAAGCATGGTCTGATAGGTAATTTTCCTGCCCCCAGCCTGTGATTGGACAGTGAAGCAACATAAGAAAAATAATGAGTGTCAGTTGTAAAGCAGCAAGGATATTGCACACCAAATGTAGGGAAAAAATGTACTCCATGGAATATAGAATGTGGATCCAGGGAGCAATCCTAACACCACTGAGGATAAAAAAAAAGGATTTTTGTCTTTTACTCAAAATGAAACACACTTTATATGACATGCAGATGTTTTTTTCTCTTGGATGCTGTGATTTATTACTAGTTGTATCTTGTTTTAAATGCAACTTTATACATTGACATACCCAGTCTGTCCAGACAGTATGGTCGCCTACTGACTTGGAACCATCCACAGGCAGCTTAACTTTTCAATGTGACACAAAAGCTGAATTCAAATTTGACTTTAGATAATGTTTGTAACGGCACCCCAAATTTGAAAGGGGGTAACGCCGTTTAGATCCCTTCCCTCTCCTGGACACAAATTCTCTGTCGATCCTCCACAGCCAGATGACCACTTCCCATAGGAATTAATCCTTCTGGAAGAACGAGACGCACTCTGTATCTTTCTAGCATCGAATGACTTTATTGAGAAAAACATTGTAACTTTTATAACCATCCAATACTGCATTAACCTAAAATGAACAATGGTCCAGCTCCACCCACAACATAACAGACCCAATACACACAAGTATGCAGGTGATTCATCAACATCTCTTCAATTAACCCGTCTGCTGCTAGTTCCACAACCTATAATTATAGGCTTAATTCCCCCAAACCACAATGGACAATAGAATGTAAATCACTACAAACAATGAACAGGTCTTTTAGAAGCTGGGATTAGCATTACACTAGGCAGACAGGTGATTGAGGCTGAACACCTCAGTATCTCTCAATTAACCTGTTGAGTTCAGAAACAGTAAATAGTCCTTTACAGATATCCTTGGGGATATGGTGGATAAATATTACAGACCCATTTTAGGTAGCCCAAGATATATTTCTTAATGTCCATTATTTCCTGGCTCACCCTGTGTCCAAAGTGACCCTCCTGTCACACATCTCCCCTTTCGGCAGGAGACTAACAAAGGAGGTGACCCCAGACGGGTTGACTCCGAAGTTAGTCCATAGGTCCATTCTTCTAATGCCGGTATCCACACAGTACCCCAAATAAATTGCTCCAAACAGAGCATTACTTACCCAGCCAACCTCTGCCTCTCTCAGAGAACATACCCACCGCTGAGGAGAAGGCAGGGTGACTGGGCTCAGTCTTTCATGCTGTTGGGGATCTGGGCCGACTGCCCAGCATCCCTGGGGTATACAAGAGGAGACTGAAGTCCCATCCACTTGTGGTAGGTGAAAATCCCCCAGTGCTTGCAAAGCAAGGCTGACATCCTCCTGTCTTAGTGTCACACCATTTTCTGGGGTTGTGTCAGTGAGGACCGAAGTCCCATCCAGTACCACAGGAACTCCCTCTTCTGTTAGTTGAGAGCAGAGGCCCGCGGCACTCTGCTCTGTTGCCAGCTCTTCCGCTGGGTTGCTGTGAGTGGAGACCGTAGTCCCATCCACCGATATCTGCTCAAGTGGCAGTTGTGTGCAGCGGCCAGTAGCATTCTGCCCTGCTGCCAGTGATTCAGCTGGGGGTAAAAGCTTTACCACCTCAGCTTGTTGCTGGAGAGATGGGTCAACTGCCCCCGTTCCCTGAAACTCCACAGTTGTTTCCGGTGCTGGGCAGAGGTTGCTAGCACTCTGCCCTGTTGCCAGCACTTCTGCTGGGGACTCCACCCCATCTGCTCTGGCTAACTGTTGGGGAGGGAAAAGGGCTGCTTCTCCCCCCTGCATCTCTGAAATACCCTGGGAAAGAGGAACCATCACCTTCTGATCTCGGGCCTCCAAAACTGCCATGGGTGTAGAGCAGGGGTCTGCAGTACTCTGTCCTGCTGCCAGTACTTGGGCAGGCGATGCATAATCCTTAACATCCTCTGAACAGTCCCTTAAGTCCATACCTTCTGTAATCTGTAGCTGGGAAGATGAGCCAACTGCCCTAGCTCCCTGGAACTCCATATCATCCACTTCAGCTTTAGGGATGGCAATCTTCAGATTTTCCACTGCCGATTCTTCAGCCAGGCTAGCTCCCTGGAACTCCATATCATCCACTTCGGCTTTAGGGGTGGCAATCTTCAGATTTTTCACTGCCGATTTTTCAGCCAGGCTAGCTCCCTGGAACTCCATATCATCCACTTTGGCTTTAGGGATGGCAATCTTCAGATTTTCCACTGCCGATTCTTCAGCCAGGATTTCATAGTTGTCAACTGGTATTTCCTGATAGTCCCAGGCAAAGGGAGCCCCACCCTGCTACTGAGCAGAGTCTAGCAGCTATTTGTAGGCAATCTCCAGCTCCCATTCCTGAATGGCCAGAAACTCCAAATCTTCCTGTGCCCAGTACCCTTCTGAGACATTCAGTCTTTGCTCTCTGTGCTCAATTATTTCCTCCAAACGCCACTCCCGATCACTCCCAAAGTCAGGGTCCTCGGACAGCCTCCAATACAACAATCCCAGGCCTTTATAGTCAAAGCCTTCCGTGGGGCTGTCATCCGCTGACCACTGGCAATCTTGGGCTACATACCACCGGAGGGCTCTGTAGCTCTCGTCCAACCGCATCTCTGCCCGGATCAGCCTGCTTAACTCAGCTGTCCACTCCTGCTTCGGTTGTTCCCCCAATAACAGCATTCGTACTTCATACTGCGACCAGTACCTTACATGGATGGAGGGGAGAACTTTTCCCTGGTGTTGCTGCTCTAGAGCTAGCGCTTTCTTCCAGAGTTCGCAGCGGATTGATTCAGACCATCCCAGCAGGACCTCCTCTGATACTGGTCCTCTATGCTGTATCTGCATCTCTCGCAACCTCCTTCTGAATTCCTTTTCCATGTCGGCTGGTATCTGTATCTCTCCTCTCCTTTCAGTTGGTGCTGCTTCTTTAGATGTTGTCTCTGATTGCCGTATTTCCGCCATTCTCTGCTCATGTTGCCACTCATCCTGCCGCTCGATTTCTCTAATGGCTTCCTGCATGGCGGTCTCTGATGGGCTAGCACCGTACAATGCCAACCGCTATCGAACTCGTTGCTGAAACAAGTCGTCTTCAACTGACCGGCGTCCTGCCTCACCATCCCTCTGATCCATCTCGGCCAGCTCCCTGATCAAGGTGGCCCCGTTCTTTGTCCCACTGGCCCCTCCACGGCTCTCAAGTAGGTCCTTCAGTGTGGCTTTCCTGCAGGCTGCATAGCTGGTCATTCACTGTGGTGGCTTGGAGTGTCCAAGGAACTGGAGGGAAAATCCCACTGCTGCCAACCAATGAAACAGCACCCCAAATACGAAAGGGGGTAACGCCGTTTAGATCCCTTCCCTCTCCTGGACACAAATTCCCTGTCGATCCTCCACAGCCAGGCGACCACTTCCCATAGGAATTAATCCTTCTGGAAGAACGAGACGCACTCTGTATCTTCCTAGCATCGAATGCATTTATTGAGAAAAACATTGTAACTTTTATAACCATCCAATACTGCATTAACCTAAAATGAACAATGGTCCAGCTCCACCCACAACATAACAGACCCAATACACACAAGTATGCAGGTGATTCATCAACATCTCTTCAATTAACCCTGTCTGCTGCTAGTTCCACAACCTATAATTATAGGCTTAATTCCCCCAAACCACAATGGACAATAGAATGTAAATCACCACAAACAATGAACAGGTCTTTTAGAAGCTGGGATTAGCATTACACTAGGCAGACAGGTGATTGAGGCTGAACACCTCAGTATCTCTCAATTAACCTGTTGAGTTCAGAAACAGTAAATAGTCCTTTACAGATATCCTTGGGGATATGGTGGATAAATATTACAGACCCATTTTAGGTAGCTCAAGATATATTTCTTAATGTCCATTATTTCTTGGCTCACCCTGTGTCCAAAGTGACCCTCCTGTCACAATGTTAGTTTAGTTTATTTTGAACATGTTAAAAAAAAAATACAAACTAAAAGAAGTAATCATTCAGTAGTAGACAATCACAAAACAATACTGTAGTTACAAGAGAAGACAAAAAAAGAACCATAAACAATAATTTAGTTTACATATATGAAAGGAGTGGGAAGAAGTACTAACAATAAGAGTCGGTTCACACCAGGGCGGCGCGACGCGGCACGACTTGTGGGGGCGACCTCGGCAGCGCGATCTCAAGACGACTTGAGACGCCCGCCGAGGCGATTTGCATAAGACTTCTGTATAGAAGTCAATGCAGGTCGCCTTGGGTCGCCCCCAAAAGTAGTACAGGAACCTTTTTCTAAGTCGGAGCGACCTGAGTCGCTCTTACTTAGAACGGTTCCATTGAAAAGCGTGGGACGTGACTTGTCAGGTGTCTGAGTCGCCTGACGAGTCGCCCTGGTGTGAACCGGCTCTAATACAAAAAATAAATAAATCAATAACAATATTATTAAAAAAACAATAAACAGACAATAATAGTTCAAACACCCTTATTCTTATACCTTGAAATTTTTTAAATTTATTTCTTCTTTTAAACTGGTGTATGCTTAGACATTTCTCGAGCTCCACATTGAAACTGTTGAACAGTTTCACTCCACAAATAGAAATACAGAAGCTTTTCCTAGTTGTCTGTGCAGTCAGATTTTTAAAATTAAATATCAGGTTGCAGCTAGGACTCTGTGCAGGCCAGTCAAATTCCTCCACCCCAAACTCGCTCATCCATGTCTTTATGGACCTTGTTTTTGTTGGAACTGTTCCCCCAAAAATGTCTTAGTATGCTGTCGCCTTAAAACCTCGTACACACGATCGGACTTTCCGACGGGAATTGTGTGATGGCAGGATGTTGTCATATAATCTGACCGTTTGTTCGCTCCATCGGACAATTGTTGTCGGATTTTCCGACAACAAATGTTGGATAGCATGCTTTAACATTTTTCGACAACAAATGTGTGGTGTCGGATTTTCCGATCGCGTGTACAGAAGTTCATCGGAAAAAAATCAAAAGTATAAACACGCATGCTCAGAAGCAATGCTAACCATAACACAACATTAGCAGAAGTTGCCCAAAGGGTGGCGCTAAAGAGCTGAAAAAACACATAGTTTCATGTTTGTTGGACGACAATTCTTTGCAGTTTGTATGCAATACAAGTTCGCGGCCAACGCCCTTCAGACAAAAGTCCTACGCTTTGTCCGCAGAAAGTCCAATCGTGTGTACGAGGTTTAAGAGTTGCCTTCACTAGAACTAAGGGGCCAAGCCCAACCCCTGAAAAACACCCATAATCCCCCTCCACCAAATGATTTGGCCCAGTGCACAAAGCAAGGTCCTTAAAGACATGGATGAGCGAGTTTGGGGTGAAGGAAATTGACTGGCCTGCACAGAGTCCTTACTTCAACCCAATAGAAAACCTTTGGGGTGAATTAGAGTGGAGACTGCGAGCCAGGCCTTCTTGTCCACATCAGTGCCTGACCTCACTAATGCACTTCTGGAAGAATGGTCAAACATTCCCATAGACACTCCTAAACCTTGTTGAGATCCTACCCAGAAGAGTTGAAGCTGGTATAGCTGCAAAGGGAGGGCCAGCTCAATATTGAACCCTACGGACTAAGACTGGGATGCCATTAAAGTTGATGTGCGTGTAAAGGCAGGTGTCCCAATACTTTTGGTAAGTGTATGTGTAGCCCTTGGGTGATTTAAGGCCCCTATGTCAAGAAGGTTGACCACCATTGTCCTATGTAGATTTTAGACTGTTACAAAAATATTATGTGGATGAGTGTGGAAAGGAGGAACTAGGGAAGGCAAAATATAAGCAGATTAATCTTCAGCTTTAAGCTTTCACTGTGTTCCTCATCAGGTGTTTGCCAATGAGACTCTTAGGACCCTTTGCCTGTGCTACAAGGACATCAGCGAGGAAGAGTTTGACATATGGAGCAAGAGGTATAAGGCAGCCAGTGTGGCAATCAACAATCGTGATGAAGCTTTGGATAAAGTATATGAAGAGATTGAAACTGACCTTGTGGTATGTGACACAATCCTTTGTACACAATTATTAATAATAAATATTTTCTGTCAAGTTGCCTGCACAAACCACCAACCATTCATATTCAACATACAGTGGGTACGGAAAGTATTCAGACCCCCTTAAATTTTTCACTCTTTGTTATATTGCAGCCATTTGCTAAAATCATTTAAGTTCATTTTTTTCCTCATTAATGTACACACAGCACCCCATATTGACAGAAAAACACAGAATTGTTGACATTTTTGCAGGTTTATTAAAAAAGAAAAACATAAATATCACATGGTCCTAAGTATTCAGACCCTTTGCTGTGACACTCATATATTTAACTCAGGTGCTGTCCATTTCTTCTGATCATCCTTGAGATGGTTCTACACCTTCATTTGAGTCCAGCTGTGTTTGATTATACTGATTGGACTTGATTAGGAAAGCCACACACCTGTCTATATAAGACTTTACAGCTCACAGTGCATGTCAGAGCAAATGAGAATTATGAGGTCAAAGGAACTGCCTGAAGAGCTCAGAGACAGAATTGTGGCAAGGTACAGATCTGGCCATGGTTACAAAAAAATTCTGCTGCACTTAAGGTTCCTAAGAGCACAGTGGCCTCCATAATTCTTATATGGAAGACGTTTGGGACGATCAGAACCCTTCCTAGAGCTGGCCGTCCGGCCAAACTGAGCTATCAGGGGGGGGGGGGAGAGCCTTGGTGAGAGAGGTAAAGAAGAACCCAAAGATCAGTGTGGCTGAGCTCCAGAGATGCAGTCGGGAGATGGGAGAAAGTTGTAGAAAGTCAACCATCACTGCGGCCCTCCACCAGTCGGGGCTTTATGGCAGAGTGGCCTCTCCTCAGTGCAAGACACATGAAAGCCTGCATGGAGTTTGCTAAAAAAAACACCTGAAGGACCCCAAGATGGTGAGAAATAAGATTCTCTGGTCTGATGAGACCAAGATAGAACTTTTTGGCCTTAATTCTAAGCGGTATATGTGGAGAAAACCAGGCACTGCTCATCACCTGTCCAATACAGTCCCAAAAGTGAAGCATGGTGGTGGCAGCATAATGCTGTGGGGGTGTTTTTCAGCTGCAGGGGCAGGACGACTGGTTACAATTGAGGGAAAGATGAATGCGGCCAAGTACAGGGATATCCTGGACGAAAACCTTCTCCAGAGTGCTCAGGACCTCAGACTGGGCCGAAGGTTTACCTTCCAACAAGACAATGACCCTAAGCACACAGCTAAAATAACGAAGGAGTGGCTTCACAACAACTCCGTGACTGTTCTTGAATGGCCCAGCCAGAGCCCTGACTTAAACCCAATTGAGCATCTCTGGAGAGACCTAAAAATGGCCGTCCACTAACGATTACCATCCAACCTGACAGAACTGGAGAGGATCTGCAAGGAGGAATGGCAGAGGATCCCCAAATCCAGGTGTGAAAAACTTGTTGCATCTTTCCCAAAAAGACTCATCAAAAGGGTGCAAATACTAAATACTGAGCAAAGGGTCTGAATACTTAGGACCATGTGATATTTCAGTTTTTCTTTTCTAATAAATCTGCAAAAATGTCAACAATTTTGTGTTTTTCTGTCAATATGGGGTGCTGTGTTTACATTAATGAGGAAAAAAAATGAACCTAAATGATTTTAGCAAATGGCTGCAATATAACAAAGACTGAAAAATTTAAAGGGGTCTGAATACTTTCCGTACCCACTGTATAGTGCATATGCCGCCATATTGTATATTCTATAATACAAAAACAGTTGCAGAAGAGAGAGTCTTGCCAATGCAAATATGTGAATCCAATTAAACACAACTGTTACCGGTTAGAACCGTGACCTGTTTAAATTCTGCAAACATCTTTCTTGATCACCTTAAAGCGGAGGTCCACCCTGAAAAAATGTTTACACTAAAATTCATTAAAAAAAAAAGAAAAAAATTTATAGAAAAAAAAAAAAATTATACTCACCCGAAATGCCCGTTGCTATGCGAAAGTCCCCTAATCTGCCTCTAATGTGCCTCTTCCTTATCCTCAGATTGAGAACTTCCATTTCCTCTTCTTGTGAATGGGGCGCGCTGCCTTCTGGGAACTGTGTGTATCCCAGGAGGCAAGCCGTCCATTCACAAAGCGCCGTGCGAGTGGCGCATGTGCAGTAGGAAACGCACATCCTTAGTCAGGATGGAGGAGCCGGGACCTGCCAGCAGCGATCGATCGCCGTCGGGGGACCGACATCGCCGGCGAGAAGGACAGGTAAGTGTCCTTATTAAAAGTCAGCAGCTACACTGTTAGTAAAAAAAATCTGGGTGGAGTTCCGCTTTAATAAAATAATACTCATTCGACATATAGGTATTACCAATGGTCATGAGAAAAAAGATTATCTCAGTGCTACAAACAATTATTATTTCATTATCTATTTTGACATAGACTTTTTACTTATCCTATTGTTATGGTAATGGAATTGCAACAGTTGGGCACTATCCCAATCTCACTATGGTCTCGGCCAGGGGTCTGCAAACTTTCTAGGCAAAGGGCCAATTTACAGTCCTTCAGGCTTTAGGGGGCCAGACTTTGGCCATTGGGAGTTGAAAATTTCCTGCTGTCATCAGGAATAAACAATGCCACATCTTTAGTGAGAAGAATAATGCCCCATCATTGGTATTAGTGGGAAAAATAGTGCCCTATTGTTGGTGTCAGTGACAAAAATGATGTCCCTATTGCTCGTGTCAGTTGAAGGAATAGTGCCACATGGGCTGGATAAAGACAAGCAAAGGCCTTCATCCGGCCCCAGGGATGCAGTTTGGAGACCACTGGTATAGGCCAAAGTGATAGTATACATCCATTTTTGTGTGTAGGCTTTTGGGCTTGGGGGTACTAGTGGGGATTAAGTCCCTGGTTATTTTACTGCAATAGTCTATTTAATGTATGTGTAGGGGACAAGTGTAGGTGAAGCTAGTCATTGTGCCCATAGTTGGTAGAATTTTTGAGAGACTTATGCCGCGTACACACGATCATTATTCACGGCGGTTTAAAAACCGCCGTGAATAATGACATTTTAAACGAGGGAACAGCTTGTTCCCCACACACGGTCATTTTTCTCGTCATTTTTTAAAATGACGAGAAAAACGATCGTCTATGGCAGGGATATGCAATTAGCGGACCTCCAGCTGTTGCAGAACTACAATTCCCATGAGGCATAGCAAGACTCTGACAGCCACAAGCATGACACCCAGAGGCAGAGGCATGATGGGACTTGTAGTTTTGCAACAGCTGGAGGTCCGCTAATTGCATATCCCTGGTCTATGGGCTCCGCGGCAGTGTTTCCCTATTGGAAACACTGCCGCGGAAGAAATGTCAGGAAAAACGACGAGAAAAATTAGAACATGTTCTAATTTTTCTCATCGTGATTAATGCCGTTTTTCCTGTCGGGAAAAACTGCAAAAAGCCCACAGACGATCGTTTTTCTCGTCCAAAGGAAAAAATGTCATTTTTCCCGACGGGAAAAATTATTGTGTGTACGCGGCATAAAAGTGTTTGTTACCCCAACGCTTCAAATTCCTGATATGTGCCTATTGTACCATGTACTTGTATGATAAAGTATCCTGTTCTCTTAGTGTGAAATCCCTGGTGTTCCTGCTAGTCCCTCTGCTTTCCTATTAAAAACTGACCACACTAAGCAGGAGAACACAGCGTTGTCATTTCTCTAGCTATGCTGGGAACTCAGCCTGCTCTCCTTCAATGATCAGACTTGTCCTGACACAGCATGTCACTGAGAAGCTCGGTGTACTGCTGTTTCTCCACCCACCAGCTCTTATGCAGCTGAAAAACGAGGGAAGGTACTCATTTGTAAAAAAGGGAATAAAAGTATTTATAATGTTTTTTTTATATCTATACAAAAATGTTTTGCCTTTAATTTCTATTTTAAATGTAATGGCTTGTTTTACAAGGTGATCATTTACAATCACTTTAACAAACACCTGTTCCTCCACCCATCTATACAATTTTCACCTTCTTGCCAAACTAATGGCCTCCAGCAGAATATTCTTGTCTTGACACTTCTGGATGTTTCGGAAGCCCCTGCTGTGCACTGTGGTTCAGCCCCTGCATCATTACAGATTCAATTAGAGAGAGACAGTCTAAAGTAAAGCATTTGTGCTGAGCTTTCTCTACAATAATTCCACAACCTTTCATACAACCAGTGTTATTGGTGTACTGTAAATATATATTTATTTATAAAATAAAGATTGTAAAATAAATAGTAATACTATATTAAATATCTACTGTCACTTGGCTGTAGTCTGTGATCTCCATCTCCCACTCCGCTGACAGTGGATACACATTAAAATGTTCAATCTCCATAACTCACATAGAAAGAGAACAACTGGCAAAGGAATCTCTCCAACATATTGGAAGATCCCTACATGTGATACTGAACATTTCCAGAATTGGAAATGATTGTTATCGCTCTTTTGTTATGAGGAGAATCAGAAAGGCGATATTAATTCGATATTGTCACACAACTGGGTGGGCTCAGTGCTCTGCGTCTGCGCCCCGAGCCCACCCTTTTTTTGAAGCCTATTAGAGCCTCAGGCTCTAATCATGTGCTTCAAAAAAAAACATTGAAATCCATGCGTCCAGCGCCCTGCATGTAGATTAGGGATCGGGCGCATGGATTAGGAGTGTGGCACCCCTGCGCCTCTTATGGACAGGCTGCCACTGACCCAGTAGCATGTGACCTTGGTGGACAAATTTGGGTCCAAAAATGGTTAGTTGACAACTTTGTCAAGTATGGTCTGATGCTACAAGAGAGAAACACGTTGACCTTCAAAGCAAGACCTCATTAGACTAATTCTTCAATTTAGTATTGGTGTTTAGATGGGGAACATGCTGGGTTTCTCATTTTGAATGTACGTTTATTTTACTTTTTTAGTTACTGGGAGCCACAGCAATCGAAGACAAGTTACAAGACGGAGTGCCAGAGACTATCTACACTTTGGCAAAAGCAGACATAAAGATCTGGGTTCTAACCGGAGACAAGAAAGGTAAACTGGGCTGTATATGTCTCAAATAAAGCAAGACTAAAAATCCTATTTATTCCTAGGGAGATGCCGTCCATTACTGGGATGCCAAACTCTGGGGACTAAAACTGGAGAGTGTAAAATCTGATGCAGCTCTGCATAGAAACTAGGGTTGTCCCGATACCGATACTAGTATCGATATCGGGACCGATACCAAGCATTTGCGCGAGTACTTGTACTCGCACAAATGTTCCCGATGCCTTGTCCGATACTTTTAATGAGAGCGGGCGAAGAGGAGGCGGAGACCAGAGCGCAGAGGGGGTGGAGAGTGGGGCGGGGGGCGGAGACCAGAGCGCAGAGGGGGCGGTGAGCGAAGCTGGGGGCGGAGACCAGAGAGGAGACTAGATCGCAGACGGGGCGGAGAGCGAGGCGGGGGCGGAGACCAGAGCGGAGAGGGGGCAGAGAGTGAGGTGGAGAGCGGAGAGCAGAGCGTGTCTTCAGGCGGGTAAGTAAAATTTCATTGTGACATGCACACAGATTTGTTTTCCTTCCGCCCTTGTGATCCAATGGTTGCCTGCCTTGCCTGTCTTTCTGCTGGTCAAATGCTCCTGAAGCCCTCGATACTTTTGATGAGAGGGGCCGGAGAGTGGGCGGAGAGCGGGGTGACATGACATGCACACAGACTTCTTTTCCTTCCTCCCTTGTTTTGATCCAATGGTTGCCTTGCCTGTCTTTCTGCTGGTCACCCTGCTATTTTGCTCGATGTGCTCCCCCTGACTCTCCTGCCTGTTTGTTTTCCGATGCTGCAGGGGAGGGAGTTTTTTAATAAAACATTAACCACTGAGAATGGCCCAGGGGGAGGGAAGAGCTGGGGGTGGGGGGTGGGGGGGCTGCCTTTCTCTGATGAATAAGAGAACTAACTAACTCTTCAGGAGGGCAGGATGTGAGCTCACCTTGGGGGGGGGGGGGTGGGTCCGCCTTCTTCCCTGGAATCACCTGAAATGTTTTCACTATCTCACTATCTGTAAAGGAACATGACCACATCTCACTATTTGTAAAGGAACATGACCCACTGACCACCAATGTAAGAGGCATTCTTCCCACTGACCACCAATGTAAGGATATCATTAGTCTGTATTGTGGTTTGAAAACTGTCAAATGGCATTAAAAAAAAAGTATCGGTAATCGGTATCGGCGAGTACATGAAAAAAAGTATCGGTACTTGTACTCGGTCCTAAAAAAAGTCTAATAGAAACCAATCAACTTTCAGGATTTATTGTCAAAGCTTTATTGAACAAGCTAAAGTTAGAAGCTGCAACAGATTTTGCACTCTCCAGTTTCAGTTAATTAACCCAATGGCCTCTACAGTGGGGAAATTTTTTTTTTGATCCCCTGCAGATTTTGTAAGTGTGCCCACTTACAAAGAAACAAATGGTCATAATTTTTTATCATAGGTGTATTTTAAGTGATAGAGACAGAATATGAGCCAAAAATTCAGAAAAAACACATGATACAAATGTTATAAATTGAGTTGCAGTTCAGTGAGTAAAATAATAGGATTTTTATAACAGCTTACCTGTAAAATCCTTTTCTTGAAGTACATCACGGGACACAGAGCAGCCATAGTAATTACTATGTGGGTTGTACGCCACCTATAGGTGATTGGACACTGGCAACCCAAGACAGGAAGTCCCCCTCTATATAACCCCTCCCATACAGGAAGTATCTCAGTTTTTGTAGCAAAGCAATATACAGTGAGGCAAAAAAGTATTTAGTCAGCCACCAATTCTGCAAGTTCTCCCACTTAAAAAGATGAGAGAGGCCTGTAATTGTCATCATAGGTATACCTCAACAATGAGAGACAAAATGGGGAAACAAATCCAGACAATCACATTGTCTGATTTGGAAATAATTTATTTGCAAATTATGGTGGAAAATAAGTATTTGGTCACCTACAAACAAGCAAGATTTCTGTCTCTCACAGACCTGTATCTTCTTCTTTAAAAGGCTCCTCTGTCCTCCACTCATTACCTGTATTAATGGCACCTGTTTGAACTTGTTATCAGTATAAAAGACACCTGTCCACAACCTCAAACAGTCGCACTCCAAACTCCACTATGGTGAAAACCAAAGAGCTGTCGAAGGACACCAGAAACAAAATTGTAGACCTGCACCAGGCTGGGAAGGCTGAATCTGCAATAGGCAAGCAGCTTGGTGTGAAGAAATCAACTGTGGGAGCAATAATTAGAAAATGGAAGACATATAAGACCACTGATAATCTTCCTCGATCTGAGGCTCCAAGCAAGATCTCACCCCGTGGGGTCAAAATGATCACAAGAACGGTGAGCAAAAATCCCAGAACCACACGAGGGACCTAGTGAATGACCTGCAGAGAGCTGGGACCAACGTAACACTCAGTAACACACTACGCCGCCAGGGACTCAGATCCTGCAGTGCCAGACGTGTCCCCCTGCTTAAGCCAGTACATGTCCGGGCCCATCTGAGGTTTGCTAGAGAGCATTTGGATGATCCAGAAGAGGATTGGGAGAATGTCATATGGTCAGATGAAACCAGAGTAGAACTGTTTGGTAGAAACACAACTCGTCGTGTTTGGAGGAGAGAGAATGCTGAGTTGCAACCAAAGAACACCATACCTACTGTGAAGCATGGGGGTGGCAACATCATGCTTTGGGGCTGTTTCTCTGCAAAGGGAACAGGACGACTGATCCGTGTACATCAAAGAATGAATGGGGCCATGTATCATGAGATTTTGAGTGCAAAGCTCCTCCCATCAGCAAGGGCATTGAAGATGAAACGTGGCTGGGTCTTTCAGCATGACAATGATCCCAAACACACCGTCCGGGGAACGAAGGAGTGGCTCCAGATCTCAACCCCATAGAAAACCTTTGGAGGGAGTTGAAAGTCTGTGTTGCCCAGCGACAGCCCCAAAACATCACTGCTCTAGAGGAGATCTGCATGGAGGAATGGGCCAACATACCAGCAACAGTGTGTGACAACCTTGTGAAGACCTCTGTCATTGCCAACAAAGGATATATAACAAAGTATTGAGATGAACTTTTAATATTGACCAAATACTTATTTTCCACCATAATTTGCAAATAAATTCTTTCCAAATCAGACAATGTGATTGTCTGGATTTGTTTACACATTTTGTCTCTCATAGTTGAGGTATACCTATGATGACAATTACAGGCCTTTCTCATCTTTTTAAGTGAGAGAACTTGCACAATTGATGGCTGACTAAATGCTTTTTTGACCCAATGTATATATATAAACTGTTATAAAAATCCTATTTTCTTTATCGTACATAACGGGACACAGAGCAGCCCCTGTAATTACTATGTGGGATGCCCCAAAGCAATGCCACTGAGGGGAGGGAGACACAAATAAAAGCAGGCCGCCATCAGACATGAGGACCTATACTGCAGCCTGCAGTACACTGCGCCCAAAGGCGGCATCCTCTTGCCGTCTTACATCCAACTGATAAGATTTAGTAAATGTATAGACTGACAACCAAGTTGCGGCCTTGCAAATCTCAGTCATAGTGGCTTGATGATACACCGCCCATGAAGCACTCACTGCTCTAGTAGAGTGCGCTTTAACTTGAAAAGGCGGAACTTTTCTTTGCAAACCATAAGCCTGGATTATAACCTGACAAATCCACTTTGAAATAGTCGATTTTGGCACTGCCTGCCCTTTCCTGGGCCCTTCTGGCAGCACAAACAAAGCATCAGTTTGCCATATATGAGCTGTCACCTTCAAATAGAGCCTGACAGCTCTCACTACATCAAGAGAATGTAACAATTTTTTTCTCGGGAGAACGAGGATCTGGAAAAAAGGAACGCAGGGAGACATTTTGGTTCAGATGAAAACTGGACACTACTTTAGGTAGAAAGGTTGTGTGAGGATGCAATACCACCTTGTCCTTATGAATAATTAAGTATGGGTCTTTACATGAGAAAGCTGCCAATTCTGATAGTCTCCTTTCCGAGGATATTGCAACCAAAAAAAAACAACTTCCTTGTCAAAAGGATCAAGGGAATATGGCGCATCGGCTCAAAGGGTTGTCTTTGCAATGCCGATAAAACTAGATTCAAATCCCATGGGCACAAGGGTGACCTAACTGGTGGAATTATACGAGTTACCCCTTGTATAAAGGCCCAGATCAAAGAATGCAAAGCAAGCTGCCTTTGAAAGAATACTGACAAGGCCGAGATTTGACCCTTTATTGTACTCAAGGCTAGCTTCATTTCTACCCCCAACTGTAGGAAGGCAATAATTCTTCCTATGACATACTTCCAAGGATGCCATCCTTTGGTTTCACACCAGGAAACATAGGCCCTCCAGACCCTATAATAAAGGGTCCTGGAAGCCGGCTTCCTTGTATTCATTAGGGTAGTTACTACTGGGCCTGAAAGCCCCCGATTCTTTAAAATGTGGGCTTTAATAGCCACACCGTTAAATTTATGACTGTAAGGCAGGATGGAACACTGGTCCTTGCGACAGCAAGTCTGGATGGGATGGAAGAGTCCATAGTTTTCCTACTGCCAACCTTACAATCTCTGCCCTAACAGGATCTTCTGGGCCATGCCGGGGCTACTAGTATTATCGGCTTCCGTTCCTCCTTGATCCTGTGGAGAAGCCGCGGCAGCAGCTGAACTGGGGGGAATGCATAAATCAGTGAAAACTGATCCCAAGGGGTTACTAACGCATCTGTCCCGCATGCGAGTGGATCCCTTGTCCTTGACACAAAGTTGCCCAACCCTTTGTTGAACCTGGACGCCAATAGATCTACGTCCGGGGTGCCCCATTTTTGGCAAATGGCTGAAAAAATGGCGGGATGGAGAGACCATTCTCCCGGGAACAATTGTTGGCGGCTCAAGAAATCCGCCTGCCAATTCTCCACTCCTGGAATGAAGACTGCCGATAGGCAAGGTACATGCGTCTCTGCCCAGGCCAGAACATGGTTCACTTTCCTCTGGGCTGCATGACTTCTGGTACCCCCTTGGCAGTTGATGTAAGCCACTGCTGTGGCATTTTCGGATTGTATCCTGATGGAACAACCTTGTAATCTGCAAGACCAGGCCATGAGGGCCAGACGTGCTGCCCGAATCTCTAGAATGTTGATGGGCAAGGCTTTTTCGGACTCTGACCATTTCCCTTGGACAGTGGTCTCTTCCAGAACCGCTCCCCAGCCTAAGAGGCTGGCATCCATTGTTACAACCTTCCAGGTTACTGGCATGAAGGATTTCCCCTTCTGCAAATTTCTGGTTATCAACCACCAACTGAGACTCTGGCGCACCCTTGGGGCCAGATACATTGGGTAATCCAAGGCTTCGATTGTCTTGTTCCAAGCAGACAGAATACTGTTTTGAATGGAACTGGGAATAAGGAACTGCTTCGAATGAAGCCACCATTTTCCCTAGCAATCTCATGCAGAGGCGAATGGAAGGATCCTTCTTTGCCTTGACCACATGGACCAGCTCTCTTATAGCCCTAACTTTTGTCTGAGGCAAATATACTTTTTCTTGGGCTGTATCTATAACCAGACCCAAGCACCCTTCTTACTGGCCATAAGGCTAACTTCTCTAGGTTGAGAATCCAACCCAGATGGTCCAGGTACTTGACCGTGTTGGGCACACTCTGTTCTAGCCATGTAACCAACTGATCTATCAGCAGCAGGTCATCTAGGTATGCCAATACTGCTATACCCTGGTCCCTTAGTCTTGCTAGTACTGGGGACAGCACTTTTGTAAACACCCGGGGCGCGGTGGCTAACCATAAGGGCAAGGCCACGAACGGAAAGTGGCGCTGTTCTACCGCAAAATGCAGAATGTTCTGGTGAGCGGGAAAAATTGGCACATGCAGATATGCATCTTTGATGTCTATTGATGTCAGAAATTCTCCTCCCCACAGGGTAGATATGACTGACCGGATAGACTCCATGCGAAAAGAGCGTACGGATAGGAACTGATTTCGATTTTTGAGATCTAGAATGGGCCTGACATCTCCATTCGGTTTTGACACCGTGAAGAGATTTGAATAGAAGCCCATGCCCTGCTCTTCTGAGGGAATCTCTATGATTACACCCTGAGACGTCAATTGGTCCAGTGCCTGGAACAAAGACCTTCTTTTTACTGGGTCTTTGGGAACGTTCGACCTTAGAAAACGAAAAGGTGGAAACTCTCGAAACTCTAGTTTGTACCCTAGAGATACGGTGATGACCAATCTGTCTCGAATCTCTTCCTGCCAAGCCTCTGACAACTGCAGAAGCCTTCCCCCCACTTGAGCGAGTGGGGACGCCCCTTCATAAGGAGGCCTTGGAACTCTGCTTTGCAGATTTCTGCCCCCATGGCTTCTTCTGGCCTTGTGCCTGGCCTTGAGGCTTACCTCTCGCACCTGACGGCAGAGGCTGTCGTGACTGCCTGGAGGCCATCGCGGCTGGTGCCGTGGAAGAGAAACTTTTAAATGAAGGACGTCTACTCCTTCTTTTCACTGGTAAAAGGGCACTCTTACCACCCAAAATTTTCTGGATATATTTATTCAAATCATCCCCGAACAACCGTTCCCCATGAAAGGGAAAACCTGCCAAAAGCTTTTTGCATGGCAATTCAGCTGACCAATGCTTCAACCAGAGAATTCTACGCATATGCACTGATAAGAGAGCAAGGCGTGACACCTGATGAATAGAATCTTTAAGAGCGTCAACCACAAAACATAAGGCCCTAGGTAGCTCAGCTAACTCACGGGTCTCTTCCCCTTGAGCACTTTTAATAACCTTCTATCAGGGATTGACAAATGCCTATTGCTGCAACTGCAGGCTGTGCTGCTGCACCTGCTACAGCAAATGAGGCTTTGAGCAAGGATTCCAGTTTCTTATCGGCTGGATCCTTAAAAGCCTGGACATTGTCTACTGGACAAGTTAGACATTTATTCACAGAAGAAATAGCAGCGTTTACTGCTGGCAAACTCCACTTCTTAGTGAACTTTTCCTTCATAGGATAGAGAAGAGAAAATCTTCTAGGAGGAAGAAAATATCTATCTGGGTGATCCCAGTCAGCATATATCAGCTGCTCCAGCAATGGGTGTACAGGAAATGCATGTGGACCCTGCGGAGGCCTTAAGGAGCCCAAGGAAGAAAAGGGGACCTTAGCCACCTGTGCTGGGGGCAACTTGTATCCAGAACGGACCAATTCCGTAAGGGATTGCACTAGCAATTTCTGAGATTGCGAGGCTGAAAAGGGTTCTTCTGAGAGCGAATCCTCAGAGGGGGAGTCATCCGCCTGCCCTTCTTCCCGGTCACCCAATGGAATCTCAACATCATCAGCCCATTCCTGTTCCAACACTGGAAGGTCAGGCGAAGGAGAAGGGGACCTATCGCGTTTTTCCCGGGCTGGGAGGAAGACGCGAACATATCGGGTATTTTTCCTTCCAAACCAGCTAAAGCTGAAGCCAAATTGTCCTTGGTGATGTATGCAGAGGCTGAAGTATTTGAAGTGGCTACTATGCCTGAGAGCCTCAATGACTCAGACTGGCCAGTTGCTTCTGGTCCTTCAGGGGAGGATAGAACTGTGGAAACGGGACTAGGATCCTCAGACCCTGACCGCAGCGCCTTTGCGCTCCTCCCCTTCGAATGCTTCTCACCCTTCTTTCAGGAAAACATAGTCCTAAGCACAAAAGGCAGAGGTACTTACAATGTGCATCTACTGCTGAGCTATAGTCCAGCACTGGAAATATGCTGCTATCACTGCTCAGCCTGATGCTGAGTAGACATGCCCTTTAGGAATGCCTGTAACGAACACCCATAAAGCGCTTACATGCCCTTGTATGCTCTGTGTCCCTCCGTCAGCCACCAGACTTTTTCCAGAGTAAAAGCTTTATATGCAGTGAGCCTTGCACCTGTGCCGTGTATTACGTGAACGTTTCTACGTGCATGCTGGCCGTGCCAAGCCATGCCCTCCGTGTCCTAGGATAGCTTATTTAAACAGAGCTATTCCCGGGCGTGCAATGAACGAACAGACCTACAAACGGAACGCTCGGGGGGAGAAGGGCTGCATCCCCAGGGAAAGCCGACCGCGTGTTTCAGAGGCGGCAATCTCTTCGCCCTTTGGGCAGCCATGACAGAGCGGAGTAAGGAGGCAACGCTGTTCCACAGGAGCACTGGCAGACACTGAGCACACTGCAGGGGAAGCATGGTAATGTTAAACCCCAGGTATGTTACAATTACACCTTCTAGTAAAAAGTAAAAAACAGGCAAGGCAAAGTTTACTCAAAAGAAGTCCAAAAGTGAACCGTATGAGTTCCTTAGGATCTTCTTTGTCTTACCATTCCCGCCGCAGGATACTGCTGGAAAAACACAGCCAGATCCAATCTTCACCCATCACGGCAGGTCATGTCATGTCGAACCTTCAAGAACCTGGTCCCCCTTGTATACTGGGGTCCACACCCTTGGACCCGAACAGCACCCTGCCAGGACAACCTTTGGTTTTGAGTATGCGACCAAGGTGCCGGATCCCAGGGTCCAGTCCTCCATAGAGGAGCATTACAGGCAAGTGACCTTGGTTTTCCACGAGGCTCGGGTACCATCCATTTTGACCATTGCTTTTTGGCATGTAGAATGGATGTGACTGCATAGCCCCTTGATCCTGCTTAAGGATTTTTGCAATGGGGCTTCTTATTTAGCATAGCACTTCTTCAACCATGACCAACACCTTCAGACAATGGCGAAAAAACTGAGGTACTTCCTGTATGGGAGGGGTTATATAGAGGGGGACTTCCTGTCTTGGATTGCCAGTGTCCATTCACTTATAGGTGGCGTATAACCCACATAGTAATTACTATGGCTGCTCTGTGTCCCGTGATGTACGATAAGGAAAAGTATTTAATCCCCAAGCAAAAAATGACTTAGTACTTGGTGGAGAAACCCTTGTTGGCAAGCACAGAGGTAAGACGTTTCTTGTAGTTGGTTACCAGGTTTGCACACATCTCAGGAGGGATTTTGGTCCACTCTTCTTTACAGATCTTCTCTAAATCCTTAAGGTTTCTTGGCTGTCGCTTGGCAACTTAAAGTTTCAGCTCCCTCCATAAATTTTCTATAGGATTAAGGTGTGGAGACTGGCTAGGCCACTCCATGACCTTAATGTGCTTCTTTTTGAGCCACTCCTTTGTTGCTTTGGTGATATGTTTTGGGTCATTGTCATTATGGAAGACCCATCCAGGACCCAACTTTAGTGTTCTCAGCCAAGATTTTAAAATACATGGCTCTGTCCATTGACTCCTCAAAAAGTCGGCCTGTTCCTTTAGCAGAGAAACCGCCCCAAAACATCATTTGTCCACCTTCGTGCTTGACTGTAGGGATGGTGTTTTTAGGGTCATAGTCAGCATTTTTCTTCCTCCAAACATGGCGAGTTGAGTTAATGCCAAAAAGCTCAATTTTGCTCTCATCTGACCACAGTACTTTCTCCCAATCCTTCTCTGATAAATTTATATGTTCATTGGCAAACTTCAGACGGGCCTGTACATGTGCCTTCTTTAAGAGGTGGACCTTGAGTGTGCTGCAGGATTTAAATCCATGGCAGTGTATTGTGTTACCAATGGTTTGTTTGGTGATTGTGATCCCAACTGCCCTGAGATCATTCACAAGCTTCTCCCGTGTAGTTCTGGGATGATCCCTCACTTTTCTCAAGATCATCCTTAGTCCATGAGGCGAAATCTTGCATAGAGCTCCAGACCGAGGGCAATTAATGGTTATTTTGTATTCCTTCCATTTGAAAATAATCGCTCCAACAGTTGTCTCCTAACTAAGCTTCTTGCTGATGTTCTTGTAGCCCATTCCAGCCTTATGCAGGTCTACAATCTTGTCCCTGATGTCCTTTGACAGCTCTTTGATCTTGCCCATGATGGTGAGGTTTGAATGGAAGTAAGAGATTCTGTGGACAGGTGTCTTTTATACACATAACGAGTTGTCGTTAGGAGCACCTTCTTAAATTGACAGGACTAATCTGTGTACCACATGAGCACATACTGTACCCAGTCTGTGGGAGCAAGAATTATTTTTGGTTGGTAGGGGATCAAATACTTATTTTACTTACTGAACTGCAACTCAATTTATAACATTTGTATCATGTGTTTTTTTTTCTGGATTTTTGGTTGATATTCTGTCTCTATCATTTAAAATACACCTATGATAACAATTATAGACCCTTCGTTTTTTTAGGTAGGTACATTTACAAAATCTGCAGGGGATCATACAATTATTTTCACCACTATATATAGAATGAACAGGGTCTTTCCACCCATTGAAAGAAGAAGGTATTTAGCTGGGAGAGTTTTATGTGGCGGCTGTGTGGGTAACAGCAAAGGGTGTTGGTGGAGAACTGTCAGGAGCATGGACGGATGAGTATAGGACTTTAGGGGTGCTGGGCAGAGGGGGTCTCAAAAGTACAGCTATCCTGTAAAGGAGAAGCCTCATTTCAATAGTTTTTTCAGAATCTCTCTTAATAAGCACCAATTGTCTCGCCTTCAAGCTCTTGCCTAAGACAGGCGGCGGCAAAAGGAATGCCTAGAGACAGGAGGCTGACACTCCCCTCCCCCCCCCACCCTCTGCATTCCTCTTGCTGTTGCTCAGGTGGCCATGGGGATGCAGGTCCTGTCTGACTTTGTAGCTAGGCTTACAAACAGAAGACAGAACAGTTAAAAACATTTAACTGAGAGTTCTTCTTTAACTACCTATGAACAAGGTAATAAGGAAGCATGGTTGCATGACAAGTTATAGTATTATTTTACATGATTTTTATAGCACCAACAGTTTGCACAATGCTTTTCTGTGGGTGGATGAGCTGATTGAGAACATAAAGGTTCAGTTCTTAAGTAGAGGTGGGATAGGTTTCCCTAAAGAGATGGGTTTTCAGAGATCGCCTAAAGGCAGACAGAGTAAGGGATAGCCGGACAGATTGGGGTAGGGAGATCCAGAGCATGGGAGAGGCTCTGGCGGATCACAGGGGGAGAAGATGAGGATGTGGATGGCTTTGAATATTGTTGTTAATACTTTGTACCATTTTACAAAACTGGCTTGGCCACATATTGAGTATACCATCCACTTCTATCACTAATCCTGAGGAAGTAGGTGTTTGAACTGGAGAGTCCAGAGATGGGTAACAAAGCTAATAAGGGGGCTGGAGGACCTGACTACTGACAAATGACTACTGACTACAAATGTATTCTCCCTGGAGAAGGGACGCATAAGAGGGGATAAGATCACAATGTACAAATTCTTTAATGCCCTGTACTCACGATCGGAGTATCCGATGGTCTAAAATCTGATGGAATTTTTCATCGGAATTCTGTTCAAGCTGTCTTGCATACACACTGTCAGACTAAATTCCGACCTTCCAAAACGCGGTGGCGTAAAACACTCAGATGAGCCGAGAAAAATTAAGTTCAATGCTTCCTAGCATGCGTCGACTTGATTTTGAGCATGCATGGATTTTTTCTCCCTCGGAGTTCCACACAGACGATAGGAATTTCCTATCGTTTTTTTTTTTCACCTGACAAATTTAAAACATGTTCTATTTCTAAACACCGATGGAAAAAAGTCTGATGGGGCCCATACACAATCGGAATTTCCAATGAAACAAGTCCATCTGACTTTTTTCATCGGAAATTCCGATCGTATGTACAAGGCATAATGGTGACCCTAGCATCAGGAGGGATCTTTTTAATCTTAGGTCTCTAAAAAAGACATTGGCCACGCAATGAAGTTGGACATTAAGCGGTTCAATCCTAAACTGCCTAAGGGGTTCTTTACTGTTAGAGTGGCAATGAAATGAAACTCCCCGCTCCAAGAGAAACAGGGAGGACGTGTTTCTGCAGACCTCCAGGGATCCTCCGTGAATCCACAGCCATCCTTCGCAGGCATCGCCGTTTTGAGGCCTGGATTCAACTACACTAACCCCTGGACGCTCTCTATAGCTGCCCTGGGGATCTTCAAGAAAATAGCGTGGAGAAATCCGCGATGGGCCTGTGACTGGATCCACAACACTGAGGCCCGCTGCCATCTTGGGGCCTGCGCATCCGCGGCCTCTCCAGTCTCCAGCATCCGCGAACTGGGACATCCTCCGTCCCCCGACACCCGTGGGACACCAGGCGGAAGCTACCCTGCAGGGATCCTTCGGTGGACTCCGGGCGAAGCGATCGGTCGTCCTGCAGCCTACATTCGCGGACGCGGCCTCAACTCAATTCACAGTGAGTACCGCGCCGCCCGCTCCAAGATACCCCCCCAGACTGCTTACCTCCAGGCCTGGTCACTACCTGTCCGGCAACTAAGCACCCGCCAAGCCACCTATAGCCTTCGGTGTTGATCACCTCCTTCCCCAGCACTCGAGGCCGCGGCTTCGGCCTACTCCGGGAGGACGGCGGCCATCTTGGTACACCTGGAGACCCCTTTGTGCTCTCCTCCAAGCAGATTCCCGGCACAATAACCCCATCTAGACGCTGACTGGGCTGTGTATACCTCCCTGGGAGGGGGAGAGGAGTCCTGACCTGTAAGGATCACCTGTTAAAGTCCACAGTCTGTCCTACCCTCATAGATCGGTGGCCATCTTGCTACACCCAAAAGCCATAACATCCCAACCCTACTAGAACCTGGCCACCCTTCCATTATAACAAGATTTCTGCAATTTTAACCTCCCCCCCCACAGCAAGCACAGAGGTCCCCATTACTGGTCGTTGCTGTACACAACCAGTGGACTACTATAGCCTCAGTACCTCCTCCCTATTTGACATGTATGTCTCCCCCCCTTTCTGTTTTTGGGGTACGTCAGCTCACACGGCTTCCTCCCTTACTGAACCGGTACAGTACACAAGATCT
This sequence comes from Rana muscosa, assembly GCA_029206835.1. Taxonomy (NCBI): domain Eukaryota; kingdom Metazoa; phylum Chordata; class Amphibia; order Anura; family Ranidae; genus Rana; species Rana muscosa. The sequence continues at coordinate 1,207,425,465 of CM055116.1, forward strand.
CGCCGTGCACACAGCCCGTCAGCTCCCCCAGAGTGACTACACTCATTCAAGATAGACTGGCACTCCACTAACCTACGCTTTGCTAATAGGATGTAAGTGACCAAAGCCTTACCACACCCATATAAAGCAGGCCAGATACCCACGGCTATATCACTTGATTATCAGCACAAATACTTTAAACCCCCGTGGGAACAGTCCGTGCATGCCGACGAGAAAGAATACTCGCTCCGGACGATCTATCCACAACCTAATAAACTTTCTTCTAGAAGCCGAGAATAAACACCACATGATGTCTCAGAGCGGCACTGACACCAACAAACAAGCGGCCTCGGGGAAGAAATCACTGGACCCCCCCCCTCGGAACCTAACTGTGAGTACACTTTACCCCTCTCTAAAGCCGATTTAGATGCA